>BLBF01000025.1:25597624-25616093 GCA_015471245.1 Laticauda colubrina
ATATATATATATACACACATACATACATACATACATATACATATATATTGTGGTATTCATATATGGAGCCAATATACAAGACTCCTGGCTTAGCCCAAGAATTTGGGATGCTTACAAATTCAGTTCCCTAACTGATCCATCCCAAAGCTTATAATTAACAATTGTAAATTCAATTAAATTCAATATGAGTAACTGTCTAATTTAGGAAAGCCAGTTTGTTAAAGTGGTATAGACTGAGTTTTCCCAGTAGGGAGAAGCCAGCAGTGTGACCTCAGGCCAGTCATTCACCTTTATCCCTAAGAAGGAGACAAGGGCAAACCACTGTTTCCCAAGAATACTTCAGGGACTCATTCAGGCAATCACCATGAGGCCAGAAGTGATTTGAAGACCCCCCCCCCCCAGGAAGTGCAATATTCCATTGTCAGATTAAAATAGTTATTATTCATGAATAGATTTGTATAAAATTAAAAAAGCAACTGTGTTGTTTGTTCAATCAGAACAGCGATGGGAGTAGGGAGAGATACTGTATGTATTTTGCTTTATCACTATTTTTCTACTCAGAATTGAGCAATCCTAACTACTTTTTGCCTTTGTTGAAATGCAATGATATATTCCACTTTTCTTACATAAATATAATTAAGCCTGATTCGATCAGGTCATGCAGAAAGCATCATGGTTCCTTTTTCTTTCTCTCCCATGGAACAGTGGCTAGGTCAAGCAAACAGGAAAGAAAAAGTTAAAACTGCATCTAACATTTAAATCTTTCTATTTTCCATATCTATTTGAAGCCTTCCTTAGTTGCTTTTCTTTTCAAAACAAAAACATAAAATAAACTAGAATACTATTCATCCATTCTAATTATTTGTTTACCTCTTAAGTTAAACTTGGATATTTACTCCTTGCTTTTTATAATGTTTACATTTAGTAAGTAATACTGGACTAGGCAGGACTGTAAATTAATTCTTTTAGCTATGAAGTTGTCTTTATAGTTACCTTGAAAAAGTTTGTGTCTTCAAGAACAAATAAATTATAACCTATAGAACTGAAGGAATGTGGTTTTCATCTGTCCAAACCCTTATACATGTACTCAGACAGTGGTTATCAAACTCAAAGAAATACTGTGGCCCGATAGTCTTCAACATTTTTAATGATGACCTGGATGACAGAATGAAAGGAATCTATATCAAGTTTGCACATGACCCAAATTTTGTCGAGGACAGCTAATACTCTAGAAGACAAAAATAAATAAATAAATCAAAATGATGTTGATAAGTTAGAAAAAAATTTCTGTCCATGTTGTATGATTTTATAACTATGGGCACTTTTCAATTGGCTTCTTGTTATGGTTCCTTATCTTCTGGTATTCATGTAACTTCCACCTTGATTATCATTAGATAATATTGCTTTTAATATTTTGGGCTTATGATTGTTTATTTATTGCCCAAAGCCAATCATTAAGGTAAAATACAACATATATGGTGAATAAACAGAAAGCAAATTATAGAAAATTACATGAAATAACCCTTGGCTATTAATAAATATTATAACCTTCTTAGATGTTTGTGAGAATTAATCTCATAGAAGATCAGTAATTTGATAATCACAAGTACAATTAAACTACTAAGAGTTAGAGCTTGGAGATTTGATCCCCATCAGATATATAATGGACATGTTCATAGTCTATTTCATGCAAGTTCAGCCTTTGAATGTGGGCAAGTGTGGCTTTCCTTCACTGAGTTTTTTCAGGTAATATTTAATAGTTTTTTTTTTGTGCAGTAATGCTTAATTAGTGGAATTAGATTTTGATAATTAAAAGAGGGATGAGGGGCATTTATATGAAATGAACAAGGAGTTTATATACACATTAGGTATTTTTGTTTATTTTATTGCCTTTTTGCCAATTAATAAGGAGAGCTAAAGATTTAGAGATAAGTTTGTAGAAATGGTGCGAAGTATGGAATGAAGTTGCACTTGATTGTATTTTAAGAGTCAGGGATAAAATGTTGAGTATACATGCTGAGGATGAAGGGGGAAGTTACTTTTTGCCTTCATTCGTGAAGGTTTTTTTTCTTACTGTTTCCCTTTTTGAATAATAGAAATAAGCCAATAGACAAAGGATAAGCCAATGGAGGATAGTGTACTGACTGGGCCAAACCTCAGTGATTTCATTAATATAAAAGTAAATACTGGGGCAAATATGCATAATAACATAAAATATACATTTAAGCAAGTTATAATGTTTCTCAGTGAGATGACATAACATATCACATTGGTCCATGGTTGAATGATCAAATCCAGATTTAATCTACACTATTCAGGAAACAGTTGTGGAATCAAATGCAGGACCCAAAGCAAATAATCAAGGCTTACTGCAGTGTTTATAAAACAGCATGTGCTGGTGAGACTTCCTCGAAAGAATAACGAGAGACTCCACCCAACAAAGGGATGCACTCATATTTATACATTCATAAATGTGGGAGAAACAATGCATAAGCAATAGATGATGCAAGAATAGATATTCATAAATAAAAGATCTCAAGTTAATATAGGTAATGGAGTTCAAGTTATTTCCTGTGCCTATTTTCCTCTGGAAGCCAAAACAGGGGGGCTAAGCCAATGGCACAGTAAAACAGGAAAGAAAACTTTTCTCATAAATGAAGAGGACAGGGCAGTGTAGGAATGCCAGGCACCAAAAAGAAAAAGCATTTCCCATTGCAAATCTGTGGAATTGTTTTAATGAGATAATAAACATTTTAATGACAATCTGAGAACTGAGTTCCCCCCACACAGTTAAAGATAGGCTATGGGACAGATCCCACAAGTATTCTCTTGAGCATTTCATGCTCCTGGAGGATAGCCACAACTCACTTGTTTTCCTTAGGCAGAATGGACTGTGTGTCCTGCTGTTGTTATCCTGGTAAGATTTAAGCCTCAATCCAGTTAATTTCCAAATCTCTTAGGTGTTATCTGAAGGAGCAAAAATTTGTTTGTAAAAATAGTGTTTGCAGAAAATAAATGTTGTACGCAGGTATTCAACAGAAAATATAGGGATCGTATGATGAGCAGAAGCTTCTGTTATCAACTCCCCACATCCACCCCTTTCACTCCTTCTGGATCTGTCTTGAGAATGGGGATGCAAACATTTTCATTTTACCCTGGGAAGAAAAGATGATACAGTTGCAGTCTTTCTTTTTTCTCCTTCAATAACCTCCCTTCCCTTCATGCCTTGATGTAAGCCTTCATTTATTAATTTTCAAGAATAGGATTTCTTAGGACTCTCAGCTTTCCTTAGTTGGAGAGAACAATATTGTGTATGCTTTGGCATCACACTTGATTAGGAGAAAAGCAGAGCCAGTTTAGAAGTAAAACATGGAAATCAGCTTATTCCCTAACAAAGAAGGGTATGTTTTTCAAAGTTTGCCTTTGATAATAAAGGTAGTAGTATTTTGAAATATTGCCATTATAATGTGTTTCATATCAGGCTACTTAACTTTTTATTGATTCATGAGAGTTAATATGTTGGAGAATAATGTATGTTTTTATCTGAAGATCTTGCAGATTCTTGGCTTATGCAATTACTTAGAGAAACATACCTTCATATCTGTGATCACCATCTGATAGTAACATTCCTAAATCTTCCTCTTCCCTGTCTTTTTGCCAGGAGAAATCAGTGTTTTCCCCACCCTGACATTTTTTCCTTCAGACCCTGGAAGGAAAGTCATAGCCCAGAGGGTCCCCAACCAAAAGAGATCATTGCTGAATGATTCTTAAATCTCCCTTGTGCTTTTAATGGCACATGCTGATAAATTATAGTTTGCAAAGTTTACCATGTTGATCAATCTATTTATCAATTAAACATTTCTTGGAAGTGTAGTTAGATCTTTCTGATTTGGCTTTTTGGTTTTATGTAGTCTCTACTATGGAAGATTATAAGGAGCAAGAAGCTGGGATGGACAACAATGTTACTCTGGTGCCTTTTGAAAGACCTGCTGTTATAGAGAAGCTGACAAGCAACATGGGAAAGCGTAAAAGCTCCACCCCACAGAAGTTTGTGGGTAAGCTTCAGATGAGCACTTTTGTTGTTTGTAGCAAAAAGGACAGCCTATGATTAAATCCTAAACTTCCGAATGCTCCCATTAGCAATTTCAGTATGGGCGTAAATCAGCTGGGGGAGGGGGAGATGAGGTAAGCCAAGAAGGTCTAGAAACCTAAAATGGCCATAGCAGCAATACTGTGGAATATAATTTGTAGCCCTCAGGAACTGGTGAATATCAATCATTCACTTTTTAATAATAATAAAAAAGCATGGTTTTAGATCCTAGGAATAGGTGCAAGCTTGAAAATCTGGTGGTAAAAAAAGTATAACAGATTGTTCTGAGTAGAACATTTGTTCACATTATATTAGAAGGGATTTCTTTAAATTAGCATTAATATTTAACACTCTTACTCTACCCTCTGCTATGTTATACAATGCTATTTAAAACAAACATACTGTTGAAATAATATTTTTCTTTATTCTACCTAAACCACAATAGAAGTATTCTAATGTCAGTATTATTGAGCTTGCCTTGTTAATGTTGGTCTCTCATTACAAAATCAGAGTGTGGAAAGTGAATACATAGACAAGACATGAGGTACAGCTCATAATTTTGTATGCCCTATGAGAGTTTTCAAGCAGGCAGGGAACAAGAAGGACATCATCTGAATGAATTGCATGCATGTTGGAAAATAAATAAAAATAAATAAATGGAAAACTGACAGGATAGCTCAATTTTTAAATTCTCAGAAGACAAAAAATAAATAAATAAAACAAGCAAAAACCCTCTAAAGCTCAGATGAAGAGTCCTGGGTGAGGTTGCTGCAGCTGTGAAGGACCCAGCAGGCTTCGAGCTTGGAGTTTCTCCACTTGGGCCTGGGTTTGCTGTAGGAATCCCTCATCTCACCTGAGACCCTGAACATAGCTAAGGTAATTAAGGAGTTATAGAAGCTTGTAAACAATCCTGGCATTCACTTGAAGGCTTTATATTGGATCAAAAGAGCTCCTGGGTGACTAGTAAAATAAATAAAAGCAGGGCAGTTTCATTTAGCTGCTTTTCACAAAAAAGGTTACCTTGCAGAAAGAGTTATATTTCATAAGAAATCTAAACATATTCAGCCTGATCCTTTTTTAAAATATTGGAATCTGATTCTAACATTAAATGACATGTAATAAATCAATACATTGGCAGTAATCCCCATAATTAATGAATTTCGTTCTTCCTTGTTTATGAAAGCTTTACTTTGAAGAATAAATTGACCTATTATGATGGTTTAGAGTTGTATTTTCTGGATTCAGTTATCTTGGTAGAAGCTTCAGCTCTTCCCATCTGTGCCAGCAGAAAGATCAGAAATAAATAAAATCCATCCTTATTTCTTAGAGAAGTATGGAAATTTATCTTTAAAAAATAAATAATAGAACAAAGATGTTTTATATGCAATAGTTAAAATATTTGCACAAAACAATAATTATGAAAATATGTGTTTCCTTTTTCAGAAATTATGCAAGAATATATGTATCTTTTTGATGTATGCATAATCACATATTAAATTGAGTAACATTTGAAAAGGAAGCTAATTCTATTCTGTGTGGATAGGATGATAATTTGAGCAAAGATCCCAACAAAAGACAATAGTTTTATCTTTTCAGAAAAAAGGATTATACTCTAGTATAGAGAAAACTGAAAAGCTATGTCTTCCTAATCTAGAAACTGAACTTTACTCTCAAATTAAACTAAAACAGTATTGTATTCTTACAGTTGAAATTTCAGGGAAGGGAGTAAAAATGTCCTGCTTCAGAGAAAAGCTGAAAAAAATAAAAATAAATCCTTAGATTCAAAATATAATCTTCTAGAATCTGAGAAAATAAAATAACTTTTTATTCAATGTCATAATAACTCCTGTAACCACATCCAATGAATAAATACTGCTTACAATTCTTCAGATCATGTGTTAAAATTTACTAACGCTTTATCCATATTTATATTTTGTAGTTAAACATTTAGAGGCAGATGAAGAATTAGCTATGTAAGCATATTTCTTACCAAAATACCAGTAAAATGTTGGTAATCTATCAGGTTTTAATTATAAATTCATTTTAAATTATCTGTCTCTCCAGTCTGGGATAGCATGTATGATGGAGCTTCTGACCTGGTGCCTTAGCTGTTGATAGAGAGAAACAGAATTAGACTAAATCATGCCAAGGCTGTGGATTGTGCCCAGTGATGGCATATATTTGACCCACAGCTTGGGAGTCCTGAATTTCTGGATCCTGTTTGAATAGCAAATGGAGATTTTGTCCATCAGAACCTTTGACAGTTATATATCATGTGAGGTGGTTGTGGACTTTCCTGAATCAGGGACTTTTACTTAAAATCACTCAAGGCCTTGGCATTTCACAGCAGTACAATCTACATGGGGCGGCACTGAAGATTGTTCAAAAGCTTCATTAATGCACTACACAGTAGTTCAGGGAGTTATGGGTAGGTGTCCTGAGCTTCACTTCTTTAATTGCAGTGGCTGCCAATTAGCCTCAGGATACAATTCAAGTCCTGCATGGCTTAGGCTTTGGCTGTCACCATGATCATTTTCTCTATGTTGAATCAGCCTCTTCAATAAGATCTGGGAGAGTGGGCTTGTTAAGGTTTCATGGATCTCAGATTTAACCTTTCTTAGTGATAACACCTCTTTGGAATATCTTGTCCCCAAATATCCAGACCACACCATCCTTATTGTTCTTCCATAGAGCTGTAGAAACATAGTTCCTTGGAAAGGTATTTTGAGATATGTAAGATCAAGCTAGCCCAACTAAAAACTGTAAACTTCTGAAAGTCTTTGCAAATGAAGGGGCATATAATTTGTAGTCATAAATAAATAAGATCACACAAAATCAATAGGGGAATACTGTGTACATCTTCTAAAATATTTTTTTTCTTTTTATACATACAACAAAACAAAATATATGGCAGGTAAGGCATATCATACATATATAATCACACAGCATATATTGATTTTTTTGAAAATGTAATTAAATCTTGACCATTCAAAATAATATTAATCAGTCTTTCCATTATATCAATGGAGTGTCAGTTCATAATGATGAAATGAGCAGTCATCTATAATCTAAGACTATAAATCATTCATTCATTGAATAATTTGCAATTGCTAATTAATGAAACCACCATAATTCTTTGTAGAATTGTATACCATTGGAAAAAGTAAGCAGGCAAATCCATTCCAAATGCTCTTTAATCAAGTTTATATGAAAATATGCAAAATAATGTTCTTGTGTAATTTGACTGCAAATGTTATTGTATAAATATTTTAAAAGTTTAATGTCCTTTCCCCCCAACATTAAAGAATTTCAGAGTATGATTATGAAATCATATGAAAACAGAACTATGTCATATTACAGAGTAAAACCATAAAACAAAATAGCAAACATCCGTTCACAACCTACATTGATTACAGGCAGGCCTCCAGGTGCAATTCAAGGTTTTCATTGTCATCTATCAAGCTATTTATGGTTTAGGGGCTTGATTTTATAGGGCTGCATGTTTCTATCTATTTCTCACCATTCTATAATATTTGCATTGTTCATATGCTCTGAATCTCTTAAAAATAGTGTCATCATATGAGACCTATGCCAATGGTGACTCCTGCCCTCTGGAATAGCAATCCACCAATGGGACCAACCCTTTAGAAAAGATTTTATGTGTGTTTTCTAGCAGCCTTGAACAAGAGCAACTTGTATGTTATATTAAATACTACAATGTTTTAAATCTTAAATTTCCACAATGCAGTTTTTGTTATTTTTCATTGTTTTTACTTTATTTTTTAATTACTTGTACAATTAGGCAACCTTACAAATTGAATCAATCAATCAATAACACTGAGCTTCAGATCTTCAGCTGATAGCCTACAATAACTTCTTTTATCTTGTTAGGTTTTTGTTTGTCATGAAAAGCATTCCTTTTTTATTTGATAAAAGCAATCTCTAACTTCTTGTCTAGAATCTAAACAACAGGAAGGAGAGAATCTGGAACAAAAGTTTCCTAATACCACTTCTGGTAGCAATCCTTTCAATAGAAACTGAATTACTGAAATACCACACTTCCAGTTTGTTAATCATGGGGCTGGTCCAGCAAGATACTGGATTTTCAGTAATATTCCTCCCATCTTTCACTTAGCAAAGAATATTAGGGCAACTAAAGCTTTCATCAGTGATGCACTGATCAATGAAATTTGTCTATATAATAAACTTCCTCTATTGTAGTTGGCCAATTAATTACAGTATGAGACTTCCTGCTAGGTACTTTCAGTCACAATAAGCAAAGATTTATAGAACAAGTAATCACCCTAACCCTTACAAACAACTTAACTAATTCACAGATTTCACCAAGAGTCTTGACAACTGGCTGGTATACAAAGATATATAAATAAGTAATAACAGTAGGTGACAATTACAAATTCTGACAGATATAATCTCTATAGTTCCTGAAGTAACTATGGCATCTAAACTGGCATGAGTGATGAACATTTTAACTCTCCAACTATAGCATGGTGTTTTATTAACCAATGGATAATCACTTAAATATAGTGCTGAACCTTTTTTTACAGCACTACCAACACAGGAAGGTAACTTGTAATCAGAAGTATAAGATTTGCTTTGACTCCATTTTAGCTGAATACAGTCTTGCTTCATTGTTCAGCCATGCATGAAAAACTAAGGAGTATTTGGAGTGGAATTTAGAATCAGAGGTAGTACTCTGAAGTAGTAATTTTAGTCAGTAGTCCCTCTTCTCTCACCATTCAGTTATGTAACCATAGTCTTAAGGGAATTGTCAGCTAAGTTGCTTGGAAAATCACCCAGGGCCAGCAAAAATCCTTGGATTTTATAAATCTGTTGGAAGCAGACGATTGTAATAGGTGCCAATCATTGTCAGCTCATATCTTATTAGATAGTATCCATCAGTAACAAATAAGTGGTCTTCTCTCCATCGGTCCATAATAACCCCAAACCCAAATTGCTGTCATATATGTTAGCTCTATAATTGATATAGATGGTCCCCGGTTATCAATATAATTATAATATCCTGAATTGGACTTGAAAGAGTTAGTTAGCATAGGTTACTGAAATCCCCTATGTTTAATCCCTTACCATCTTCGATCCTAGACTGATTCTGCAAATCACAAATGAGGATACAAGTAGAGAGTAAGCAATAAATCTCTATATTTCATATACAACTGGTAGTAATTACCAGGAAAAATGTGTGTATTTATGCATGTGATGCATGTTTTGGATTGTTTTAAATGTGTTTTTTTTTATGATTGAAGTCCTCCTGCTTCTCAGACTTATGCTGCTGTTACATTGAGTATTTCTTCAGAATTGTACAGAATCAGACTTTGCTCCTCCTTCAGTCATACATACCTGATTAAGTTTTCTTCATTCAGTATCATATCAGGGTTGAATGTTATTCTATTATTATGAGAGTGAAGGTCAGTATGCCCTCCAAAAGTCAGTTATAGGATAAAGGAAAAAGTTATAACCATCTGGTTCCTCTCTTGTTGCAATTCTTTTCCTATCTCATTCTTTCCCCTTTTCTAATCCCCTTCTTTAAGACTTCTTTAAGTCCCAAACTTCAAATTCCATCCCTCCCTTTCTTCCTTGATTTCTTGATTTGCTCAAATAGCCAGGATATTTAGGCATATACAGACATATTCAAATGATCCAAAATGACTGAGCTCGGTTCTGAAATTGGCAATGTAAGGATGTTAACAATCTGCACTGAACATGGGAAGAAGCATGATTTGTGTGCCACACATTTTTCATTTCTGATATATAATATTCTTGAAAAAATAGGTGTTTCGAATAAATTTTGTCATCTGTGACTACATAATGTCCATGTTGTTCTATATGGTTGTTTAGTTCTCAAATGATCAACATTTGAACCCAGATTTTATAAATTATAGTAGAATGTCTCATTTTTCTTCATTTTAGTTGCTTTAGTGCTTGAGGATTCCATATCTTGCATAGATTTTCACCTAACATATTTTAAAAGAAAGATACATTAATTATATCTCTTTCCACATGTGAACTTTGTGTTCCCTACATTATGGGAACTAATAATAAAATATCATATTTCTGACATTTGGAAAGTAGCATGTATTTTATTCTAATATATCTGAAGTGAGAGCACATCACAATAAATTGAATTGAATTGATACAAATTATTGGAATTTTCCATTTTGTGGAGCTCCTATGAATTGTAAAATATGAAAGTTAAATAAATCACGGCATTTAAAAATGAAAATCTGAAGACAATGGTTTTTTTATATTTATATTCCATTGCTGCTAATTTAGCAAATATTTCAAATTCTGCCAAAAGTCCCTTGCACAATTACTGGTAAATCCCATGAAATATAATTTCCTTTTAAGTAAACGTTCCTGGGATTTTTTTTTAATGTATCAGTTTCTTCCAATGAATTTTCATTGTTGATCTATCATTTCTTATCTTATCAATGTTTTTTTTCTTCTTACTGTTGTTTTCATGTAGGTGAAAAGCTCATGAGATATGGCTATCCAGATATTCATTTTGATCCAAGCTTACCATATGAGAGAGATGCTGAGCTGATGCAAACGCACATGATGGATCAAGCAATCAACAATGCGATCTCTTACCTTGGGGCAGAGGGACTTCACCCATTGATGCAGCACACTCCAAGCACAATTGCTGATGTGGCACCTGTCATAAGTTCATCTTATGCTCAGGTCTATAATCCAAGCAGGATAGAAAGACCAGTAAGCAGAGGAACCACTGATAGCAATGAAAATAACATGGATGGCCCTCTCTCCCTCATCAGACCAAAGAGTCATCCCCAAGAAAGAGAGGCTTCACCTAGCAATAGCTGCCTCGATTCCTCTGACTCAGAGAGCAGCCACGAAGACCACCAGTCCTTTCAAGGAAACCTTGCCTTAAATCCCAAACGAAAGCAAAGTCCAGCTTACATGAAGGATGATTCCAAGGCTTTGGAGGTCAGTAAATCATCAAAGGGCTCTTTAAAGGATATCTATAAGGTCTTCAATGGAGAAGGAGAGCAGATAAGGGCATTTAAGTGTGAACACTGTCGAATTCTTTTCCTGGACCATGTCATGTACACCATTCATATGGGGTGTCATGGCTACCGGGACCCCCTAGAATGCAACATTTGTGGATACCGGAGTCAGGACCGATATGAGTTCTCTTCCCACATTGTCCGAGGAGAACATACATTCCACTAAGCCTTCTTTTCCAAAGGAGACACTGAAGTAGAAAAACAAACACTGCACATGAAGAAATACTGCACTTGCAAGCCCACTTTTCCTCAGATGTTGACACAGCTCTTCTCATTGGTTCTCTTCCTTGCAGCTATTTTTAATTAATGTTGTTTTTGTTGTTGCTGTTTTGGGGATCCAGTCTCACCTTATCACCAGTGGTGAGGTGAGAAGGAAGGAAAGGAGGGACCAGAGGGTAGTTTGGCTTATTGTTTTTGCTATGAAAATTGATGTTGCCCTTTCATGGTGGAAAGTGAAAGGGAGTTCATTTCTGTCACAATTTTCATATAGTTTTTTACATGCTGAACTCAGCAAGGTGCTCTGACATCTTAGCAAATTGCCGTTTGGGGAGAGAATAATAATTTCAAAAGAATAAAGCTCTTTTAAATATGTAGCTAAAATTTTGTTCAGGATGGGAGATGAAATTCTTATTTTGCAAAAATCCTAGCAAAAGGGGTGTGCTTAAGGGCAGGGAGAAGTTTCACTTAAGACTAAATATGTTCTACAGATTTAGGAGCACCAATAAATATCAAGGTTTGCTTGAACGTTATTTCCTGAGGTGAGGTTCTTATAAGGTATTGGTTGTCTTGAATGTAAATGAATTTATATCTAAATACTAAATTACATTACTGAAATTTGACTTTTTCATGGGATGTGACATCCTCCAGGAAATCTGAAAACATAAAATGTTATTTTACTTATCCCAATATGCACTTTTAAAAAAGAAAGAAAATTGCTAGGATCCTTTTATGCCACTCATTTCCCAGCTTCCTATAGGTCTGTGTATTTTTTTAAAATTGTTAGGTGATTAACAATTGGAGTCTGGGTATGTTTACTCAAAAATAAGCTTCACTTGGTTCGGAAGGAGTTTATTTCCTAGTAAATATTCTTAGTTTAGAAATACAGATATGAATATTTATCTAGCAGGTTTTGCTGCTTTAGAATCTCAAAATGCTCATTACAAATGCATTTGAACTATGAAATACTTATATTTTCTTTTCTTTTTACTTTTTGTGGTATGAAGCATAAAGAAACTGAGTAAGTTCTTCAGTCAGGAGATCTGTATCCTGAAACAGCTAGCTAGACTGCCCTAATGATTGAGGCAGCCTACAAATTGAAACCTAATTTAATTATATAAGAATATGGAAACACTGTTAGAGCTACTTTATTATTGCCATCTTTTCTACACACACATAGGGAAAGAAATATATATTTTGTGCAAAAATATCTCTCAGCACATTTTTAAAACTGCAGCAAGCAGAAACACACACACACAAAGTAATCATAGTCATAAATAATGATTTCTTACTAAATAGGAGAACTTTTTTTTTTCAAATGAAGCTGAATTGAACCAGGAGCCTTAGATTATGCAAAGGCTGATTACTTGCCTGAAAAATAATTTCAGGTTTTAGTTACTCCCTTGATCATATTAACAAATAAAAACTACAGTGAATTACTAGGTTAGAAATATTAAGGCTTGATTATATAGCTCTGAATATAATATATGATCTGGATTTATAATATTTAATTTTATCAATCTTTTCCCCCTCAACTATACTGGTTAGTTGGGTTAGTTGGGTTTTTTTTAATAAAATCAGTGACTACCTCACATTTTTCTACATTTTTAGATATTTGCACATCTGGCTGTAAAATTACAAAGAGGATAGATTAAAAACCATACCTTTTCTGACTAGAACTTTTTGGGAAAGGATCTTGTGACCCTGCAGATATTGCTAACTACAGCACAGCAAAGGGAAGGGGTTGGTAGGAGTTGCAGTTAAAAATATCTTCAGCACCATAGGCTACTGCCTCAGGTTGCCTCTCGAAACAAACCATTTGCTGTCTTTAATTTTATGTATTTCATTCAGCACATTCAAGCGTAAAGAGAGTTAGTGAATTGGTTTCTAAAATGGAATTGAAAAACTAAAAGGTATGTTATTCTTTTTAATTACAAAATGGGAATGGCAGGCAAACATCCTATGCAGTCCAGTACATGATAGAAATTAAAGTAATTTTGCTTTAACACTTCCTTCAGAAAGCATGTTTCGCTTGTACATTCGATGTCCAAAACAGGGTTCCTGAAGCCAGACTGTTGCTTCTTGCAATAGCAATAAAGATTTAAGTAACAAATTTGTCTAAAATAAATACAAGCCAAAAATTATAAACTACATACCTAGTATTGATATCAGATAAGAATTTCATGGCAGGAAGTGCCAGAGCAAACAGTTCTGTTCACAGTTGCTTGCCAGAAATTGTGGGTTCTGTTTTACCCTCCAACAGAAGAGTTTCCCCTTCTCTCTGCCATTCCCCATGAATCCGAAAAAGTTTATCTGTAAGTTTGGGGACCTTCTGGATGTTGGATGGTACCCATTGACATTTTATGATTTACATGGTCACTTGTACAATGTGAAACAATGCTAAATCAGGAACCCTATGTTATCCAGAGGCTCAGTCAGTCAATCTGATTAATGACCTGCACCTATTTTTGGTGGAGATTAAAGTGGTTACCATTTGAAGATTATGAATGAATATATTTCAAATGAATATTCTGTTGTTTTTCTGAGCACTTGAACTAGTCCAGATTGAACTTGAGAATCTTGAATTAGAAGTAGATTGTAAGTGTCTCTTGCTTCTCCTGTCTCATTTCTGAACATCTTTTGCACCCAGTTGCTGACCTACTTTTCTATCTTAAAAGCTTTTTAGAAAGGTCACTTGCAATGACGGGATTTATCTGGTTCACACCTATTCAGGTGAACCGGTTATTAAATTACCCAGCCCCTGCTATCAAGATGGATCCTGGGTGCTGCTCTGCGCTGCAATGGAGAAACGGGCAATGGAGCAGCTGGTGCAAGGGAAGAAGGCCGCTTTCCCTCTTTCTTCTCCCTACTCCTCCTTCCCTTGTGCCGGCCGCTCCATTGCCCATTTCTCCATTGCAGCAGAACACCCAGGATCCTCTTTGATAGTGGGGGGACGGTAATTTAACAACTGGTTCACCCAGGGTCAGATTGGCCATCTTGCATGTGCGATGGAGCTGGCTATGTCTCTCAAGACAGCCAACCTGACCCTTGGTGAATTGGTTAAATTATTTGAATCCTACTACTGGTCACTTGTCTTTAAAACAATTTTAAAAGGTTCATGAACCCACAGATAAGTATATTTAACTCTGATCCTACACAGTACTTTTCAAAATTATTTTCACTGTGCCTCTATGTTCCTGCATCAATCATAATGGAAGAGAAATTTTAAGAAAAAGCTGATATTTAAAATGGTAAAAACTGAAATATTTTATGCCTGGCAAGAGTTAACAAAAAGCTGTTCAAAAGTTATTACCATGAAAATAAATTCACACACTGGTTAAACAAGCCACTATGATCTGTTACATGTTAAAATTATATATACCTAGACAGTTAGTAAAAGAATGTGGTCTCTTGCAGCCTCATCACAAAAAAGATGATATTTGGAAGGTCCATCTTCAGTAAAATAATAATCCTTTCCTTTATTATTTCCTATGGAAAAATATAAAATTTAGCCTGTGTACAGAATGTTAAGGGATTTATATACATTACCTTTTCTGTTTCAGGTTCAGGAATTTCTCATTCATTTTGCAATCATCACAAAAAAGAAAAGACACAATCTCCCCCCAAAAGTATTTTATGCTATACTGTCCACAGTAAGGGCTGTCATGATATTTCATGTTTCTTATAAAACAGCGTGGTATGTTTATTAGAAGAGTGTTAAGTATTATTATAAGAACTGTGATCAAAATGAATAGGATGAGATATATAAGATCATCAGTTTGAAATTTGAAATACTGTATATATTTGGCAAGATTAACATTTAAAATTTTGCTGCATATGAAATCTAACATTGGATTTTAAAGAGAAGACATGAATTTACTAAAAGAAATTAATTGGAATCCACAAATGAAAGATAATCAATGTTGAGGTACCAGGAAAGGAACTCTTATTTTGATTTATCATTAACAATTTTATGTTATGGAGTTTCTTTTCAGCTTAAAAACCTCTAAAGGTTTTCAGAAATTGGAATTTCCCAAATTACAATTTGATTACTTGTGCAAAGGAAAATATTTCAAAGTAGTTTGCCAAGATTGTCATTATAAATAATCCTGTTAGTTTTTTTTATAGGATACACTTTTGTTCCAACAGTAAAAACAAAAAGAACAATTTAAAATAAGGAAAGTAAATTTGATTTGGTTTGATTAAAATTTAATGTGGCTGTTCTCAATTCAAGAAGAGCTAGGGCTCCACTTGCAAATCTTGCCAGGCCTCATCCAGACTTTCACAGGAGACCGTTTGGGAATTAAAAGATTCTAAAAACAGCCCAGAAGAAGGGAAGAGAAAGCTGCTCCCAAGTTCTCCCCCAGAAAACTACTGGCTGTGCCTAGGAAAATGCCAAAGGTTGACTTTGACTTGTTCTTTCCTTATGAACAAGGAAGTCAAATGCCAGCTTCTAATAAGTGCAAATCTGAGTATAGATTTCTTAAAGGATTTACACAGATGCCAGGAGAGTCAAATATGTTTTGCTATAATAACTTTTAGGCTAGTTACTAATCCTGGGGCTTAGGAGTAGGAATTAATAGTAGATCCCGAAGTAGGGGCTTCTGTGCTTCAGAGAATCTTTTCTGTGTGGATGCTCTGCAAAGAGAAATCTCCCTGGAGCACAGTCTGAGCTCAGACCAAAACTAAGGAGCCTCCAGGAGCCCTTTTGGAATTGGAATGCATCCAATAATATACTATAGCTCAGAGTAAGAGCCACCCTATTTTTTGAGGGAGTTTGTGGTTACTGATCTTTAATTGATTAAAGATGGCTTTTATCAAACTCTGCAGTTTTTTCTGTGGAACGATTTCAAAGCCACCTCTTAAAAAGTTGCTATTGACCCAAAATACTCTGAGAAGAGATTGTTGCTTCGATTGAGATATGACCCTTGAGGACTATTACAAAAAATATAAACAGACAGGAATCCATATGAGTAGTCTACAAGGGTGCTGATTATTTGCTTTATATAGTGATATATTTATATAAAGTTTTGATTTATAAGTCCACCAATTTATAATTGATAGTATCAAACAAAAAAGTAGAAGTGAAATTTTGGTGCCAAAAGCTCTACTGTATTTTTCAAGATATTGCAAAATATCTTGTATTTTTCAATGTACTGTATTTTTCAAGATATTTTTCAATATCTACACCCTTAATTTCTCAAGGCGTTCTGGAAGGATTTGGGCCTGAAGCCCCTGCAGAGGGCTTTGGAGGGTTTCCTTTCCTACCCCCTCCCCCAGACTTCCAGAACAGGTTCCATTTCTATATCAGGAGCTGGAACTCCAGAAGGGAATTGCATGAGGCTGCGAGAGACGGATTTGTGTGGGCTTCTGTGGGAAATGCTTGGCTGAAGAGCTCTGAAAAATCTTTCATACCAAAGTTTTTATTCTGGATTCTTGTCCACCAAATTCAGATATTTGAGGTTAAAAAAAAATAGGGACTCAAAATGTCCCACTCAAAATTTACAATTGTTTAAATTCCTATTAAATTTCACTGGAAGATAATCTTTTAATTCTCCCATGAGATTCAAACACTGGATCCTGTTCTTTGATTTTCAGATTTGTTTCAACTTTATACTGTATCAGTAGATACGCATGTTTAACAGAGAATAGGTTTAGTTATTTTGTAATAATTAAAATTTGAAACTGTGATCAGAGGTTTGTCCTGTTATCAAGCACTCTCAAATCTTGATCATATTTACTTTTTATATTACTTGTAGGAATTTTATTTTGCTTTGTTTTGGTCTTTTCCTGCCCATTTTTCTTATTTTCAGTTTTACTCTATCATAGCTCATGTTGCCTGCAACTTGATCTTGTTTTTAAATTTAATTTGTTATCTGTTCATTGGTTGTACAGTGTGTTTACATATTTTTGTACTTGAGTGTAGTTTTATATTAAAAAAACAATCTGGTAAATATAGCTAAATAATCTTTCCAACACTTTTAAATTTAGGATCATTAGAGATGACAGAGCTGTGGAGCGAAGTTGCCTTTCTTTATGTTGATGTTATTTTCTGGTTGTACTTTCTTTTTCTTAAGACTTTTTGACAGATTGGAATTGTTTAATGCATAATTGTTTAGCAAAATTTAAACTGTAAAAATGTGTCATTTTTTTTCCAGTGGAAGACTATGCTTTAAAAGTTTTGGGATAATTCTATTACGAGGCAAAAATTTCTGGACCCAAAATGTTGTATTTTTGCATCTTAATATTAGAACATGCTTTTAACAAGTTTGGAGCCACTATCCAGATTGTTTAGTTTTAAGAGAGAAAAGATCGATTGTTCCATTTATGTGCAATAATCTCTCTGAAAGTTTTATAGTGCATTGAACATTGTTTGAATAATGATATTACATTTTGAAGCAAAGTGCTGCCCAGAAAAAGTTCAGTGTTTTATTACATTGTTTTTTTAACAGTCGAATCTTCAGGGAACTCCATCCACTTTGTTACTTTTACTGCTAGCCCATTGCAGTGAATCCTGGGCATGCCCTGATGGTACTCATGTAAATTTTTATGGGGTACAGCTCTGTTCATCACTGACTCACTGGAGTTGGAAGCATGACCAAGGCAGCAGCCCATTGCAGGAAAAGGAAAGCTGCCTTTCAGAAACACTGGGGTTTCATCCTCTCAAACACCCTGCTTTAGCTGTTGCTTTTGCTTTTGCTTTGTCTAGAATAACAGCTCAGAGAGATGGAACAAATGGTTCGAAGCTGCTCTTGCCCTGGACTACCTGTTTGATTGTGCTGACAGACAAGTAGTAAAAGCTGCCCCAAATTTCAATGTAGCAGTTTAGCTGTGGGGATGTAACTGATAGGTATAGATGATCCCTTTCTTCTTAATGCTATTATCCATAACGTGCCTTTGATCGGTGCGGTCTTAGTGGTTTGCTTGCTAAAGCTAAGCATTTTCATTTTCTCTTTTGTTTCGGTGTGTGTGTGTGTGTGTGTGTGGGTGTGTGTGTGTGTGTGTGTGTATATATATATATATATATATATACACATACATACATATACACACATATACATACATACATACATACATACATACATACATACATACATACATA
>BLBF01000025.1:25629675-25643990 GCA_015471245.1 Laticauda colubrina
TATATCTATATCTATATCTATATCTATATCTATATCTATATCTATATCTATATCTATATCTATATCTATATCTGTCTGTCTGTCTCTGTGTGTGTGTGTGTGTGTGTGTGTGTGTGTGCAGTTCAGCTTCCTTCGGGTATTATCCCACGTCATTGAAGTGCTTTTAAAGTTGTAGCAACGTTTCAGCAGAATCTCATCTGCCATCATCAGGCTTCTGTATTGAGTTTGTATGTGGGTCAGGGTCTCACAGCCGTTGGTTTTAAATTTAAGGCTTGCCTATTATTGTGGCAGGATGTTTTTTTCTACATCCTGATTGGTTGGGAGTCTTGGTCTGTGTTTATTGGACCAAGGCATATACGAAGTTCCCTGTGCATCATGCCCGGTCACATACATTGGACAGACCAATAGAAGAATAAGTACCCACCTGGATGAACACAAAAATGCAGTAAAAAAGCTGGAACACACCTCCTCACTAGTCCAACACATTAAAACCACAGGTCACAACATCAACTTCAATGGCACTAAAACCCTAGCCACTATAGAAAACCCCAGCCACAGAATCATCAGAGAAGCCATAGAGATTGAAAAAAACCCTGAAAGCATGAATAGAAGACATGATTCTACCAGACTGTCAATCATTTGGAAGCCTGCACTCTCAAATAGAAAGATCTCCACACCACAAGCCAGGCAAACACCTGGGCACAAACAGACTCCCTCTGATACATCCAGCTAAAACACACCCCCACCAGGCACCTAGATGAAACCTAGCTCCCTAATAGATAAATAGCCGTCCTTTCACGTGAAGCCAAGCTGCACTGAAAGCCTCCAATACAGGAACAGAGTGTTGCCAGCCAATCACAGCCACAAAACAGACAGAAGAAACCAGAAACACCAATCAAACAAACTCCAAGTCCAATAAACACAGACCAAGACTCCCAACCAATCAGGATGTAGAAAAAAACATCCTGCCACAATAATAGGCTAGCCTCAAATTTCAAACCAACGGCTGTGAGACCCTGACCCACATACAAACTCAATACAGAAGCCTGATGATGGCAGATGAAATTCTGCTGAAACGTTGCTACAACTTTAAAAGCACTACAATGACGTGGGATAATACCCGAAGGAAGCTGAACAGCACACATGTAAGTACCCGCGAAAACTTAAAAAAACAAATATATATATCCATACAATTATATATACACTCACCACTATACTACATAACCAGTAGTCTGATTCATGCTCTTTCCTGTGTTCCTGTTATGTCATTTCTCTGACTTAAAGATACACACGCAAGTTTCTCCAGAACTGCTGTCTTTGAGCTGATAATTGAAAGAACTCAATCAAACCAATCTGATAAATCCTAATCATAGGTGTACTATCATCTAGTTGGAATTTCCAATTAAACTGGGGTGAATTATCTTGGTAGAATAAACTTATTTAGAAGAATAAGAATTTCTCTTTTCTGTTTTGTTTTGTTTTAATTTATTTTTTGTTTGGTCTCTTCCTCCCACATGTCAAGCTATTGATGTTCACTTGTCATTAGTTCAGAATGATATACCTTGCCCTCAGGATATATGATTGGCCTACTTAGAAACTTATGCTAATTGTAGTTACTGTATTGTTTTTAGCCATGAGAAATGCACCTGCAATTTTCTCCCACAACACACATGATAGCAAGACACTAATAATCCCCATGGTCCCAGGGCATAAGAACATTGCCTGGTTATGAAAAGCACAAGATATCTATCTTTATTTATAGCTTTCCATTTGTTTGTGATTCATATTTTGCATGTATAAATGCTGCTTAATTCTTGGCGGAAGAATCTGGCTCATTAAAGAGAAGAACTAATAGCATTGCCTGCAGCAAAGCTGTACTAAGCCAAATGCAGGGCAGGTTAATACAACTGCTCAGCAAAAGACACCCAGAACTTGCTATGTGGCATCTCTGTACACTTTCTTTTCAACCATTAAAAATAAAATCATTACAGTTGTATTTATTGCAATTTATTGATAACTACAGCATTGTCACAAGACAGTTTGTCCTGCACTGAGATTTTTTGCAGTTCCCTCAAGTGCCCTTTGCTCTTCCCTAGACCATCCATACCAGTGATGGAATTCAAATTTTTTTACTACCGGTTGTGTGGGTGTAGCTTGTGGGCATGGCATGGCATAGTGGGTGTGGCAAAGGAAAGATCCATTCCCTCCCCACTCCTTGGGAAAGGATACTGCAAAATCCCATTCCCTCCCCACCCCACTAATCTGCTTTCCAGCTCCATTCTCCTGTGCAGGGCAACAAAAGAAGACCCAGCCTATCAGATGGGACTCAGGAGGCAGAGAATAGATGGAGACATGGCCAGTCAGAGGTGGTATTTGCTGGTTCTCCGAACTGCTCAAAATTTCGGCAGCCAGTTCTCCCGAACTGGTCAGAACCTGCTGAATACCACCTCTGATCCATACTGGCCTCCAACTTCCTTTTTTTTTTTTACAATCTCAACTTTGTTCAGTGCAATGGAATACAAACAAGTTACAACCTCAAGCTTTTACTTTACATTTTCTAAATCAGGGGTGTCAAACTCGTGTCATCACGGCATATCAGGAGTTTTTTCCCCTTCACTAAGCCGGGCAGGGGTAGGATCAGCATGTGATACATCCAGCCTGCAGGCTGTGAATTTGACACTCCTATCCTAAATATTTCAAGTCATTTCGAGAAAAACATTATTCTAGTTTTCAAAACTTATAATCAAAGCTTCAGTTTTTTTCAGTTTCAAGCATAACATTCTGAAACTGTTTCCAAGTAGAAACAAAATTAGATAAAGTCTTCTCTTTCTGGCCTCCAATTTCCAAAGAAATGCCAACATGACAACATCATGTCTTTCTCCAATCAAGCCACAGTTGCCTAGGGAGTTAATAGCAATTTTTGGAAAATAAGGATCTGGTTTGCTCTATACATCTTCCACTTTCTCCATTTTACAAGATGTAAAAATCAGGGGGCCCTCGTACTTTTAACAAGCTTGGACTTCAAGGGTTTGGGAGCTGGATAGTTTAAGCCCACATTTGCAAGGCATCCTGATGGAACAATCAAGAGATGACTATTGTCCAGTACACTTTCCAAATTTCCCACTAATGGCAGGCCATGGACATTGAAGAAATGTAATGTTTGTTTATTATATTGGATTACATTGCATCCCCCCACTCCATGTTCATGTCCTGCCACATTGGAAAAGTCCTGCCATTAATATTGCACTTCCATAATGTTATTTTTATTCAAGCAGATCAAATGATTCCATGCACATTTGGGAGTTTCTTCTAATTTATTGTTAATGTCACATAGATTATATTTCAGGGAAGTATGGGATTCTGTTTAAGGAGTATTTGGTGTTCCTTGGTGACACAATGAGACAAACATATTTGAAAGGAAAGGAGTTATCAACTATTCATTGCCTTTCTTTGCAATATGTTGTCACAGGTGTAATTGGAACAGAAGAAAGGGCCATGAGGCAAAAAAGTAGACTAGATAGCCTCTCAGAAGTCTGAACAGCTATACAATCAGCAGCTTTACATTTATTCAGTCCTGGTTGGTCTCCTTAGTCCACTTACCCTCCCCACTTTTTTCCTTACTATTTTTGAATGCTCCAATTAAGTGCTATTTATGCTAAGAGCCTTGTGGTAAACAGCCTGACCAGCTATCACTAAGGGTATTCTTTATTATATGGTTGGTTATACAGTCAGCCAAAAGTTTAGATTGGCAATTTTGTTCATCTATCAAGTCCTTCTGATATAGGCAGATGTTGTTTCATGGTATTTAAAGGTATTGTCACAGGAAGTAAAATGTTCCAAGTAAAGCTGCCTTCTACAATTGACAAATGATGTTTATATATTTGATTTTCATCTCGCTTTTCTTGTTTTATAAGTGACTCAAGGTGATAAACATAATACTCCTTGTTCCTCCTATTTTCCCCACAACAATCCTGTGAGGTAAGTGGGCTGAGAGAGAGCGATTGGCTCAAAGGAATCCAATCAGCTTTCATACCTGGACTGGAACTCATCAGGTGGTTTCTAGGTGAGTATCTTCACGACTAAACTAATCTCAAATTTTGTACTGTTGTAGAAGAAAAAATATCTCCATTAAGCTGTATCTATACCTTTATTGAAAAATTAAGATGAAATCTAATAGAAACTAATATTGAGTAAAAAGAAAAAAAGAAATTAAAAAGAACTAAATATGCAAAAGCAAATAAAGAAAACAGAAGCATAGAATCAAAATCACTAGTGCTGTTGTCAGTCCTGCCTTGCTAGAACTTTTAAGTAAAAACAATCCTTGACTCCATTTAGTGAGAAAGGTATAGTTTACTAAGATCAAGCAGAAAACAATAGAGCAAAGCCGGAATTAAAATTTGTGCACCAAATTACCCAAATATAACTTTTCCCCCAGAAGCACCTCTCACCACTGGTGTCCCGTTGTCCAATCATATTCAGATACAATGTTTTCGGAATAGTCTCTTTAGTAGTGGGTATGGGTATATACCATACTGGCTGGTATACAGCTGCATGCCATTCCCTACCATCTGACCTTGTAGTTGTTTCTCCAAATGGTAGGGTGAACAGTGTATCTTCCCTCCTCTCAACTCACTCACTCACCCCAGAGTTCATGGCAGACTCTCATCAAGTTCAGGCAACTTCTGACAATCACTTTATAAAACCTTAGTAAGACCATAACTGGAATGCTAGATCAGTTTTTGTCATCACATTACAAAAAAGATGTTGAGATTTTGGGAAAAGTGCAGAAAAGAGTAAATAGAGGCCGGAAGGCCTGAAGATTAAACCATATGAAGAACAGTTGCAGGATTTGGGTTTGGCTAGTTTGGGGAAAAGAACTAGGGAGGTCATGATAGCAGTATCCCAGTGTTTCAGAGGCTGCCACAAAGAGGAGGGGATCAATTTATGTTCCAAAGCACCAGAGGGCATGACAAGAAACAATGGATGGAAACGAATCAAGGAGAGAAACAATCTGGAATTAAGGAGACAGTTCCTAACAGTGAGAACAATTAACCAGTGGACTGCTTCCCTCCATAAGTTGTGGATGCTTCACCACTGGAGATTTTTAAGAAGAGACCGGACAGCCATTTGCCTGGTATAGGGTGTCCTGCTTGAACAGGGAGTTGGACTAGAAGATCTCCAATGTCCCTTCCAGCTTTATTCTGACCCTATGGTGAAAAAAGATACTAAGAACTAGTTTCCAATATTTTTATAGCAGTTATAAGCACAATCATAAATTTACATTTTATTCTATGGTTACAACTGTTTTTTTTCCATAATCTATTCTTTTTAATTATAAAAACCATAAATTATAAGTTCTTTTTTTTTTCTGTTTCACACAAAAAGTCTGAATGCTTGTGAAGAAGGAGAGTGCAAAAGTTCATCGCAGATGGGTAAAAGATGCTTGCTTCCGAGAAGGAAAGCTATGGCAAATCTAGACAGCATACTAAAAAGCAGAGACATTACCCTGACAACAAAGGTGCATATAGTCAAGGCTATGGTTTTCCCAGTTGCAATGTATGGCTGTGAAAGTTGGACCATAAGAAAGGGTGAGTGCCAAAGAATTGAAGCCTTTGAACTATGTTGCTGGAAAAGACTCCTGCAAATCCCTTGGACTCCAAGGTGATGAAACCGGTCAAGTCTAGAGATCAACCCTGGCTGCTCTTTAGAAGGCCAGATCCTGAAAATGAAACTCAAATACTTTGGCCACCTAATGAGAAGGAAGGACTCACTTGAGAAGAGCCTAAAAGACCGAGGGCAATAGAAGAAGGGGACGATAGAAAATGAGGTGGCTGGAAGGAGTCAC
Organism: Laticauda colubrina; assembly: GCA_015471245.1. Classification (NCBI taxonomy): domain Eukaryota; kingdom Metazoa; phylum Chordata; class Lepidosauria; order Squamata; family Elapidae; genus Laticauda; species Laticauda colubrina. The sequence continues at coordinate 25,635,521 of BLBF01000025.1, forward strand.
TGAAGCAGTAGGCGTGAGCATAAATGGACCCCGGGGGATGGTAGAGAACAGGAAGGCCTGGAGGAATGTTGTCCATGGGGTTGTGTTGGGTCGGACAACTAACAACAACATAGATACTATCTTTTCTCTCATCAAAGTGACAGTTTGGCCATTTTACCAAGTTCTATCTTGCTTCAACCATCAATCAGTTCCAGATGTTCTTCTAAGATGTGGGATTTTAGAGAAAAGCCTTTTCTTACAGGAAACCCTAAAGAACTGCAAGGTATTAAGAGCCATAAAAATTCCCATTCCAGAAGGAATTTTTTTGGCTCTACCTCATGTTTTCTTCATTCCCATCCTAGGCATTGCTCAATCCTCTGATTGATGGGAGTTCCCATAACAGTTCTTATTGGGCCATTAAAGGATCATATTTAATGATTCCAAGAGAAAATAAATAGTCAAGAAGAACAAAACAAACAAGTTGGATCAGGAAGAGGACGAATTGAAGTTGTGTATACACTTAGTTTAGTTGTTTAGTGACTACAATGGGGACAAGTAATGTGGTCATTAAGCAAGAGCAAAAGTGAAATTACAATTTTGCTTGCAATCTTACTTCAGCTTTCCTTTGTTTTATTGGCCTGCCAGGGTTGTAAATACAAGGACTGGTTGCAAAGTTACTTTTTCATCACTAGTGTAACTGTGAACAATCATTTTATGCCAGTACACCTGTATAATTTAATACAATTTAACTGTCCATTTCAGGGTTGTATCCCTTTCATCCCTTGAAGCTAAGAATCTACTTTAAACTGGTTAGACTTGTTGGTCCATGGAGTTTAGTATTTTTTTTCCAAGAATTTCAGACTTTGAGAAACAGGAGCTTCTCAGCCCTGCTGAATACACTTCCCAGAGACCCAAGTAGCATTCTGGTCTGCATTCTTGTATATTACAACAGCTATGGACTTGAGGCTCTCATTGATTTAAACATATGCCATTTTAAAGCTTTATATTGTTTTTATTTTAAGCCTTCTGTTCTTGACCAAATCAAAAACATAATAAAAATAAGCCTATTAAAAATTATTCCAAAATAATTACATTCACTGAATCATATATAATAATATTTATACTAAAATAGCGAACTGCAATTTGGCAGTTCAAATCTCATGAGGCTCAAGGTTGACTCAGCCTTCCATCCTTTCTGGGTGTGTAAAATGAGGACCCAGATTGTTGAGGGCAATATGCTGACTGTAAACTGCTTAGAGAGGGCTGTAAAGCACTATGAATTTGGTACATAAGCAGGGGTAGGCTGCTGGGGGTTCACAGGGGTTCAGGAGAGCCCCTAGCTAAGAAGCTGTGCAGTTCAGAGACTCCCCAAATCCCATTCCTGGCTGGCCCTACCCACCCACCCCTCCCAGGAGTCCCCACACAGTCCATTTTGGATGAAGGTAAGTGCAGGGCACGTGCGGAGGCTCAGGGAGGGTGAAAAATGGGCCTCCCAGAAATTTGGGAAGTGGCCTGTTTCCAGCTTCCAGAGAGTCCCCGGAGCCCGGGGAGACATTTTCACCCTACCAGAGGGTTGAGGAAAGACTCTGGAGCCTGGAGAGGGCAACTCCTCCTGCCAAGGTGCAGGAGGCCAACATGGCCACACCCACCCAGCAACTGAGCAGAGAATCCGTTGCTAAAAATTTTTGAAGCCCACCCCGTATATAAGTCTAAGTACTATTGGTATTGCTATTGATGAAAGCATATTTTTTCAATCTTCTTTTCTAAATAATTAAAATACAGCAGAAATAGCACTCCAAGTGCTAGAATTGCTATTGGAAGTTTGTGAGTAAATTTCTCTTCTGTTATCATATTAATTAATCTTTGGTTTCTAATAGCAATATAATACACTACATATGTTTGTACATATAAACACACACACAGAGAGAGTATATACACAAACATGTATGCATACAAATACAAGATGCCAAAAATATAATCATATAAGTTGAATATTATGCAAGATTCCTTGCAACATATACTGCTCCTATCTATTCATATCTGTAAGGAAGGAATGTGAACCATTTGTATTTTGTTTTTACCTTCCAAACTTATGCCATTAATTTAAAAGAGGAGGAAAACCTGCCTGTTCACTTTTTATAACCCTAAAGGAAAGAATGAAACATTTGATAATTTATTGTTTTGGCATTCAGCACAGTAAACGTGTAAAAGAAATATGGTCCAGACAGGTGTGGCACCCACTTACTTAACAGTGCAAGGTTGGAAAGTTCAAGACTTCAGTGGGAAGGGCAAAACACATGGAAATTGCCTGAAAGCTGATCTGTTGCTGGGAATGTCTGCTGATTTATATCTCTGTGTAAGGAAGGTCAGCTTATACTAGAGAAAAATAAGACAACATTGAGTGAACTACATCTGAGCTCTCTCCTCTTGGCATACTACAGCCAAACAAGGATTCCATCCATGTGATCTGGCTGAATCATTCTCAGTAACTTTGAACCAGCCTTTTGTACAAATACATCACGAATGACACCAGTGGTGGGATTCAACGATTTTTATTTTTACTCTCTGGGCATGGCTTGGTGGTTGTGGCAGGGGAAGGATACTGTAAAATCTCCATTCCCTTCCCACTCCTGGGGTAAGGTTACTGCAAAATCACATTCCCTCCCTACCCCACTAACCTGCTTTCCAGCTCCATTCTCCTTTCCAGGGCAACAAAAGAAGACCCAGCCGATCGGGACTCGGGAGGCAGAGAATAGATGTGGGCAGGGTCAGTCTGAGATGATATTAGCTAGTTCTTCGAACTACTCAAAATTTCCACGACCGGTTCTCTGAACTACTCAAAATTTCATCTACCATTTTTCCAGAACTGACCAGAACCTGCTGAATACCACCTCTAAATGACACCCAGCTACCCCTAATACTTGATGGTACATAACCCACCCTGCCAGTTTCCTAAGTTGATTGACTTACACAGAATCTCAAGTGAGCTTGAATGGCAGCTAGAAGCAATCCTAGCACTCCTGGTTGTGATTGTTAAGCAGTCTCATGGGTTTTAAATGAGTCCCATGTAAGGGGTGTAGGATGCCTCAAGGGAGTGGAATAGACCTCATTAGGCTCTTCTTAGGAACTGAAATCCTCCCTGTTCTATATTAGCATACTTGTAATACCGCTTCCTGATTGGTCCACCAATACTACACTGTGATTGGTTCTTCAACGCTACTGTGATTGGTCTGTAATTGCTGCCTGTGATTGGTCCGCCTGAGTGGCGGGAGATTCAAGGAGCCGTCATTGGCTGCGAGCCGCGAGCAGCCACTATAAAAGAAGCTGCCGCGGCTCCGCAGTCAGACAGATTGCAGGAACTAAATAAAGAGCTGAAAGTCACACTGGTCTCGCGTCTCTTTTTCCCGTGACTTAACACTCCCTGCCAATATGCAAGTGGGATTTGCACATAGTCTGCATTGAGCCTTCCAGGGCCTCCCCTCACACCAACTGCGTTACCCTGCACTCCTTGCTTTATGGTGCTATCTCTCTGCTTTCTGCTTGGATTTCGGCTCCCTCTCATCTCTGGGGCTGACTGAAAAACCTCCTCCTTCTGTGCACAGAGAGGAGCTCCTTTGGCGAGATGCAAGAACAGAGTTGAAATCAAGATTTCAATTCCGTTTCTGCACCTTTTCAAAGGAGTTCAGTTTCTCTTGGCAGGCAGCTCTTTCAGCCAGCTCACATAGTCAAAAAGGGATCCTCATGACAATTGGCAGCAGCTTGCAACCTTCCCTGCTAGCTTCCCCATTGAATTTCTGAAGAAGCAGGCCGAGAAGGTTATAAATGGAAATCACATGATAGTGGGGTGCTTGGCAAATTGGTTGCTAAGTACTCAGATCTTGATGACATGAGCACAGGAGAAGTGGTGCAATATTTTGCAATGGATAGAAGTAATTCTAGACTATTGTTAAATGAACAGTCATAAGTTGAGAACTACCTGTAATATAACTGTACATAAAAAAGTAAAAGACAAGTATATATCTTACTGCTTGTCTTTTTAAGAACATGCAATCAATAAATGTGGAAAGTTCACCTTAATCATATTATACAAATCAGTTTTTTTAAAATGTGCATTCTATGTGCATTTTTCAGCTTCAGTATAAATAACATTTTTCTTCATTTTTCTTTTCTTTTTTCTTTCTTTCTTTTCTTTAAATGTGCATTCCTGAATTCTAATTATATATGACATTTTCAATAATCCCAACAGAAATCAGTTACAGGTTATCCTTGACTTACGACCAAAATTCTGCCCAAAAGTTATGTATGTGCCACATTTGTTAAGTGAAGTTGTTATGTTAGTCACACAGTTAAGTGAATCTGGCTTCCCCATTGACATTGTTTGTCAGAAGGTTGCAAAAGGGGATCATGTGACCCCAGTATACTTCAAATATTATAAATAAGAACCAAGTATCCAAATGTAAATCACATGACTATAAGGATGCTGCAAGGATCATAAGTGTGAAAAATGGTCATGTCACTTTTTTCAGTACTTCAGTTACTGTTGTAACTTTAGACAGTCACTAAACAAACAGTTGTAAGGGACTGCTCCCGACTTCAAACTGAAAGTCTAGTTTTTTCCATCTCCTTTAGATTCCATCCTATCAAATGATTCACCTGCTTCTATTTAAAATGAGGCCAAAATAAACCACCTCCACTAAAACACCACAGATGAAAATTCCACCTCAGCAGTACACTTCTGATGGCTCATTCATTTGCATCATCACCAGGTCACCAATATGCTCTGATAAATGAACTCAGATTTCATTAGGATTTTCTCGATGAAGAAAGTTGGTGTTTCTTTTTTTAATTCTAGTTTGATTGTATATGTGGTTTTGATAGTACAAGTGCCAGTTGAAATAGTACATTTTCAGATTGATAACTAATCCAGATCAAAAAGGAGGAAATGTACAACTTGACCTACTTTTTCTAGCCAAAATTCTAGATGCTCTGGACACAAGGACCCGTACATTTATATCAAGGTCAAAGCAATGCTAGGAAGCACAAGCTGATTAACACAAACATGCTAGCATTAAACAGTATGTATGCATGTACTGAATATGCTGGGGTTTAAATGCTGCTCCAATTCTGTAGTGACTAAGGATATATTGGGACATACTATATAATTATTTCTGTTGACCTTGTGGCTGATTTTGAAAAAGTTGCAGGAAAGAACCTATGTGTCTCGAGCAAGCAGCACAAGGAGATGATAGTTACCCTTTTGTTCAAGTATCTTAATTAGGAATGTGAAGAAATTCATTTAATTCACATGCAGATTTATCTGTACATTTTTCAGACTAATATACAAAACACTATTATTTAACATTTGCATCCCCAACTTTTGCAGTACAATTTTAAAAAATACAATAATTAACATATTTAATATATTTTCTTTGACACAAATTAGTGTTTATATTTTTATATAAAAGTCACAGTATGTACAAACTGCCCTCTGAAATAAGGTTGCCCCAGATGGCCCCTCCAGTCTCTTACTGTTTAGTAGAGCCAGGCTTTTGATGAGGGAGAGGGAGACCCCTTTCTTCATCACACTTGCCATCTTTTATCTTTATCTTTTATTTTTATTTTATAATAACTTATTTGTTGAGAGTCAGATGGCATTCAAGTTTAACACATTATTATTATTGAAATGTGCATGACAATATCAATGTGCAAATGCTATGATGACAGGGTGCAAATTCATTATGATGTCACTGCATTGGCCATTGTCTTGATTTGCTGTGGACACCACTGGCATAATAAGTTGCAGTGGAAGAACTGAATTAAGACTTGTTTCATATTTCACAATACTGTCTTACTATTTAGTGCACTAGGTGTTGAAAGAAATATATTGTGAAAAGGCAAGTGGGACATACACAGTGCAATATCTTCCTTTTTTACCCAGAGCTCTTTTGTATTATTTTTTCTTGGATATTTTGTTTTGTAATCACATCTCTGCCAAGTCACTTTGTCTGAAGTTCTCCATCATTCATGTAATTGCTCTCCTGGATAATCATGAAGCAATATTTCTTCTAAATCCTCATTATTGTTTCCCCCAAATGCAGGAGACAGCTTCCCTCAGCTGGACTTGAGGGAAGCATATTACTGAGTAAGAATCAAAAAGGGAGATGAGTGGAAAACAGCCTTCAATTGCCCCCTGGGTTTAAATGAAAAGTGAACTGTTCTCAAAACAAAAAGACAATTCATAATTGGACAGTGTGACCAACCAAGGATGGGGAGAAAGGAAAATTATTGTTTAACTATACAAGCATTGCATGGCAAAAAGCACAGTCGATTTTGATTCTTCAGTAGAGAAATGGTGTCTCCAATAAAATTTTGCTTTTGGGATTTTGAAGTTGCTGAGGATTTCTACTTTTCCTAGGTTTGCTAGTCAAATCATTGACACCCTCATCACATTCCAGCCACATGTGAAATTGCCATGTTATAATGGATTTTCTAAAAGCCAGGAGAAAATTTGTCAGGGAATTGTGCAGCCATTTTCCAGAGTTTATTTTGAGATGCTGACACAAACCAGTTTTATATAAATATATCTAAGTAAATGATATAGGCAAACAGGAGCATCGTCAGGTAAATCAACATAGCAGAACATTATCAGGTAAATTAGAAAGCACACACAGCACAGAGAAAAAAAGATGAGAAACATGGAAACTCTCCTTTTTACTTACAGCAACTAATCACAGCTCAGATTGCTCAGGTAGTGGCCAGCTCTCTTCAACCATTCATTCGTTCGTTCGTTCATTCATTCATTCATTCATTCATTCATTCATTCATTCATTCATTCATTTATTTATTTATTTATTTATTTATTTATTTATTTAATATTGCCACCTATTCGCCCATGGAGACTCAAGGCGACTTACACAATGTAAATAATTAGCTATAACTCTGTGTTCTTATTCATTGTACAAACCTTCACTGCTCCAGCTATTAAATTTTAAATATCTTAACAGGATATTAATGCTCGTCACAACTGACCTTATTAGGGCTGACTCTAGTGGATAATAAATTTGGAGTGAACTGAGGCAGGACAGAGATTGACTGGAGTCTTATCCACATCATCAGTTGTCTTGCAGTAATGAATAGGTGGGCAGAATAAAATTTGGGCTCCAATATGAGTCCGAAAGCTCAGAAGATTAAACCTCTGCTTCCAGTGACTGATCCAGAATGGATTCTGCAAAATAACATTTCCCTCTATTAATCCACCACTTCTATGAGAAAATAACTTTGGGTGCATTTTTGTGCTCCATTACTGAAGAAAACTTGTCCATGTTATGTTGCTTCAAAACTCGTGAGATTTTGGAATGTCCACTTCAGGTTGAGGCAAGTTGGCCCCTTGATTTATTTGCAGAGCAAATACATCCCATTCACTGAGTCAAGGCTCACCACAGCCATAGCTTCCTTTTAGAATGACCTTTACTATAAAGGCAAGTTGCTGTGATGACCCAGGGCATGGCACAAAGGCAGCACAGTCACATAAGAAAGAAAAGTCCCTTTAATACCTCTACCTTTGCCACCAATGTCCAGTTACTTTTGGCTGGGGAAAAAACTCTCTCCCAAGAATAGTCTTTAAATGAAAGAAATTCAGTCCCAAAACAAAGTACATATAAACTGTAAGTAAAAATCCACACAAACCACGCTGCAGCAATTAACTGGACAGGGCAGAATAAGGAATTGCAGACTTCAAAGGCCAACAAAACACACACAATTGGGAAGATGCCAGGAACCCAGATAAGCCTCAACCATAAAAGATAATTCATGACTAGCTTCCCACAAGTTACTGTATGCAACCTCCCTTTTTAAACACTGTGTTCCCAGCTGCAGCTAATGAAGGGAATCAGGGCCCATAAGCCATGCAATTCATGTTGCTTCCTTCTCTGTTCCTCCCTGCATGCCCTAGGATGAAGAGGGGCTAGGCCTGGATCTTTCTATGAATTCCCTCTGCCTTCCTCTACCTCTCCCCTGGACTTTGCCCTTCCCCAGTTTCTTCCACAGCCACCACACTCCCACTCCCTGTCAGTTGCTGGGCCTCCCTCTTGGGATCAGATTCTGAAAGGGACATGACAGTTGCATTATAAATGAATAATTATTTTGCCAAAATCCTGGAGAACTGTTGTGGTTTTTAAGATTACATTGGGGTGATTCTGGATCTGAGGAAGAAATGTGGACTGGAAAGTAACAAAACAGTGCACCAGTGGCCATTTTAAAAACGGGAAGCTTAGGGGAAAACAGATTAACAATCTATCTAACTTGAAAATCCATGCATCAATTTGTACGTTGTTATTTTTTTAATCATTTAAATTTCTCTCTTTGAGGAATAATAAGGCAAGAAAAGGAAAAGGCAGAGACTGCCCAACATTTAATCCCCCCCCCAAACTAGATACTTGGACTGTTTTGTTCGGAAAACACACGAGGTAGACCGGGTTCCAACAACAAATAC
>BLBF01000025.1:25658990-25685270 GCA_015471245.1 Laticauda colubrina
TTTGTTCGGAAAACACACGAGGTAGACCGGGTTCCAACAACAAATACTTTATTCTTTAACTAGTCAGTAAATAGGAACACTTGGCTGAAGCCGAGGCCAGCCTTTTATACAGGCTGACTTGCCTGCTTGTAGCCAATGGCAGTTGCTTAAATTTGCCGCCTTTTAGCAGCTCTTTGGATTGGTTCCTAGTGAACCAATCCAATGCTTAGTTTATTTGACCAATCAGGTTTGCAGATTTGGAGTCACCCACTTTACATATAGAACAAGTTGACTTTTTTTTTCTTCAAAATGCTTAGAACAATATAAGGATTGCTTTTTGGATCTATACCGCAGGTCTGAAAAGCATTTCTTTAGAATGGAATATCCCCAAATGTACTGAATTTAAATTTTTTGACATTAATTTATTTTCACAGGAATTCTTGAACACTGTTCATGGGTTTTAAAGCATATTTGCAAACAGAAATGGATGAATCTTGTTCTTCTAAAAAAAGAAGATTGTGTCTTATATCACAAAGATAAACTAAGAAACTTGAGTTATCTTAAACATTGGAACATGTGATACCACAGAATAAATGTCCTTTGTGCAAAGATTTAAATAAAATGGAGGGATTTGTTCTCAGTATTATGTCCAAAATACATTTAGATTGATAGTTATATATCTTTCATGTAGAAATGAAAGTCTCTTAGGATGGCCCCAGAGACTGAAGGATTCCTAAAACAGTATCCTGAATTTTTTTTTCCCCTATATGATAGAACCTGTGATTCTGCCAAGGCCCTAATGAGACTACAATATAATTCATTGGCATCATTGCTCCTTAGTACCATCTCCTTCACTGTAGAACTTGGAATATCCTTTCATATTTGGAATACCAGTGGGCAATTGAATGGACCAGGAGAAACTAGACTATACAATATAGAAATCTTGGAAGAAGGTGATTGAACACATACCAGAGCACATGGCTGAGCACATGACAATAAAGATAACTTTGAATGCCATTCAACTGTTTTGTTTTACTTGTATGCTTGAAATCATTTAAAATTTATTAGAGTCTATCTGAGAGACATTTTAAGGATAAAGTCTATTGTCTCCATGATGCCACATGTGGTGTAAATCCAAATAAAAACTTGTTCCAGTCTGAGAGATCATCTCAGAGAGAAATTATCTCCTGAAGCTTGAAGGTAGCTCTGCATTGATAAAATGGTGATAGCTCTGCATTCTTAAGTTCTTCTTGGCTGTTCCAGTCTAGTTAGAGAAGATTGACAGAGTTAGTGCAGGGTATGGTAAATGCATCTCTACAGGATATAATAAATGCATCTTTACAGGAAAGATGTGTGTTAGAAATCTGGAAAGAATTAGAGAGCACTTTAGATTTTTGGCTTCCAGATTACTACCATCCAGATGCTAATGTCCTCTTTCTAGGGTTGATGCCAACCCACAAGATCTTCTAACTTTTCGAAAACATTCCAATGCTCAGCTTTAGCAGTGTTTTCACCCCCATTAAACTTGTGCGCATATTTTCAAACAAAGTTTTGGGCTGTAGACAACCCCAATTATTTCTAATATTGTCTGTGGGGTGATGAAGTTCCTAGTATTATTCTAAATCTGTCAGTTGTTATTACTCCTGAATGAAGAAGTTATAAATTCTAAAACAAGTTGGTTGTGTATATGCATAGACTTTGACTTTTGTTGTTTTTCCAAAAATGAGAAGACAAAACACAAGTTGAAACAAGATGGTACCTGAGTCCATGAATGTCAGCCTGCTGCTTTGCTATTTGTTTGTTCTGTAGTTTCAGGTAGTGTACAAAGGAACTGGAGCTTGGTGTCTTTGACTGATATTCTCTTTCAGAAACTAAGCACTAGAAGTGCTCTCTGTCAAAATTTTCTTCTCTAACCAAGGTGGAGCTGATAAAACGTGGAGTGTTCATTTCCGCATATGAATATGTCATTCAGCATGCTTAAATGCAAAACAACCAAATCCCTCTGAAGTAGAGCAACTGGTCTTCATGCTAGTGTTTTTTCCTTACTGCAAATAATGACAACATGAATCTCTTCCCATTTCTAGCAGTGAAATGATTCTATTGTATTGTGATTGTAACTGGACCTTTACTAGTTGATTTTGAATACGGGTCACTTGTATAGGCAGATGTCAACTTGGAAATTATGCCCATCCCACTGAAAGCCTGAAGTAGGAGGGCATAATTTGTTTCCTCTTGAAGGCCACACTCTCAGGAATAACCTTTGGGGAACTGCATCAGACATTCAAGTTAGGCACAAGTAATGAGTGATAGAAAGGCCAAATATAGGTGCCCTCCCCTCCTACTTCCCTTTCAGGCTGAGGATGGCATGTTGGTTTTGTCAGAAGTCTGACTGGATTGCTAGCAAAGAGTTGTAAATTAGGCTGAAAGCTGCATGGGGCTGCAAAAGTGGACATTGTCTGCCTATGGCTTATATCACAGAGGGAGGACAGAAGAGGTTACTTTTTACATCATTTCTTCTATGGAATTTTATTTTTCATCATTTACAGCAGCAAGCATTGTCAAACAATTTCCTTATCATAAGCAGGAGAGGAAGGTAGCCCTAGGAAGGAAGCTGCCAGGAATGGTGATAGTTTGCACCTCTGCTTCAGAGCAGGAGGATCTCTGGCTCATAACTCTACTTCCATTGGAGTACCTCTGCATACTTTAAAATTTCTGCATGTTTCCAATTTCCCATGTTGAAATTTGGTTGGAATCATGTAAATGTGTAACTTATATTATGCAAATCTGCATTTTTATTCCCTAACCAGAATTTGAATTTTTGCAGAATCAGGAAAATCCCAGAACTCTAAGAATTCCTAAATAATTTTTGGGAAGCATGTGTAAGGAGGAGGAGTCCAACCACCAGTATCAGGTCCAGGAAGGGGTCTTTATGGACAGCCATTACATCTTCTCTTCCAAATATTTTTATAAACCTTTGATACACAGAAAAGCAATAGAAAAACTGAGCTTAGAAAGTCCTGTTCCATATCTATAGATCTTGATATGAAATTTTCAATTAGAAGGACAGAATAGCTCAGTAGCTGAAATGCAGCTTAAAACTCATTAAAGTTCCTCAGCTGAACAACAAGAAGATACATATTAATAATATAAGACAAATAAGGTAGTGCCAAACTATATTTTTTAATGAATAAAAATATTTTGTTAGTGAGAAGGATGGCTTATTAAAGTAATGCACCTGGTTTACAGGCTCATTGTCAGTGTAAAATAAATTTAATAAAACATTTGGATAGAATATATACTTGTAATTATAATTTCCTGCAGTATTTAGCTCAATAATTCTTAACTTTCTATCTAAACCAAGTTATGGAAATCTGTCATTTTGATTAAATCCTCCTACTGAACAAATAACAGACCTTTTATTTTAACTGGAAAAAATATCTAAGCCTGAAGAAAGCTTTTTACAATCTGGTCTTATTAGCTGCTGTTATTACATTTCATGGAGTCTCAATAATGTGTGAAACCCGAAGGGTTAAATCCAAAATGTATTTCTTCCAGGGCTTGCTCTCTGTCACAGAGCAATGGGGTAGAGATAGTTCCTTCTGTCTTTTCCCTCCTCCTTTTCACATTTAGTTTCATTACATTTACAAAGATATGGGCCTTTGTTGCAATTAGAAGATTCCAGTGTGGCAGCCCAACACACCAGTAGAACAGGATTCCAGCTTTCCATGGTAACAGTCGCATGTTTAGCCAATCCCACCCAGACAACCTTAATCCTACCTTTGTGGTCAACCTGAAAAAGCTTCCAACTCTGTTATCAAATGCAATCTTCCTTAGGTAAATATTTACCAGCATTGGGTTGGATTTTTCTTGGGGCGGAAGCAAAGGGAAAGCCTGTTCTATTCCAAGCTCTTGTCTTCAGGCATATAATGGATTTTCAGTATCCATTTTATTTGTGCCCTATTTCCTGGTTGAAAGATGAATAAGGTGTGTGTATGTAGGGGGTAGGGTGGGAACTGTACCACAGTCTTACTTTGCTTTCGTAATTAACTGTTGTGTTGATTTTAGAATAACAGGGCAGAAACAAGGGCTTTTCTTCCTATGCCAGTCTATGTGTTCCTTGTGGGTGCTCAAAAATTTACAGGGAAGAACTGGATTCCCTGCAAGGTAGAGATTACAGTACTTTCTTAGCCAACCAGGAGATGGATTATTCTTTAATCAGACTATCAATTCATCTTAGAATGGGGCACAGTGAGCATCTCCCCACTTGTCTCACTTTATCAGATTTGATCACGGATCTGGGAAGAGTGGCCCTTTTGTTCCAGTGTCTTCCAAACTGTTGATCTCTATTGATGTCTACAACTACAAGCTTCATCCATGTAACTGTATACCAATATGGGGGGGAGTATATCTAATGGGGGGAAATATAGTCCTGCTGTTTTTGCAGAAGGAAAGGCAAGTGGAAGTTTAGAGAGTGAAATAAATTTTCTGCAATATTTGTCATGATTTGAGGGAATCAAACATACATATATGTATATGCAGAAATATGGATTTTTTTTTCTTTCTTTCCCGATCCCAATGTATATTTATGGCTTGTTCAGTTTTCTGCTCAAGAAAATAATGAATACTGAAATATTCTGATCTTTTCCAATATTGGGCAATTAGTCCACATTGTGCATTTTCATGAAAGCTTTTTAGATATTTAAACACTATTATCATATTTGGGTTAATTTCCCTTAATTTCCCGTGTTATCAAGCTTTTGCAAATCATTTTCACTGGATTGCACTTCTAGAGTTCTCTTCATTTCAGATATTCTTCTGTGGACATGCACCAGTTATTTATTTATGAGATTTATATTGCCACCTATTCACACATTTAAGCCATTTAATGTGCTCCATCCCGCTCTGTGTTCCCCAGGCCCACTGGCAGAACCAAGTCTTCAGCACCTTCTGGAAGACTATTAGAGTGGGGGCCATTTTAATCTCAGGGGGAATGATGTTCCGGAGAAAGGGAGAAACCATGGAGAAGGCCCTTCTTCTAGATCCCACCAGGTGTATCTCCTTCAGGGATGGGACCCACAACATTCCTTGCCTCCCTGCTCTGATGGATCAGGTAGACATAACCGGCAAGAGACAGTCCCTCAGATAATCCAGTCCCAAGCCATGAAGGATTTTAAAGGTGACAACCAGCACCTTGAATTGCACCCGGAAGCAAATCGGCAACCAACGCAGCTCCCGCAGGAGAGGTGATAATACATGTGCACACTGAGGTCTGCACAAAACCATATGAGCCACTGCATTTTGCACCAACTGGAGCTTCTGGATGCTCTTCAAGGGCAACCCCAAGTAGAGTGCATTGCAATAGGCTAGGGCATGAGTGACTGTAAGTAGAGATTGTTGATCCAGGAAAGGGCGTAACTAGCACACAATCCACAGTTGCACAAAGGCTCTCCTGGCCACAACTGCCACCTGATCTTCCAGCAGGAGTCATGAATCCAGGAGAACCCCCAGATTATGCACAGGGTCTGTTTGGGGTTGTGTCACCCCATCCAAGACCAACGGTGGAAATTCTCCCTGGGCCAAAGAACCCCAAACCCAGAGCCACTCAGTCTTGCCAGGATTCAGTTTCAACCCATTGCTCCCCATCCAGGCACTGCAAGAGGGAGGACACAACATTGCTGAACTCACCATGGGCTGAGACATATAGCTGAGTAACATTAGCATATTGATGATACTTCAGTCCATGATGATGGATGATCTCACCCAGCAGCTTCATATAAATGCTGAACAGGAGCGGAGAGAGTCCTGAGCCCTGTAAAGCAGTGGGCAAGGGCTGGATCTCTCCCTTTCTATCAGCACAGACTCAGAGTGGCAGCAGAGGAAGTAAGTGAATCAGGATGGCACCAGGCCTCCTACTTCCATTCCCCAAAGCCATTCAGAAGAATACCATGGTCGATGATATCGAAAACTGCCAAGAGGTCAAGTAGAGAAAGGATGGATGCATTATCCCCATCCCGCTTCCACCAGAGATCATTCAAAAGTGTGACCAATACCACTACTGTCCCATATCCAGGCCTGAATCCTGACTGGCAGGGGTCTAGATAATCTGTTTCTTCCAGATGAAGCTGCCGTGCAACCATCTTCTCAACAACCTTTCCCAAAAAGGGAGACAGGTCGAAAATTATCCAACAGGGTAGATCAGGGGTAGGGAAACTTGGCTCTTTTATAACTTATGGACTTCAACTCCCAGAATTCCGGAGTGAGCCATAAAAGGTTCCCCATCCCTACTGGTTTTTCAGTTGTGGGGGGAAATAAATTTTTGACTTGAATGGGACTGTTTAATATGCAAATGTAGGACAACCTGCAGCAAAACCTGACATCACTACTGTGGAAAAGAAAAAGCTCTGGTTCATTGCTACTGCAATACCAGGTAATGCATGAATTGAAGAGTAACTGCTAGAAAAAATAATGAAATACCACAATCTTCAAATTGAAATTGAACAATTGTGGAGGAAGAAATCAATGGTTGTACCAATAGTAATAGGCACCCTTGGAGCAATACCCAAGGGATGCCTAGTTACATGGAATTTTTGAACTTATTAGACCTGAAAATTCTTACTTTGCAAAAAAACACCTTACTCAGAACTGTCTATATACTCAGATGCTACCTTAACAGCTCTTAACTTGAACCATTAAGCTTTTACCAGTCCCAGACTGGGAATTAAATTGAAGATTAACAATAACAATAATAATAACAACAATGACAACAATAATAACTGTTCACAATATCTGTTCATATGAAATTACAGTTGTCAATTCTTTAATTGATTTTGGCCTTCATACATATGAAATTATTTTTAAATATACAGGATTTTGTGATTACCAGTATAGTATTTGTACAGATCTGAGCATTATGGCCTTTTGCAACTGGTAACTGGAAATTTTGTCAATGCACAGATTTTTTAAGTATTGTCCAAGGTTTTTGGTATAGCACCCAGTGTCCTAATAACCACTTGGACTACCATGGCTGGTTTATGTCATAATCTTTCAAGTTTGATTTTCAGATCTTGATAGTTTTTTATCTTCTTCAATTTTTGTCTTCTGTTCTACTACCTCCTGATATTGCCATATCAATTATCTACAAATCTGAGGGGTTATAAGCCAAGACTTTATCAGTTTGCATTTGGAAATCTCACAATATTTTAACCTATTTGTTCTTGAATCATTGATGACTTTTCAATCCTGGCTTTGACAAAATATCCTTCTTTTGCACAGCCAAAATCAAACTTTCAGTTTCTTTCATTAATGTTCCAGTTGTAAGTCATTGCCAGATTTTATCTTTATCTACTTTCCTCTCAGTCTTTTGTAGAAATTGACCATGTAATAAACAACCTCTATTCAATTCCATGTTTACCAACACTCCCTGCCAGCTTCCCACAAGCAAAGTCAGTGGGGAAACCAGCACTAACATTTCTTCCACTTATAATGCTTTTTTGCCTATCCATAATTATTGTGTACCTCCATTTAGGAAAGGAAATATCTCTGAAATGATGACCCAACAGGACACAGATTTTCTAGTTAAACAAGTCTTTCATCCAGGCCATCAAAAATATTAAATATTATATGATCCACAGTAACATCCTTGGTACTGCATTCAGTATGATTCTCTAAACTGTTCTGGAGCCTTTTTCAACATTATTTTGGTCATTCAACCAACTGTACATTTTTTTATGGTTTATCATTTAACGTGTATGTTAGTATTTTTATAAGTCACAAGAGACTTTATCAAATGCTTTGCTGAAGTTAAGATATGCTACCTTCATGGCATTTCCTACTAAGTATGTTTTTTTAAAAATAGTAATTTTAGTCTGGTTTGACTCGTTTCTGACATACCCATAGTGGCTCATGCTAATTGTTGTGTTCCAATTCAAATGCTTGGAGACATGTTGTGAGGGCATCTTGCCCAGTATAGATGTTTAGATGACATAATGTCCAAGATCCTCCTTTTTCTTTTTTTGAAAATGGAATATTTGCTCTGTCCTTTTTCTGGCACCATCTCCAGGAATTGTGAAAGATTACAGGCAGGAACTCTCTAATCATGTTTGTTGCAAGCTATTGTTGATTTATGACCATTCGTTCAGCAACTTTTTGAAACTAAAAGAGTACTGAACGAAGGGGCTTATGACTGGTGCTCAAAGTTATCACAATTGCAGCCCCCCCACGGTCATGTGATTGCAATCCGGGCTCTTAGTAACCCACACTTAGGATATGTTGCCAAGCCCTTGGTGTTCATATGATTGCCATTTGCAATCTTCCTTGCTTGATTCTTCAGAAAGTCAACAGGGAAGCCAGCAGGGAAGGTCTCAAGCTGCTTCTTTTCTCCACCGTAGCATGTCAGTACACCTTCCCTCCATGTGCTACAGAGTTAGACTGAGTAGTTTCACTTTCTAGCTCCCACCTTACTATCTTTAGCTCTTGGCTACATCTTTTTAATAGCAGAATATTCTCCAGTCTGGGAAAATAGAAGCTACACCTGACTAATTGACATACAGCAGAATCACACTATGCTCATCATATCAAGCACAGTAAGATCTCCCCCTGTTTTCTGGTTACCAGTTTGAGGCATATTCCTCCACTACATCTACAAAGTAAAAATGCTCTACTGCAAGAGTATAAGAAAATAATTACTAATACTCACCTGCCAGTCAATGCAGATATCACTGATGCTATAAACAATTTGCTCCAGACATTCACCTATTAGGACAGCCAGAAATTTGCTGGATAACTTCCATCTGCTTTAGGCCTGGATGCAAGAATGGTCCTCTATTGTTCTTCCAGAGTGTCACAGCATTCCCTGCTTTATAGCTGAACCAAAAGAATTCAATCTAACTCGTAAGACCTGGTTAATTCTCAACAGGATTAGGATTTAACATGGCAGGAATGCTAGTTTCCTCCATAAATGGGGAAAGCTCCCCTCTTCAGAAAGTAGCTGGGGAGAAGGCGGAGCTTTGTCTCGGTGCTACAGCTGCGATCTCGGGGCTCTGAGATCGCAGCTGATATTTTCGCCCCTGGTCGGTCCTAACGGACCTAAACCGTCCCGTAGAGACGGGGATTGTGAAGGGCACAGTCCCAGGATCCCAGAGATATCGCAAAATCTCTGGTTTGATCCGGGAGAAGCCCTTTTGCTGGTGGTGGAAAGGCAGCCTCCAAAGCTGCTGAAGTCGGGACAGCTCCGAAAAGAAAGTGGCTTGAGCGAGTGTGTGTCGGTTGGGTGAGAAACCTCTTTTGTATTGTAAATTGGTTGAGACCTGAAAGGATATCCTGAACAAAGAAGAAACCTGTGACTTTATTTTTGTTTGACTGGAATTGTTTGAGCGGCGTTTTTTAAAGTGATGTCAAATTGAGGCTTGGATTCTTTCCTTACTACTTCTTTTTCTGAGGACTTTAATGTGACTTTGTAAATAACCAGATTGAATTTTTTCTTATATATATTTTTATGCTTCTTTTGATTTTTTAATTTTCTTTAGGATAGAGGCCCCCTTTGATTTTTTTTTCTTTTCCTCTGAGTTTTGTATACATTACTCTTCTTTCTGGCTGGGGGGGGGAAGTATTAAGAGATCTTGCAACACTGCTAACTAGAGGCTTGAAAGTACTTTATTTGAATTGGGGAGAAATGTATAAACACTCCTTCTCAAGGACATTTTAATGTGATAAGATGGAGGGAGAGCACAGAAAAATATTATTACAGGTGTTTTCCTGGACTCTTATCAATATTTCAACACTTGAGGCTTGGCTTTGATGCTGCTGGAGAAGAGAGTCATAATAGAGCCTTGGATAAATAAATAAAGTGCAGTGTGCAGTATATATATATATATATATATATATATATATATATATATATATATATATATATATATATATACTTGTGAAATCTCTACTCGCCAGCCTTTTTGTATATTTCAATTCTAGTAATATTTTTATTTTTGCTTTTTATTTTATCCTTTTTCTTCTTTGGTTTTGGGCCTTTTTACTATTGGATTTTTTCATTTTGGATCATAATTGGCTACTCTATCAGATGGATTGAAGGTCAAAAAGAATTTGAAGTCTTTTGAAGCATTAAAATGAAAAAAAAGTGAAAAAAAGAAGAAAGTGTTAAATGAAATAGACTGTGTGTATTTGGATTGTTTGGTGACTTTGGGACTTTTGGAAACTCTTATTTGAATGATTAAAATCATTTGGGTTGTTTAAATTTTTTTTTTTTTTACAATGGCATTACTTATGGATGAACTGAAAATGGAATTTATAAAATATAAACAAGAGAAACAAGAAGGGAAGGATTCTTTTGGCTCTGTTTTTCATTTTTTTAGAAATGGCAATTTCTACATATGAGAAACTACAACAACAAGAAGATTGGGATGAAGAAGAAATCATCCTTAATGAACAAGCAACTTTATTTGGGGAAGAAAGGGGAAAGGGGAGAAAGAGAATGGAGAATTTAAGACTTAAAAAAACAACCAAAAAAGGGAAAAACAAGGTGAAAAGTAGACACAACATCAGAAAGCAACAGAAAAGAGTAATACACAAGAGGGTGGAGATTAAGAGACAAGGGGGTAAAAAGGGTAGAGTGGAGAAGCAAGGGAGGAAAGAAGGGAAGAGAAGCTACAAAGGTTTGAAACAAGATGTAAAGAAACAGAATTTATTTCGAGATAATGGGTAAACATATAACTGAAAAAGAAATTTTGCAAAGGTACATAAGACTGTGTTGTTGTATTTGTATTTGAAATAATGTTAGAAAATTTGAATAATATATGATTACAAAATGGGACAAAATATTTAATGTAACTTAGCGAAATTTTTTTTTTAAATAAAATAAATGAAATCAAATATGAGAGAATTGAATTAAAGAAAAATGGGAACATTGTCATTGTATAATATTTTAAAATATAAGTGAAATAGGGGGAAGTAACTAAGCAAAATTTATAAGTGTTCCCATAGAAGCATGATACTTATTTAGAAAGGATTGTGTAAAATGTTTAAGACTCAAATGAATATTAATTTTAATGATATAATTTCAATTGCGATGGATTGTTGTTTTAATTATATTATATATTTAAAAAAAATTTTTTCTTGTTTTAAAATATTGAGCCTATCTTTAGAATGTACTACGCAGAATCCGAATGAAAATTATGTGTTATGTTAAGCTTTAAAATTAGGGGAAGGATAAGTATGACAAGGCATTATACTCCAATCAGTCATTACAGAAGAAATTTTGTGTTAATGAGAAAAGATAATAGACAGCTGAAACAGGACAGACAAAGGATATAAGTATAATGATTTAAATTGAGATGAAATAAATATAATAGAATTAAGAGAGTGAAAAGAGGGGAGAAGCTATATAGAAAATGTAAAATAGTAAATAAGAAATGGAATGCTATATAAAAGTAAGCATGAACTTGAATTTATGTCTGTACAAAAAGATGTAACTCTGGATCAAACTGCCGTCCAAAAAGATATTTTATGTTTTTTATGTTTTGTGTTTTGTTTGTATATGTTTGTTTGTTAAAAATTAATAAAATTCTTTCAAAAAAAAAAAGAAAGTAGCTGGGGTACTCCAAAGCAGATAGTGTGACATATTTTGGAACAGTAACCCATGGGCCCATATCAGAGGAAACCCAGAGTCTTTCTGTATGCAAGTCCATCATGTAATGACTATATAAATAGTTTACCTTTAAATTTGTAACTGGAGTAAATAGTTTCATTTTTTTTATTGAGAGCATAATTGTGATGTGCTTTTTAACATTTTTGCAGTATGCTAAATAAATAGACCATCTAGTGCAGGAGTCACCAACCTTTTGGACCTCAGGAACCACCAAACTCATAATTTTAAATCCCAGGGACCACTAACTGGTTCTGTGGGTGTGGCCTAATTTGTGAGTGTGGCTTGGTGGTTATGTGACTGGCTGGGCATGGCTTGTATGTAAATATTATAAATATTTATATGAATATTGAATTTTTTATAAAAAAGAGCAACTTTTACCCAAAATCAGGCAAAGCAGGCAGACAGATTGAGTTACTCACAGAATCACAGATTCATTCAGAAATCTATCTATCTGCCATTGGCTAGCTCAGTCTGTCATATAAAATTTGCTTGCAAGCAAATTCATAAAATTAACTCACAACACACCATTTATGTAAATATTGATTTTTTTATAAAAAAGAGCAACTTTTACCCAAAATCAGGCAAAGCAGGTTGGCAGATTAAGTTGCTTACAGAATCCTTCAGTAATCTATCTATCTGCCATCGGCTAGCTCAGTCTCTCAAATTTGCTTGCCGTGAGTCTGCACTGAATAATACAACCTTCAGTCCTAAGGGAAGTTCAGCTGTGCTTAAAAGCAGAGCTGAAGATCTAAAGACTAGCTAGAAAGCAAGAAATCCAACCATTTCCTGCTTCCTTGCTAATTTAAATCTCCCAGCACAGTAGAACACCTGATGGTTGGGAAAAAAGAAAAATAGCAATTTAGCAGGCAAGTTTGCTGGGAAAAGAGTGAATGGGCAGGTTCCTGCGGGCCATGTGGGCGGCACAGCCTTGTGTTTCTGCGCAGCCTGGATTAATTGCTTTGGGGAGGTGCTCTGGGAGTGAGATTTCTCTGCGGCCCACCAAAATGTTCTCACGTGCCACCAGTGGGCCACGGCCCACCTGTTGACGACCGCTTATCTAGTGCATGGAGAGGAAGGGAACTAGCATGCTGTGCTGAAGAAAGGAAGCTCTCAAAGTAAAATGCACAGTTCACTCTCCTCTCTGTGTTAGAAAGTCTTTCTAACTTTTTACCACATGGCAGGGAGGGGATCTGGCATACTAGCCTTTCTCCAACTCAGTATGCTAGTCTCCACCTTTTGTTAGACTTTCTAGTGCATGGCAGGGAAGGGAGCCTGTGCACTGTGTTGGAGAAGGCAAACTCAGATCATCAGAATCCAAGCTTCCTTTCTCTGGCCCAGCATGCTGGATCCCTTTCAGACTTACAGGAATTCTTTCACCAGGGAGCTTTTTCACTCTGTCCATTTAATAACCTGCACAGTCACTTTCCAACTGCACCTGTGAGGGCCAGGATAAAAGATGTTGAGTCAGGCAATCACATGTGTGCCTCCCTTAACAACTGCAGTGTAATTTAAACTGTTTAGGACAGGCTACATAATGATTGACATTGAGGATTACTTGTAATTTTTTCTATATTTTAGGATGTAACTCATCTGATTCTACAATCCTGAATTCATTTACATTTTTTTTGCTCTTTCCTTGTCTATCTTGAGCTCTAATTCCCTTCACCAATGGCAAAACAGGAGAGTCTTTTTCATTTTGAGAAAAGATGTAAAAATTGAGTTAACATGTTCTGCCTTCTCAAAATCATCCATTGCCAATTTGTTTTTTTCTTCTTGCAATGTGTTTACAACATTTTGCCCTTCCTTCTGTTTCTGACATATAAAAGAAAAAAGTTTTGGTTGGTGTTTTAAGCATTCCCTTAGACTCAGCTCATTCTGAATGTAACCTTTCTGATTGAGTTCCAAGTACTTCTGGTGACTGCCTTGCATTCTTCATTAGCTGTATTTCCTTTGATATACAATCTGTTTTCAACAATTTAGAGATCTCTGCATATATCCATGTTGGTTTCTTTTGATTTCCTCCATTTTTCCTTTCAATAGAAATTTCCTTTGATACACGATCTGTTTTCTCTTCAACAATTTAGAGATCTCTGCATATATCCATGTTGGTTTCTTTTGATTTCCTCCATTTTCCCTTTCAATAGAAATTGTTAGGAATAACACTTTCAGCACCTCATTTCCCAGGATCTCCCATCTTTCCCAGATACTTTTCTCCTTCAGAATTTCAAGCCTTTGTATCTGACTTATCTTCTACTGAATTCTATGAAATCTGCTCTTGTGAAACCCAGGAGGTACATCTGACTCTTCTTTATTTCTCCTCAAGAATAGTGTGCTTGTTTTTTTTTTTAAGGTGCTGTCACCTTCATTTTCTCAACCAATCTCTGATAATTGGTTCCCTGGCTCCTTCTTCGATCTTTTGACCAATGAAGTTGTCAGCAAGAGACAATAGGAAGTTATTACCTCTGACACTTTATAGAGTTAGTTGAAATCTCTCATTGTCATTATTGCCAGCTTCTTTGCATAATGTGGTCAGTTGAAATGGCCCTATCCATTTTTTCCAATAATAAATTCCTGGAATGATATTGGTTTTGTTTTTCTTATCCTTACCTAAACACCCTTAACAGGATTTCCATGCTGTTTTGTGAATTTCTATCCATCCATATATGGTTTCTGTTTGTATAGCACAACCCCTAACTTTTTATCCAGTCTGAAATGTAATAGCTACAAATATACACAATATTTATATACTGTAACAGAATGCCTTAGTAGGAAAGCTGAAATATTGAAAGGTTAGTAGGATGTGTGTGAAGAAAGTGTCTATTGCTGCAAACTCCATAAAGTTTTTCCTCTGGAGCTGAGAAGCTCTTGACTGATGGAGCCGTTCCTCTTGCTTAAGGCCAATACCTGAAAGATAGAATAGGGCCATTAAATAACAGTGGAAAGCAGATCTTCTTGAAAAACTAAAAGATGAGTCACATCCCCTGAATTCATATAAAAAGTGAACCAAATGGTAATTACCAGGGTGTGAATTGTTTTACCTTAATTACTTGACAGCCTTGACAGTGCTGTAATTTATGTCCTTAAGCTGTCTATCTCCCAACATTAAGTTAATTCTATAATTAATGTAATATTAATAGTAACCTTTTAAATGTTTATAAGAGGTTTATGACTTAATGGGATTCCTAGTAACAAAACAGGAAATTCTTAAGAGAAAAAAAATTCTATAGAACATCAAAGCTATGCTTCAGTTTTCTTCTGTATTGCAAATGGTACTGTTTGCATCTATTTTCTATTTCCTTCCTGTAAGAGTGCAAGAGCCTCTGTTGTCTGACTGACACATTAAACTTACACACATTAGTTCTGATGCAATTGGCCACATTGTTCAATCGTGACTGAACATTTGCAAATGTTTAGTGTCTTCAAGATGGTGACAGAGTGGATCAATGCACTTTCCTTAAGTAGCCTGGGACAATGACTATCAAAATTTGGGTTAAAAATAGTAGATAGATGAAATGGTAATCCAAAAGAAGAATAGGAATGATGTATTTGGTTATCACAGCATAACATCTATTTACTGAGATTTGTACTTTCTGTAGTTTATTCCTTCTGCAAAAGTAATTACAAGGATGATCTTCATCTATCTAATAGCTTTTAATGAGGATTTGCAGATGGTATGATCCAGAGGTGGTATTCAGCAGGTTCTGACCAGTTCTGGAGAACCGGTAGCGGAAATTTTGAGAAGTTCTGAGAACCAGCAAATACCAACTCTGACTGGAGCTGCCCCATCTCTGTCTCCCGAGTCCCAGCTGATTGGCTGGGTCTTCTTTTGTTGCCCTGCACAGGAGAATGGAGCTGGAAAGCAGGTTAGTGGGCTGGGGAGGGAATGGGATTTTTCAGTAACCTTTCCCCAGGAATGGGGAGAGAAATGAAGAACTGCCTAACAGGCCTCTGTGAAACAGCTGATCTGCGCCTGCTTTAGGAGTCACATTGCCTAATGCAGCCATGTTTTTTGGAGTTGGCGGCAGGAGCGCCCCTGCAAATCAGCTGTTTTGAGTTAGGCAAGACCAGCCTAACTGAGCGTAGACCAGCTATTTTATATTAGACAAGACAGCTTGTAAAGTGGCTTCAGATAGCTATTTCACATTAAGCAAGAAGGCACGAGGCAGGAGGGGAAGTTTGCTCTCCTCCATATAGGGAAAAAATGGGTGGGGGGGAAATAAGGTCTCCCCAAAAATAAGAAAAAGACATTTTGGTGGCTCAAAAATATAAGACCCGGTCTTATTTGGGGGGAACCACGGTATCAGCAGAGGTGTCCAAATCTTGTCTGTATACCGGTAGTCCTTTACTTATAAACTTGAATGCATAACAAGTGTTCAAAGTTATCATGGACCCTGAAAAAGGATTTTACAACCCAGATTTGAGGTTCTGATGTCAAGATACTCAGCAGTCAGGCCATGTTTATGGCTGTTTGCAGTGTCCCATGGACTACTTACAGTTTTGCTTTATAAACCTATACTTATAGGTTTGCTTTATGATTGCAGTGTTCATTAATAAATGCTTCAAAAAAAGGTTGTAAAATTGGGTGTAGCCACATGGTCTTTACGAACCATCACAACTTACAATCAAAATTTAAGAATTCATTCCGGTCATTGGTTGAGGACAATCTTTAATTGTTTTGCAGAAATTTCAATTATTGAGACCTAATGAGGTAAATAAGGTCACTGGACAAGTTCAATCAATCACATGTATCCTCAGTTTTTACCTATTTTGGCTTATTAGATTTAGTCAACAGAGGGCATCTACCAGCCATTATGAAAGAAGTAACAATCATGCTGTTATCCTATTCAGAATCCAGCCATGGTGATCCTAGCCAGTTACTAATGCTTTCTTCTTGGTCAGCACCAAACAATTTGAGATAAGTTAATCTTCCAGACCCATTTCAATCCTGTTTTAATTTTATGTTTGTGGTAGAAATTTAGTTACTCAAGTGATTTTTGCCCCAAGATTGTTGAGTACAATTCTATTGCTTCTCTTAGACTTTAAATTGTTTAATATTCCAAATAAAATGTTTTTCTGTACCAAAAATGTGAACTGACAAAGGCATATTTTAGCTCAAAGCTCAATTTTATCCTTTATATTTAGACAACTATGGAGCAGATCATTTGGGAATGTTAACTGACATGTTGTCATCAATATGCAGTTTATGTCAATTTTTCTTCTCCTTTTTCTTCTAATCTAGGTAAAATATTAGATATCTTGAACTAATGTTTGGTTATTTAATTGGATGAAGCCCTGTGTTGGAACTTGATAGGGACAAGATGGTGGCTGTTATTCTGGAAGATGTTTCTCTGGCTTTGAAAGATAAAGTTGCTAATTTGGTTCCTGGATGCATTACTGTCATTGGATTGGTTAAAACATATTAACTTAGGCTAAAAGACCAGCTACACATTTTCTATATACACTCTGGTAACCTCTCATCTGAATATATCAAACACAGTTATCTTTTTTTTTGTCCATGTGTTAGACAAAAAAGGGGTCCTGAACCTTTTTGGATCAGTCAGCACAATTAGCATTTTGAAAGCATGTTATGAGCACTTTCATAAAATGATTTCCAGGAGGGAGTGACCAATATACCAGAAGGAAAAGCAATAGTCAAAACAGAAATGTAGCAGAAATCAAACAAAGCACTGAACTGCAATCAGCATAAAGGAGAATGAAGCTACCCTTGAAAAAAGGAATGCAAGAACACTAGGTAAATTTCCATTCAGTCACAGGAAGGTATGATTCTCTTTAGTATGAGGGACAGAAGGGAATTTTGTCAGGGTTTCAGATTCTAATACTGTATACTACAACCACAGAGTTCTAGCGGTACTTGTAGTATTTCTCTCTTGATATGGCCTTCCTTGAAGTGATGACCGTTGCTTATCACTTTGTTTTCTGAGAATGTGTCTAGGGCCTTAAACCTTTGTGGTAGGATTGTGCAAAACTGACAATTGTTGCACATCCAGATAAAATATTCCAGGAAACATGGAAATAATACATTTTTCTTCTGGACTACATTAATTCAGAAATTACAGGGAACAGTCCTGTAGTTTTCTAGCAGTAAAGCTTCCGCAATGAGAAATAGTTTATGATGGTCCAGATATGGTGAGGTACCCAATTTTCAAATATAGCTGCAAATTACTATTGAATTAGCCAATAAAATAATGTGATGATGACACTATTTCTAAATTACCTGTCACCCTGTTTCTAAGCTATATTGATGATGGAATTTAATGTCCTGAATCAAATATTGATGATGGAATTTAATGTCCTGAAGGCATGGGGCAGATGGTTGGCTTCTCAAAGAGATGAGAATGAACATGACAAACAAACAATACCTTTATTGTAACACCAAAACATGGTAACTATGTAAGACAGTTAATAGTTTCTCTGCAAGCAGAAATGGTAAACTAGAATTTATTTTAATTCAGGTCTAAAAGCCTTCGTGTTCTTTTTTACCTTGCTCTTACCGAAACTTTCTGCAATATCTTTTGTTGCAATTTCTGGCAAAATTTTAACATTCCAAAATGTATTGCTTTCCACTCAACAGTTAGTTAACTTTTACATTATTGATTGTTCTTCTTAGTTGTAATTTTGAATAGTATTTTAACATACCACAATATGATTCAAACTACAATTAAAAAGAATAATTGATGGGTGAAAATTAACTAATTTTTGGATAGAAAGAATTAATATAGGTCAAGAATTAATGCAGTTCCTACAAAATATTATAGGGAGCTGGAAATCTGGTTTTTGTCCAACTTTGATTTCTCCAGATAGTTGACAAACAAGTATTTTGCAAACTTGTTCTGGCAAGATCTCATGAAAGGAAGAAGTGACTTAGCATTTTTGGAATTTCCCAAATGAATAAAATCTGTGGAATTGGGAAATAGTAATAGCACTAGCACTTAGACTTATGTTCTACTTCATAGTGTTTTACAGCACTTTCAAAGTAATTTACAGTGTCAGCAATTTGCCCCCAACAATCTTTTACTGACTTTGGTAGGATGGAAAGCTGAGTCAACCTTGAGCCAGTGAGACCCAAGCTCAGGAGTGGGATTCAGCTGGTGCGGACCGATTTGGGTGAACTGGTAGTTCTGGCGATCATTTGGCCCCGCCCACATATCCTTGCTCTATTCTGTGCTATATTTCCTTTGTTTGAAGCCCAGCTGATCGGTGCAGCAGTCCGGATTGCCGTGCCTCAACTGTTTTTTTTAATTGTTTTTATTTTATTTTATTTGGTTTGTCAATTGTTTACAAGATAATAGGTATAAGTAAAAACATAGTTATAAATACATGGATACATATAAGAAAAATAAAAGAATGAATAGGACAGGGATGGTAGGCACATTGGTGCACTTATGCACACCCCTTACAGACCTCTTAGGAAAGGGGTGAGGTCAATAGTAGACAGTCTAAGGTTTTGGGGTTTTGGGGAAGAAACCACAAAGTCAGGTAGAGTATTCCAGACATTGACCACTCTATTGCTGCAGTCGTATTTCCTGCAATCAAGTTTGGTGCGGTTTACCTTGAGTTTGTATCTATTGTTTGCTCTTGCGTTGTTATGGTTGAAGCTGAAGTATTCATTGCTCAGGTAGGACATTGCAATGTATGAGTTTATATATTATACTTAGATTGGACTGAAGGCGGCGTAGTTCTAAGTTTTCTCGGTCTAGAATTTCAAGTCTGGTATTCCGCAACGAGTAGAGGAGTGGAAAACTCTTCTTGTGAAATATGTCTGGACTTTCTCAACTATGTTAATATCAGATACATAATGTGGGTTCCAGACTGATGAGCTGTATTCGAGTATTGGTCTAGCAAATGTTTTGTATGCTCTAGTTATTAGTGTAATATTACCAGAGAAAAAGCTACATAAGATTAGGTTAACAACTCTTAATGTCTTTTTGGCTATGTAGTTACAGTGGGCTCTAGCACTTAGATCATTTGAGATGAGTACTCCAAGATCCTTGACAGAGTTTGGATCATCAACAAGGTCTTGACTATTAAGCCTGTATTTTATTTTCTGATTTTTTTTGCCAATATATTTTAGTCACCTGGGCTTCAGTAAAAGGTAAATTTTCCTTCTGTTTTCAAAAGCACTGCAAAGCAGGTGTCCACCAAACCAGTTGTTACACCGGTTGAATCCCACCATTGCCCGAACTGCCTAACTGCTGGCAGCCAGTGATCAGCAGAAGTAGCTTACAGTACTGCATTCTAACCAATACGCCACCTCAGGTCTTGATGATGCTTTCTTGTGAAAGCTTTTCTTTATAAATAGACCATCATTTAATTAACTATCAGAAAAACAAGAGTAGATAATTGTCCTTTTTTGGTTAATATCAAAGTAGGTGCAGTATAAAAGATAAGGTTACCTTGAATTGTGTTCTGTATCTGGTGGCTACATGGAGTAGGCTCCTGATTCCTAATTTAGAGTCCTACATATTCCCAATTTAGCCTGTAGTTCTGGATGTTCTGGTTGTTTTCTATCCAAGTAATAATCAGATCCAACTAAGCTAAACTTTTCAGCTAAGTGCTGTCATTTGCTGTGATTTCTTAAATGTCTTAATTCAGATAGTATGTCACAGAAATTAATACAGAAATTATGGGACTATATTTAGTATAAAAATTAATCTTGATTTTCCAACTCAACTTTCATAGCCTGATAGCCAGCTAATAGAGAAGGAGAAAGCACAATATGGTCTTTGGTGGTGCTGCTGGCAGCTACAGAAATCTGATTCCATCCACTCATACACCTTGTTTCTGGGAAATATTCTTGTAGGAGTATGGAAATAATCAGGTTTTTACTTCATAGTGTTTTAATTGAATTTTCTTTAACAAATAAAAATTTAAATCCATTCACTGATAACAGTAATATTTCTATTGACAACTATTATTCAGTTTAAATTTTATGACTGTGATCATAGCTGCAAGTTAGCTAAAAACAATTTTGCAAATAATCTTATTTGTGTACATTCAGTTGATTGAGCTGAAAATGCATTTTCACCTCAACATCCATTTTATAAACTCTACAAACTTCTTGACCAACATTTTAAGAGTCTTGGTATCAGAAATGTGTAAACTGATGAAGCAGAAAGATGTGGAATGAATCTATGACATGTACATTCTTGTCCAAGTAACCTGCAACAATCAGAAATAGAAATGTGTTGATCTGATTTCTCCAAAGTATCCTTTTATATCTGAGCTGATGTCAGTATGTTAATAGCATTGTTTCAGGCTTTTTCGCAATTCAGATATGTTTTAAAATTTATATTGCCATTATTGAGTATACATTTCCTTCGGTTAATTTTGTTTAATCAACAGCTGAAGACAACTTATAATGAAAAATAATTATACAGTTGTAAATTTGACCAAAAATTCAGGATTTTTAAAATGTAATATTGATAGCCTTGCAATATGAAGAATCTTACCTTCTGATAAATATGTTCCTACCCCAAGGTTCCCCCCAATAATTAAGGATTCTCTAGAATGGCCTCACATTTTGGGAGCAATGAATTCTATTTGTCAACTTGTTTTGTTGTGCCTGGGAGCACATTCGGTGACAGCCAGGCTCATCTTATCTCCACTTTGGATACTGATGAATGGTGTTTTTCTAGTTTTAAGGCCATCCAGCCTAAGTTCACATTATGAAGGCCTATTGTTGGAAATGCAAAAATTAAAGTGACCTGTTGAAAACAATAAAATTAACAGAATTGTGCCCATTTTATTTGTAATTGTATCTATTGGTCTGTAATGATAATAGAATCCTTTCAGAGAACTAACTTTCTTTCTGTTGGTTTATCATTTTTTCCCTTAGCACAGGGATGTAATGAGAATAATTCAGTTGATTCATCCAGTCTGTAAGATAGAAATAGTCTTGTGTTACGTCTGCTTGTATAATACAATATATCCACAAACATATTGTGAGAAGTATACCCCAAAAGGACAGTGCCAGAAACCTCACAGCACCAGAAACAGTGGTGGAATTCAGATGGTACTCACCAGTTCACCCAAACTATTAGTTAATTGCTTATGCAGTTTGGAGAACAGGTTAAAAATAAAGTGCAAGAGAGAGGTTTTATTTTATTTCTCTCACACTTTAGTTAATAGCTCTGGGCAGACACCAAGAACCACTTAACAGTTGAAACATTTGCTTTGGGGTTGACTTTTTTAAAAAGGGGGAATGGTTGTTCTAGGTTTTCTGTATTGATTTAGTGGTTCCTAGCACTGTCCTTTTGGGATGTACTTCCCTCACTTTTTCTGAAAGCCTCTAGTGATGGAGGACCCACAACTTCTGAAGAGAAGCTATTGGTCTCACTCTTAGGAAATTTCTCCTTAGTCCTATGTTGCTTCTCTCTTTGATTAGTTTCCATCCATTGTTCCTTGTTGTGCCTTTTGGTGCTTTGGAAAATAGATTGAATCCCTCATTTTTGTAGGAGCCCCTCAAATTTCTTAACAATTAGAACATTTAATTAGTGGAACAATTTGCCTCCAGAAGCTGTAAATGCTCCAGCTCTGGAAATTTTTAAGAAGTTGGATAACCATTTGTCTGAAGTGGTATAGGGTTTCCTGTCTAAGCAGGGGGTTGGACTAGAAGATATTCAAGGTCCTTTCCAACTCTGTTACTCTATTTTAAGCACTGGAACAGTGCTATTTTATTGTGAGTTGGACTAAGGAGAAATTTCCTAAGGGCGAGACCAATCAAGTGTAAATTGCAAGTGTGAGTGTAAGTTATAAAGGAATAATAAAAAAGTACCTTTATTAGAATAGCACTTGGCACATCTGTGGAATTTTGAAACTAAAAGTTTCCTGGACTTCCCACAATGTCCCAAACTGTAAACCATCCACTTTTTCCTCATCATCACATCACATGAACAAATCCCAAGTAAGTTCCTTTTTTTTCCTGTGCTACTCTCTATGACCTTGAACTTACAAAAGAATTGTATTTTGTCTACTTAAAACTACTCAATAAAAATCACCCCCTCCCACTTTCTCAAGCTATGTAGCAATGATGAGTAAGGATTCCAAAGCTGACAGCCACTGTAAATTCCTTTCCCAGGGCCAGTGTCCTTGAAGGAAGGAAGATGCTCTGTTTGGCACCTCTGGTTCCTGTTAGTGTCAGCAGCCTCCAGCATTTTTCTCTTCTCAAA
Source organism: Laticauda colubrina (assembly GCA_015471245.1). NCBI lineage: Eukaryota > Metazoa > Chordata > Lepidosauria > Squamata > Elapidae > Laticauda > Laticauda colubrina. The sequence goes on from BLBF01000025.1 coordinate 25,681,815, forward strand.
TACTCGCCTTCCCCCAGTTATGGCAGTTGCTAGCGAGCTTTAAAGAAAGTGAAGATTGGTACCTGACAGTGGGCTTAGAGTTACATCTTTGCTGATCTATCATCTTGACTGCTTTTTCTTTAGAAAAACAAAGATTGGAATGACAAACAGGTTGGATTGATCTTTCTAGATTAAAAAATGTCTCTTGACAATTTGAACTAGACTTTCTTGTCTAATTTTTTTGGGATAATATGAACTTTGGTGAAAATTTAAATGAATAAAATCAATGTATACTTCACAAAAGTTATAGATAATTGTAAATGGAGAATTAAAAAATATTGTGAGATAGAAAGTGACAAGAAAAGGATGTCTCTTCTCAACACTATTATTCATAATAGCTTTGGAAGCATTGACATAAGACAAGATGAGAGAATTGCTGGAATGAGCATTGGAGGAAAATATATAAATTATGGGCGTTTGCTGAAGCTTTGGTGATAATTTTGGAGGACCGTTTGGAAGTAATAGAAATATTAATGGATGAACAGATTTCTGGAAGAAAGGAGCTAACAAGAAATCTAGAGATGCTAAAGAAAGATGTTAATAAAAATATGAAAATGAAAAAGCAAATGAAACTGTTAGAAAAAATTGGTTTTAGGACTGAAAAATGTGAAATACTTGGGTATCATTATGATAAATAAGAATTATATATTATATCAGAATAATTATATTAAGACACGGAATGTAATTAAAGGCATGTTAAGATGGGTGAAATTACAATTATCATTGTTGGGGAGAATTCCTGTGATAAAATGAATGCTTTTCCAAGGATGATGCTTTTGTTTTAAATAATACCTATTTTGAAAATTGATGTACCCTTAAACAATGACACAAAGATATACTTAGGCTTATACAGCAAGGGAAAAAGCCAAGGGTTAAATATAAAGTCTTCCAAAATGCAAAGGAATGAGAAGGATTGCAATTGCATGATTTAAAACTGAAGCCAGCTGTTTGGGTTGGATGAAAGAATGATGCTGCTTGAGAATTAAAAGAATTCAACACAAGCAGATTTTGTAGGAAAGAAACCAGGGGTGGGATTCTACCAGTTTGCACCTATTCGCTAGAAACGGTTGTTAACATTCTAAGCAGTTTGGAGAACCAGTTGTTAGAAGAAATACTGACCTAATCCTGTAAGGAAGGCAGGAAGGAAACATTCTGGTGTTGCTTACAGAAACTGCCTCTCCATTAACTCTTATTACATTCTTGGAGGACTAGACTTCCTGTCTCAGGAACTTCTCTGGAGTTTTTTCCCCCACCTTTGCTGGTACTTTGCTTGTGTGGATTGACCATTGAAAGTTACAATGGCATTGAAAAAAGTGACTTATGACCATTTTTCACACTTACAACTGTTGCAGCATCCTCACAGTCATGAGAGGCCAGGCGAGGAGATGCATGCCTCGATGTGAGTGATATTGAGTTGGCCATGCCCAGCCAGTCACATGACCACCAAGCAATGCCCACCACCTAAGCCACACCCACAGAAGTGGTTGTTAAAAATTTTGAATTCCACCCCTGAAAGAAACAGCAGATAATGAGAATGATTAACCTACCAAGAATTGTTAGGATAAGAATATGGAGAATATAAGAAGTATAATTGGCTTCAGAAGAATTTGTTTTCAATGGTTGTGTACACACAGCTAAGAGAAAGGCAAGCTAGATAATGGGATATTTGAAACTGAGCAACAAAAGATTCCATTTGAATAAGAAAAAATGAACTTGTGATTTGTGTCATTTATTGCAATGATTAGAAAAGGTTGCTAATGGAAAAAGGTAATTATGATGTAGCCTTACAGGGGGTAAAATATAAATGCTTTATGTATCAAAAATAAAGGAAGCTACTTCATTATCATCTTTTCTTTCTTTTTCTACTTACCTTCTTACTTATTCACCATTCTTCTTCGTCTTGGGGTCCCCCCCCCCAGTATTTGTATTGCTTTTATCTTGTTAAAAATCAATTAAAGGAAAAACAAGAGCTGGGTTGCAAAAATCCATATAATTATGAAATGGCAGCATTTAGCAATTGTCTAGAGTTTTATGAGGCTGATGAGCTTAAGAAAAGCTACAGAATGTTGGTTTTGTTATTGTTTGGTCACACTTTGGCAATATATGCTGAGACATCTTGTGGACTCGGCCTCACTGTTATTATTCTCATATTGTTAAGATGGGAAACACCGGTAAGAATTTATTTACTAGCATTTTTAGAAAGTGCAAAGTACCTTATAATAATCTGAAATAATTCAGTGCTCATTATTTCCCAATGAATTTGGTCACTTTATCTACTGCCATCCATTTAGTAATAAATGTTTGTTTGTTTGTTTGGACTCCAGATTGAATCTGGGAAGCTCAGGCTGTAAAATAGAATACAGATACAGTAACACAAATATAAGACAGAAATCTGGAGCACAATATCAACCCAAAAGGTATCAATCAACTCTAACAATAAGAGCACCCCCAGACTAATGCTTGGGTGAGCAGCCAGGTCTTGAAGGTGCCCTCACCTGGCACAAGCAGAAATTTAAGACATTGCTTGGTAAATCAAAGGGAATTAAGTACTCACCAAAAGTTAATTATATAATTAATTTGGGCTCCTGTTTATAGAAAACAATAACTTGTGCTTAGAATACAAATAGCTAAATTGGAAGTTCAATGATTTGGACTGTTGTTTGTGAATTCTAGCTGTGCTATTTATTAACAATTCAACTGAAGAATATTGAATATTGCTTATATGTAGATTATAAACAGTAAATATGTACTGCCTGATTCAATAATACCCATTGCTATCCTATATGCCAAAAATCTATGCGTACCTCTTTTGCTGGAAGGATACCTGGCCCAAGCTTTTTATAAGGCATAACAGTCGCGCACATTTGCAATTAATACAAATCCCATCACAGGAAACAGGTGGGTAGATATCAGAAATAAGATGGAAGACACTGAATAGACTTGAATTTTAATTCAGGTTTTCTCTCCTTTTAGTTTTGATTAATTTCAATTGTTGGATCTATTCAAGCCCTGCCATTGATGTCATCTTGGGAAGTCATTTTAGTGCTCATGCACTATGGATGTTTCTATCTTCTTTGATGTTTGGGAAGTATGTAATCTAGAGAAGTTAGATACCACACTGACAGGCTTTATTGAAATCAATTTATAATAACTTATTGCTGGAACATTTGACCCCTTACTTACTACACTGTAAATTTTATCAGGAATTTAGAACTAGACTCATTATGCTCTTGTTAATCTAGTTGAATCAATATAGTTTAGAAGAAAAAAAAATCTATTTTCTATGGTTTGATGAAGGTGAACATGTAACAAAACAAGCAATGGCTGCAAGGAAGATACTAAAGCACACCCTGACAAATGGTGCTGGTATTATTATTATTATTATTATTATTATTATTATTATTATTATTATTATTA
>BLBF01000025.1:25685280-25695471 GCA_015471245.1 Laticauda colubrina
TATTATTATTATTATTATTATTATTATTATTATTATTATTATTATTAACTCTTTCATTCATTAAACATGAAACTCAGTCAACTGAACATTTAAAAATGTATCACAAATTCCAGTGACTAGTACTAACTAGTGCTAACAGGTTGCTGCCAGCATCCTAGGTATCAACCAAGTATCTTCTTAAAATATACAATGTTCTGAACGGTGCAATTTTTTGCAGTTTCACTGGTGTCATTGCAGGAAGTTGCAATTTCTTGATGTGTTTTGCAAAATTCTTGGATATGGTATCAAGTGTCCCGATGACAATAGGTACCACTGTTACATGTTTCATCCATAACTGTATAATTTTGATGGTCAGGTCACAATATTTCATGATTTTTTCCAGTTCTTTTTCTTCAACTCTGGTGTCTCCTGGTACAGCAGTATCAATAAATTGTATGCTTTGGCAACTGTAATATCTGGTGTGTGTCCCAAATAGTGATCTATTTGTATTCAAAAGTCCCACAAGATCTTTGCTGTTATTATTATTAATATTAATATTATTAATATTATTGCTGCTACTACTATTATTTAAATTTATTGACCATCCATCTTACCACATAATATATATGAGATATGGATTGCTGTAAATGTATGGGAATTTTGCTAAAACCTATGGTAGTTAATCAAGGTTTCAATTCAAGCTTTATTCAACTAATAATGCTATGATTGATGCCTACAGACATGGCCCATGACCCCAACAGCAGACCTTGTTTGTTAGCTGCTGTCCATCATACATGGTTGAACATCCAAACATGAAAAAAAAAAAAAAAAAAGGTAGGAATATGAGGTAATAAGCTCCAATTTCCTTTTCCATTTCCAAAGATGCTTAGAAAGAAATTTGAAATTTAATTTGAAAAATATAATGAGATTCAGAACTGTGGACAGTTCCAGTGGATTTCACAGAACTTCATAGGACTTCTTGAGATCCACAGACATTAATGTTATAAATAATATTTTATTTGTTCATTTATTTCTTTTTTTTCCCCAAATGTATTAAAAATATAAACTTTATTCAATTTTCAAAGGTTTTAAAAACAAAATAAAATTATATACACAATTGTGTCAATGTCAAGACATTGTTTACATTTCCTTGTCTTATTTCTATGCATACTTTCTTATTACATTACACTCACATGTTCTTTTCCTTATTCTTATTACAAATTTATATCACATATTTTCATTATGAATTTCTATTTTCTCTAACATGTATGTATGTATGTTTGTATGTTATTCATCTTTGTTTGGATATTTTCATCTGTTCGTCAGATGAACACCATACAGAAGCCTGATGATGACTGATGAGATTCTGCTGAGACATTGCTACAAGTTTAAAAGCACAACTATAATGACGTGGGAAAATACCCAAACAAAGCTGAACACACACACACACACACACACACACACACACACACACACACACACACATATATATATATATATATATATATATATATATATATATATATATATATTTTTTTTTAAGTTTTCGCTTTAAAAATATAAAAAATATTTTCATCTGTTCATCAGATGAACACCATACAGAAGCCTGATGATGGCTGATGAGATTCTTTACTTATTCTTTACTTAATCAATACATTGATTTCTTTTTATTCTTAAGCCCATGCATGCCAGGCGTCCCAGACTTTTGTATGTCGATTCCTCTTTATCTTTTAGTTTTAGAGTCAGCCTGTCCATCTCTGCACAGTCTAATATTTTCTTTATGACTGCTCCCTCTGATGGTATATTTCCCTGTTTTCAAGATTGCGCATATGAGATCCTAGCAGCAGTTAATATATGTAATATAACATATTTATCTTTTTTATTTGTTCATATATTTCATTGGTCTATTGGACCACCAATTCAAACAAAGTGATACTAGCCATTGCACTAGTTAATTGGAAATATCTTCTTCGTTCTAGGTTGATTCTTTCCTTGATTAGTTTCCATTCATTGTTCCTTGTCTTTGGCAAATAGATTGACTGCCCTCTTCTTTGTGGCAGCCTCTCAAATATTGTAACACTGCTATCATGTCATCATTACTCTTCCTTTTCACAAGACATACCAAATTCCTGCAACCGTTCTTTTTATGTGTTAGCTTCCAATCTTTTACTCATATTTGTTGCTCTTTTATGCTCTTTCCAGAGTTGCTACATCTTTTTTTATAATATGATGACTAAAATTGGACACAGTATTCTAAGTATGGTCTTACTAAGGCTTTAAAAAGTGGTACTGATACTTCATGTCATCTTGATTTTATCCCTCTGTTAATGCAACCTAGGTTTATGCTGGCTGTTTTGATTGCTGCCAAACACTGCTCATCTCTCATAGTTACTGCTATTGAGCAGGTTTCACCTCATCTGTACCTGGACATTTGAATTTATTTTTTTTCCTCAGTGTAAAAAACTTACTTTTCTCACCACTGAATTTCATTTTGTTAGATAAGACCCATCTGGATCTTGAATCTATCTTCTGTGTTGTTGACTATTCCTGCCAGTTTAGTGTTGTCTGCAAATTTGATGAGTCCCCCTTCTATTCCCTCATCTAAATAATTTATGGAGATATTGAAGGGTACTGAGCCTAAAATGGAACCTTGGGATATACTGCTTCCTTTCTTCCATGAGAAGAACATCATTCTGTCCATGAGAAAAACATCATTCTTGCTTACTTGTTTTCTGGTCTCTAACACATCAACTTACAATCAGACCAATTTAATTTAGTGAGTCTTTCAGTCAGGACTGCTGCACTGATCTGACATGTCCTATAATCATATCTACATGAAATATATTTAACTGAACGAGCTTAACTGGTCTGTTTGCTTTCTGAAAATTTTACAAGCTTTGATCTGCAGTTAAGGGAAAAGCTGTTAAAGTGGGAAACAAACAACAATTGAAAGTTGTATTCCTTACCAGCAACCCCACCCAAGACCCCTTAAATAACTCAGCTTCATTGATAGGAGTGGCTCTTTACTAAACTAAGCAGGTGGGAAAGGATGGGAAAGTCCTGCAAGTAACAAATACCTTCCTTTCTGATCCAAATCCCAACCCACAGGCATTTCCATTCCAGGTATTCCTTTCAAATCATGAACACTTCATCATATTTTCAGTATGATTAATAGAAAATATCTGGAGGGGTTGATACCACTGCTTCTTTTTTAGGTTGAATAGAGCTCTGTTTCATTCTTTCTCCAGTTTAATAGCCATGAGCATGTTCAGTATTGATGATTACAGTGAAACTTGCTAGACAATCCTTGAGTGCAACTAACAAAACAAGATAAAGTTTTATAAAATAGGGTAAATAAAGAACTAGCAGAATGACTTCTATTTATTTGAAATATGTATGTTCATATTTTCCTTAAAGATTCCAAAGTGACTAAATTGACTTTGTTTAGAGAAATCAGGATTAAAAGCAGAAGGGAAGCCTAAAAGGCCTATATATAAGGAAAAATAAGTTAATCCACCAATTAAAATCTCCAAATGTGATAGAGAAGCTTCAGGAAGGCCAGAAATGAGGGAAAAAGGCCTCGTCCAAAGAGAAGCCATGAAGAATCACTTGTCTTGGGGTCTGAATGGGAGCCACATTGTGCCAAGAAGCCATGGCTATTTTTATTGTAATTTCAGGCCCACTGATACTCTTGCTATAGAAGTTAAAACACTCTCTCATTGTCTAGATTTATCTTAATTTTTTATTTTGATACATTTCTTAATACTTCCGTATTAAACTTATTTATTTATAACAAATATTTATAGAAAATAACAATAGGAGTTATTTTTTAGTTTTAAAGGATTTAAGAAGTTATTCTAGTAACTCAGGTGTCTCACAAGCTGAAAATGTTCCCAGTCCAAACAATACTGTTAAAAGATATCTTAACATCTTTTCCAGGCTTTATAATTATTGTCTGATAATGTCTATTCTTAAGTATATTTTTGAAATGCTTATAGATTACAGTTACGGATTTACAAAAATAGTGCCTATATTTTTCACGATGATGAAACTTTAATGAAATAACAAACATGTTGATATTCAATGAAAGGACACCTTTCTTCATTTTAACAAATTGAACAAATTGTTTATTTCCTTCTGACATAAAATTTAAATATGGCATTTCATTTGTAAGTTAAAGAGGGAAAAGTTCTGCGGGCAATGAGTATGCATAAAAAAAAACTTCACTTGAAATGGCAAAAAAGCCCTTCAAATTCCAAGAAAAGTTTCTCCCAGGAACTTCATTTATCATGGGTTCTTTTGGTTACTTCTGCCTCCTGGATCATTGCTCTGATTTTATTAGCATGTTCTGTTTTAAAGTCTGAGATACATGTTTCACTTTATTAAGTTTTAGTTTCCCTTAAAATCAATGGTGGGATTCAAAAAAATTTACTACTGGTTCTGTGGGCATGGCTTGGTGGCGTGGCAGGAGAAGGATATTGCAAAATCTCCATTCCCTTTCCACTCCTGGGAGAAGGTTACTTCAAAATCCCATTCCCTACCCACCCCATTCACCTGCTTTCTGTTCTCCTGTGCAGGGTAATAAAAGAAGATCATTTGGGACTCGGGAGGCAGAGAATAGATGGAGACGTGGCCAGTCAGAGGTGGTATTTGCCGGTTCTCCGAACTACTCAAAATTTCTGCTTCCAGTTCTCCAGAACTGGTCAGAACCTGCTGAATACCACCTCTGCTTAAAATGAAGAATCTCTTCACTACTTGGGTCACTTCTTCCAAGGCTCCAATTATTTCCATTTCTTCTCCCTGCTTCTTTTCTTTGGTTCCTTATTTATTTTCCAAATTTAATATTTCTTTTACTTTCTATCTTATTTTATTGCTTCTTATAGCCCATGTCACACTGAACCAACGGATGCAAAGAGGATGTAAAATGGAGAAAAAAGCTTGCCATCCGTTGGAAAACGCGATGTACTCACTGCCTCCGTTTTGCTTCCTCTCTATCCGTCCAGCATCCGTTTATTGACGTTTCATCCGCTCCAAAAGTTTTGGGTATCCAGTTCATCCGTTCTGCATCCGCTACGCATCTGCTAGACATCCGTTACGTATCCGTTACGCATCCGCTATATCCGCTAGTCATCCGCTGCGCATCCGCGCAACTCGCATCCGCTCGGACGCAGGGAGGAAGCGGAACGGACGCAGAACGGATGCAGCACGGAAACAAAGCATTTAAAACGGAAAAAACCTTCGCAGAGGGGACCTATCTCGGATATTAAGGATGTCTAGAGGATGCCTAGAGGATGCCTAGCAGAAAACCTATATTTCCTATACTGCCTATAAAAAGGGGGAGCAACTCATCTGCATCTCACTTTCAGAACAGCAGCCCAGCGGTGCAGACCTCTGCAGCCTTCATCTGGCTCTTCCTCTTCCACAGCATCCAGTCATGTCCACCGTGGATTGTAACAAAGTCCTTTCAGCAGCCACCATCGTTCTGCAACAGTGCGAAGCCATCTGCAGGCTCTGTGGACTCTACTGCGAGAAGAAAAAGAGGCAGCCAAAAAGAGTCTGGGTCCGAAGATGGTTCGCCAGAAGAGCAGAGGACGGACTGTACAGCAAGCTGATGGTGGAGCTCAGGAACGAAGACACTCGGGTGTTCCAGAACTTCATGAGGATGCCTCCAGCCATGTTTGACGAACTTGTGCAGCGCCTGACACCCAGGTTGACCAAGGCAAACACCAGCGTCCACCCCAACCTGGAACCCGGGCTCAAGGTGGCACTCACTCTGCGCCACCTGGCCTCAGGGACCACCTACAGGAGCATGCAGTACGGCTGGAGGGTGCCATCCAACACCATCAGCATTGTGATTAGAGAAGTGGTGCAGGCCATCATCGAAGAATACAAGGAGGAGCTCCTCCAGTACCCCTCCACTGAAGAAGGATGGAAGAAAGTTGCAGAGCAGTGGTATCAGAGGTGGAACTTCCCACACACCATTGGAGCCATAGATGGCAAGCACGTGGCCTGCAAATCTCCAGCCAAGTCAGGGTCCACTTATTTCAACTACAAGGGCTTCTTCAGCATCATCCTCTTCGCCATGGTCGATGCTGACTACATGTTCATGTACATCGATGCTTCAGGCAACGGCTCATCTTCAGATGCCCAGGTATACAACGCCAGTCACCTCAAGGAGGAGCTGGAAGGCAACCTCATGGTGGGCTTCCCAGATCCAGACCCCCTGCCCAACGACACACAAGATGTGCCCTACTTCATCGTGGGGGATGACACCTTCTCCCTCACAACCTACCTCATGAAGCCCTACACCTCCAGACTCCTCACCCATGAAGAGAGGATCTTCAACTACAGACTGTCCAGGGCAAGGCGGGTGGTGGAGAACAACTTTGGCATCCTGGCCAACAGGTTCCAGGTACTTCTCACCACCATGCAGCATTGCCCAGAGACCGTGAGGAGGATCATGGAAGCTTGCTTCATCCTGCACAATCTCATGCGCACCTGCTACCAAGTCTTGCAGAACAGGCTTGTGGACCTCCAACAAGGCAATGGGGACATGGAGCCTGGGGAATGGAGGCAAGGGCAAAACCTGATCGACACTGAAGATGTGCAAGGCCCCAACAGAGCCTCACATGAAGCGAAGAAGCAGCGCAACCTCCTGAGACACTGGTGCAACTCCCCAGCTGGAGCAGTGGAGTGGCAAGACAGGATGGTAGATGCTTAATGGATGCTTCCTTCAGCCTGTCTCATCACACGGATGAGATTGTGCCATGTATGTTTGGTTGGGCTACAATGAACAGGGCGTTTAATAAAGAGTTGTGTTTATGTTGACATGTGTGGATAATTATTACATTATTATTGATAATAAAGGGTGGACCATACAGTCCCACTATGCTTGCACTGGAGGTTTATCTATCCCACTGCTATCCTAACCCATCCCATAGCTATTACCCATCCCACAGGTATCCTAACCCATCCCACTGCTATCCTTACCCATCCCACAAGCATGCAAAAGCTTAAACCATTTCTCAAAGTTTCCACCAAGACTTTATTAAAAAAAAGAAATGAAGCAAGTGTGTGAATCATAAATAGACTTTATTAACAACAAGATATAAAACAAAAATGAGTCTCTGGCACTCCTCTTGGTCACTCAGTCTCAGGGGTGAAGGGTCCAGGTGCTGTGGAGGTGGCTGGTGCTGGAGTGCTTGTCATCAGCTCCTCCAGAAGCAGAAGCAGCAGAAGCGCCAGCCCCAGAAGAGCGAACCCGTGCTGCAGAAACCCCAGCAGAACCAGAGTGAGGGCCAGGGGGCGGGATGGTAGCCCTGTCCCTCTTGCCAGGGCTGGCAGCAGATGGCTGAGGCTTGCTGTGCTTCCGCATGGTTGTGGGGTTGCTGGCTGGCAGGGAGGCTGGCAGGAACCAAGGCTGTCGGGAAGGCTGGCAGGGAGGCAGGCACCAAGGCTGGCAGGAAGGCTGGCAGGCAGGCAGGCACCAAGGCTGGCAGGCAGACCGGCTGGCAGCAAGGCTTGCAGGCAGGCTGGCAGGCAGGCTGGCAGCAAGGCTTGCAGGGAGACATGCAGGCAGGGCAGGCAAGGCAGCCAATCCGTCTGGCAGCAGGTCTTTCCTCTGAATGGCGACCTGCTTCCGAGCTGCTTCCGTTATATCCGCGGGGCTGACACAATGCATCGTCCCCGCATGCACAATTAACACCAGGCATCCATTAGGCTTCTGCTGTGCATCCGCTGTGCATCCGCTTCATCCATTCCACGTCCGCTGTGCATCCGCTGTATCCGTTCCGCGTCTGCTTTGCTGAGGCCCCCCGGAAGCCCAGCGGATGTGCCATCCGCTCCCATCCGCTTCCATCTGCTGGGCTTCCGTTCCACATCCGCTTTGCATCCGCCCTGCGTCCTCCCCGCGTCCGTGTTATCCGCTCCGGTTATGCAAATTTTTGCCCCTTTTGAGAGCGGATAACAACGGAAGGAACATTTTGCTCGTCCGTTGTGTCCTTTTTGCATCCGTTGGGCAGTGTGACATGGGCTTTAATGAAAAATAAAATAAGATGGCTTATGCTCAAATTATGCTTCTCACTTCCAGTATGTTCATTATTATCAGTGGTGGTATTTTACCAGTTCTGCCTGGTTCTGCAGAGCCGGTAGTGCCGATGTGCGGCAGAGACTGAACCAGTTCTCTCTGCCACTCTGCTGTTGGGCCCACCCACCCACCTGGGCTCCCATACTCACCTTTATCCCCTTCTTTTGAAGCGCAGGTGCTTTGCACGGCACAGAAGTGTGTTGTGCAGTAGCTGCTAAAGCGACCGGGAGAGTGCAGGCTTGCAAAAGGTGAGTTGAAACTCCTCTGCGCCTGTACAAATGCCTCTGTGCCTGTGCAAAGTGCATATTTAGTGCACGCACATGCACTCAAAGTGTGTGCATGGGTGCAAAGCACTCCCACCATGCCACGCCCACCAAACCAGTGGTAAAACTCTTTGAATCCCACCACTGATTAATATCCCTTCCATGTCCACTCAACTTCATATACCATAATGGCCTTCTAAGTCTTGGTATATATTCTTTTATCAGCCTTTGGGCTGAGGATGGACATGCCCAGGCAGACATTCAATAGATGCAGGTTCTTTATTCAATTGATAGAGCTGAGGAGTATATGCCTGATGCATCTCTCCATGAGATAATGCTTCACTAAAAATCAGACAGAAATTCCACAGGGCAGACATAATCTCCCACAAAGTTATATGCCACACTTTCCCATCTTGCCTCTTGTTCTCAGGATTCCTCTTTTCGCCTCCATTTACATAGTACCACATTTAAGGCACAGATATGTGGCAGAGAGAGGAAAAGTGGTATCACAGCCCATCTGATGCCACTGTGGCTTCCACAAGAGGCATCTGGTTATATCCTTCCTGTTCTTCATTCTCTTCCTTGGCGCTCTTTCGTTCAATCCTGACTCCAGGGCAAAAGGTCATCTGGGCTCAGAAGAAAAGTGACAGAACAGATGGAAGTAAACAGAAAGGCAGAATGTTCCCTTTGACACATTTTATTCTAAACTGTACTCCTTCCCTTTTTTAGATATTAGTGGAGGAGATGCATAAATAGATGCTCCCACATCTGCTGCCAAACAAATGTCTAAATATGGCCTTCATTCTGAGGCAGATTTTCAGGGATCTTTGATCCTGGCAACAGTGCATCTTGGCAACATTAACCAGTCACCCTTGTACAGTGTTTTCTTTCAAAGGGTAATTAGTTGATTGAATAGGCACACATAAATTCAAAACAATAAAAAAATATTTAAGAGAAAATAAAAAATAAATCTAGGGGAAACAAAAAACCATTAACTCACCTATTGTATTCACCTAGAGCAAAAGCACCATTCCTGAAAAGGCCTTCTCATACAGTAAATAACAAGTCAATATTCCAAGTTAATGTCACACATAGAATTCTCATTATCTACCGACTGTCCCAGTCCCAGGTCATTGTCATAGGTGAACCTCTGATCCTGATTTGGTAGCCAATCAAGAATAAGTGCAGTAGCTTCATCAAAGGGAGAACCACACATGCCATACACACTCAGCAACCAGGCCATCTAAACTAATTGTTCCTAAAGTGAGAGGTACCGCCCCCTGGGGGGGATGCCTTAGGGGAGCATTAAGAGGCAAGGGGGCTGGCAGGGGGGCTTTTGAGGCGCTGGCCTTGCAGGTTCACTCATTGACTGTAGCACTGCTGTTACATGCTACCGCGGCTGCATTCAACGCGCCGCCCCCCTGCCACTTCTTAGCATCCCCAAGGGGGCCGGCATAGGGGTGCTAAGAGGCAGCAGGGGGGCATTCGAGGTGCTGGCCAGCCCTGCAGTTTCATCCATTGAGGCACCGGCTCCAGAGCGATGCAAGTCAATGGGTGAACCTGCAGGGCCAGCCAGCACCTCGAACATCCCCCTGCCGCCTCTTAGCGCCCCTCTGCCAGCCCCCTTGGGGACACTAAGAGGCGGTAGGGGGGTGTTCGAGGCGCTGGCTGGCCCTGCAGTTTCACCCATTGACTAGCACCGCTCCAGAGCCGGTGCCTCCAATGCGGCAGCACATTGGGAAAAGCTGCTGCCACCGCTTTGCCAACATGCCACTGCTGTCGCATTCTGTCTGTCTGTCTGTCTTTCCGTGTCCATCCATCCATCCATCCATCCATCCATCCATCCATCCATCCATCCATCCA
>BLBF01000025.1:25731535-25752487 GCA_015471245.1 Laticauda colubrina
CTGGTGCTGCTGGTGCTGCTGGTGCTGCTGGTGCTGCTGGTGCTGCTTTTGCTGCTGCTGATGTTGTTGATGCTGCTGGTGGTGGTGTGGTGGAGCAGCCCCCAGAACCTCGAAGCCCCTCTGATGAGGGCCCAGAAGGCCCTGCCAGAGGGAGGAAGAGGCAAACGCAAGATAGGGAGAGGAGGCAATACTCCATCGAAGAGGAACATGAGGATGAGGTGCTCGAATGGCTGAGGGAGAATGAGTACCTCTGGCGGAAGGGACACAGGCTCTATCAAGACACCAAGAGGAAGCAGGCTGCTTGGAGAGAGAAGGCGGAGAGCCAGGGCTACACTTCGGAAGTCCTCCTCGGGTGGTGGAAGCACATGCACACCTGGTAGGGGAAGCTGCACCTCAAGAAGTCTGGTCAGGCCGCGGTCAAGCTCACCGACCGGGAGACCTACGTGATGGCCAAGTACAGCTTCTTGGAGGGTGAGATCCGCCACCGAGGAGCAGCCCCTCTGTCTACCCTCTCTCTCAGGCAGCCCACAGAGAGCCAGTCCTCTTCTGGCCAAGAGTCAGATCCTGTGTCCAGGCAGGTATCTGTGGAACGTCCCATGATGGAGACCCCCCCGACAGCTGCACTCCCCGTGGCGGAGCGCATGGAGGACCCCCTGACACAGTGGGAGCAAGGAGAGGGCACTTCCACTAGAGACCAACCCACCCCCACCCCCAGCTCCACCTCCACAGAAAACAGGCAGAGAGCCAGACCGGAGACGCAGAGCCACACTGTCCTGCTGGAGATCAGGGACACCATCAAAAGCAGCATAGATCTCCTCTCTCAGCTGGTACACACCGACATACAATCCTCAAACTGCATGTCCTTCCTCACCTACGTCAACCAGACCCTCATGGACATGTCCGAATCACAGTACCAGGTGATAAAGGAGAGGATCACCGGTCTTCTGCATAACCCTCCAGGCCCAACTGAACCTGCTCCGACCCAGTCCAGGTCTGCTCCTCCACCCCAGGTGATGTCACAGCCCTTCCAAGGCTTTCCACAGGCCCTCACCTATGAAGGCTACGGCTACCAGGAGTTCCAGCAGCACAGGCAGCCCTTCTCAGTCCAGGCACAGGTTCATCGAAATCACCGATGCCACCGAAGCCATCGACGCCACAGATGCCACCCATGTCACAGATGCCACCCACGTCACAGATGCCACCCACGCCACAGATGCCACCCACGCCTCACCTTGCTCAGCTGCAGACCAGACAGCCCCACTACATTCCTCCTTCCTCCACCGCACAGCCAAGCCCGGCTTCAGAACATCTGTCATCGGTCTTGGGACTGACACCCCATGTCCTGGAGGAAGGGGCTCTCAATATCATGGGACTGAGCCATCTCTCTGAGAGCTTTCTCCACACACCATCCCCTGTTGTCCTCTCGGGGCCAGGCACCCCAATGGCACCTCAGACCAGCACTCCAGCAGCAGCCACCTCCACAGCACCTGGACCCTTCACCCCTGGGACTATGAGCACGCCTCAGAGTGACTGAGAAGAGTGCCAGAGACTGGGTGGCTACTTGTTGACTTTATCTTTGCTTGGGACACTTTACTTGGGTCATTTTGCTTTTACAGTTTGTTATTAATAAAGTTTATCTTTACTTCACACACTTGGTTCAGTTCTTTTAGTAAATAAAGTCTTGGTGGAAACTTTTAGAAATGGTTTAAGCCTTTGCATGCTTGTGGGATGGGTAAGGATAGCAGTGGGATGGGCAAGGATACCTGTGGGATGGGTAATAGCTGTGCGATGGGTTAGGATAGCAGTGGGATAGATAAACCTCCAGTGCAAGCATAGTGGGACTGTATGGTCCACCCTCCCAGGTGCCACACCTATGGCCCTTTATTATCAATAACAATTTAATCATTGATCAACACATTTCAACATAAACACAACTCTTTATTAAATGCTCTGTTCATTGTAGGGCCACTCAACATACATGGCAGAATCTCATCAGTGTGATGAGACAGGTTGAAGTAAGCATCCATCCTGTCTTGCCACTCCACTGCTCCAGCTGGGGAGTTGCACCAGTGTTTCGGGAGGTTGCGCTGCTTCTTCCCTTCACATGAAGCTCTGTTGGGGCCTTGCACATCCACAATATCTATCAGGTTTCGCCATTGCCTCCATTCACCAGGCTCCATGTCCCCATTGCCTTGTTGGAGGTCCACGAGCCTGTTCTGCAACACTGGGTAGCGGGTGCGCATGAGATTGTGCAGGATGCAGCAAGCTTCCACGATGTTCCTCACGGTCTCTGGGCGATGCTGCATGGTGGTGAGAAGTACCTGGAACCTGTTAGCCAGGATGCCAAAGATATTCTCCACCACTCGTCTTGCCCTGGACAGCCTGTAGTTGAAGATCCTCTCTTCATGGGTGAGGCATCTGGAAGTGTAGGGCTTCATGAGGTAGGTTCTGAGGGAGAAGGCGTCATCACCCAAGATTAAGTAGGGCACATTTGGTGTCATTGGGTAGGGGGTCTGGATCTGGGAAACCCATGATGAGGTTGCATTCCAGCCCCTTCTTGAGGTGACTGGCATTGTATACCTGGGCATCTGAAGATGACCCGTTGCCTGAAGCATCGATGTACATGAACTTGTAATCAGCATCAACCATGGCGAAAAGGATGATGCTGAAGAAGCCCTCGTAGTTGTGATAAGTGGACCCTGACTTGGCTGGAGCTTTGCAGGCCACGTGCTTCCCATCTATGGCTCCAACGGTGTGGGGGAAGTTCCACTTCTGATACCACTGCTCTGCAACTTTCTTCCAGCCTTCTTCAGTGGAGGGGCACTGGAGGAGCTCCTCCAGGTATTCTTCGATGATGGCCTGCACCACTTCTCTGACCACAATGCTGATGGTGTTGTGTGGCAACCTCCAGGCGTACTGCATGTTCCTGTACGTGGTCCCTGAGGCCAGGTGGCGCAGAGTCAGTGCCACCTTCAGCCCAGGGTCCAGGCTGGGCCGGAAGTTGATGTTTGCCTTGGTCAACCTGGGTCTAAACCGCTTCACAACTTCGTCAAACATGGCTGGCGGCATCCTCATGTAGTTCTGGAATGCACGAGTGTCTTCGTTCCTCAGCTCCACCATCAGCTTGTTATACAGTCTGTACTCGGCTCTTCTCGCGATCCATCTTCGGACCCAGACACTTCTTGGATGCCTCCTTTTCTTCCTGTAGAACAGGTGAAAGAGCCTGTAGAGGGCTTCGCACTGTTGTAGAACAATGGCGGCTACCAAAAGGAGTGTGTGACGATCCATGGTGGAGATGACTGGATGCTGTGGAAGAGCAAGAGCCAGATGAAGGCTGAAGAGGTCTGCACCGCAGGGCTGCTGGACTGAAAGTGAGATCCAGGTAGTTTCTCCCCCTTTTTATAGGAATTACAGGTTTTCCGCTAGGTGTCCTTTTGCATCCTCTAGGCATCCTGCAGACATCCTAAATATCCGAGATACGTCCCTTATATGAACGTTTTTTCTGTTTTAATGCTTTGTATGCGAGCTGCATCCGCTTTCATCCTTTCTACGTCTGTGCTACTAACTCTGTGTGTCCGTTCCGCATCCGTTTCGCTTCCTCCCTGTGTCCGTTTTCCACTGGACCGGATGCGAGTTGCGCGGATGCGCAGCGGATGCCTAGCGGATATAGCGGATACGTAACGGATGATGACAGATGTCTAACGGATGTTCCCCCTATGCGTAGCGGATGTCGAACGGACGCATTGGATACTTTATCCGCTCAAAAAGTTTTGTGCAGCTCAAAACTTTTTGAGTGGATGAAATCACAGTAGACGGATGCTGGACGGGTAGAGAGTTTGAAAAACGGACACAGTGAGTACAGAATGGATACATCGCGTTAACCAATGGATGGCAAGCGTTTCTCTCCGTTTTACATCCTCTTTCCATCCGTTGGTGCTGTGTGACAGGAGCTTAGGGTAAAGTATAACTAGATGTCAGAACCAATCCAGGAGCCACCCAGGGAATCTTAATTTTAAACTTCTAAAAGTACAAAGAAATGGATCAGAAATAGACATAAATGGAAAAACCTTCCTTCCTGTCTAACAGATGATCAATCTGGGCAGGAACTCAAAAAGAGGCCAGGAATATTTCACTGTCAGGCCCATGCAGAAATTCAGGGAGACTGATTTTTTCTCATTCTTTGCTATATATAGCTGATCTGGTTATTAAGTAGCTCTGGTGGCTAATAAGAGAAGAGGCACCATTAACCCTTATTTTACTGCTATTAAATGCAGCATTTGCAGCACATGGATTTTTCCATTAGAGCTTGGTGTTAGATTTGAATAGTTAGCTTTCTTGTGGGATGAATGCCCACTTATTTAACTGGATTTTAATATGAGAAAAACTTAGTAAGAAACTGTGTTCCTTTGAGACTAATTAAAAATAATAGCCACTAATACAACTACTGTCTGTGCAAGTCCAGGCAAGTGCTTGGTAGACAATTAACTACCCCATGATCACAAGTATGGAAGGAATTAATCATTTCCCAATTCAACCAGAAATATTTTTTGAAAAAGTTACCTGGGACTTACTTCATTTTTCTGTCAGATATTTGCTTCTTTTATGATAGTCTTTAATGATAGCTTTCTAGAGAAGAAAACCAACATCCTACCATCTTGATTAGTGTTGCTATAGTTATATTTATTTATTTTTATTTATGTCCCATCTGTATTATTTTTGCAAATAACCCAAAGCAGTGAATACTGTATTTTAATTTAATTTAGGAGAGAGCCATGCAGGGTCACAGGAAATGTGGCCAGTGATAAAAAGCTAGGAAGAGGTTTGAGAGATGGAACAGATCAGGGGTCCTCAAACTTGGCAACTTTGAGGCTTGTGGACTTCAACTCCCAGAATTCCTCCTCCAGTCATGTTAGCTCAGGGATTCTGGGAATTGAAGTCCACAAGTCTTAAACTTGCCAAGTTTGAAGACCTCGGAATAGATGCTTCTAAGAGGCTTAAAGGCAGCTGATGTATTGTCCCCTTCTCACTCCAGAGATGGTATTCAGCAGGTTCTGGCCAGTCCTGGAGAACCGGTAGTGGAAATTTTGAGTAGTTTGGAGAACCAGCAAATAACACCTCTGACTGGCCCTGCCCCCATCGATTCTCTGCCTCCTGAGTCCCAGCTGATTGGCTGGGTCTTCTTTTGTTGCCCTGCACAAGAGAACAGGGTTGGAAAACAGGTTAGTGGGGTGGGAAGGAAATGGGATTTTGCAGTAATCTTCTCCCAGGAGTGGGGAGGAAATAGAGATTTTGCAATATCCTTCCCCTGCCATGCTCACAAAAGCCACACCCACAAAGCCACACCACGCCCACTAAGCCATTCCCTAAGAACTGGTTGTAAATTTTTTTGAATTCCACCACTGTCTCACTCCATCCAAAAGATATGGGCCACTATAGTCTCAAATATCTTCACTGATTGATGGGTGTCTTTTGTCATCATCTGTAAGAGAAATAGGTTGCAACATTTCTTCACTTTGATGGTGTCTTGTTTGGATTATTCTAATGCAGCATATAAGAGGCTTCTATTGCAAATGCTTCAAAAACCAATGAATCTAAAGGGGCTGGCAGACTTTAATTCTGTTGTATGTATAGTCCTTTTGCTTTAACTTGCCAATCTGTACTCTTATGGCTGTAGGCTGTTATTTCTCTCCCACCTTACTTATTTCTAATGGATAGAAAAGGAGGACACTGCAATCCAGTAAGGGTAGTCAGAGGAAGTCCAATTCAAATGGAAAATCAATTGTGTTATGAACATTGCACAGTACTCATAAAGCTATCTCAGTGAAGCAACGATCAGTAAAAAATGCAACCTTGGCTTCTGAAAAATGATGCACATTTAAACACATCAAAACCCCTCTTTGAAAGAGATGGACAGTTTGGAAATGGGAAATATAAATATTCAGTGAACAGATGAACTCCCTAAAGCCATGGTCACCAACCGGTGGGCCGCGAGAAAATTTTGGTGGACCGCAGAGAAATCTCACCCCCAGAACACCCCCACAAAGCAATTAATCCAGGCTGCACAGAAACACAAGGCTGTGCAACTGACATGGCCTACAGGAACCCTCCCCGCCCTCTCACTCCTTATCTTGCCTGTTAAATTGTTATTTTTCCTTTTTCTGACCATCATCTGTTCTGCTGTGCTAGAAGATTTAGATTAGCTAGGAAGCAGGAAATTGTTGGATTTCTTGCTTTCTAGTGAGTCTTTAGCTCTTTAACTCTGCTTTTAAGCACAGCCGAACCTCCCTTAGGACTGAAGGTTCTATTATTCAGTGCTGATTCACGGAAAGCAAATTTGAGAGACTGAGCTCGCTGATGGATGATAGATAGATCACTGAATGATTCTGTGAGCAACTCAATCTGCCTGCCTGCTTTGCCTGCTTTTGGGTTAAAGTTGTTCTTTTTTAATAAAAAAAATTCAATATTTACATACATGGTGTGTTGGGAGTTAATTTTGTGAGTTTGCTTGCAAGCAAATTTTGTGTGAAAGACTGAGCTAGCCAGTGACAGGCAGATAGATCTCTGAATGCATCTATTATACTGTGAGCAGCTCAATCTGCCTGCCTGCTTTGCCTGATTTTGTGTAAAAGTTGCTCCTTTTTTAATAAAAAAAGTCAATATTTATATAAATATTTATAATATCTACATACAAGCCATGCCCAGCCAGTCACATGACCACCAAGCCACACCCACAAATTAGGCCATGCTCACAGAACCGGTTAGTAGTCCCACCGGTTAAGGGGATTTAAAATTATGAGTTTGGTGGCCCCTGAGGTCCAAAAGGTTGGCGACCCCTGCCCTAAAGGATATTCATATAGTGGTGCAATCCCATATGTGATGTAGATGTTTACATTCTTAAACATTTTATAGGACTCCAAGCAGCTTTTGTTTGGATTTATCAACAGTTACTGTATTAGAAATTGAAGCTGATAAATTTTACACATTTATTAATTTATTTAAAAATAACAATCAAAAGGCATCCTGAAATCTAAAAAATGTATGGCAAATTTGGAGCTGGAATTTCATACACTGCTCAATAATATTGCTTAGCTCAGGGGTTCTCAGCCATGGCCTGTTTGAAACCAGTCTGTGAGAGACATGGGCAAGCACATGCACAGGAAGCAGCACTTGAGCAGAGAGAGCTTGCACTCACATATGAAACTCTACTTGCTTGAGCAGAGGACATTTATGCTCATGTGAAAAACTCTGCTCGCACGAGTAGAGCTTTGCGTGTAAGTGCAAGAACCTGCCAATCACACAAGTGGAGCTTTATGCATGAACACAATCACCCTCTGCTTGTATGTGAAACTCCATTCACATGTAGGGGCGCACCTGCACATGCTACTCACACAAATGGAGCTGTATGTGTGCACCAGTTCCTGGCCACTCACACACCCAGCCCCAGGTTGCAAAACTGGAAACATTGGGGACCCGCTGGTGTAGTTGGTGCACTGACTTATGCAGAATTCTAGTTGACACATTTCATTATACGGTTTTCCAAACTGTAAAAATCATGTTTTGTTAATTTTGCCACCAAGCATGTCAGAAAACTTTAAGTTCATGATGGTAGATACAAGTATTCTAAAACTCTTATTTGAAAGCTCAAATTTTACTATTGGAAACAAATACTGAGAGTTGTTTTCCAAAAGTGACAGACTCTCTTCATTCACTTTTGAGAAAATGTCTGCCAGATATCCAAGTCTGAATAACTATCATTTATTATGTGTCTTTCTTTCAAATAAAAATACTGTACTCCTTGAGAAAAGTTGCTAGTTCAGTTCACAAATCAAAGAACAAGTGCTTTAAGGACAACATCAAACTTCAGTATACAGCGTCAGTGCTTTACACATACTCTGTTTCATCACACAGAGTATTAAAAAGACACATGCTGAAGAGTCAGATCTACTGTGATTTCTTTATTGACCTTTTATCTCGCAAGAACTCATCAATATTAACGGCACAAGACTCTCAGATACTGTGTTCTTCTACAGCCAATGCAATGTGTGCCTCAAAAGTTCCCTTTTTTTCAGCATCTTTAGAGATAGTGCATCTCTGAGATGAGAAAGGAATATTCTGATCTCTTTTTTAAAAACCAGTACTACATTCTTAATTACAATTTTCCTTTTTTATCATAAAATATTAAATAATAAGTTTTAGATGCAATTAAAAAAATAAGTTTTTGAAAAAAAATATTGTTGCAAAATAAGATAAGATGATGAAGTGTGTTTGTACTCCACAGGTACAAGAAAAATATAAAAAATTCAAAATAATGTTTTACGGGACAATAATAACATTACAGAGATTATGTTACATATAACTGAAGGCAGCTATGAATAAAAGTACTGAGACCAAAATGTGCATTTTTATACTCAAAACCTACTACCTAAGAAAATTCTTGAAAACCAGAATATGCAAACACAGATTCCATTAGTTGTCATATAATTTTTGGAAAACCTCATTGATATTTATGAGAGAATGAGAGTGTCAAAGGCAACTAATGTCTTAGTATTATTACAAAAATAGCTTTGCTCTTACTGACCCCCTGAAAGATTCTCAGATAACTCCAAGGATCCACAAATCAGATTTTGAGAATGAATATTCTCAAATGTCATGTTTGCTGATGCAGACAAATAATTCCATGGACTTTTCTGTTTCTTGAATCCCTAACTTCTGCTAATTCTTGTTCAAGATGCTTTTTATTTTGCCTTCTATTCCACTTCTCATTTGTCAAGATACCAGTAGTTGTTAAAGATGCCTTCCAGAAGCAATTGATCCTAAGTGCATCTTTTTTTCTAATAATATGCTATAAAGAGTGATAGAACAGATGAAGCTGTCACAAAGATTGTGACATCAGTAAGCCTTAAACAGTGTCCAGTGCATAGCATATGTTCAGGGGCATGTGCAGTGGGAATGGGCTATTAGTAGTGGCATGATCTGGTTTATAAGCCACAACCCCATTTATTTTGCTAGACCTTACCAATCATTATCTTTCATAATCTCCTTCTCAGAGATGTTAACAAAAACAGAAACGAATTGTGTAATAGAGATGTATAACTTTTAATAAGGAGTAAATACAGTATGGCAGTGAACACAGTATTAGGATAATCCAGCAAAGTAGATTCTTCAGAGGTTATATATCTGGATAAACATCAGGGGTTGGTACAAAAGACTTCAGCATCTCAAGTCCACTTGGGTCCCTTAGCATTCATGAAAAAAAACCCCACAAGGGCATTACATGAGGATGCAAAGTTCGGTGTGAATGGCTGTGTCACATCTGCTTGAATCTCTCATGAACCCAGGAGCAGCTGTTCCTTAGAGCTGTGGTGGTGCAGCAGGTTAATTCTGCCAATTGCCAGCAGTTCAATTTTCACCAGCTCAAGGTTGATCAGCCTTCCATCCTTCCAAGGTCAGTAAAATGAGGACCCAAATTGTTGGGTGTTCTGTATGGAACCTGGTAGGTTCCAAGTACTTCATTCTGATTGGCCGAAAAGGCTACTTACGGATTGGTTTGCTAGGAACCAATCCAGGAAGCGCCAAATGGCGGGAAGAGTTAAATCACTGTCATTGGCCATAAGCTGGCAGGCTAGCCGCTATATAAAGGGCTGCCGCGGCTTGGGCCATGTTCCGTTTCTTTACCTAGTGGTTTGAAATAAAGAGTTGCTATTTGGAACCCGGTCTCCCGCGCTTCTTTCTGGATGGAACACTGGTGACAAAGGTGGGATCATCGTAGAAGCAGAGACCGAAACACACGGAAATCTGAACCGAGTGAAAGAGATGGCTGGTAACAACGCACTGCCCACACCTTTCAATCCAGATGTAGAGGATTGGGAATCGTTTATCGATCACTTTCTTATGTTCTTAGAAAGCAACGAAATGAAAGAAATCTCAGATCAAAGGAAGAGGGCTGTCTTCCTTACACACTGCGGACCGGCCGTATTCAAAATGGTGAAGGTGCTGGAGAAACCCAGAGATGTCAAGCAGATGACCTGGTCCGACCTGAACCGAATGCTTCGAACACACTACGCACTGGTGATCGCAAATCTCATCAAATGACATGAATTTTACAAAAGGGACCAGAAGGAGGATGAAACCATTGCAGACTTTGTGGCGGCTTTGAGACACATTGGAGGGGCATGTGAGTTTCAAAACATGGACAAGGCTATGAGAGACCGCGTAGTCCTCAGCCTGAAAGACTCTACCCTTCAGAGCAAATTACTCAACAGGGCAAATATAACCGTGGCCGCGGCCATTGCTGAGGCAACTGCCGCCAAAGCAGCGAAAAAGTCAGCAGCCACCATGCGACAAATGAATGCAGTTCCCGACCTGCTGACCCAAACAAGGGAGAAGAAGGCAGAGGAAGGAAAGAAACATCCCAAAGTGACAACCCACCACGAGGATGTCGAAACCCAGAGCGACACCGAAGACGATGACGAAGATGTCCATAGACTATTCAGATAGAAAATGGCGCAAAAAGAGGAGGAATCGGCGTAAATTTCAATGTGCGGTCTGCAGAGGCAATCACCCGCAGTCTGAATGCAGGTTCCTCGATGCAATATGCCGGGCTTGTAATAAAAGGGGGCACATCGAAAGGGTCTGCCACAACAAAAAGGGCTATAGTCCAAAAAGACGTGGCAGCACCCCCCACAGACACGATGACAGACAAGCTGGCAGCAGATGGAATCACAATAAGAGAACCGGTGACAGAGAAGAAATGCATCAGACAGTCACCATCGACAATGCCAGGGTGGAAAGCGGAAAGAAGGTTCGGATAGAGGTGAGCATCGAGGGGAGACCCTGTGAGATGGAAGTTGACTCAGGGTCGTTCCCATCGATGGTATCCTGGAATACCATCCGGCGCCTAATTCTGAACATTAATCAGAGAGAGCTAAAGAAACAAAAACTAGTGCTAAAAGACTATCAGGGAAATCAAATCGCAATAGTTGGCCTTGGACATTTTTTAGTTGAATTTAAACAACACGCCGAAGTCTTGCCCCTAACTATTGTCGACCGTGACCGCTCTAGCCTTCTAGAAATCTAATGGTTCGCGCCTCTTGGAATCGGGATGACCGGTATCAACCACATCAACCCAGTACTACCAACTGGGAGGAGAACCTACTCCACGAATTCCAAGATGTATTCGACGGGACTCTCGGCAAGTACCAGGGGACCCCAATCTCATTTAGCCTAGATCCGAAAATAGCCCCCATTCACTTAAAGGCCAGACGCGTTCCATTCCCGTCCAAAAATTGACGAACAGCTGAATAAGTTGACAGCACAAGGGGTTTTAGAACCAGTCAACCACGCCAAGTGGGAAACTCCTATTGTAACACTGGTAAAGCCAGATGGGTCAGTGCGCATCTGTGGGGACTATAAGGCAACCCTGAACCACGCGCTCCAACAAAGCGCATACCCAGTGCCAGTAGTGAAATATTTATTGCACTTGCTAGGGGGAGGAAAAATATTCGCAAACTCGACCTAGCACAAGCTTATCAGCAACTACCTGTTGATCCAATAACAGCAGAGGCACAAACGATAGTAACCTATAGAGGGGCATTCAAATGTAACTGCCTCCAATTCAGTGTTAGCGTTGCTCCAGGCATTTTCCAAAGCCTCATGGAACGCCTACTAAATGGAATCAAAGGTGTCATCCCATACTTCGACGATGTACTGGTCTCAGCAAAAAATGCCAACCAGCTAGAGACCAGGCTAAGAGAAGTCTTAACTCGCTTTAGAAAATCAGGCCTAAAAGTCAAGAAGGAGAAATGTGAACTGGCCACTAACCGGGTCAAATTCTTGGGCTATTTAATCGATGAGCAAGGCATTCACCCAACTGAAAAGAAGGTGAAGGCTATCAAAGACGCTCCCAGACCAAGAAACAAAACCAATCTTCAGGCGTTCCTAGGCCTCATAAAATTTTACAATGTGTTCCTGTCCCATAAGGCGACAATAGCAGAACCCCTACATCGACTGCTAGATAAAAAAACCGTTTGGACTTGGGGCCACCGGGAACAGAAAGCTTTCCAAGGTATTAAGGAGAGACACCGTTCTTATCCAGTTTAGCAACACCCTGCTGCTGACGGTCACCTGCGATGCTTCATATTTTGGGGTCGGCGCCATCCTGAGTCACCAGCTTCCAGATGGCAGAGAAGCACCGGCCGCATTTTACTCAAAGACACTCTCCAAAACGGAACGCAATTACAGCCAACTTGATCGTGAAGCCCTGGCAATCGTCGCCGGGGTCAAACGATTCCATGAATACCTTTTCGGTAGACCCTTTTCTATTGTAACTGACCACAAGCCTCTCCTTGGAATCCTGGCGGGAAACAAGCCAACCCCGAACATTCTGTCTCCTAGAATGATGAGGTGGTCTGAATTCCTCACTGCCTACTCCTACATGCTACTCCACAGACCCAGCAAAGCCATCTCGCACGCCAACGCCCTGAGCCATTCCCTATTGCCCTTCACAGAAGACGACCCTGCTTCAACTACCTCCACATTCCAACTGGAGATCTGCCCGGAGCTACCGCTGACTGCAGCCGACGTCGCGAGAGCCACAGCCAAAGACCCTTTGACAGCGCGTATACTGAACTGGGTAGGTAAAGGCTGGCTGGAGGAAAATAAAAAAACTGAGACTTTTAAATCTTTCCGTGCCAGACAGACTGAGCTGTCTATCGAAAAGGGGTGCATCTTATGGGGTGACAGTGTGGTAATTCCAAGCAGCCTCCAAGAAACCGTCCTAGGCATGTTGCACGAGGGTCACCCGGGCATAGTTAAGATGAAAGCCCTGGTTAGGAGTTACGTCTGATGGCCAGGGCTGGAAAAAGACATAGAACGCTGGGTTGCAACATGCCACGCCTGTCAGAAAGCTAGGCCTACTCCCACACAGGCACCTATACGAGACTGGGAAACTCCCCGGGGCCCCTGGTTTAGGGTGCACATTGACTTCACTGGGCCAACAAAGGGGAACACCTTTTTGATTGTTGTCGATGCATACTCGAACTGGTTGGAAGTCATCCTCATGGCTTCCACAACCACCGAGGCTGTCATGAAACAGCTTGACAAACTATTTGCGAAGCATGGGTTACCAGATGTACTGGTTTCGGACAATGGGCCTCAGTTTACCTCCTTGTAATTCGAACAATACCTGGCTACGTCACCCACGTTGGACTAAACTAAAGGGGGAGGGGTATTCTGTATGGAACCTGGTAGGTTCCAAGTACTTCATTCTGATTGGCCGAAAAGGCTACTTACGGATTGGTTCGCTAGGAACCAATCCGGGAAGCTGCCAAACGGCGGGAAGAGTTAAATAACTGTCATTGGCCACAAGCCGGCAGGCTAGCTGCTATATAAAGGGCTGCCGGGGCTTGGGCCATGTTCCATTTCTTTACCTAGTGGTTTGAAATCGAGTTGTTGTTTGGAACCTGGTCTCCCGCGCTTCTTTCCGGACGGAACATTGGGAGCAATATGTTGATTCTATAAATCACTTAAGGAGGACTGCACTCTGAACCAGTATGTACTGTAAATCTAAGTTCTATGTATTTATTTATTGAATTTATATTGCTGCCTATTTGTCCATGGCAACTCAAGGCGGCTTACAGAATATAAAACCACATTTAAAACAATAAAAAATTACAAAAAGAATCAAATAAATTATTCACCCCAAGAGAATACCATGGTCTATTGCTATTGTTATTCTTGTAGAACTTTGTGCTAGACTCCTGTCCCAAATCACCCATCAAACTTTGGTCTACGAGCACTTTGTAATTAAAACAGATGTGTATCAAGGGATTACACAAGTGACATCAATAATTTGGATATTTAGGGGAAAAGACGAGATCATAACTGATGCAAACAACCACTATGGCCAATATAAGGACTGCAGAGTTTTCTCTTATATGCATAAACATTAAATTGTCTTACCCGATCCTAATAATTAGTCGATGGAAAGAGTTCCTTACCCTTCATTTCCCTTCCAGTGTTTATGATGATAATCCTCGAGAATGTCACCAAAGGAATATTTTGGGAATCTGCATGGTCTTTCAAGTACCTGAATTAGTACCAATAAACTGTGCCAATCAATCATTTTGGCCACCTAATTACAAATCTGTAGTAACAATAAAATTTCCTTTGAAGTCTGTCTGTACTCATGATGATTTAAAAATGTGTCCATACAGTATTCTTTGCAACAATATGAAGTTGATATGCAACTTGGATGTTTTTAATACTCATTTTAACCTACAGCCATTATTTTCCCTGGTAATTTCGTATCTAGGTACTAAGCTAAATCTGTTTTTCTCCCTTGTTTGAAGATGGGAGCCACATCAGCTTTTTTCCAGTCCTCTGGGAGATCCCTGGTGCTCCAGGATTTTTGAATGATATGGTATATGGTTGTGAGATGACATCTACCAGCTCCTTTAAGGCCCGGTCCCACTGCACTTACAGATGCAAAGAGGATGTAAAACATTAAAAAGCTTGCCATCCGTTGGAAAACGCTATGCATCCGTTGTGTACTCATTGCATACGTGTTTCATACTCTCTATCCATCGAGCATCCGTCTACTGCAATTTCATCCGTGCAAAAAGTTTTGAGCTGCAAAAAATTTTGAGAACGGATGAACTTTCTGCCGTGTACGATGTAAATCTGCGACATACAAGCAACAAACATTCTATGTCCGTTTATCATCCATTTAACGTCCGCTGTATCCTCTCTGCATCCTCTGGGCATCCTCGCAACTCACATCCACTGCAGCTGAAAATGGAAAGAGGGAGGAAAGAAAAAGTACATGGAACGTCTATACATCGTTAGTAGCACGGAAATAGAAAGGATGTGCAGTGAACGGTTTGCATCTGATATACATCCGCGCGGCATCCCCTTTCTTTCCTTTAGGCGTACGTGATGCATCTGCTTCATCTGCTATGCGTCCGCTTCACAATTATCCCCCGGAACCCCTTCGGAGGTGTCATCCACTTCCATCAGCTTTCATCCACTAGGCTTCCTATGAACATCTGTTTAACATCCCCGCTATATACTACCCACGTCCGTTCTTTTCTGTTCTGTTTATGCAAATTTTTGCCACTTTTTGGAGCGGATGACAACGGATGGAGCCATCCCTGAAATTTTGCTCGTCCGCTGTGTCCTTTATGCATACATTTTGCATCCGTCGGCCAGTGGGACCGGGCCTTTAGAACTCGGATGTAATCCATCAGGTCCCAGTGATTCATATTTATCAAGATCAGACAGTGTTCATCTTACCATTTTATTTTAGTTCATTTTAGATTTTATTTCTAATCTGTCTTTTATAGTTATGTTTTTGGTAGGTTGGGCTGTAGTTTCTTTTTGCATTAAGACTGATGCAAAGAATGAGTTAAACAGTTCTGCTTTCTCTCTTCTGCTTGTCTCCTTGCGGTCTTCTCTCTTTAGTGGACCAACTATTTCCTTGATATATTTTTTTCTTCTAATTTATATGTTGGAAGAAACTTTTTATTATCTTTGACTTTTGTTGCAAGTCTTTGTTCATTTTGAGCCTTTGCTTTCCTGACTTCATTTTTGCAGATTCTGGCTATCTGCTGATATTTTGCCTTAATTATGTGTCTCTCTTTCCATTTTTTGTACTTGTCCTTTTTTTCTTTCAATTTGCCAGAGAGGTCTTTGTGCAACCATGCTGGTTTCTTCTTGGATTTCTTGTTTTTCTTTTTCAGTGGTATTGTGCTGGACTGGGCTTTTATGATCTTTTTTTCAGTTTCCCAAGCTTCTTGAATTGTTGTTCCCTTTAGGATTTTCATCCAAGGAATCTTTCCTAAGTTCTTTTTGAGCTTGTTAAAAACAATATTTATAGGAATTAATACACAAGACTCCATTAACATGTTAAAAACCAAGCATTCAGACAAAAATGTCAAATAGCAGCTAAGAGACTAATTGAAAAAATCATAGAATCATGCAGCTGGGAGAGACCTCAGAAGTCTTCTAGTCCAGCCCCTTGCTGAAGGTAGGAGCCTTAAATCATGATTTTTTCCTGGCCATAAACATTTAGGAGCTGAATATCTAGGTGAAAATAAAGAGATATCCAGGGTATATGAATCATATGGAATAAAGGGGTGGTGATTGCTCATCACAACAGTTGCTCACCCCAAAAATCCAATGGCATTTGGGGAGGCAGAAAAAGCCTTGCTTTTGCAGATGAGTTGACCTCATCTTACCCCATTTTTCTTACCCCATCTTACCCCATTTTTAAACAAATATAATGATAATTCAGCATTCACAGAGGCATTGTAAAAATGTCATCCTGATTTTCTTGTAACATTTCATTCTAATAGTAATTTAACTAATACAAGTATGAAGGTACAGAAAATTAAATCCTTTTAGGTACCATCTCAAAACAGGATTGGCAAATACAGCACTAGAGAAATAAAAAGGAATAAATCTGGGAGGGCATTATTAAATCAATTGTTCCTGTATTTCAGGGAATAGCTGCCTGATTTTTCATTGGCTTTTATTATGTATGCCCATTTATTTAACACGTACTGTAAGACCTATGTTTTTGTTTTGTATTCACTGCGTCCTGTCATTAGTTATTGAGTTGCAATCTTTTTTAGCTGCAGTTTTGCTAGTCTTTTGTAAGTTTCATTATTTTTCTTATAAAATAAAAGAAAATATTTCAATATTGATTATGGTGTTTACTACAAAACCCACTAGAGGCCACTGGTGTATTGCATTAGAAACCGGTTTGTTTCTGCAAGAAATCAATTCCTCTAGTGAATTCCTCTAATGAAACATTACAAGCAAAGTCCTTTGTAAGAAACAAAGCAAAATTGCTGCTGCTGTCTTTTTTTAATTGAAAACATTCACCAATGATTTCATGTAAATTATCTTAAATTATCTTGTTATTTTTTACAGTAAATAAAGTAAGTGCAGGAAGAAATAACTATCACCAGAAAACATTCAATGACAACATACCAAGAGTTTACACACACACACACACACACACACACACACACACACACACACACACACACACACACACACACACACACACACACACACACACACACACACACACACACACACACACACACACACACACACACACACACGTATACAGGAAATTACTGTCCAGAAGCAGTAACAAGAAATGTAACTATGAAGGGGGGAGTATTCCTTAGTTACTTCAAGGTAGTCTTTAATCTGTCAGTCAACTGTGTGAAGACATACCAGTGGAAATACAGAAGATACACACAGGAGTACGGAGCTGGAAATCAGGTTAGTGGGGTGAGGAGGGAATGGAGATTTTGCAGTATCCTTCCCCTACCACGCCCACCAAGCCATGCCCACACAGAACCAATGGTAAAAATTTTTGAATCCCACCACTGCTGAGATTGTATACTAAGGGGGAGAGTGTCACTTTCTGAATTCCTTCATGGGCTTATAAACTCCCAGTTGTGGTTCTGCCTCATTGCAGAATTATAATAGATTGGAAGAAAAAAATCAAACAGTAGAAGTGATAGTCTGCAACTAAGCAAACAAGCACCTAGAAAAATAATTTGTATATACATCATATAGTTTAATTTATGAACAAGAGCTTCCTGCAGGAGTAGAGTTGGGATTTTCACTTCTCGCTATGGCTTAGAAGACTGCTGAGGATGGAGTCTGCAATTACTAAAGAAAAAAAACTGAAAGAGGAGGGGGTGGATAGGTGAAAACAATGAAAATACATCAGGAAGCAAGGTCTTAAAAGGCTTCTTACTACCAGATCTTGGGTAGTAATCTTCCATTAAGGAATGCTGATGATGCTACTCTCCACACATTTCACTTGTGATTACAGAGACTGGTGTAAGAATTACATTTACTCAACACTGGATTGAGCATTTAGGAGGCTGTAGAGTTAACTTGAATATTTCAGGTTCTCTAGTTGTAGGCTGGGAATATTCTGAAGCTATCTTTGTTAAATGTGCTTTTCCTTATTTGGCACCTTTCGTAGTCAGTTTGAGATAAGGTCTTAATGTGCATTCATAGTTTATGAAACTGATCTGTCTTGATGCAGTTCTAAATTGCTCTGTGTCCCCTGGAATCCTCTTACTATAATGATTAGTGATCTTAGCAACCGAAGAGAAAAATCTTCTTAAAATAAACTCTCTTACAGGTGTGTATTTCTACTGCAAACTCATGTAAAAAGAAAAAAGACATGTCTTTGCAAGGTGACAGTACAGTATTATATTTCAGTGTCATTTTAGAAATGAGAAATTTCAGCATGGTCAGATTTGCTACCAGTTTTTATTTCTGCTACCGGTTTTTATTTTTAAAGATGAACACGTTGAAGAAGTATCCAATCTTTTTGTGGCTGATAATTCACACTAAGAGCTACTCTCCAAAATGTAGTCAGAATCAGGATTTTAAAAAATTGTAAGAACCAGGACAAAAATTGAAGTTGATTTTATATGATTTAATGCAATCAATTAAATAGCATGAATAATGTGATTATTTTTATCTATTTTAATATTAAATTCCCACATAATAATAATGGTTTAAATAAAATTTAAGAAGGCTGATCTTAAACTTGAAGGAGCAAACATTTAAAAGAGTAATAATTGGATGTATACAACTTAGTGTTCCTACTTGTGAATACAACTAGGGCAACATATGGTGACCTATCTCATTATACAAAGGCTAAGTATTTGGGGAAATGGGTTTTGACTCAGTCCCTCCACTTTCCTTCTCCTTATTCCTCAGGAGATTATTACTGATCTTGAGATAACATTCTATATAAAATCTTTATTGAAAATTAGCTGAGCAAGAATTCATCTAGATGTTCCTATGAATAAGCAAATATTGTCGGTGTTAACTAGTTAGCTAATGTGGAAATTTCATTCTCTGCTTTTGCTACCAATAAGGGGATTGTCATTTGGATATAATTTCTCTGATTATTATTATTATTATTGTGGTGGTTGTTGTTATACAAAAAACAACAGTGTACACAGCAAATGAGATAACTATGCTGGGATTCGTATTCCAAATCACTAGTTTCCCAAGCATTTAGGAATGTGTGATGTATTGGCAAAATATGTGAGCAGATCCCAGTAAGATGGCCTCCTGCAGCTGACCAATGATGATTTTGTCAGTGCCAATTGTTTTTAAGTGCTTGCCTAGGTCTTTAGGCACAACACCCAGTGTGCTGAGTACCACTGGAACCACCTGCACTGGTTTATCCCAGAGTTGTTGTTGTTCTTATCATTATTATTCGTTAATCTTTACTGAGATTCACAGCATTTGGGGCTGGTTCAACAGCTTGAGTCCTAACCAAGGACCTAGGAACCTTTCAGGTAGCATCAGAGGATATAAGCTGTTCCAAGTAGGGTGGATGATGATGGATTATTATTATTATTATTATTATTGTTGTTGTTGTTGTTGTTGTTGTTGTTGTCGTCATCATCATCATCATCATCATTCCCCTCCCCATACCTTATAAATTTAATTTATAAGGACTTAGAAGTTAAATATAATTATTTAATTTCTAATTATTAATTGTTTAATTTCTTTAATTTCTAATTATTAATTAGAATTAATTAGTTAATTTCTAATTATTAAAATTTAATTTGATAAGGACTTAGAAACATCATCTACAGCTGAGGAGTAGCACTCAAAAATAATGAGCAGCAGCTGAGTTATTGATTCAACAAGAGCCAAGCTTGAAAACCTGTATAAAATTAAGATTCTGTTGCATTTTCTACATCACTTGATTAAACATACCAAAGTAGTTCTAGATGTATGAATTTGCACTTCGTTATGTGGCACTTTTCTTGGTCATGGTTCTCATCTTATGGAATACCTTACCCATGAAATGCAATTCCTGTTGCATTAAAAATTGGATTGAAAGACTGAGTTCAGGTGATCATCTTCAGCCTTCTGATCATTACTGTGATTTACTTCCAGGCATTCCCAACAAGGAACTTCCTAGGATTCTGACTGAACACCAACTCATGCTTTCTCCAGACAGTTGGTTTAATGTTGTTATCATAGCCAAGCAGTTACTTCTTCCGGATCCCTTCTCAGAAGTTCTTCTTTTATGGGATAATACTGTATTCCCTCCCCCCCATCTCGAACCAAGATCAGACTGCCTTCCACCATGGATTTTTGGGGTATGTGTGTAGCCATTATAAATTGATTCCCATCTATTTTGGGAACATATTTTGCATTTGATTATTTTTCTGATGAAAAGATGTGTTAATAACTGATTGCAGCATAGCTTTTTTGGATTTGTGGTTTTTTTTTTTTTTTTGGTCTGAACATTTTCTATTGCTAACCTTCTCATTCTAAAGGGGATATAAGCTGCTTGAAGGTTTTTTGATTGGTGTATTGTATAAGCAAATAAACAACATATAAGCAAATAAACAAATATGCATTCCCAGGCATTTTAAACTGGCTTATATTAAGCAGACTTTATATCTCCTCTCTTGTTTTTATGTTTGGGATTGTTTTCATTGTGTACTATGTTGTAATTTATTTTTCTTCTATATTACCTGGTATAGGATGGATGGTCTAATATTTCAGTTAATTAAATAATGCAGTTCCGAACTGTAAAAAAATCTTTTCCCTGGAAAGGGAAAAATTGAACGCAAATGTCATAATTTTCCATGAATAGCAGCCAAGTATGAGTGATAAAATCAAGGATGAAATTGAGGTTTGTCATCAAAATGACAGATTATTTTAAACCCTAAACAAGTCTACACCTTTTCTCAGAGACTGCGATCAGTATAAATGATGCCGGATATAAGATAATCTATGTGTTAATACCTTCTTCTATCATATTATATAATCTGTATTTTGATTAGCAAGCACTAAATTAAGACAAATTAGTACCTATTAGTAAGAGATTCATTATATGAACAAATGCAAACTGAAGCTTACCTGAGAGTTTGGGTC
>BLBF01000025.1:25752887-25774825 GCA_015471245.1 Laticauda colubrina
CATCCTGATTGGTTGGGAGTCTTGGTCTGTGTTTATTGGACTTGGAGTTTGTTTGATTGGTGTTTCTGGTTTCTTCTGTCTGTTTGTGGCTTTGATTGGCAGGAACACTTTGTTCCTGTATTGATGTTATGACCTGTGGTTTTCATGTGTTGGACTAGTGAGGAGGTGTGTCCCAGCTTTTTTACTGCATTTTTGTGTTCAACCAGGCAGGTACTTATTCTTCTATTGGTCTGTCCAATGTATGTGGCCGGACATGATGCACAGGGAACTTCGTATATGCCTTGGTTTTCCAGGTCAGTTTTGTCTTTGGGGTTTCTAAGGATGGCTGCTATTTTTTTGTCTGTTTTGAAGGCAGTTTTGATGTGATGCCAAAATCTTACTGATTTTGTCTGTAGTTCCTCTTATGTAGGGCAGGACAGCTGTTCCATAGGTCTGTTGATCTTCTAGGTCTCTATTATGTCTTAGTGTGTTTTTGTGGATCAAGCTAGTGATTTTGTTTTTGTGGAAGCTGTTGGCTGTCAGTACTTTAGTCAGGGTGCATAGTTCAGTTTTTATATGTCTGCCAGGCGTTTGGTTCTGGTAATTAGTGTTTTGGCCATGGAATTTATCTGTGCTGGGGGGGGGGGATTGGGCATTGAGGTAGCAGTTGGTGTGTGTTTTCTTCTGGTATACGGTGTGTCCTAGTGTGCCATCTGTTCTTTTGTAGATTAGTACATCTAGGAATGGTAGTTGTTTGGGTTTGTGGGTGGCATTAGCCAGGGCTCTGGATTCGAATTCTTCCATGAACAGGTTTGCAATGACGGGTGACAGTGGTGATCCCATAGGGGTTCCTTCAATTTGCTTGTATCATTGTCCTTTGTATATGAAATATGTGTTGGTTAAGCAGTGTTCTGTTAGTTCCATGAGGTGTTTAGCTGGTTGGTATTTATTTTTGATGATTTCGAGAGTTTCTTTTATCAGGACTTGAGTGAATAGTGAAACCACGTCAAAACTTACAAGCAGATTTTTTGAGAGAGAGAGAGGCTACAATTCCAGCCTTGACATATGCATATTTTCAGAAACGGTTTAAGATGTTAGGCTTAGGCTCTCAAACCTAATCTTTCTATCAAAAGAAAATCATGATCCCCAACCCATATCACATACTAATTTTTGCTTATAAAGCACTAAAGAGCAGGAGCTACCTGAAGGTGAAAGCAGGTGAAACAAAAAAACATGGAATCCCATTTCAGCAAGAAAAAAAAAAATGGCTTGTATCCTTGATTGTATACTTTATGTTTTCCCTTCAGAATCAGCTGATTCACAATCAAAACCCAAAGAGGAAATTCTAGAGAAAAAGAAATTTCCATGATTTAGGTTACTTTTTAAAAAAATGGAAGTTAAAGCTTCATTAGCTATATTTCTTTAAAGTTCATAAATATTTCTGTCTCACTCAAGACAGACGGAATTTTACTTTCCATGAAGGCTCCACAATGATTCTGTTATTAAAAAGAGAGAGAAAGATTTATTGCCAAGCCAGAGCTATTCAGGCATGTAGTCGTTTTCCCCAATCTATTGAGTCAGTACATCTAAATGGCCTTTCATTCTATCTGTAGTTCAGATTAAATTGTTTATTAGAATTTTTGTGTATTATTAAAAAAGAAAGGATATTGTAGAGCTTTTATTTTAAAGATTACAGCAATACAAAATTAGATGGTTCAAATGTATCAAGTATACTGCACAAGACAGGACTATTTCTTTTTAAGAGATTCATTGGATTTTTGTACTCGTCATAAATAAGCAAAATGTTTACAAGATGCTTTAGTTGCAAGAGAAGAGAAAATGTATGTATGTATGTATTTATGTATTTGTGCGTATGTATATATGTATGTTTGCATCTATCAGCCAACTGCTTAATTCTAATGGAAATTTTTAAACAGAATTTAAGCATCAGCTAACAAAACAGTACCGAAATCCTCCATATGAATGCTTGTGAATTTTTTTTTTTTTTTTGCTTTCAGTATTTGCCCAGATAAAAATTAAGGGTAAACATGTTGACTGAGATTCAGATATAGCACAATCTTTCCAGATTGCAATTCTACTGGAGCTGTGGGAAGACTCACCTGTGAATTCCAAAGAAATTGCTAGTTAAATTATGTTTTGTGAATTTATTAGAATAAATATGGTCATTTCAAAGTACTCATATCGATGGTGGGACTCAATTTTTTTTACTACTGGTTCTGTGGGTGTGGCTTGGTGGGCATGGCAGGGAAGGATACTGTAAAATCTTTGCCGGTTCTCCGAACTACTCAAAATTTTTGCTACTGGTTCTCCATAACTGGTCAGAACCTGCTGGATATTACTTCTGACTCGTATGGTTTAATATATTCCATGTCCTGCACACTGTCCAATGAATAGGGGTTCTGACCTTTCATTATGGACTATTGGTTCCTGTATTTGAGGAATGGCATTGTTCTTCAGTCTTTTCTTTGGAAAGCTAAGCACTTCCAATTACTTCTTGCCCTTCATAGGGGTTAGTTTCTAGTTCTCTGATCATTTTCTGTTGCCCTTTCTGAACTTTTGCTGGATGTTCTGGCTCCTTCTTAAAATATGGTGTTTGCAATTCTCTGATCAAAACAAAATAAAGGGAAATCATTATGTCCTCTAATTAGAAACCAAGTGAGAAGTCGCTCTTCTCTTTAAAAGGAATGCTCATCAGAGCAGCATTGATGACCAACCCCTCCTAATCTTATGCCTTCTTATCTCTCCTTCAGGAGCTCCTTTAACTACAACAGCAGCCCAGAGCAATTACATCCAATAGTGCCAGCAAATAGTATTTAAAATAGAGCAGGGCAAGAATGCTTTAGAAAGATAAAGCCTAAAGGCCCAAGTTCAATCTGTAGTTAAAAGAGTGGCCTTCTGCTAACATCGGGACAGCCTCAGTCAATGAGAGATATTAAAGACCATACAAAATAGATCAATGTATGACTCCAAGACAACTGCCTATGTATGAAAATGCATTGTATTTCAGGAACATGTTAATATCCACAATGGGCTTTGAAAAAGAAATGTAACAGCTCATGTGTAATTGCTAAAATCTCTACTGAACAAAGGCAATTTTCTGAAGACAGGTAGTCCTTGAATGACAACCACAATTGAGCTCAAAATTTCCATTGCTAAGCAAGACAGGTGTTAAGTGAGTTTTGCCCCATTTTATGATCTTTCTTGCCACAGTTGTCAAGGGTTAAGTGAATCACTGCATTTGTTAAGTGAATAACATGGTGGTTAAGTGAATCTGGCTTCCCCATTGACTTTGCTTGTCAGTAGGTCTCAAAAAGTGATCATGTGACCCAGTGGTGGGATTCAATTTTTTTTTACTACCAGTTCTGTGGGCGTGGCTTGGTGGGCGTGGTAGGGGAAAGGATACTGTAAAATCTCCCGTCAGAGGTGGCATTTGCTGGTTCTCTGAACTACTCATAATTTCCGCTACCGGTTCTCCAGAACTGGTCAGAACCTGCTGAATACTGCCTCTGATGCGACCCCAGAATATTTCAACTAACTTATCAAAGTTTTTCAGTGCTGTTGTAACTTCAAATGGTCATTAAACAAATTGTTGTACATTGAGGATGACCTGTATTCTCAAAGCACTGCATATATGATTATGCCTGCATTAGCATGCTTCATAAAACTCATCTGCTTTGGCAGGCCTAGAAAGAGCTCACACCTCCACTATTTTGCCCCAGCTACCTTATATCTCTTTTTTTAACCACTGCAGTGTTAGCATGTCTAAGAATAGTCTTTTATCTCTTCATGGATAATTTGTGCCAGTGGTGGTATTTGACTAGTTCAGCCCGGTTTCTATGAGCCGGTAACAGTGATGAGCGGTGGAGACCAAACTGGTTCTCTCTGCTGTTGGGCCCACCCACCCACCTGGGCTCCCACACTCACTTTTATCTGCTGAATTTGAAGCGCAGCTGCTTTGCGTGGCACAGAATAGCGCTACCCAGCAGTTGCTGAAGCGACCAGAATCATGCAGGCTTGCAGGAGGCGAGTTAGGACACCTCTGCGCCTGCACAAATGTGTCTGCACCTGTGCAAAGTGTATGTTTGAGGTGCACATGCATGTAAAGTGTGCACATGCGTGTAAAGCACGTCCACCAAGCCACACCCACCAAACCAGTGGTAACAATATTTAAATCCCACCACTGATTCATGCACATGAAACAAGATGCATTTTGTTTTAAGTTTAGAAACAGCTCAATTTTTATTCTGTCAAAACTATTTAATTATTTGTTTTAATGGAACAAAACTCAGAATGACCAAAGTGTTCTTAAAACTTACTATTTAATTGTTCCAGATGTAGGTAACACTAAAAACTTGAATAATCCTTTTCGTTCTTGATCTCAGACCCAGAAGAATGAGTAACTGTCCACTTTAATTGGTAATGGCCAGCAAGCTTACAGAAAAATTATCCCACTATTGTTTAAAACAGGGGTCACCAACCTTTTGGACCTCAGGGATCACCAAACTCATCATTTTAGATCCCAGGGACCACTAAACGGTTCTGTGGGCATGGCCTAATTTGTGGGTGTGGCTTGGTGGTCATGTAACTGGCTGGGCATGGCTTGTATGTAAATATTATAAATATTTATATAAATATTGAATTTCTTATAAAAAAGAGCAACTTTTACCCAAAATCAGGCAAAGCAGGCAGGCAGATTGAGCTGCTCACAGTATAATAGATGCATTCAGAGATCTATCTGCCTGCCACTGGCTAGCTCAGTCTTTCACATAAAATTTGCTTGCAAGCAAACTCACAAAATTAACTCCCAGTACACCATGCATGTAAATATTGAATTTTTTATTTAAAAAGAACAACTTTTACCCAAAATCAGGCAAAGCAGGCAGATTGAGTTGCTCATTCAGTAATCATTCAGATAATTCAGAATCATTCAGTGATCTATCTATCTGCCTTCGGCTAGCTCAGTCTCTCAAATTTGCTTGCTGTGACTCTGCACTGAATTTGCTTGCAAGCAAACCTTCAGTCCTAAGGGAGGTTCGGCTGTGCTGAGCCAAAGATCTAAAGACAAGCTAGAAAGCAAGAAATCCAACAATTTCCTGCTTCCTAGCTAATCTAAATCTTCTAGCACAGCAGAACAGATGATGGTCGGAAAAAGGAAAAATAGCAATTTAGCAGGCAAGTTTGCTGGGTAAGGAGTGCGTGGGTGGGGAGGGTTCCATGGGCCATGTGGGCGGCACAGCCTTGTGTTCTGCGCAGCCTGGATTAATTGCTTTGTGGGAATGCTCTGGGGGTGAGATTTCTCTGCGCCCACCAAAATTTTCTCATGGCCTACCGGTTGGCGACCACTGGCTTAAAGAATATTTTTTTTAAAAAGCTGTTGTGAAAAGCCAGCCTGCTTCTGTGCCACTATTTCTGGTTAGACATTAATAGAGCTTGAATTCACATTTCAAAAGGAGAGGTGCTCTTTCTAGCGCTTATCCATACCCTCTCATTTCTCAGATAGAGATAAATACAGAAATTGGGGACCAAGGCTGAAACTAGCAATGGGTTTCATTCCATCTCTCTAATGGCCTCAGAATTCACTGCAGAATCTTCAGGGGCTGAAGAGGAAGTTGGGGTTTAATTGAAAGAAAATGAGTTCAGGAAAAGTTACTTTTGAAAAGATACATAAAATCCTTGAGTAGAAATATTGTGTAAAATAATTTATGAGTATGTTTGCTAGGTATTTTCTGGTATTTCTTCCATAATTGTATCTTTCATGCAACTTGGAACCTTTTTACAGCAGAGTTGACTCTAAATTAGGGGCAGATCAGCATAATTTCTTTGAATTTTTTTTTATGAGAAATCTTTTTATGTCATGTCCTGTGGTTTGTGAACAGTCCCATATTTTTATTTCCTTTGCAACTGAATATCTGTATTTAACTATGTTAATCTAAAATGGGATTTTTACATTCTCCTTTATGCTTTTTTTAATAGTTTGAGTTTATAATCCTGTTATGAGATTTGTCTGTATCCCATGGAGGAGGGAGAAGAAAATCTAATTCTGTTAACCAAGTGTCTCAGTACTATAGGTCCAAGGAGTGGCAGTATAGAATTTAGTTCATTTCCCCCTCATTTTTCTTCACTTGCAACAAATTAATTTGCTTATTTATCTCACAGGTTGGGAGGAGGATGCCTGGTCAGATCAGTGGTGTATTAACCATTAATCAGACTAAGCACATGCTTAGGGCTTCAGGCCCAAAGGGGGCACTACAAAAACTTTTGTGTAGCCTAAGCTTGGTTTCGTTGTACAGTACGTGCTCAGTGCTTAGGGCACCAGTGAGCCTTAATCCACCACTGGGTCAAATGCTTTCATATGATGAGACCAGTAAGTATTGATACACCAAAGAAGAAGGTGTAGTTAGGGCTTCCGGTTTTGAGCTTCTTCGGCAACAGAACAAAACCTTGTCTCTCCAAGGCTTCGATCTGTGCTCGCTGCTGGAGTGCCCCGAGCCGGCTGGTTTTGGGGCTAAGTCACCCAGTAGAAGTGGTGAAGAGAGGGGAGACTGCTTGCACAGTTGAGGAGAGCCGCATCTCTCCTCCCCAGCTGGCCATTACTCACTTTCCCGAAGGCGGTTGCAGCGGTGGTCAGAAAT
The DNA here is from genome assembly GCA_015471245.1 of Laticauda colubrina. NCBI lineage: Eukaryota > Metazoa > Chordata > Lepidosauria > Squamata > Elapidae > Laticauda > Laticauda colubrina. The sequence goes on from BLBF01000025.1 coordinate 25,759,520, forward strand.
GGCCACCACAAAGAAGAACTGGACCAGGAAAGAATGTGCAGGAGGAAGATAAGAAGAGAAAGTTTTGGTTGACCGGGTCAAACAGCAAAAGCAACAAATAAGGTACTCTGGAATTTAAACTTAACAACATTGTTCCCAAAGAAGATTTTGAAGCTGTGAAGAAGAGAGAGAAGGGAAAGGATTAGGTTTTTTCTTCCCTTCCTTATACTGACAGCTAAGAGACTTAAGAAAGAAACTGAAAAAAAAAATATCCACTTTGACATTAATAGGCATCTAAGCTGGAAATAAAAGTCAAAGGGATAATAAAGATTTCTGGACATTTAAAAGTTCTTAAAAGCTGGAAAGGAGAAAAAAAGAATACAAGGACAGGATCTGGAAGAATGGAGGAGACTGCCTGGAATTAAAGGCCGTGTCACACTGCCCAACGGATGCAAAATGGACACAATGGAAGAGAAAAATGTTACATCCGTTGTATCCGCGCTCAAAAGGGGTGAAAATTTGCATAATTGGAGCGGACAACACGGACGCGGGGAGGACGCAGGGTGGATGCAAAGCGGATGGGGAATGGAAGCACAGCGGATGGCGCGTCCGCTAGGCTTCCGGGGGACCTCAGTGAAGCGGACGCGGAACGGAAAAAGCAGATGCAGAACGGATGCACAGCGGATGAAGCGGATGCAGAGCGGAAGCCTAGCGGATGCACAGCGGAAGCCTAACGGATGCCTGGCATTAATTGCGCATGCGGGGGGGATGCATTGCGCAAGCCCCCCGGATATAAAGGGAAGCAGCTCGCACGTCTAGCATTCCGAGGAAAGACCTGCTGCTGGACACTTCGAGTTCCTTGCCTGCATGTCTGCCTGCAAGCCTTGCTGCCAGCCTGCCTCCAAGCCTGCCTCCCAGCCTGCCTCCCAGCCTCCTGAGCAGCCTCCCTGCCAGGCTTGCTGCCAGCCTGCCTTCCAGCCTCCCTTCCAGCCTTGCTGCCAGCCTGCCTTCCAGCCTCCCTGCCAGCCTTGCTGCCAGCCTGCCTTCCAGCCTCCCTGCCAGCATTGCTGCCAGCCTTCCTTCCAGCCTCCCTGCCAGCCAGTCTGTCTGCCAGCCTTCCTGCCAGGCTTCCTAATAGGCTTCCTGCCAGCCTTCCTGCCAGCCTTCCTGCCAGCCTTCCTGCCAGCCTTGGTGCCTGCCAGCCAGCAACCCCACAACCATGGGGAAGAAGCGAAAGTCTCAGCAACCTGCCGCCATCCCTGGCAAGAGGGACAGGGCCAACCTCCCACCCCATGTCCCTGACTCATCTTCTGCTGGGGCTTCTGCTGCTTGGGCTCGCTCTTCTCTTGCTGGAGCTTCTGCTGTGGCTGCTCCTGGCAGTGGTGCTTCTGCTGCGTACTCTGCTGAAGCTGCTCCTGGTCCTGCTGGTCCTGCTTGTTCTGCTCATGCTCCTGGTCTTGCTGACCCTGCTGCTGGTGCTTACTCTGCTGCTGCTCATCCTGGTCTTGCTGCTGCTGCTGATGATGATGATGATGATGACGATCCTGCTGCTGCTGCTGCTGCTGCTTATGATCCTGCTGGTGATGCTGCTGCTGCTGCTGCTGCTGATGATGATGATGATGATCCTGCTGGTGATGCTGCTGCTGCTGCTGCTGTTGGTGTGGAGGAGCAGCCCATACAACCTCAAAGTCCCTCTGATGAGGGCCCATATGGCCCTGACAGAGGGAGGAAGAGGCAGACGCGTGATAGGGAGAGGAGGCAATACTTCATTGAGGAGGAACACGAGGATGAGGTGCTGGAGTGGCTGAGAGAGAACGACTATCTGTGGCGGAAGGGACACCGGCTGTACAGGGACACCAAGCGGAAGCAGGCTGCTTGGAGAGAGAGGGCGGAGAGTATGGGTTACACTTCGGAGGTGCTCCTTGGCTGGTGGAAGCACATGCACACCTGGTACAGGAAGCTGCACCGCAAAAAATCTGGCCAGGCCAGGGTTAAGCTGACGGACAGAGAGAACTACGTCATGGCCAAGTGCAGCTTCCTGGAGGGTGAGGTCTGCCACCGAGGAGCACCAGGAGCCCCTCTGTCTACCTTCTCTCTCTGGCAGCCTGCTGGGAGCCAGTCCTCTGGTGGCCGAGAGTCAGTCCCTGTCTCCATGCAGGTTTCTGTGGAGCGTGCCACGGCGGAGAACCCCCGGGCAGGTGTTGAAAGCGTGGTGGAGAGCGAGGAGGACTCCCTGGTGCGGTGGGAGAAAGGAGACATCGAGTCCACCGCTGCCGAAGCCGCATCCACCCACACCTCCACCACCACAGTAAGGCAGAGAGCCGGACCGCAGGAGGGGCAGGGCCACAAGGTCCTGGTGGAGATCAGGGACACCATCCGCACCAGCATAGGTCTCCTTTCTCAGCTGGTCCCCATCGAATCCTCCTCCTCCAACCGCAACCCCTTCCTCAATTATGTGAACCAGACCCTCAAGGAGATGGTGGATCCCCAGTACCAGGTGGTGAAGGAGAGGATCACCACGCTGCTTAACAACCCTCCAGACCCAGAGGCACCTGCTCCCACCCAGTCCAGGCCTGCTCCTCCACCCCAGGTGATGTCCCTCCCATACCAAGGCTTCCCACACCCCCTCACCTACCAGGGCTACAGCTACCCGGAGGTCCAGCAGCACAGACAGCAGCCCTTACAAATGCAGGCACAGAGTCATCGGGCGACACCACTGCCACCGGTTCCAATGATGCCACTGATGCCAACCTCGACAGTCCTCACCCCACTGCAGAGCAGGCAGCCCCACTACACTGCTCCTTCCTCCACCCCACAGCCAAGCCCAGCCTCAGTACATCTGTCCTCAGTACTGGGGCTGACACCCCATGGCATGGAGGAAGGACCTCTCAGCATTGCGGGGCTGAGCCAGCTGTCCGACACCTTCCTCAACACACTGTCCCCTGTTGTTCTCTCAGGGCTAGACACTTCAATAACACCTCAGACCAGCACTGCAGCAGCACCCACCTCCACAGCACCTGCTCCCTAAAATCTTAGCCTGGGCACACACCTCCGAGTGACCAAGAGGAGTGCCAGAGACTGGCTGCCTGGATTTTTGTGGACTTTATTTGGACACTTGACTTGGGTCATGTTTATTTTACAGCTTGTTATTAATAAAGTTTATCTTTGTTTCACACACTTGCTTCATTAATTTTTTTCTATAAAGTCTGGGTGGAAACTTTTAGAAATGGTTTAGCCTTTGCATGCTTGTGGGATGGGTTAAGATAGCAGTGGGATGGGCAGGGATACCTGTGGGATGGGTTAAGATAGCTGTGGGATGGGAAGGGATACCTGTGGGATGGGTTAAGATAGCTGTGGGATGGGAAGGGATACCTGTGGGATGGGAAGGGATACCTGTGGGATAGGTAATAGCTGTGGGATAGATAAACCTCCAGTGCAAGCATAGTGGGACTGTATGGTCCACCCTCCCAAGTGCCACCCCTATGGCCCTTTATTATCAATAATAATGTAATAATTATCCACACATGTCAACATAAACACAACTCTTTATTAAACACCCTGTTCATTGTAGGCCAACCAAACATACATGGCCCAATCTCATCCGTGTGATGAGACAGGCTGAAGGAAGCATCCATTAAGCATCTACCATCCTGTCTTGCCACTCCACTGCTCCAGCTGGGGAGTTGCACCATTGTCTCAGGAGGTTGCGCTGCTTCTTCCCTTCACGTGAGGCTCTGTTGGGGCCTTGCACATCCTCGGTGTCGATCAGGTTTCGCCCTTGCCTCCATTCCCCAGGCTCCATGTCCCCATTGCCTTGCTGGAGGTCCACAAGCCTGTTCTGCAAGACTGGGTAGCGGGTGCGCATGAGATTGTGCAGGATGCAGCAAGCTTCCACGATCCTCCTGACGGTCTCTGGGCAATGCTGCATGGTGGTGAGAAGTACCTGGAACCTTTTGGCCAGGATGCCAAAGGCGTTCTCCACCACCCGCCTTGCCCTGGACAGCCTGTAGTTGAAGATCCTCTCTTCATGGGTGAGGCATTTGGAAGTGTAGGGCTTCATGAGGTAGGTTGTGAGGGAGAAGGCGTCATCCCCCACGATGAAGTAGGGCACATCTTTCGTGTCATTGGGCAGGGGTTCTGGATCTGGGAAGCCCACAATGAGGTTGCGTTCCAGCCCCTCCTTGAAGTCACTGGTGTTGTATACCTGGGCATCTGAAGATGACCCGTTGCCTGAAGCATCGATGTACATGAACTTGTAGTCAGCATCGACCATGGTGAAGAAGATGATGCTGAAGAAGCCCTTGTAGTTGAAATAAGTAGACCCCGACTTGGCTGGCGCTTTGCAGGCTACGTGCTTGCCATCGATGGCTCCAACGGTGTGTGGGAAGTTCCATCTCTGATACCACTGCTCTGCAACTTTCTTCCATCCTTCTTCAGTGGAGGGGCACTGGAGGATCTCCTCCATGTATTCTTCGATGGTGGCCTGCACCACTTCTCTGACCACAATGCTGATGGTGTTGTGTGGCACCCTCCAGCTGTACTGCATGCTCCTGTAGGTGGTCCCTGAGGCCAGGTGGCGCAGAGTCAGTGCCACCTTGAGCCCAGGTTCCAGGCTGGGTGTTTGCCTTGGTCAACCTGGGTGACCAAAGTTGGTGTTTGCCTTGGTCATCCTGGGTGTCAGCCGCTGCACAACTTCGTCAAACATGGCTGGAGGCATCCTCATGAAGTTCTGGAATGCACGAGTGTCTTCGTTCCTGAGCTCCACCATCAGCTTGTTGTACAGTCCGTACTCTGCTCTTCTGGTGATCCATCTTCGGACCCAGACACTTCTTGGCCGCCTCCTTTTCTTCCCGTAGTAGAGTTCACAGAGCCTGTAGATGACTTCGCACTGTTGCAGAAGGATGGTGGCTGCCAAAAGGACTTTGTTACGATCCACAGTGGACATGACTGGATGCTGTGGAAGAGCAAGAGTCAGATGAAGGCTGCAGAGGTTTGCACCGCAGGGCTACTGGTCTGAAAGTGAGATGCAGATGAGTTGCTCCCCCTTTTTATAGGCAGTATAGGTTTTCCCCTAGGTGTCCCTTTGCATCCTCTAGGCATCCTCTAGACATCCTTAATATCCGAGATAGGTCCTCTCTGCGAACGTTTTTTCCGTTTTACATGCTTTGGTTCCGTTCTGCATCTGCTAAGCATCCGTTCTGCATCCGTTCCGCGTCCGTTCCACTTCCTCCCTGCATCCATTTACCGCTGGAGCGGATGGGGTTGCGCGGATGCGCAGCAGATGCCTAGCGGATATAGCGGATGCATAACGGATGCATAACGGATGCCTAGCAGATGCAGAATGGACGCATTGGATATATTTTCCGCTCAAAAGTTTTGAGCAGTTCAAAACTTTCTGAGCGGATGAAACGTCAATAGACGGATGCTGGACGGATAGAGAGGATGAAAAACGGAGGCAGTGAGTACAGAACAGATGCATCGCGTTAATCAACGGATGACAAGTGTTTCTCTCCATTTTACATCCTCTTTCCATCCGTTGGTGCAGTGTGACAGGGGCTTTAACTAGTATGTGGAAACCAAATCTCTCCTATTAGATCCTTCACTATAGAAAGAGGCTCTATCAGCTCTGTCTTTAAAATGAAGATATAATGCACTGATGATGTCATCTAGTTGGATAGTGAAATGTCTGTAAGAAAAAAACAAAGCTCAGAGGGCAGCAGAGATCCCACAGCAAGCATATTGGTAAGGATTAAGATTGTTTATGAAATACTTTTAGTATCTTTGCTTCAGTTTAGGCAATGTTGTCTACCCCAATTTTGTCACTTGTCTGCTTTTACACCTTCATCCACATTGGTGTTAACATCCTCTGCATCAAAACCAAAGTACCATCCTTCTTATACACATAAGGAAGAATAGCACTAGTACCTGGGGCTTTACATTGCAAGAAAAACAAAATGTTTAAACATATTATGGAAATTCTACTGAATCTGCATATATTGTACTTCTTTTTCCCAGACCTCTGCTATCATTAGTGAAGGTACAATTACTTCTTTTATCATCTTCTCCAAGCAAAATCTATTTTATTAGCATAGCTTCAGAGAAGCTTATCCTGGGAATATGAAATACATATCTGGGATGCACTGGGAGTAAAGGAAGAAGAACAGAATTATGTTTTTTTTAATTGGTCATCTATAATTGACTCAGCCCAACCAGTAGGGGCTCTATCCATTGCATTGGCTTCAGGGAACTACTCTTTTCTGAGCATGTCATTACTAGGCCCACTAAAAACACTGGAAAGGAGTTTTACAAATGCCAGAGAAGGGTATCCTTCCTCATCACAGTTACTGTTAAGCCATCTACAATAGTTTGTGGAAGGGGAGCAGAACAATGGAAGCAGTATCACAGTGCAAACCCTGCCCTTTGGCTACATGTGTTACCTGCACTTATATATCCAATGATGCTTTTGTCACTGACAAAAGTACAGCAACTTGTTTTTCCTTCTAGATTCTATTTTCATTGTCTTCAGTTATTGATAATATTGTGTTCGGTTTTCATAAATTATTTCTATTTATATCAAATAAGAGGAAAATTAAAGGTGAATTCTAGTTTGACACACACTCTAGGTAAGGCAACTGGAGTTTATTTGGGGAATAGTTCATTCTGCAGAGGTAAGATACTCATTTCAAAGTATTCATTCAAAATATTTTATCTCCCATTTGGCTAATGTAGAAAGGAGGAGATTGAAGGAAAAGCATGATTTTGGTAAAACTGCCATAGGGAGCATGGAACTGATAATGAATGATCTGTAAAGAGGCAAAGCATATTAGCAGTGGCAGGGTTTCTTAAAAATGGAAATATAACATGAGGTTTCCCCCTAAAATACAGTAATATTTATACTGAAGTGACCCTGAAAATAATGATGTCAATAAATTTTTTGGTTTTTAAAGAAAATGTTACAAGTTAAAACAAATGGCAGTATCACATGTTTCAATTTATTTATATATGTATTATTTATATAGATAAAATAGAAAATATAAATATGCATTTATACTTATCATATATTCATATTTAAAGAAATGTAGGAAGAAATCTTATACTTCTATGGATCCTTAAATGCCATTAAGAAAATCTGTTTTATTTGAATTTGTAGAAAGATCAGCTTTGTCTAAAAACCTTCGCTACTATATTACTGCTTTACTGTCTTGAACTCTTTACAGTTTGGCTAAGACTGGAAGGCAAGTACACAGGCTGCATAATTGACTTCAAAATTCAATGATTCTGTAAAAATGATTAATTAGCTGAAACTATATGTAACTATGTGTAACTATGTGTGGTTAGAATCAGGTAATATGTAATTTTAATTTGTGTATTTGATTTTGAAATGTCTTCAATTTTTCTGCCAAGCAGGATTGTCCATATCTACTAGAAGTACTAAAATCCAAGAAAGTCACTGTATGCAGTCTTCTTTATAAAGTCTAGCTTTTCATGTATTCATTTTTCAAGAAATTGGAGGGTCAGATAAAATATCCTAATTCTTATTTGTTTCTTCTGAACTAATAGAGAAGGGAAAATGTGAAGAGCAACCAATTGGCTCTCATGAAAAAGAGCAGTAACAGGTCCACGTTTACACTGGTAGTGAGTTCCCCATAAAAATGTAGATCACAGAAGAGGTCTTTGACTATAGCAGCTCTTGATATGAGGGCTATCCACAAAATAGATTATGTTTTCGTCTGTAGCAAGAAGGGGCGGGGCTAGTGCAGCCATCTTTGGTCTGTGCATCTGCCGCTTAGTCTGCATCTAGTTGTGCTAGTGGGAGGTTCGTATCGTTGCCCGTTATTTCACAGCAAATGTTTGAAATGTGTGCTGCAATTGAAAATCCCACGAGTTGTGAGGTGCAATCAGTGATAAGGTTTTTGTTGGCAAAAAACCATAAACCGATTGAAATTTTTCGGCAACTGTGTGAAGTGTACGGGGACAACATCCTCACTGAAGGTGGAGTGCGCCAATGGTGCATTAAATTTAAAAATGGATGAGCTAACGTTCATGATGAACAGTGGAGTGGATGTCCGAGCATTGTGACTGATGAACTGGTCGTGAAAGTTGATGACAAGATTTGTGAAAACCGCCGTTTCACAGTAACGGAACTTTTGCTAAATTTTCTATAAATTTCACGCAGTTTGTTGCATGTAATTGTTACACAAAAGCTAGGCTACCACAAATTTTGTGCAAGATGGGTGCCAAAAATCGTGATAGAAAACCACAAGAGTCAGCGTATGGCTGCATCATTGACATTTCTGTATTCTTACGACAAAGATGGAGATTCATTTCTTGATCGAATCGTAACTGGAGACGAGACTTGGGTCAAACATATGAACAGCGAGACCAAATTGTAGTCTATGGAGTGGGGGCACACAAATTCCCCCAAAAAACCAAGAAAATGTTTGCAAATGTTCTCTGCAAGGAAGATTATGGCGACTGTTTTTTGGGATAGCCAAGGTGTGCTTCTTATCGATTTTCTGGAACATGGTGCAACAATACACTCTGTGAGGTATTGTGAAATGTTGCAAAAACTAAGAAAAGCAATTCAGAACAAGCATAGAGGAAAGTTAAGCTCAAAAATTTTGTTTTTGCATGACAATGCCCGACCACACATAGCAAATCGCACTCAAGAAGTCCTGAATGCTTTCAAGTGGGAGATTTTTCCTCATCTGCCTTACAGCCCCGATCTTGCACCAAGCAACTACCACTTGTTTCCGAGGATGAAGACCTGGCTTGGAACACAGCGCTTTGACGATGAACTGCGGGCGGCATGACTGACTGGCTCAAATCTCAGGCAGCTGAATTTTATGACAATGGAATTACAAAGCTTGTTCACCGCTATGATAAGTGCCTCAATTTGTTCAGTGAATATGTTGAAAAGTAGTATTTTTAAGTGTCACTTTCAAGTGTATATAATAAATTTTTTTTCCTACACTTTGTTTTTTTTTTATTGCAAAACGTAATCTATTTTGTGGATAGCCCTCGTAATTTAAGGGACTCTCTTCATATGTGTCATTGTTGCTGTACAAATATAATATGCATGCTTTTATGCATGGATCATTTATTATATTTTGCAACACAATGCACTATAATCTTTCATCATCTCATACACAATGTACTTCTGAAATTTGCTTTTTCTAGTGCTTTCAGTAATTGTAAAAATACTATTTTTACAGGTGCAAAATGAGTTTAATAAGATAGATACATCGGCTGGATGTTATACTGCCTTGGAATGTTGAATCGCTGGATTCCAACATTTAGATTCCAATCCAATTTGGATTAGACATTCGATTCCAATGTCCCTCATAGATCCCTTCTAGCTATATGATTATATGTTCTATGTAACGCTGTCCATAAACAGGCACCAAGAAATCAGTTTGACTCAAGAGAATCTGTATATTTTCCTTTATTTTTGCAGGAGATAATTTCATATATAGGTTTCAGAACTGATTGTTGTTCCTTGAACTGCCAGCTCATTTCAGGATAAGAATCCTTTTCATCACTTATTAAAATTCTTGAGGTTGTTTCTGTTCTACAAGAGACAATGAATCAACAAGGAGGCTAACAACAGATAACAATGGAACTAATGTTGACACCAGAAAAATTGGCATAAATTAATTAATTGGTGAATAGATTATTTTACAATCCACTTGTAGTCCCCCTCTGTTCTGCCACTTGCATTATGATATCATTTCAAGGCCCAACAAATGCAGCTGATGCCCATAGAGCCTTTATTGTGCATTGAAATTACAGAAAAATGACATAGATGGGAATGAGGAGAAGAGGCTTTTTCCTATGCTTTTTGAAACCCCCAAATCTTCTAACACTAAATATTTTATGTTGTCTTATATCCAAATGCTTTCCAGATGATTTACAAAGGAAGCAATGAAGGAAAAAGACAGCAACTATTTATTAAAGCAAAATGAAAGGTGTGAACAATTATAAAAAATGTTACGAAATGTAACTGGCAAAGATGCTATTTCAAGCAGGGCAATGACTGTTATCGTATTTACTTAGTTACAGAGACTTCCACTTGATTATCAGAACCACTGTGCAAATTTAATGGGTTAGAGGAATGGCAGGAGATACAATGCTCTCCAGACATTTTGTTTTAAAAGTCTTAATCATCTCTAGAATTATTGGATTTAAGGGAGTTGTAATTCATATCATCTATGGACCAGACACCAGAGATCATAGAATTACAGAATAGTAGGGCTGGAAGGGACCTCGATGGTCTTCAACCTCCTGCCCAAGACAGGAAACTTAATTGCATTCTGGACAATTGGTTGTCCAATGTTTTCCTGAAAACCTTCATTGATAGACCATCCCAACCCTGGATAGTAAGCTGTTCCTGGATAGGAAGCTGTTCCATTAGTTACTTATTCTCACAGTCAGGACTTTTCTCCTTAGTTCTAGAATCTTTCTTGAACTGGTTTCTACTCATTTTTTTTTGTCCTGCCCTCTTGTGCTTCAGAAATAAAAGCTGAATCAGGGTTACTGATAACTGCCTGTGGTCGTCACCATATACTGTATCTATGCTGCAAAAGGGTTGAAGGGTAGTGTAGATTGCAAATGAGCTGAAGTCCATGCCTCCCCCAAATCCCAATTGTTTGTCCTGTTTGCTGATTGGTTGATCCAACTTCCTATTCTGTCCTTTGCCATTTGAGTGCCTTCTAGCCAGAACATTACATTTGCAGAAATATAAATGGAACACCTATGAAGGTGTCCCTGAATGACAGACACATATATTCCCTGGTGTGTACTTCTTCACCCTTAGGACAACCTCCTCTTCTCTGCTACAAAATGTGAGGGCTATCACAGAAATGGGCTTTCCTAGTTAAATGTATTAATCACAAAACATCTCTTTAACTAATCTCCCACAGGGTGTTATCTAGCATTATAGCTTATCTTTAGGGAAATGTAGGTATTACATACTTGCAAACAAAGTACTGGACTGCCTTGATTCCAGAGGCTTCCTTGTATTTCAAAACAGATAAAATATTTCTAATTTTCTTTTTAAGTAGTCAAGAAGCAGCAGGGAATCCTGTTATCCATGAGTTGGCCAAAGCAAAAAGGGAAATCTGGATACAAGCAGAATCAGTGTTACTAGTTCTGGGTTGAAGTAGTCAGCCATAGAATACAAGGTAATGTTCCAGCACCTGGTGAAAAAAAACACACAAAGTGAAAAAGGTTTGCAGTGCTAGAAGCAGGATAGGAAGAATAGTGATGAATTTGAACTCCTGAGAATGCCATAGATACCCAAGAAAGCAAACAAATAAATTATTGAACAATTCCACACAAAAAAATCTCATCTGAAGCAATCTCAAATTATTCTATCATGGATACATTATGTGAAGACCTAGCCCTAGTCCTGGGAAAGGTAGAAGGAAAGAGAAGAAGAGGGCAGCCATAATGTCTCAGTTATAGCAATAATGGATGCCCCATTGGAAGACCTGAAAGTCCAGGTTTGGGACAGATTGTCATGAAGAAAATGTATCTGTTTCATATGACCACTAAGAGTTGACAAGAACTTGATGGCACAAAATCAAGTTTTCTTTATAATAATTTCCAGTAACATTTTATTCAAGTTTAAAAATACAAATGAAAAAAATTAATACCAACTACAGAAAATATAAAAAGAATAAAGTGTGAAGAAAAAGAAAAGGGAAAAAAAATGAAAAAAACCCAAAGAAACGACTTCCCCTTACATTAAGGCAAAAGAACAAAAAAATAATTATCGTCTATTAAAGATTTCTTCTTCACACGTCTCACTTATCTATAGCCAAATTATAAATCATCATTTAGTGCTAATCAGTAAAATTCCATTAATTACCAGAAATAATAATGTATATATTTTAATCTTAATCAAACAAATCAGTTTCATATTCCCTTCCTTTCTTTTTAATATGTTAAATTATTGCTTTCTCTAAAAATACATCAAAATATCTCTCTCCCATATTTTTTATTAAGAAAAAAATCTTTAAAAACATATTATTCCAACTTAGTCAAGAAAAATCATTAAGAACTACTAGAGATAATGTATATATTTTAAACTTTATTAATGAAATAAGCACACTTGTATTTTCCATTTTCTTTTTAGAATTTTGATCTTTAAACCCCTTCAGAAAGTGTTCCACTGTTTGATTTCTTATCATTTTCTTTGACTTTATAATTTTGCCCAATTATTCTTAAGGCTTTTAATTCTCTGAATAAAATTACTCAAAATATGTTGTTATTTTCTTGTAGGGAAGGTGATCTGGATTCAGAACATTTATCATTTTTAGATGGCCAATGAGAATTTGCAAGTTAGACTTAATTCCTGATTCAGGCACACTAATTTTCTGCATGAGAAGGATGCTACTGCAGCAGTAAGGAAAAGCATGTAGCTTCTTCCCCTGAAGTGATACAATCAAGGGGAAAGTTCAATCCAGTCCTTTTGGGGGGAGTTTAAACTCTATCAAAATTGATGCTATAAAGATAAAATTTTGTGGGGCAGAGACAAAAAGTTAGTAAACAAGATTTTTACAGAAATAAAAATTGGTACAGTGATTAAAATGCATTATTGGAGGCTAACTGCCTACAGCTCGGAGTTTGATCCTGACCAGCTCTAGGTTGACTCAACCTTTCATCCTTCTCGGTAGGTAAAATGAGGGCTCAGTTTGTTGGGGGACATGCTGATTCTATAAGCAACTCTAAAGTGCTATGAGAGTGGTTTTGCTATTTTAAAAAGTCATGAAGATATAGAGGTAAATTAAGAAAAAGTGTGAAAGTAATACAGATCTAAAATGAAAAAAAGAACATGGAAATTAAATAAGTGACTTACAATCTTCTTTATAGGCATTTATAAACCCATTTCTCCCTCTCTAAAATTACACTACAAAGTTCCCTTCTATCCTATATTCAAACCTTTTTAATCATCAAATTCAGAAATCACCATTTCATTTCTCCCCATTTTCTGTAGAATTGAGAAAGATTTCTAGTCTTTCCAGAAAGTACTTATTGTTTTATCCCTAATTGATCCCCAGTTTTGTCATTTCTGTGAATTTGTCATTTTTACAAACTGATCTTCCATTGTGGGTATTTCAGTATTTCTCCATCATCTTAGCCAATTTTTCTGATATCATAAACCAATGCCGTGTGTGTGTGTGTGTGTGTGTGTGTGTGTGTGTGTGTGTGTATAATCTCTTAAATTATAATACAACTGAATTTCAATGCTTTTAATCACTTTCTCTCCCATTGACCTGGGAAGAGAGTAAAAAATGTTGAGCCTTTGATCATCTCAGTTGCTCTTCTTGGAACTTTTTCCAACATCCTTTTTGTAGTATGGTAACCAAAATTGGTTGCAGTATTCCAGGTGTGGTCTTACCAGGGTTTTGTAAAGCAGCACTAATGCTTCATGTGACCTTGATTCTATGCCTCTGTTTATACAATCCAGGACTGTATTAACTTCTAGGCTGCTGCTGCAAACTGCTGGGTTATATTCAAGTGATCATTCACTAGGATTCCAAATTCCCTCTCACAGTTACTGTTTTTGAGCCAGATCTCGCCTAATCTGTACTTATACCTTTGATTTTTCCTGCCTAAATGTAAAGCTTTACTTTTCTCCATATTAAAATTCATTTTGTTGTATAGGACACATTGTTCAAGTTTGTCAGGATCTTTTTGGATCCTGCATGTGTCTTCTGAGAAGTTGACTATTCCTGCCAGTTTAGTATCATCTGCAAATTTGATGGGTTCCCCTTCTATTCTCTTCATTTATAAAGATATTGAAGAGTACTGGGCCTAAAATGGAACCTTGTGGTACCCCAGTGCTTACTTCTCTCCATGTGAATGTAGTGCCATTAAGGACTATTCATTGATTATGGTGTATCAGCCAGCTACAAATCCATTTGGTGGTGATGTTGTCTATTCCACTTTTTTCTAGCTTATCAAGAAGTAGATTATGGTCTACTTTGTCAAATGCCTGACTGAAACCTAAGTATACTATGTCCACAGCATTTCGCTGGTCTACTAATTGAGTGATTTTATCAAATAATGAAATAAGATTGGTTTGGCATGATTTTTTTTTAACAAACCCATGCTGGGTACTAGTTATAACTTTATTTGCTTCTAGTTGTTCGCAGATCTGGTATTATTATTGTTGTTGTTATTGTTGTTATTATTATTATTATAAAACAATGGTGTACACAGCAAACGAGATGACTGTGCTAGGTTTTGTATCACAAATCACTAGTTGAACACTTTCCAAAAGTAGGACTGAGGATTATGCGAGCAGATCCCAGTAAGGTAGCCTTCTGCAGCTGACCAATGGTGATCTTGTCAGTGCCAATTGTTTTTAAGTGCTTGCCTAGTTCTATAGGCACAGCACCCAGTGTGCCGAGGACCACTGGAACCACCTGCACTGGTTTATGCCAGAGTCTCTACAGTACAATTCTCAAGTCCTGATATCTGGTGATTTTTTCAAGTTGTTTCTCATTGATTCTGCTGTCACCAGGTATGGCAATGTCGATGATCCACACTTTTTTCTTCTCCACAATTGTGATATCTGGGGTGTTATGTTTCAAAATTTTGTCAGTGTGTATTCGGAAGTCCCACAGTAGTTTTGCATGTTCATTTTTGACCACTTTTTCAGGCTTATGATCTCACCAGTTCTTTGCTACAGGTAGATGGTAATTGTGACACAAGTTCCAGTGGACCATCTGAGTGATTGTGTTGTGATGTTATTTGTAGTCAGTCTGAGCGATTGTCTTACAACAGCTCAGTATGTGATCGATGGTTTCGTCCGCTTCTTTGCAGAGCCTGCATTTGGGGTCATCAGCAGATTTTTCTATTCTGACTTTGATCGCATTCATACTGATGGCTTGTTCTTGGGCTACAAGAATCAGGCCTTCTGTCTCTTTCTTCAGTGTTCTGTTGGTCAGCCATAATCAGGTTTTTTCTTTATCTACTTTTCCTTGGATCTTTTCAAGGAACTGTCCATGCAGTGCTTTGTTACACCAGCTGTCAGCCCAAGTTTGCATCACTGTTTTCCTATATTGATCTTTGGTTTTTGCTTCACTGTGAGCAGCTTCCTCTTGTTGACCTCCATCAAAGCTGGTTCAACACTGTCTTTCACATAATCTGCCAGAGCATACTTCTCTTCTTTGACTGTCTGCTTCACTTGTAAAAGTCCTCTGCTGCCTGCTTTTCTGGGCAAATATAGCCTGTCAATGTCACTATGCGAGTGCAGCGCATATGGTCATTTTCTTCTTCTTCTTCTTCTTCTTCTTCTTCTTCTTCTTCTTCTTC
>BLBF01000025.1:25774925-25828555 GCA_015471245.1 Laticauda colubrina
CTCCTCCTCCTCCTCCTCCTCCTCCTCCTCCTCCTCCTCCTCCGTCTTCTTCCCAGGATCTTCCCAGTTACTCATATTAGACTAACTGAGCTGTAGTTTCCTGAGTCTGTTTTTTCCCTTCTTGAAGATGGAAACCCGAAGACAAGAAGCACAGAAGACAAACTTCACACTGCTCTTGTTTGCCATAATTAGACCATTTTTGCCACCACTGATGTATTTTAGGCTTTCATAGGACCACAATAAGTAACCTGTAACCTTATTTTTTCACAATAAGTGAAAAAATGTCAAACAGGTCTGTTTCAGTGAATCTTATCAATTCTTTATAAACAGAATTGTTGTGATTTGGGGCAGAGAAAGAAAGTAAAAGAACTGTAATTATGTTGTATAATTGTAAAATATCGCTTTCTCATTGGGATACAGAATGCAAGGTAGTCCCAAACTTAATTGAAAAAGAGGTAATAAAAAGATTACAAAACTGAAAATATTGGCCTGCATAAAGAAATATCATGATTTCTTTTAGATGTCCTCTGCACTAAAAATCTCTACATGTAAACCATGTCATAGACAATGGTGACTTAATAATATTAGATTTACTCAGAATAGCTTATACTGTGCAATGATACTTTTAACATTATCAAACACCCACATCTGCCTATCTCAGATCTTTGGGAAGAATTTGATAGGTAGAAAAAAATGCTAAATCCAATCTAAACATATGGCTGACTTGCAAGCAACCATGATAATAACAATAACCCTTCCAATTTCCATTGATTCTGGGCCACTTACAAGTAAAAACATTACATCAAAATCAAAAATGAATACAGTGAGAATAAAATATGTCAAGGATAATAAAAACCAGACAATTTAATATCATTTTGAAATGCAGACACATTGCTTCCAAAAGGTGCTTACTGCTAATAGCAAACTGATTAACATTAGCTGTATTAAGCTGAAGCACGAGTGAAATGGAATATTTCATGGCAAACTGTAATGCTTTCTTTCCAGTGAAAAATGAAGGTTGCCGAATTCACAGAGTTTTGAGTCAAGAGTAAGAAAAGGTATCAGGAGAGAAGAGCCATCTCTGGCCACAATGCATGTGCAATTCGCTTTTTAATCCCACTTTCTAGGGACATTCCTGGGATATTGGAGGATGGCAACCTGGTGGTTTTCCAATCACACTATCTCCCTTAGCTTTGGGGAAAAAATTCTCATCTACATTACTAAAGCAGTTCAGGAGGAAGATGGAGAAAAACTTTCATACATTGAAACCAGAGGTGGTATTCAGCAGGTTCTGACCAGTTCTGGAGAACTGGTAGCAGAAATTTTGAGTCATTTGGAGAATCGGCAAATACCTCCTCTGTCTGGAAATTTTACAATATCTTTCCCCTGCCACGCCCACCAAGCCACGCCCTCAGAACTGGTCATAAAACAATTTAAATCCCACCACTGCTTGAAACATAGACTCATCGGACTGGAAGGGACATTAGAGGTCTTCTAGTCCAACCTATAATGAGTTTGCAGCCATTGCTTCTTGTCCTGCCTCATGTGCTTTGGAGAACATGTGCTTTGGTCAACCTGTTGTTCTCTGTGACAGTCCCTCAAGTACTGCAAGGCAGTTACCATGTCACCTCTAATCTTCCTCTTCAATAGGCTAGATACTTAGCTCCCTCAATCGTTCATCATATGTTTTAGCTTCCAGACTCCTTATCATCTTAGTTGCTCTTCTCTGTATCTTTCTAGAGTTTCAGCATTTTGTTTGTTTCATAGTGACCAGAACTGGATGCTGTATTCCAAGTGTGATCTCATTAGCGCACTATAGAGTGGGTGCTATCACTTATTGTAGTGCTGATGCATCCTTCTGCTGATGCAGCCTAGGACTTCATTGACTTTTTTGGGCAGCTGCAGCACATTAAGCCCATGTCACACTGGCCAACGGATGCAAAACGGACACAACGGACAAGCAAAATGTTCCATCCGTTGTTATCTGCTCTCAAAAGGGGCAAAAATTTGCATAACCGGAGCGGATAACACGGACACGGGAAGGACGCAGGGCGGATGCAAAGCGGATGCGGAATGGAAGCCCAGTGGATGGAAGCGGATGGGAGCAGATGGCGCAACCACTGGGCTTCAGGGGGGCCTCAGCGAAGTGGACGCGGAACGGATACAGCAGATGCACAGCGGACACCGAACGGATGAAGCAGATGCACAGCGGATGCACAGCGGATGAAGCGGATGCACAGCGAAAGCCTAGCGGATGCACAGCGGAAGCGGAATGGATGCCGAGCGTTGATTGTGCATGCGGGGGGGAAGTATTACATAAGCCCCCCGGATATAAAGGGAAGCAGCTCGCACGTGGCCAGCATTCCGAGGAAAGACCTGCTGCTGGACACTTCGAGTTCCTTGCCTGCCCTGCCAGCCTACCTGCCAGCCAGCCTTGGTGCCTGCCTGCCTGCCTTCCTGCCAGGCTTTCTGCCAGCCTTCCTGCCAGGCTTCCTACAAAGCTTCCTGCCAGGCTTCCTGCCAGCCTTGGTGCCTGCCAGCCTCCCTGCCAGCCTCCCTGCCAGCCAGCAACCCCACAACCATGGGGAGGAAGTGAAAGCCTCAGCAACCTGCCACCATCCCTGGCAAGAGGGACAGGGCCAACCTCCCGCCCCCTGCCCCTGACTCTGCTTCTGCTGGGGCTTCTGCTGAAGCTGCTCCTGGCGGTGGTGCTTCTGCTGGTGCTGGGGCTTCTGCTGTTGCTTACTCTGTTGAAGCTGCTCCTGGTCCTGCTCGACCTGCTCGACCTGCTCGTGCTCCTGGACTTGCTCGTCCTGCTCGTGCTCCTGGTCTTGCTCGTCCTGCTCGTCCTGCTCGTGCTCCTGGTCCTGCTCGTGCTCCTGGACTTGCTGGCCCTGCTGGTGCTTACTCTACTGCTGCTGATCCTGGTCCTGGTGTTCCTGCTGCTGCTGCTGCTGAAGATGATGCTGATGCTGATTATGATCCTGCTGGTGAGGATGATGATGCTGATTATGATCCTGCTGGTGAGGATGATGATGATGATGATGATCCTGCTGGCGCTGCTGCTGCTGGTGGTGTGGAGGAGCAGCCCCTACTACCTGGGAGCCCCTCTGATGAGGGCCCATCTGGTCCTGCCAAAGGAAGGAAGAGGCGTATGCGACAACGGGAGAGGCGGCAATACTCCATTGCGGAGACGCACGAGGATGAGGTGCTGGAGTGGCTGAAAGAGAACGACTATCTGTGGCGGAAGGGACACCGGCTGTACAGGGACACCAAGCAGAAGCAGGCTGCTTGGAGAGAGAGGGCAGAGAGTATGGGTTACACTTCGGAGGTGCTCCTCAGCTGGTGGAAACATATGCACACCTGGTACGGGAAGCTGCACCTGAAGAAATATGACCAGGCCACTGTGAAGCTGACAGACAGAGAGACCTACGTCATGGCCAGGTGCAGCTTCCTGGAGGGTGAGATCCGCCACCGAGGAGCACCAGCAGCCCCTCTCACAACCCTCTCTCTCCGGCAGCCTGCTGAGAGCCAGTCCTCTTCCGGCCAAGAGTCAGTCCCTGTCTCCAGGCAGGTTTCTGTGGAGCGTGCCACGGCGGAGAACCCGCGGACAGGTGTGGTAAGCGTGGTGGAGTGCGTAGAGGACTCCCTGGTGCGGTGGAAGAAAGGAGACATTGAGTCCACCACAGTCCTAGCCACATCCACCCCCCCCCAGCTCCGCCTCCCCAGAAAGGCAGAGAGCCGGACAGCTGGAGGGGCAGAGCCACAATGCCCTGCTGGAGATCAGGGACACCATCCGCACCAGCATAGATCTCCTCTCTCAGCTGGCCCACACCGACTCCTCATCCTCCAACCACAAGCCCTTCCTCACCTATGTCAACCAGACCCTCAAGGAAATGGCAGATCCACAGTACCAGCAGGTGAAGGACCGGATCACCAAGCTGCTTCACAACCCTCCAGACCCAGAGGAACCTGCTCCCACCCAGTCCAGGCCTGCTTCTCCACCCCAGGTGATGTCCCTCCCATTCCAAGGCTTCCCACAGGCCCTCACCTACCAGGGCTACGGCTACCAGGAGGTTCAGCAGCACAGGCAGAAGCCCTTCCCAGTCCAGGCACAGAGTCATTGGGCGACACCATTGCCACCTGTTTCACTGATGCCACCAATGCCACCCACGCCAATGATGCCACTGATAACAGCGATGCCACCCACGCCAATGATGCCACCGACGACAGCGATGCCACCCACGCCAATGATGCCACCGACGGCAGTGATGCCACCCACGCCAGTCCTCACCCAGCTGCAGAGCAGACAGCCCCACTACACTACTTCTTCCTCCATCCCACAGCCAAGCCCGGCCTCAGTACATCTGTCATCAGTACTGGGGCTGACACCCCATGGCATGGAGGAAGGACCTCTCAGCATCACGGGGCTGAGCCAGCTGTCCGAGACCTTTCTAAACACACCATCCCCTGTTGTACTCTCGAGGCCAGGCACTCCAGCACCACCCACCACCACAGCACCTGGACACTTCCCCACTGAGACTGGGCACACCTCCGAGTGACCAAGAAGAGTGCAAGAGACCGGGTAGCTGGCTACCTGTGGACTTTATTTGGACACTTGACTTGGGTCATTTTTCTTTTACAGCTTGTTATTAATAAAGATTATCTTTGCTTCACACACTTGCTTCATTTATTTTTTTCAATAAAGTCTTGGTGGAAACTTTTAGAAATGGTTTAAGCCTTTGAATGCTTGTGATATGGGTTAAGATAGCAGTGGGATTGGGCAGGGATACCTTTGGGATGGCTTAAGATAGCAGTGGGATGGGCAGGGATACCTTTGGGATGGGTTAAGATACCTGTGGGATGGGCAGGGATACCTTTGGGATGGGTTAAGATAGCAGTGGGATGGGCAGGGATACCTTTGGGATGGGTTAAGATACCTGTGGGATGGGCAGGGATACCTTTGGGATAGGTGAAGATACCTGTGGGATGGGCAGGGATACCTTTGGGATGGGTAATAGCTGTATCCACCCTCCCAGGTACCACACCTTTGGCCCTTTATTATCAATAACAATTTAATCATTCATCCACACATGCCCTGTTCATTGTAGGCCCACCCAACATACATGGCCCAATCTCATCCGTGTGAAGAGACAGGCTGAAGGAAGCATCCATTAATCATCTATCATCCTGTCTTGCCACTCCACCGCTCCAGCTGGGGAGTTGCACCAGTGTTTCAGGAGGTTGCGCTACTTCTTCCCTTCCCGTGAAGCTCTGTTGTGGCCTTGCACATCCACAATATCTATCAGGTTTCGCCCTTGCCTCCATTCACCAGGCTCCATGTCCCCATTGCCTTGTTGACGGTCCACGAGCCTGTTCTGCAAAACTGGGTAGCGGGTGCGCATGAGATTGTGCAGGATGCAGCAAGCTTCCATGATCCTCCTCACAGTCTCTGGGCAATGCTGCATGGTGGTGAGAAGTACCTGGAACCTGTTGGCCAGGATGCCAAAGGCGTTCTCCACCACCCATCTTGCCCTGGACAGCCTATAGTTGAAGGCTGAGGCATCTGGAGGTGTAGGGCTTCATGAGGTAGGTTCTGAGGGAGAAGGGGTCATCCCCCCTCGATGAAGTAGAGCACATCTTGGGTGTCGTTGGGCAGGGGGTCTGGATCTGGAAAGCCCATGATGAGGTTGCGTTCCAGCCCCTCCTTGAGGTCACCGGCATTGTATACCTGGGCATCTGAAGCTGACCCGTTGCCTGAAGCATCGATGGAATACCTGTGGAATGAGCAGGGATACCTTTGGGATGGCTAATAGCTGTGGGATAGATAAACCTCCAGTGGGACTGTATGGTCCACCCTCCCAGGTGCCACACCTATGGCCCTTTATTATCAATAATAATGTAATCAATCATCCACACATGTCAACATAAACACAACGCTTTATTAAACGCCCTGTTTATTGTTGGCCCACCCAACATACATGGCCCAATCTCATCCGTGTGATGAGACAGGCTCAAGGAAGCATCCATTAAGCATCTACCATCCTGTCTTGCCACTCCACCGCTCCAGCTGGGGAGTTGCACCAGTGTTTCAAGAGGTTGCGCTGCTTCTTCCCTTCCCGTGAAGCTCTGTTGTGGCCTTGCACATCCACAATATCTATCAGGTTTCGCCCTTGCCTCCATTCACCAGGCTCCATGTCCCCATTGCCTTGTTGACGGTCCACGAGCCTGTTCTGCAAAACTGGGTAGCGGGTGCGCATGAGATTGTGCAGGATGCAGCAAGCTTCCATGATCCTCCTCACGGTCTCTGGGCGATGCTGCATGGTGGTGAGAAGTACCTGGAACCTGTTGGCCAGGATGCCAAAGGCGTTCTCCATCACCCGCCTTGCCCTGGACAGCCTCTAGTTGAAGATCCTCTCTTCACGGGTGAGGAGTCTGGAAGTGTATGGCTTCATGAGGTAGATTCTGAGGGAGAAGGCGTCATCCCCCACGATGAAGTAGGGCACATCTTGTGTGTCGTTGGGCAGGGGGTCTGGATCTGGGAAGCCCATGATGAGGTTGCCTTCCAGCCCCTCCTTGAGGTGACTGGGATTGTATACCTGGGCATCTGAAGATGAGCCGTAGCCTGAAGCATCGATGTACATGAACTTGTAGTCAGCATCGACCATGGCGAAGAGGATGATGCTGAAGAAGCCCTTGTAGTTGAAATAAGTGGACCCCGACTTGGCTGGAGCTTTGCAGGCCACGTGCTTCCCATCTATGGCTCCAACGGTGTGGGGGAAGTTCCACCTCTGATACCACTGCTCTGCAACTTTCTTCCATCCTTCTTCAGTGGAGGGGCACTGGAGGAGCTCCTCCTTGTATTCTTCGATGATGGCCTGCACCACTTCTCTGACTGCAATGCTGATGGTGTTGTGTGGCACCCTCCAGCCGTACTGCATGCTTTTGTAGGTGGTCCCTGAGGCCAGGTGGCGCAGAGTGAGTGCCACCTTGAGCCCAGGTTCCAGGCTGGGCCGGACGTTGGTGTTTGCCTTGGTCAACCTGGGTGTCAGCTGCTGCACAACTTCGTCAAACATGGCTGGAGGCATCCTCATGAAGTTCTGGAACGCCCGAGTGTCTTCGTTCCTGAGCTCCACCATCAGCTTGTTGTACAGTCCATACTCTGCTCTTCTCCCGATCCATTTTCGGACCCAGACGCTTCTTGGCCGCCTCTTTTTCTTCCCATAGTAGAGTTCACAGAGCCTGTAGATGGCTTCGTACTGTTGCAGAAGAATGGTGGCTGCCAAAAGGACTGTGGTACGATCCACAGTGGACATGACTGGATGCTGTGGAAGAGGAAGAGTCAGATGAAGGCTGCAGAGGTCTGCACAGGTGGGCTGCTGGTCTGAAAGTGAGATGCAGACGAGTTGCTCCCCCTTTTTATAGGCAGTATAGGTGTCCCTTTGCATCCTCTAGGCATCCTCTAGGCATCCTCTAGGCATCCTTAATATCCGAGATAGATCCCCTCTGCAAACGTTTTTTCCGCTTTAAACGCTTTGTTTCCGTGCTGCATCCGTTCTGCATCCGTTCTGCATCTGTTCCACGTCCGTTCCGCTTCCTCCCTGCGTCCGGGCGGATTAGAGTTTTGCGGATGCGCAGCGGACACCAAGCAGATATAGCGGATGCGTAACGGATGCGTAATGGATGCGTAACGGATGCGTAGTGGATGCAGAAGGGACAAACTGGATACATTTTCCGCGCAAAAGTTTTAGGCAGCCCAAAACTTTTGGAGCGGATGAAACGTCCATAAACGGATGCTGGACGGATAGAGAGGAAGCAAAACGGAGGCAGTGAGTACAGAACGGATACATCGCGTTAACCAACGGATGGCAAGCTTTTTTGTCCGTTTTACATCCTCTTTGCATCCGTTGGTTCAGTGTGACATGGGCTTTACTGGCTTATACTTAAGTGGTGGTTCATTAGGACACCATTTAAATATAAGCTGCTACTGTTGAGACAGCTATTGCTATCTCTAATGTGTATGTTTGGTTTTTCCTGCCTACGTGCAATACCTTGCATTTCTCAGCAATGAAGTTCATCATGTTGACTATGGCCCAATGTTCATGCCTATCAAGATCCTTCTGAATTTTGAGTCTATCTACCAAAGCTTTAGCAATTGCCCCAAGCTTAGTGTCATCTGCAAATTTAATGAAACTCCCATTTTACCCCCTCATTATTTAGGAAAATGTTGAAGAACAATGGGCCCGAGACAGAAACTTGAAGTATCCCATTGCATGCTTCTCATCAGGTAGATGTCATCCCATGAAGGACTGTAGTTTGAGTGCTGTTGGTTGACTAATTGTGACTCCATCTAGTGGTGGTACTGTCTATCCCATTGTGTTTTATCAAGAAGTAGGTCTGAAGTCCAAGTAAAGTATATTGAAAGCAGACTTGAGACTTAAAAAAGATAGCTTTCCAATGAATATCTTTGCCATAACATTGGTAAAGAACACAGAGTAATTATGTTAAACAGTTACCGTGCTTGATATTGCAGACATTATTGTACTGATTCTTTGTAAGCATGTCAGAGGCCCTCTGGTTTGTTGGATAGCTGTTCTAATAAGCCACAATACAGGGCAGGTTTTTGCAGCAGGTAACTCATCCAGTTGCAATTCCCCTTGCTCTTGGGGTTGCCCTTTTCCTGGGGTTGCTTAGGATATACTTCCCAGAAAACAGTCAGCTTCCTTTAGTAAGCATTTGTCCTGGCTCTTGTCTTCCTCTCTCTGGATTGTCTCTGGATTGTCATCATTGTTCTCATGCATCTATGCGCTAACTGTAGCGTGAATTAGTTTGCAATGAAACTGAATTCAGGGAAGACTCAGATTGGCTTGTTTGCATTTGTATTCTGTTTTGAATAACTTTCAGTAGCGAACTATTACAGGCAAGAAAAGCTTTGTTCTCTGGAAAAGATGTAAAAGAAACGAGACAGATTTTGACACAGTGAACGGCTCGAACAACATTAGTGGAATGTACTGCATTGTTCTACCAGATATATTTCAGATTCTTCACATTATTAGAATTTTAAAGAGGCTTCAATGCAGAAAAAGCATGCCCTTGATTCTTGCCACAATCTTATGTCCATAAAATGTATTATTCATATTCTAAACTGAAACAATATCTAATAGATGACAATCATTAAAAATGTGAAGGAAGGATTCTTATCTGTTCATCCTATTTTTGTGACATTCTAACACAAACCCATTTTCCTATTTCATGTTTCCAGCACTGACATTTCTAAGTTCCCTGTCCATTCTTTACAATTATTTCCAATCATGTTCTCTTTTCCATCCACCATTAATCCCTTTAACTTCTCCATACATTTTCTTCTGTTACAATTTCTTGCCAATAAATCCCTAATTTTCCAGCCTATCCTGGATAAAGCATGAAAGTAAAGCTGATGAAAAATAAATTGATATGCCTAATTTGTGTTTGTATGCAGCATTCATTTGCACAACAGATGCAAATAGCACCTTTTATTACTAAAAAGAAATTAGCAAAAAAAAAAAAAAGAATTTAACGGGATTCAAATAATTTCAGGAAGTATGCTATTGCAATAAGCTTCACAACCCTCCAGAACTTTCAGGCTAGATACAGATTCTGGTTTGAGCAGTCCAGCCTTCAAACATTCTTAGGAAATATCTTGTATTCATCTAGGCCGTTGTAATATCTCCTGAGGCATTAATCAATGACCCTCTGAGACGGTAAAGAGAGCATGAACTGTGTAATAAAGGCCATGGTCTCCATTCCATCTTTCATCATGATTCATGAATCCAATTCCTATGATTTACTAAATTGTCGCAGTAGCCACTAAAAAAAAATCTCTCTTTCAGACGCAATATAGGTGCAAGTTGGCTCCCAATATGTGAAAAGTAAGCAACTGTTCCCCTTCCAAATAGTTTGAACATAGAAAGTAATATTGTGTGTACGCTCTGTGTACGTGTGTGACATTTATAGTCTAAAACATATGGAGGACACAAGGTGCTCATTTGTGCTTTTGGCTGAGCAAATGTGGGAATTCACATCATTTAGGATGGTGCTCCTGTATATTGTAACTTGTGGAAACTGTCTGAAACTTAAATATGTAACTGCAGATTTATATGGGGGAATATTAAATGAAAATGGCTTATTCATTGACACATAGTTGATTTTTTTTTTCACCAAATGCACTGCTATTGTGCTGATTCTTTCCTTTCCAAAAGCAGAAATGGGCATAATTTTACTTTAATTCTTATAATAATTCTGTGCAGTAAAGATGTGGAAAGAGAATGAGAAGCCTATGATTAGCTAGTGACGATCATGGTTCACTGATACATTTGAGTGCATGACTGATAATTTGCCTCTCACTCAACCCCCTGCTACCTGCTCAACAAATGAGACCCTTCTATATTTTTAAGAGTTCCTGCAGATCAGGAAAAATGGAAATGAATTTGAGTCAGTCAATTTCAGGATGCATCAAGACAAGTGTTTCCAATTTTGCACATCTATGTGATTGTGAATGTTTATTGAATCCTGCATTTCCATATTGTTATTTTACATATTTACTTTTATTTATAAAAAGAATTTACAACCTTGGAAAAGACACAAGGGAAACAACAAAGAAGGAAACAGAAGAACAGAACAGCTACAATAGATAGTTAATGACTATACTGGTGTGAATGTTTTTTGTTTTTTTTCATTTAGACAAGTGGGAAAACCCATTAGACTGACCAAATATGATAGAGCTGGATGCATTTGTAATGGAAGACACAACCTGTTCTTTTATTCTCTGAAATAAAAGCTTCCTTAAAACAAGATCATTAGGAATGACTATGAAATTATTTCCATCTGTCATTTCTCCATATTTCCAAATTGCCTTATCTTGTTTACAGCAGGACACCAAAACCTGGGGAATATGTCAGCCCTCCAGTTTTATTTCAGCTGTGCACCTGCCCAATTTGCAGCAGTTTTAATTTAATTCTAGTCCTTTGGATTCAATGAAATTCAGTGCACAATGGAAGCTTAGTATGTCTAAAGTTGTGGTCTCAGGCTTGTGCTCAGAATGTACTCAGAAGCTTGTGGTTTCATCAAAGTTCACTTACCTTATCCTCAGGAAAAGCAGAGGGAAAGTACAAAGATAAGAACAAAAAGGAAGTAAATAAGAGAGCACATGTTCACTTGAATTATGGCAGCTATTAGGTGAGACCAATACACAGATGTAGATGGAGGGGATGCAAGCAGGTGCTGCAAACCGGACCACCGTTTTGGTCCTATGACCAGCTCACCCATTTCAAGCACCATGCGGACACAGTCAAAGTGGGACCAATCTGAAAAGATTCACAGCGTTTCCGTTATTTACATCACCTATAACAGGGAGATTGTTCTCCGAAAGATTGAACAGGAAAACAAGCAAATGTTGGGAGAATTTCAAAGACCGTGCGCCGTTTGTTTAATACGAATCATGAAGAAAAAAATAAAACAAAACAAACGGCAGCACGGGCCCTCCTTCTTCATAATTTCCGCGGAAATTATTAGTCCAAAAGCACACGGAGCTTTTCCACCTCCCTTCGAATCTTGCACGCTCCCGGCCCGCTTCCCAAACGATACATCCCACAAGACAGGCTTTCCCCCATCTGGAGGAGCCCGTCCGTAAAAGCAGGCCGAATGTTTTGCGTGCAGAGAAAGTTTTTTTTTCACAAAAATCGCCGCCCGGCAAAAATGGCAACGTCGAATCGTTGGGAACGTCAGCTTTCTAACGATCGGTCGCCGCGGGAAAAGTCAGCCGCGGGCGGAGGGGGCCCGTGGCCAATCGCCCTTTTTGCCGCAGCTGGATTCGCGCTGCGTCCAAGGACTGAGGCTCTTTTCAGAAAAGCCTTGGCCTCATCTGCTCGCCGCTTCTTTGTGTCGCTTCTCTCTCTCTCTCTCTCTCTCTCTTTTTTTTTTTGCCGGCAAAACAGAACTTTTTAAACTTTCAAGCCTTTTTGCTAAGAGTAAGTTGTCTCCACTCTTCGGGACAAATCCAAGCCGTGGGAGAAACTGCGCCTTCCACACAGAAGACAACCGCGGGATGAAGACGGGAGTCAGCCTCACGCCGGGTGCTCTTTTTCTTTTTTTTTTTTTTCCAGTTCGCCAAACGCCCAAGATGCGATCCTATCGATCATCTCGAGAAATTTTCTTCCGCCCGGTTCCAGATAGGATCGGGTTCTGCCTAGCGTTAGGGACGGGAACGGGAAAGGAAGCGGGTTGTTTTGGGACAGAGTCGTTTTGCTTTTCCCCACCCCCCCCCCCCCCCCCGCCCCCCCCCCTCTGGATTTGGAACTCCGACGGAACGAAGAAAATCTGCAAGGAAACCCGTTAAAAGCGAGAAGCCGAGCGCGCCCAAGAGACACAAAATCCTGTCCCTCCCCTGGCCTGATCCCCTCCCAAAAGGCGCATTGTTGCGCTTCCTGACAAGCGGCTCCCTTTTGCATCGCTCCATGGTAACCTGCGGGCAGCGGCTGCGCGCCCCGACGAACGCACACGCGCCCGGTTCCAGTGACAGGTGTTTCCCGGGTATCTTGATGGCGCGAGGGGTGGGGGGGTAGGGGGGGGGCGGGAAGAAGGAAGAGAAGGACTGAGAACCCAGAACGCTGAGCAGGGAGGCGGGCAGAGGGCGTGGCCTCTCCAGTTAAGCGGCAAAGAGGGGGCGGGGTTGGACTGACTTGGTCAAACCTATCGTCTCCTCCTCCGTCTCCTCCTCCCCCCCTTTGTGGTGGGGGCCGGGGGCCGGGGGGTGGGGGGGGCGGCGGCAGCTTGGTTTGTTCATCGGCGAAGCCGCCGGAGCTCCGGGAGTGAATGGAAGTGGCTTTGCTACCTCGGCAGCTGCTGCGAGCGAGCGAAAGAAACGGAAGGCAAAGGGGGAGACGGGAACGTCAACTCACGCCCCCCGCACGGATCCCTCCGTTTCCTTCCCCCCCCTCTTTCCCACCTTCCCTTTGAAAGACCGGGGGGGGGGAAAAAACAACAACAACAACAACAACAACAACAAAAACAAACACGGAGAGCGAAGGCAGAGATAAAAGCCAGCCGGCTCCGAAGGGAAACCTGTCGGGCACACCGACGGGTTTCGATCGGGGAAAGTAACTTTTGGGCGTCCTTGGATTGCGGCTCGGGAGAAACTTCCTCGGCGGCGGCGCCCCCCCCCCTTCGGAGCTCGGGGGCCGCGCCTCGGCACCAGACCTCGGGAGGAAAAAGGGGGACGAAGTGCTTGGCTGGCGTTGTCCCGGCGCAGGAGAGCCGAGTCGCGGAGGCCATGCGAGCGTCGCGACCCCGGAGCTGAGGAGGAGGAGGAGGAGGAGGAGGAGGAGACGTCCTTGTCCTTTCGGGGCTTCTCCTGCGCCGCCGCCGCCGCCGCCGCTGCAACAGTCGAACTCCTGACACAGAGGGAGATTTTACAACAAACAAGCATGAAGCCGGTGCGAAGGCTGCTTTCCTGGGTGAGCCTCCTTGCCATCACCGGGACCTTCTGTCTCAGCGCTTCTCAGTCAGGTGCGATCCTGTTCCCTCTATTTATTTCCTTCCTTCCTTCCTTCCTTCCTTCCTTCCTTCCTTCCTTCCTTCCTTCCTTCCTTCCTTCCTTCCTTCCCTGGAAAGGGGGGCGGGAGGCTGCGGTTTCCCAATATTCCTCACCTCAAGGGAGCGTCTTCCTTATTCTGAGAGAAAAAAAAGATCCTCGGACAAGATTAAAAATGGGGAGAGGGGCAGCTGACTGGCAGCATTTACCACACATTTCCGGCATCACCTGGCATGCCTTCGGGCCGTTTGGTGCGTGGCGCGCTCAGAACTTGGTTGGCGTTGCTGAAAGGAGAAAAAAAGGAAGGCAAAGTCCCGGGAGCTCTTGTTCTTTTGTCGGGCTCCGACTGGCGCCAGTCTGGAGAGGCGCATTTCGCGGCTGAGGCGGCCTCTGGCCTCCCGTCCTTTCGGCACCTGTAGCCGGGACCCCAACCAGGCGTGGGACGGCCGCCCAGCTGTTGCCTGGGTTTTGCTGTCCTGAGCGGGGAGGACCCAGGTGACAGGGATTAGCTTAGATTGTGGCCGACAGGTGTGGGAAAGTGACGAGATGCGTTCACTGATTGCGGGAGCATCTGCCTTAAAATCTCCTCCCGACAGAACGGCAGTCGTCGGCGGGTGCTTAACTTTGAAGGATCGTGCCCGACGTCTTCTGCTTGAACTGGACAAGCGGAGCCCGCCATTTGAATACAAATGTGGGATTTTCCCGCGCGGTTCTTTCTTTCTTTCTCTCTCTCTCCCCCCCCCCCCCCGGCCGTCTCTCCCCGCTTGTCTCTGTACACAGGCGAGTCTTTCTCCTCCTGTGCTGAATGGGCGACGGCGGCGAGAAAAGGATCAAGTGTGGGCTCGTTCTCCTCCTCCCTTGATTCGGAAGAAATCCGCCGGCTCCCCCCTTCGGAGCGGCTCGTCCTCGCTGGCTGCTTCTCTCGTCGAGTCAAGGGCCAGCTGGGAAGGTTGGGTGGCCAAGCGTGTCCTGAGCGCAGGAGGCAAGGGCGAGCCAGCGCTCCGGTTGTGGTTTCGTGAGAAGCCCGGGTGGCCCAAAGGTTTGCTTTGAGGAGCGCGGTCGGGACGTTTTCAGGCCGGGAAGTCTGATCTGAATCAGGCTTTCATGGAAATCGTGGGTCCGGCGGATTTCACTGCTCACTCCTTCCCCTTAAAGGCACTTTTAACCCACAGGAATCGAGGGCTCCAGATACCATGAGGACAGCAAGACATGGGACGCCCTCAGGAAGAGCCTTTTCTCTATTCCTGACCTGAGTGTCCTTGTGGTCAAAGGCGCTCTTCTGGGTTGTGTGTCACCCGCCTTGCTTGCCAACCTGTTGGGCGATGACTTTTGCCTCCAAAGGAATACAGGGTGCTTGCTATCCCGTCTCTCATTTCCGTCTTGGCTTTGTCTTTGCCACTTCCAATGGTCTTCTCCCTGTTTTCAGTGCCAGAAGGATGGCTGGCTCCCCTGCCCCTCTAACAGTGGAGGCAATACTGAATGGGCATTTCAGGGGCAGCTTATATATATGTTGTGCATTTCGGTCCAAGCGATCTAGAATTCACTTAAACTTTCTGAAGTCAGCAGGGCTTGTGTTGTCTAAATAATTTTGAGCGAATATTTATTGACATTTTTGCTCAACATGTACAGCCCCAGGATTTCATGGCACGGCCATAAATTTTGGTGATCAATTGGTTTATATTTTAGACAGAGGGATGGCACTGGGATTAAACACTAAAATATATGGGCACTTCTGCGAACAAAAGTTTTTTTTATGTGTGTGATAATGAGAATGTGTCAGGAGTGAGAGGAGGAGGAGATACGTAACTATGAAGACGTGCATTGTACACATAGGCTGCATCAAATTCTTATTGTACTAAATGAAACAAAAACAAATTGTTGGAGTGTGTGTATTTGTGCTATGAGCAAAACAAATGAAAACCAACTTCACTTACATATTTCATAAGTTCTCTGAAATGAGAAGTCCTCTTATATTTTCCTTTCCTTTCCTTTCAGTTGCTCTTTTACAAAAGACTTTCACAGTGGATTGAGCGCTTCATAACCAGAACCCACATAACAACTGCTGCCTATTTCAGTTGGGCTGTTTGTGAAGGACTAATCTTGTGACATATCTCTGCAAAGAGTTTCTATCTGTCTCTTTCTCCCCCACCCTTCAGCCAGTGGCAGTTCAGAAGAGTTTGTTTTGGTCCAAATGAAAAATTAAGTGTGGATAAGTAAACTGAGCTGCCAGAGGGCGACAAGATGTTGAGTGAATTGCTTTTAGATGGTACAAATTAAGGAAATGAGGGAAGACAATCTGCTTCTTGCATTATTAGACACAGTTTACAGTTGGCGGGGAGGGGAAAGTTGCATATTTTTGAAATGTTAATTTCTGAAGAAATGAGGGAATGCACCTTATTTACTACTTTATGTCAATTGTATAGAAGAACAATCTGGGTTTTGTTCTGGTAGGGTAGGAGAAACAGTTAAGGAAACAATTTTTGTTCTGTGTATAGTCCTCCAAAGAAAACAGAAAATATTTATCTGTATAATTGTTTCTTTCCTTTATGTTTGATTTGTGTGTGGACAATCCAGACTCTTTAAAATTTTATTCAAAAGAAATCTTGAGATATTGTGTAATTGTCAATTTGGTTCAGAAAGCAGTTGCATGGATTACTTAAATATGAGTAGTTGTTTACATTTTTGCTCCAGGAAATTTGAGAAACAAATAACTGAAAAAAGAAAATGTGTTCTATTGGGCCAGATATAACTGGTGTCAGAATCTTGCTTACTGCAAAATCAGGTTTCATGAATCCAGTGAAAAATATAATATTGTGTTATCTTTTGGGGGATTAAATATAATTTCATCTGAATTAATGGAAATATCATGTTACAGCCTGATAAATGGATAGCCAAATCCTACATCATATTTTTTCATAAATCCCTTTGGTCTGATTAAATTACTCTTTCAAATGATGTAGTTGGATGTCGGTTAGATTTGACTGAGCATTCAAATCCATGCATATTGCATTGCACCGTTTAATTTGGATCTCTATTGGGCATTCAGGCAGGCCACTTGTCCCTTTCATTTTTAAGGTGTCACCAAACATTGTTGAGGAAACTGATAAAACTGGGAATCTGACTGCATATGTGCCAGATAATGATGTTGGAGCTGAGAACAAAAAAATAGACCGAGTAAAACTCTGTTTGCATGTAAAACACTGTGCTGACGACAAAGTGATAAGTTGATTCAACCTCACATTTAAAACATTTTCCATGCTATATTTAATGTTTTGTAGTTCTCAAGATCTTGGATTGTATTGGTCCATTGCATAGAAAAAATATGACTGCTGCAATCTGTTATATTTTCTGAATGATCAAATAAGATTTTAAACCTGATTTAGTTAAAGATAAATATGTGAATTCGAATATATTCTCATAGACAATAAATTTGGCAAATGTGAGCTTTTAAAAATTGCTTATTGGATATCGTGGCTCATCATTCTATATCTATCAGATCAAGGTTCCTGATATATATAGAGAAAAATGGAATATTCCATCTTAAAATAATTGTTTTAGGGAATTTCTTCCAGACTTACACTATTTTCTTCTTTAAAATGATATTGGCTGTTTGCTTTCTGTTTCATGAATTGTATTTTGGTCCCTTGTCTATTTTTAAACTGCTGTTTTCTTTGTATTGCCTTCTGTTACGGTTTTCTATTGGTAGTTCCAGGATATTAATAATTCTACTTATTTTTACGCAAGCCTTTCTTCTCTGGTGGCCATAGCTGAAATATCATTTCTTATTCTGTCTGGGCTTTTTTTCCTTTGTTCTCTCCTTGCCAGCTAGCCTCCCTTCCCGTTCTCCTTATTGACTCTATATTTCTTTGCTGTTCTATTACTTTTTTCCTCAGCCTTTCCCTGCCACATCTCCCCATTATTACTTTGTTGCTTACCATTGTTTTTACTGTGTGGCTAGAGTTAATCACCTCTGTCCATAGTTTATTGAAGCAGAGCACTTGCACTTAAATAGTGCAGTTCTGTTTATTTAGAAGTCATATGTATGTAATAATTTCAGAATCAAGGTGTAATGTTACTGTGCTAGACATTTACAGTTCGAAAAGATTCTAAGGAATATTTTGGGAAAAAAAAACCAAAACAAATAGCGGTGACTCACTTAAGGTCTACTGATGTCTGACAGCCTTAGGTTTCATAGCACCAGTCCCACCGACCACATCATTTCAAATCTAAGCCTTTCAGTTTAACTTGACTGTGGATTACTTCCTGAGCCATTTTCTATTCAGCCCTGTCTGATAGAGCTGGCTGAATGGACAATCACTATTCTGCCACCCAGATTTATTCCTGAAAGAAAATAACATGGCATTGATCCAAGGTCAGCTGCTCTGTTAAAACACTGACTCCCAAGGCTGAATTGGTCCTTAAAGGAATGCTTATGCATCCCTCGGGTACCATCTCTTACAATCTCTCTTCAATGGAAAAGGAAGAAAGCAGCTCTCCGTAATAGAAGAGTAAAACAAGAATTGTTTTAATTGTTAACATCTACTGGTCCATTGTTTACTTATTATCTCATGATGGATATATTCCCTGAGGAGTTCAGTGTATTATGCTGCAGTCTACAACACGCTTTGCTCTGTGGGCTTCTTATGCATCTTCATATATTTCAGTGAGAGTTTAGTAAAGTGCTCCCGAGTGGGTAGTTGAGAGCCTCCAGCTCAATCCACCACAAGGATTGAGATTGCATATATGCGTCTCTTAACATGTTTAAGAGAAATCAGTATAGAAGCCAGTTATAGTGTAATGGGGCCAGTATCTGTTGAGTTAGATATTCGTTTCAGATCCAAAATCCAAGGAGCTCTGAATTAAAAACCAGTAAGTCTGTCTTGTTAGTAAGGATAATCACAATTATTAGCCACTTATGTACAGTAGCCTGAGGAGAAGAATCTGGCATGAACGAATAAATGAATGAATTCAATAACAAATTTCTCTTTGTTCACAATGAACTGAAAATGATATGACTATGTGAAAGGGACCTTTACATTTGACCCATTGCCCACTCAGGTTCTTCCTGTGAAACTATTGCAATTTTCCATGGACATTGGGGCAGGGGAAATTTTTGACTTTCTTACACATTACTGTAACTAAGAATCAAGCTTTATTGATATGCCATATTCTGCATAGTTCATAGACTCCATAAGTATCAATAATAATGTCTAGTAATATATAAGTATTGTAATACTTTGTGTATGATTCACTGGGAAGTTTCACTGCATAATAACCATTGAAATTAATCCAAGTTTTGTCTACTGTCTATCTTGAAAACGCCCAATCCTGCCTGAACTTGGAAGATAAGTAGGGCCAGGCCTAGTTAGTACTTGGATGGGAGAAATCAATAGAAGTTTTTTTTAAGTGTATGTGTATATGTATGACATGGCCTTCTCCTCTTCCAATTAACTGCTTTGTTTGCTGTACAGTGTCAAATGGCTTGATCAATCATCTGGCAGTTACATTTATTCTTCCTAGTTTCTGCAAAGGAGATTGAGAAGCTATTATTTCCCTTGCCATAATATCCATCTCACTTGTTTGCCTTCTACCTCTTCAATTTTGACAGGCTTGAAAGGTTGTATACGCACCCATTTATTCCTGTTCTAACCCTCCCCTGTGGCCATGCAAAACCATATAAAGCCAAAAGTCTTGAGAAACCTGAGTACTTAGTGATACAGATTATTTTTGATCACATTTGGGACCAGAATTTTGGTGGCTAAGTGATGCAGTCATAAAGCAATACATCACCCGACTGCATTGCTTAGCAACCTCAATCTCAGCACTCTAATTGATGTTGTAAATGGTGGCTAGTTAAACACAATCAAGCCATTCCAGACTTGGCCCTACCCAGTCCTGAGCTTCAATAAGATAAGTGACTGCCTCCAAGTCCCTCCCCCCATCTCTCCCCCCCCCCCCCAGCTCTGTCCTTTGGCCACCCTCTCCCTTTACTCTCTCTTTACAGGGTGGCAAGCAGTTCCAGAACTGTGTGGATCTGGAGCTTCTTGCCATGACTCCAGAAGCTGTAGCTGCCCCAATCCAGACCCAGATCCCTTGTCATCCTGCATTTCGAGATACCTGCTGCCCTACACTCCACGCCTGGCTTTCCATTTTCTTGGTTCCATCGTAGGCAAGGTGTGCCTGGCCTAGCTGCTGAGCCAGCTGGGGTTGGCTTTGCACTGTGAATAAATGGGGAAAATCGCTGGTTTTGGCATTTTTACTCATTTTTCATAGTGCAAAGCCAGCCCCATTCCTGCCCAAAAGGCACTTCTTTTCAAAAAGTTCCTAGGCAGGGATGGGGCTGGATTTGCATTGTTAAAAGCAGGGAGGGGAGGAAAGGCTGCTTTCAGCCCTTTTCTTCTTTTTACAGTGCAAAGCTAAGCCAACTAGGCTTGACAGCCAAGCAGGGCATGCATCATGGATAAAAAGCTAGGTCATAGCCTAGGATAAGAAGATAGCAAAAATGAGCTCTGAGGCAGTTGAATGAGGGCAGCAGGGGTCAAAAGAGGATAGATGTGGAGGAGATTGTGGTGGTGGTGGTGGGGAGAATTGCAGTGCCTCTGCATCTTAAATGAGGGTCGGCTGCCAAGTACCAGCATTTTGATCACATGACTGTGTGGGGAACTGCAATGGCTGTAATTTCAAGCATGGATCCTTTGTTCAGCGCCCTTGAAACTTTGAATAGTTGCTGAACAAATAGTTGAAAGTTGAGGATACCTGTCCCCCATTTTGCTGAGGACTCTTGTATGGATTTATCTTGATTATAGATGGGATAATTAAACCTCCAACAACATAGTTAGGTTGCCAGTTGACCAGAAAGCGGTAGTTCGGACTCAGACTTATTTCAGGTTAATTTTAAATTCCTTTGGATTAATTGTCAGGGTTAGCTCACTTTTGGAGTTTACATGACACTTACTCCCTTTCTTTGACTCATTTAAATATGTCAGGCAAAAAGGCCTGTGAATATTGGACAGGATTGTTAAATTAATTTGAAAAAAAAATGTCCAAGATTGTTCATATACTATACTCTAACTGCAGTTTGATGAAGGTTTTCAGATTGCAGTGTAAATTCCCTTTGCACATCAAGCAGTTCCTAACATCAACTGCAATGGTGGCCATTTGAAAAGTTGGCAGTACTAAATAAATCTCCCAAAGGCATGGGGAGCATGCAACCTTTGTTTAATTTTGAAGAAAGCATTTCAAGAATGACTGGCCTGTATGAGAAAACTCTGAACTGTCTTTGTATGTATCAAGGACCTTTAATTGCATTATTCTGCCCCTGAAGCTCAGCAAGAAAAGAGACTCATGTATATGTAAGAATGGTTCAGAAATTTTTCTCATCTGAATTTATTCCCAAATTGTTAAATTCTAAACCACCTGGAGTTGTTTCCACAATGGAACAAATGGATTAGTAATAGTTTATTCTTTTATTTATTAGCAAATTTGAGCATAGCCATGCATCCATACAATTTTCCACAGTTCTCAATTCCTTTGTGCCTTACTCTTAGTTTATATTACCCATCCATGTGATACAATGATGTAGTCATGCATAAAATTTTGATTTGTTTTATGCATGATTGCATCAAGATTTCTTTGGTGCAGTGTGATTGCAGGAAGCATTGTGAAGCAAATTTAATTTGAAAGCACATGTGATTTCTTTTTATCTGATGTTTTATAGCAAGATAAAATGGTAAATAATAGCACATCCATGCGTTGATACAACCTTAAAAAAAATAAAGATTTTTAGTGCAAGCTCAGTAATGATTTTCCTATAGTATTTTATCAATTCACCCATCCATGCACATCTTGCATACAGAAAGAAAATCTCTACATGAATTTAAGACTATGACAAATTGTACATGTCCCTATTATACACTTCATGAAAAAATATCAGTTATTTACCTCATAATTTTAAGTAGAAATCCTGTTCTTCTAGTTAAGTTAGAATATAGTAAGATGAAATAAAAGCCTGGCAATAAAATTGGGGAAAATTTTAGTATGTAATACTAGATTTGTATAGATTTGTAGATTTTAATTGAAAATCGTCATTATATACAAAACCTGCTCGATTCTTGCCTGGAAGTAATTTAGCATGATACTTTTTCTTTAAATGAGAGGTTAATCTATTTCATGAAAATGGCCCAATTTTTTTACCACTTAATGCAATTTTTAGATGTTATAGTAAACCGAAATTCCTGTTTCTTTCATAAAAACACAAACATTCCCCTCCACCAGAGTGGACATTTGTCTAATTATTAAAAAGCTTAACTATGATAAGGGCAGGAGCCCCTCTATTTTTTAAAAAATGTGAAAAAAAGACACTGTCACTAAAAACTGACAGTGAAATTTTGAGAATTAGTAGCATAGTTTCCCACTATTTTATGATATTTTAATATTAATTTAACCTTATAAAGATAACCTTTTAATTTGCTTCCCAGGAACTTGGAGGGCAGGGAACTG
Source organism: Laticauda colubrina (assembly GCA_015471245.1). NCBI lineage: Eukaryota > Metazoa > Chordata > Lepidosauria > Squamata > Elapidae > Laticauda > Laticauda colubrina. The sequence goes on from BLBF01000025.1 coordinate 25,796,992, forward strand.
AAAAATTCAGTTGCGTCGCGTTTGTATTTTGTTTGGGCTGTTTACATGGGATGCCTTCACTCATTGCAACTCTGATAATGCATGGAAAAAAGTGTGAGAAAAAGAACTGATTTCTTAGCCAGTCTTCTTCTAAAATATTTTAAGTGGTTTCATAGCATGAAATGAAACACTTTTGCAAGTAATAAATAATTCCATCATTTCTTACCTATTTCTATTCTATGTAAGTAGTGCAACTATGTAAGTATAGCATATTTTGATGGCATTTGGTCAATTTTTGCTTATGCCACATTTATTTCATATAGTAGTGAAAGACCCCTCTTCATCTTTTTCTCAGTCCTTGTTTCAGCTGCTCTATACTTTTATTTGTAAGTGGAACTATTTCTTACTGGGAAATGGCCTTCATGGTGAAGGCCATTTTGATACAAGTTGACTTTGGTCTTGGTTGTCCCTTTGCTTGGTTGTATCTGCCCTTTTTCTTAAGTTCACTTTAAAAAAAAGCAGTTTTCTGAAAAGCAGGATTGGCAAAACAAATAAATAAAAACTTACTGTATACACTGCTTTGGCTGAGCCTTATTATTTAAAATAAAACTACTGTAGAACTGTTATATAATTAAAGCAAAATCAAATCTCTTCAAGTTAAAAGTACCCATTCTTTGTCAAACTGAACATAATTAAAACATGTACATTCTCTTTTTATACATAACAGTGGGTGCATTTAATCTGATATGTTATTAGCCTGCTTCTTTTTAAAACTTATGCAGTTTCTTATGTTTTAGACTGAGAAACATTTTTGGGTCAGGCTAAGTTTCTTATTTGGTACAGTTTAAAACTGGATTTCATGTGCCTTTGTATTAATTTCATAAAGAGCTTCAGGTCACAATTCTCAAAGAGCAATATGCAAAAGATGATTGCATTCTGAATTCTCCTTTATAAAATATAAACACTAATTTTTGAATTGTTAGTGAGCAATTGCATTCTGTCAGGGATAGATCAAAGATAGACATTGTTGATACCAAGCATTGGCATTTATTTTTAAGTTCTAAAAAAGGTAAAACTGGTTGATTTTGAGATGTTATATTAAATGGGATAGTGGTTTATTGGCCAAGATATGTTCTTTTATGTCAGCTAAGCTTTCTTGTCATATCATTCACTGAGTAAATAAGCAATTGAACTGTTAAGAATTTTAGTATATAATACTTAAGTCTCTGAACACAGTACTCTGTCACTGGACTTTATACAGCATAGCTTGGCATCAGAACAGAGTTTAGAATTCAAAGTTTAGTTTTTCAGAGAAAAATGATAGAGATAATGAAACAGTGGTTTGAATCTTTTTTTTCCTTCACTTTTTTGACTGACGTTTTGCACAAAATTTTGTAGGTCAAAATTTTGATAAGACAAAAACAAAGGATGCCATTTTGTTTGCCATCAGAGGTTGGTTTTCCAAAGTATAAATTGGCTGTACAACTAAAGGGGTTGTATGCTGGGGTTCCAACCTGTTCAGGTATTCTTTATTTAATGACCACTTATTCGGTGACCATTCAAAGTTACAATGGCACTCAATGAGTGGTACTTTTGACCGGTCCTCAAATTTCCAGCCATCCTAGTAATCAAGGGGATAGATTGATTTCAAACTGGCACTTGGCAACCAGCTTGCACTTAGAACAATTGAAGAAGTCACAGTCCTCAAATTGTCATTTGCAACCATCTCTGCTGACTTCCCACAAGCCAAGTCAGTGAGGAAGTTAGCAGGGAATGTTGCAAATCACTTGCAAACTCTCTGTGTGATAGTAGCCACCCTCAGTCGTACTGCATTTGTGCGAAACCTTGCCAGCTATTTCTCTGCCTGGCAATAGTCATTCCCAGCCCTGCGGAGCTCATCCAGGAACTTGCCAGCTAACCAACCACCCCCTCTGCCTGGGTGGGGCAAACAGGAAGATGTTCTTCTAAAATCATGCTACACATATTTACTCTATTAATAAGGGCTTCTGCCTTGGTAAGTGGGGTGGACTAGAAGACCTCCAAGGTCCTTTCTAGCCCTATGATATCATGAATTTTATTCAGTATAGGTGTTAGTAATATGAAGAGAGCACACTTATTCCATATTCAGCTTTTCAGTTACAGACTCAACTCATAATCTATTTTAAAAGACCTATTTATTTAGATACAAATGTAAGGTGAATGCCACATTTAACTTTTGGGTTCAGTAAAATTGTTAACTTGAATTAATTAAATACAATTAATGTTATTTATTGTATTTTTTTTAATTTGCCCATTTTGTTGCATTTAAGATTACAAATTCTGGCAATTTTTCATTTTTACAGACCATATCTAGTATTTGGGTGCATAGCACATGGCCTTGCTGGAGCTCCAAATTGTAGATTTCTGCTTTAAGCCTCCTTTTGCATTCTCTCCCAGATAGGACTGAAACCTGCTGAGATAAGGTAAAAAGTAAAAAGCTACAATTCCAGAGAAAGGACCATTGTGCCTCTCCTCACTGAGATAGCAACTAATCTGATAATCAGTGTGAATGCAGAAGTACTTTTAAGTTTATGAAATTATTAACAGAAGTTTTTTTTATTAGTTCCCATAGAAGCTCTCTGATCCTCGATCATTTTTTTGGGTTTAGAAGAGGTTTTTAAAAATATGTCTACACATTTCTTTCTTTATGGGTGCTGTTTAATATATTACCTAAACTTTGTGTAAGAATTGTTATGATTGAAAACACATGCTTATTTCATTCTGCTTGTGTACAGTGAAAAGGAAAAATAATGTCTTAAACTGATTTAGAATAGATTTGAGATAAACAAGAAATAAATACTACTTATCAATTGTCAAAAAGATTGCTAACTTGATAACCAGGGATTTTCTTGAGAAAAAGAGGGGGCTTTCTTCAGAAAAATAGTTCTGTAAAATATTTCTTTTGATTTGTACTTTGAGTTTCTGGAAACCATGTTTGTTTCTTAGTAGGTTTTGAAGACGGCCTTGTTTATGGATTGGAAAATACAGGTTCATGGTCACATATAGCTGTGGAAACTCACTGGGTGACTTTGAACCAGTTACTACTTTTGCTTCAGAGATGCTATTTTAAACAAGAAATTAGAAGAGGAATCTATGCATACTTCACTGAACTCCTGAAAGAAAGGTGGGGTGTATATCTAATAAATGTCATTTTTTTTCCATGAATATGTAATAATAACAGCAACCTTTTGTAGTATTCTGAGACAGAAATTAAATAGAATACATTGAAATCACGTATCTACTGTTTATATTTTTTCATTTAATGTCTCAAGGCTTGGCTCCCCCACCCCCCAAAGAAAATTGCTATTATTTTGTTCTTTAAATCTAGGCAATGTATAATGTTCCTCCTATAACACAATCTTTTTGATAAACTCAATATAGCTTTACAAAACTATGTAATTTATATTTATCTTTTAAAAAAACTAAAGCACATGACTCTCTCCAAAAATAAAAAATAAATAAATTACTTTTTAAAAATCCAAACAAAAAATAACACCATCTTTTCATGCATGGTTCTTAACCAGGCTAGCTGAAAACAGCCACAGTAAGAAAACCTTCCAGCCATTTCAGATATAAACCTTTCATCTAATAGCAGATGCATTTTATGCAAAAACATATGCATTTGTTTAAGTTGGAGATTTTGAGCAGAATGCTGAATTCAAGTTTTAAGCCCAATACTGCACAGTAATGCTATTTATTAACATACTATAAGTAATATGTTATTTAAACAAACTAGGTATAAGTAATACTTTACACAAATTATATAACTATATCATAGTTTGCAGGAAACATTTTGCCAGGAAAACATTTTCTGGCTATCTCACTCACAAACATTATTTCTTGCATATCCAAAATGTATAAATACAGTTTGCTATCTAGTAACTGAAGATAACTTCACTGCACTCTGATGAAGAGTTAATTGTTTAGTTTGGTATTTATGAACAAGTGTTGATCCAGCCTACTTATATTTGTTTTATTCAGACAGAAATGTCATTACTTGTTAACTTAGATGACTGACTTGTAAAGAGTGTTGTAACTGGCAGTAAGAATTCAAGAGGTTAAGAATTTTAATATAAAGGACATAATCAAGAGAATATTTAAAATAAATATTTGGGTGTTGAACATAAATACATTATTAAATGGTCAACAATTACCCAGTGTTTGTAAGAAACTGCAGGAACAACTTAGTTTGTAAAGATTAATTTGTTGGTGAAGGTCAAGGGAGAGATAACATTTAAATCCTGTGTTGAAATGGTTGGATTGTGACCCTTGAAAGCCATGTGTTCCAATCCTCTGAATGCTTACTAAAAAGTAAATCTCCTTGAAATTTGCTCTCATGTAGTTGCATTCAGGCTTGCAGACCAAATCTGGCAGGAAGTCATAATGTCATCTAGAGCTGGAATTTGAAGCCAACAGCAGTGGGGACATTTGTAATAGAGATAGATTTAGCATTGGGTAACAGAAATGCAAACTCTTATCGTTTGGAGGTCCTCAAACAATTGCAGATTAGGTTGATGTAAAGGTAATCTACAATAATAAAAATTAACAATCTATTTTATGTAAAATCAGATGATAGAGAGTTTAGGAAGCTTGTTTGGCTGTTGACAACAGTTAATTGTTTCAAGATAACTTTCCATTTTTTGTGTTATGTTTTAGGAATAAAAAAATGTCGCAAGTGTATATAATTTTCTTTTTCCCAGCTATGCATAAATCATGACTGTCTATTGGCAAAATCTCCAGATAATATTTAGTCTTTGAAATTCTCAATATGGTCTTGTTATGCTATTTTATAATATCCTGCCAATATTATTGTTCCATCCCCAGCAAAAATGAAAGCATTGAGTCATGGAATGCTTATACTGTAATTTTTAACAAGACATACACAATGAAGTATGAACACTTCTTAGCCTATCTTCAGAATGGACAGAAGAATTCAACCTGCAGTTTCTTTTGGCAGTTAAAGATTCCAAAGTTTGCCTTTGTTCTGTAGAATTTATATGTGTGATACTAAACTAGGCTATGTACAAGTACAGAGTTTTTTATAAAGTATTTTTACCGCAAATTCACAATGAACTTTGTGTTACATATTGATGCTTTTAAAAAATGAAATCTAGATAAGTGATCTGTAGTACATTTTGACTTGTATCATACTGAGAGCCAGAGATCAGCCAGAGTTTAAGAGATCAGGCAAGAAACTGGGAGACTATGAATTGTAGTCCTGCCTTGGGCCAATCACTTCCTCTAAGCCCTAGGAAGGAGGCAAGAGCAATCCACTTCTGAAAAACCATGCCAATGATTGAACAGAAAAATATAAAATTAACGCTAGGCGGAGGAAGCCAAAGGGATACGTCTGCACTGAATGCTACTTTATGCTGCTGCTAGTACTACTACTATGAAGTGTTGTCTATCTTGGTGTTTGAGAGTTAAAACTACTTATAAATACTTCTCAAATTATGATTGCAGTTGTGACCAGGATTGCCATCACTAAGCAATATAATTGTAAAGCCATGATATCACATGAGCCGATCGCTTAGCAATGGCAATCCAAGCATCCTGGTTGTTTATCACAACCCAAGATGTGCGGGTTCTTAAGTGGGAAGTGGAAGGAGTCCCAGCAAAGGGGTACTATAGGGGGATGGGGGAGCCCTGGAGGCCCCTGTGCAGTCGTGAATGAATTGGGGGACCGGGGGCTATAATGCAGTGTGACTTCAGAAAAACCTGTGAAAGAGGGTATGGAATGTGTGCAAATGCAGGGAGGGCGGAGAAGAAAGTTTTTGGAGTGCATGTATATTTGTGAGTGCAGAAAGGCTGGGGAAAGACGATGTGGGACATGTGTGAGTGAAGGGAGGCCAGAGGCCAGGAGTGTGTGAGTGAAGAAAGACCAGGGGTGAAAATCAATTTCCAACCTTCCTTGCCAGCTTCCCCATTGACTTTATGGGAAGTCTTCAGTGAGATTTGTAAATGGGGATCATGTGACTGTATGAACTACCAGAGCTTTAAGAACTGGATGTAAAATCCTTTTGTTCAATACCATCTGTAATCCTTTTTGGACCATTATTCAATCATCTTTATTCTATTTCATAAAAGGAATGTTTTTTAAATGTTCAGTAAAAAAATCTTTAGATTCAATATTGTACACAATTCTTTCATTTATCTTAGTAATAAGATGGCAAAGAGGTATATATACCTTTTCATTAACAAAAGCAAATTAAAAAAACATTCTGCAGCCTTCCTGACTTTACAACTTTAATTATATCTACTGTAGAATACCAGTCCTTCACCTCACAATACAAAAATAAGTAAAAAGTCATTTTGGTGCCTGAAAAACTTTTCATCATATATGAACAACATGTCTACTTTGTCTGGAATATTGGTTCTTATCGATGGGATATAATTGCCTTGATTCTAATGTGTTTCATGATTCCAATTCTACCTATACCTGTGTAATTGACATTTTCAGGGTTTGTCACTAGTTGAAGGACTATACCAGTGCAATGGTGGTTAACCTTTTCAGCACCAAGTGCTGGAACAGGAGTGGGTGTGCGCCAAAAAGGCACTGAGCGCTGAAACACACGTGTGCGCCGGAAACTGGAAGAGCAATGGATGATGGTCAATGCCCGGAAAGATGGATATAGTGTATATATATATCACAATAACTTTTTTTCAAGGAGATGAGGAGGAGGAGAGGGGAGACTATAAACTATCAAACTCTATTGTTAGTTTATTTATTTAAGATAAATAAATCTTATTTAAATAAGATTATTTATTTTTAAAATGTCTTGAAGGATTTATTTTGCATGTAAGTAACTCTGAGGAAAACTCGGTAGTGCAAATATCAAAAAGCTTTAGTTCCATGTGTTGTTGGACTAAATTCCTATAATTTATTATCCTTAGCCAGTATAGTTGATGCTGATTGGAACTGTAATCTAACAACATCTGGAAGAATATCACTTTTTGGATGGTGGGATGGGCAGCATATACATTTATTAAATAAATAAATAAATATTTTGCCACAAAAGCATGTAACTCCATATCATAAATTGTTGAAGCTTAGAGAATTGAACTGGGCATTCTGTGATTTCTACTGAACCTGCAAAAGCTCTCAGTCAGGCTACTACTTAGACCCAATTTAATATTATAGTAAGAATTAAAGGGAAGTTGGATGAAACCTGCATAGAGCTACTTTTACAGCTTTGTGGATCCTCTCTGAGCTGGTATATCCTTCATGTGGGTAGAAGCTTTCATTCACTAAATCTTCAGTCTTTTAGTTTTGCCTTTGAATGGGCGAGACAATAAGAGCTTCTTTGGTAAAATAAAAATGTACCTTTCATGCAAGCCAGAATGCAGTTCAAAAGGAATTTGGAACATATTTGATGGATACTCTGTATTAGTCTAGAAAACATTTAGATTTATATCCTGCTGGTTTAGATTTATATCTTTCTCCAAGATTTTAGAGTATGCACACAGCATTCCCTCCTTCAGTTTTCTCCTGCCACAACACCTATGTAAAGTAGGTTGGTCTGGGACAGAATAAGTGACCCACAGTCACAGAGTGGGCTTCCATGACTACAGACTAGTAGAATTGGGATTTCCTTAATCCAGTGTCTTAACCACCATACCTCATACAGTAGTTCTATCTGCCTGCATACATCTGTCAAACTGATTTGATCATTTGAACCAGAATCATAAAGCTGGAAAAGAACCTTGAGGCCACTGACTGATTCACTTGCCTGAAAGCATTCCAATCAAATGGCTGTGAAGTTGCGATGTGAGTATAATGTAACTTTGATCCACTATTCTATGCTCTGTACTCTGGAATGTAAAACTACTTTCCACTTTTATGCCACATCCTTTCAAGTACAGTTAACCATTTATTTAGTGACCATTTGAAGTTACAGTGGTTCTGGAAAAAAGTGTCATGATAGTTTTTCATACTTATGACCATTGAAGCACCCCCCCCCCATGGTCATGTGATCAAAACTTGGATGCTTGGAAACTGGAATGCATTTATGAAGCTTGCAGTGTCCCAGGGTCATGTGATCATGTGCTTCTAACAAGCAAAGTCAATGGGGAAGCCAGATTCACTTAGCAACCATGTTACTAACTTAACAATTACAGTGATTCACTTAACAATTGTGACAAGAAAGATTTTAAAATGGGACAAAACTCATTTAAGCCATGGTGGCACAGTAGAATGCTGTATTGCAGGTAAACCCGGCCCACAGCCAGGAGTTCAATCCTGGCCAGCTCAAGGTTGACTTTGTGGTCAGTAAAATGAGGACCCAGATTGTTGGATCCAATATAAATGTAATAAAATACTGTTAACCGCTTAGATAAGGCTGTATGAAGCGGTAGTGTAAGTGTAAGTGCTATTGCTGTTAACAAGTGTCTTGCTAAAGCCCATGTCACACTGCACCAACGGATGCAAAGAGGATGTAAAACGGAGAGAAACACTTGCCATCCATTGGTTAACGCAATGCATCCGTTCTGTACTCACTGCGTGCGTGATTCATACGTTCTATCCGTCCAGCATCCGTCTACTGAGATTTCATCCGCTCAAAAAGTTTTGAGCTGCACAAAACTTTTTGAGCGGATGAAATTTCCATCGCGTCCGTTCTACATCCGTGACACATACGGGGAACAAACGTTCTATGTCCGTCATCATCCGTTAAACGTCCGCTGTATCCGCTCGGCATCTGCTGCGCATCCACGCAACTCGCATCCGCTCCAGCGGAAAACGGAAAAAGGGAGGAAGCGAAACAGACATGGAATGTCCACACAGCGTTAGTAGCACGGACATAGAAAGGATGAAAGCTGATGCATCTCGTATAGAAAGCATTAAAATGGAAAAAACGTTTGTATATGGGATGTATCTCGGATATTTAGGATGTCTGCAGGATGTCTAGAGGATGCAGAAGGACACCTAGCGGAAAACCGATATTTCCTATAAAAAGGGGGAGGAAATCACCTGGATCTCACTTTCAGTCCAGCAGACTTGGTGTGCAGACCTCTTCAGCCTGGCTCTTGCACTTCAACATCATCCATTGATCTCCACCATGGATCAACGCACACTCCTTTTGGTAGCTGCCATCATTCAACACCAGTACAAAGCCCTCTTCAAGCTCTTTCACCTTTTCTACGCAAAGAGAAGGAGACGTCCAAGAACTGTGTGGGTCCGACGATGGATCGAGAGAAGAGCGGAGTATGGACTGTATGACAAGCTGATGGTGGAGCTGAGGAATGAAGACACTCGTGCATTCCAGCACTTCATGAGGATGCCACCAGCCATGTTTGATGAACTTGTGGAGCATCTGAGACCCAGGTTGACCAAGCCGAGCACCAACTTCCGTCCCAGCCTGGACCCTGGGCTGAAGGTGGCACTGACTCTGCGCCACCTGGCTTCTGGGACCACATACAGAAACATGCAGTATGCCTGGAGGGTGCCACACAAAACCATCAGCATTGTGGTCAGAGAAGTGGTGCAGGCCATCATCGAAGAATACCTGGAGGAGCTCCTCCAGTGTCCCACCATTGAAGAAGGCTGGAGGAAAGTTGCAGAGCAGTGGTACCTCAAGGAGGGGCTGGAAAGCAACCTCATCATGGGTTTCCCAGATCCAGACCCCCTGCCCAACGACACACAAGATGTGTCCTTCATCCCCCTGATTCCTTCATCGTAGGGGATGACGCCTTCTCCCTCAGAACCTACCTCATGAAGCCCTACACTTCCAATTGCCTCACCCGTGAAGAGAGGATCTTCAACTAGAGGCTGTCCAGGGCAAGGCGGGTGGTGGAGAACGCCTTTGGCATCCTGGCCAACAGGTTCCAGGTACTTCTCACCACCATGCAGCATCGCCCAGAGACCTTGAGGAACATCGTGGAAGCTTGCTGCATCCTGCACAATCTCATGCGCACCCGCTACCCAGTGTTGCAGAACAGGCTTGTGGACCATCAACAAGGCAATGGGGACATGGAGCCTGGTGAATGGAGGCAAGGGCGAAACCTGATAGACACTGTGGATGTACCAGGCCCCAACAGAGCTTCACGTGAAGGGAAGAAGCAGAGCAACCTCCTGAAACACTGGTGCAACTCCCCAGCTGGAGCAGTGGAGTGGCAAGACAGGATGGTAGATGCTTAATGGATGCTTCCTTCCTGTCCCATAACACTGATAAGATTGTGCCATGTATGTTGAGTGGCCCTACAATGAACAGGGCATTTAATAAAGAGTTGTGTTTATGTTGAAATGTGTTGATCAATGATTAAATTGTTATTGATAAAAAAGGGCCACATGTGTGGCAGCTGGGAGGGTGGACCATACAGTCCCACTATGCTTGCACTGGAGGTTTATCCATCCCACAGCTATCCTTGCCCATCCCACAGCTATTATCCATCCCACAGCTATCCTTGCCCATCCCACAGCTATTATCCATCCCACAGCTATCCTTGCCCATCCCACAAGCATGCAAAGGCTTAACCATTTTCTAAAAGCTTCCACCAAGACTTTATTAAGTAAAAGAAATGAACCAAGTGTGTGAAGCAAAGATAACCTTTATTAATAACAAACTGTAAAAGCAAAATGACCCAAGTAAAGTGTCTCAAGCAAAGATAAAGTCAACAGGTAACAGCTCAGTCTCTGGCACTGTTCTCAGTCACTCTGAGGCATGCCTATGGTCTCAGGTGTAAAGGGTCCAGGGGCTGTGAAGGTGGCAGTGGCTGGAGTGCTGGTCTGAGGCACCATTGGGGTGCCTGGCCCCAAGAGGACAACCGGAGATGGTGTGTGCAGGAAGCTCTGAGAGAGCTGGCTCAGGCCTGTGAGGTTGAGAGGCCCTTCATCCAGGACCTGGGATATCAGGCACAGGACTGATGACAGATGTTCTGTTGAGGGGCTTGGCTGTGAGGTGGAGGAAGGAGGAGTGTAGTGGGGCTGTCTGGTCTGCAGCTGGGCGAGGTGAGGCGTCGGTGCCATCTGAGGCGTCGGTGGCATCTGTGGCGTCGGTGGCATCTGTGGCAGGCGATGAACCTGAGCCTGGACTGGGAAGGGCTGCCTCTGTTGAGGGAAGTCCTGGTAGCCGTAGCCTTGGTAGGAGAGGGGCTGTTGAAAGCCTTGGAAGGGCTGTGACATCGCCTGGGGTGGAGGAGCAGACCTGGAGTGGGTGGGAGCAGGTTCAGCTGGGCCTGGAGGGTGGTGCAGAAGTGCAGTGATCCTCTCCTTCATCACCTGGTACTGGGGCTCGGGCATGTCCATGGGGGTCTGGGTCACGTAGGTGAGGAAAGGCTTGTGGTTTGAGGATGGAATCTCGAAGTGTACCAGTTGAGAGAGGAGATCTGCGCTGTTCTTGATTGTGTCCCTGATCTCCAAGAGGACAGTGTGGCTCTGTCCCTCCGTTCTGCCTCTCTGCCTGCTTTCTGTGGAGGTAGAGCTGGGTGTGGGTGTGGGTTGGTCTCTGGTGGCTGCGGCCTCCTCTTGCTCCATCTGCATCAGGGGATCCTCCATGTCCTCCGGCATGGGGTGTGCAGCTGTCGGGGGGTGGGGGTCTCTGTCATGGGGCGCTCCTCAGACACCTGCCTGGACACACTGGCTCTTTCCTGGCTGGAAGAGGACTGGCTGTCTGTGGGCTGTCTGAGGGAGAGAGTTGACAGAGGGGCTGCTCCTTGGTGGCGGATCTCACCCTGCAGGAAGCTGCACTTGGCCATGACGTAGGTCTCCCGGTCTGTGAGCTTGACAGCGGCCTGCCCGGATCTCTTCAGGTGCAGCTTGCCATACCAAGTGTGCATATGTTTCCACCACCCCAGGAGGACATCAGAAGTGTAGTGCAGGCTCTCCGCCTTCTTTCTCCAAGCTGCCTGCTTTCTCTTGGTGTCTCGATATAGCCTGTGGCCCTTCCTCCACAGGTACTCGTTCTCCCTCAGCCATTCGAGCACCTCCTCTTCATGGTCCTCTGCAATGGAGTACGGTTTCCTCTCCCCCTTCTCCTTCTCCTTCGCTTGCCTCTTCCTCCCTCTGGCAGGGCCTTCTGGGCCCTCATCAGCAGGGCGTTGAGGGCTTTGGGGCTGGTCCACCACACCACCAGCACCAGCAGCAGTAGCAGCAACAGTAGTAGCAGCACCACCACCAGCAGCAGCACCAGCAACAGAAGCACCAGCAACAGAAGCCCCAGCAGCACCAGCAGGAGAAGCACTAGCAGCACCAGCAGAAGCACCACCAGCAGCAGAGTCAGCTCCAGGGGGTGGGATGGTGGTTCTGTCCTTCTTTCCAGGGCTGGCAGGATTAGCACAGGCTTCCTCTTTTTCCCCATGGTCTCTGATAAAGATGTCTCTGGCAGCAGGTCTTTCCTCTGAATGCTGGCCACGTGCGAGCTGCTTCCTTTTATATCCGCGGGGCTGATGCAATGCATCCTCCCCGCATGCGCAGTGAACGCTTTGCATCCGCTAGGCATCCGCTAGGCGTCCGTGATGCATCCGCGTCATCCGCTACGCATCCGCCCCTTCTGCTACGCATCCGCTTTGCTGTTCTCCCCCGGAAGCCCTGCGGACGTGCCATCCGCTTCCATCCACTAGGCTTCCGTTGAGCATCTGCTTAACATCCTCGCTACGTCCTCTCCCCGTCCGTTCCTTTCCGTTCTTTTCCATTCTGTTTATGCAAATTTTTGCCCCTTTTGAGAGCGGATAACAACGGATGGAGCCAAAGATGGAATTTTGCCCGTCCGCTGTGTCCTTTTTACATACGTTTTGCATCCGTCAGCTGATGTGACCTAGCCTTTAGCAATGGAAATTTTGGTATCAGTTGTGATTGTAAGAAAAGGACTTCCTGTATTTGATGAATGTATCACTTTTTCTCCATCAGTTGTCTTTTTTCAAAAGCTCAACAGGCCAGACCAGCTCCTTCAATCTTTCTTCCCAGGTCTTAATTTTTATTTTTCTGATCATCCTTGTTGCTCTTCTCTGAATCTTTTACAATTTGCTTGAATTATCAGTGTGCTCTCAGAACTGGACATAATATGTGAGATGGATTTTGGCCAAAGCAAAATAAAACAGATAGTTAATTTCCATGATTCAAAAATTAGTTATATGGATGGAACCAAACGTGGTTTGTTGTACAGCACAGTCACATTCCTGGCTCACATTCAGTTTCCTACTTTTCCAAGATCTTTTTCAGAAGTGCCAGGCATTTCCATTGGTTTCTGTGTAAGGGATTATTGAGGACTTAAGGGTATGTTTAGTATTTTTTCCATCAGTGCAGATTTTCCCTCTTAATTTTCAAAATGTTAATTACTCATAAATGACAACTGTCATCAAGTTTTTGACATTTACTATAACTTACTAACTTTTTAAAAATATCTCAAGAAGGTCCTAAATGGCTGATCTAATAATGGTCTCATTTGCAACAGATGAATGTACATTTAAAAATTAATTATCCAAGTAATAAAAGAAAATGGTTTAAAATGCCAAACAATAGTTACGCTTTGAATTGTGTGAGAATTTGCAGATATAAAATGGATGGTAAGTCTGTAGGTAAGAGTATTCTTCCTTGATAGTTCCAATGATGCATTGTTGCTATATAGGCAAAGAAATTAAGCTGTTTTTTTTTCTGAATTGAAAAAGTGGAACATAACCCAGGTGATATTCCTTTATGTAGATAAGGATTGTCAGCCTTTAGATTAGATGCCATTGACTATTTTTACCCTAAGCCTTGTTATTGATCCATTCCTTGTAAAGCCCCTTTCTTATTATTCTTTCAAACCCAACAGAACATTGGTTATAAATTAGAAAGGGACTTGGATCCATGTCTATATGTTTGTCTGGCTGCAGGAGAACATGAAACACAGAACAGGACAGGACAGGACAGGACTACATTGTGAGTTTCAGGAGAAACCAACATAAGAAATATGGAATTTGAAACTGAATTGGATCAGACCAGGAGCTGCAGAGAAAAAAAAAAACTGAAAATTTTATCCCAGTGCATCACTACAGAAGAGACAACAACTTGGAATATTAGTGTCCTTTCCTTTTCCTTTTCCTTTTCCTTTCCTTTCTTCCCCTTTCCCCCTTCCCCTTTCCATTGATTTAGAACAGAATATGCACACACCCTGTGCTTTCTACTGCACACATTCCTGCAAGCATATGGTCACTGGGGATAAAGAGTTTGGGGAGGAATTCCAGAAGTCATGTTCTGCATGCTTAATCTACTTTGTTTAAAAATTGAAATATAGGTACTGTTTGTAAAATTTAAAAAACAAACAAACCTTAAAGAGTTGCCAGTTGCTTGTTTGGTCAGGCTTTTAAATCATTGTAAGAGCTTCTTGCTTCCATGTACATTCAGCAGATGGCTATCTCCATTTATTTTTGACGCTGAGCCTTTAACTGTAAATATTGGTGATTAATGACTTCTGTACCTCCTGGTACAGAATATTATTCAAGCATTAATATGTTAAACTCAAGGGAGTTTAAACAAACAAACAAACACTGTCCATAAGTAGCTTCATTATTTTTCTAGTTGCTCTATACTTGCTTGGCACCCCCACCACAACCACTTACTCTCCTTCTCTCTGTCCTGCAGTAGTAGTTATGTAGTTGCTTCCTGGAATCTAAATCATAAAATGGAGTGGTTGGAAGAGTTTGTGGAAATAACTTCATCCACCATGCTACATGGTGAAGGACCCCACTGGTATAGCATTCCCAACAAATGGACATCAAGCTTCTGTTTTCCGCAAAACAATACTCCATTCTTAAACAGCTTTTATTGCTAGGGATTTTTCCCAACCAAAATCTGGACATTACAATCTACTTCCTTGTAACCTTGTTTTTTTGTTCAGTCTTCTGGAACAATTCTACCTGTCATAGATGTGTCAACTCCTTGGTGCATAGAAGCACTACTACTTGGTGCATAGAAGACATCACTACTGATAGGGTGGATGTTGTGGCTACTAAATTCTGGTCACATTTTTCAAAGACCTTCTTTCAAATGTTACAGTGTTTGGTGTCATTTGTAAATCCCAATCTGAATCAAAACCAAAGGCAGGTTTTTTAAAAACAATAATTTAGCCTTTTGCCATTTAATTCATTTTTTAAGTACTTAAACTTATACTTTTTCTTTTGTTGAAAAATGAAGACAGATTCACCAGATGGCTTTTCAAGTTTATCATTTTAAAGTTAAGTAGGCAATTTCCAAAAAAGATTAGAAGCAAGGTTAGCAAGCTTAGTATTATTTAAAACACTCTGCCACAGTTGTAAGCTTGATGATTGATCCCCTTGTCTCCTGGCATTCAAACCAACAAGGAGCAGCCATCCAGAACAATATGTGGCTGATCTCCCATATTCTCCTTGTTCCAATATACTCACCAGTTCTTCAACCTTTTTCATGACATTGTCTTCCATTGTCGATGGAAATGTGTTTGGCTCACCATGCTCCACCAGAAGTCTAGGATGCCCTTTGGTATGCTTCCTCAACTTTTCTCTAGTTAGATCCAGAAATATACTGAAGGGGGAGATTCTTTGAGAGCTGTATTCAATGCAATGAAATGCAACGAAAATTCATTTTAATGTATGCCAATTAATGTACAATAAAGTTATTCTAAGTTTAAGTCTGACCAAATATAATAGTTCAGCTGTCTGGAACCATCTAATTGAAGCATAATGCATCTTAGACTGGATCAGTTTATTTCTCTTTTCTTTCTTAGCCTATGAGCTATGAGGAAGGACCGTGCTCTTTTATAGTGGAAAGAAATGAAGCAACACATATAGCTCTAAATGCAACTATTTATGAACATGTTGTTAAAACTACTCACAAAACTAACAGCTCATATTCAGAAATATATGAACTGCAATAGACCAAAATATATTACTAACACAGAGATCCCAATAAAATAATGTATTATATCTTTAGTGCCCACTTTTTTTGAATCTCATATAAATCCAAATATTTTTTTTAATGTGTCAGATATGAAGGCTGTAACAGAACTCTTATTTTGGATTAGAGATTTGGTAATGAATGTATATCAGGTTAGTAATATATTCTTATTGATAATATTATTTTCCATTAACTGTTATCTTTTCTAATGCACAAAGTGTGGTAACAACATATTGCCATTAATTCTGAAACACAAATTGTTGGTTTGTTGATGGTATGTTATTAATAAAATATGGAAGATATTGTTGCACATCCTGCATGGAATGACAATATAATATATGTGATTGCTTAACTTCTTGACATACGCATTTATTTCATAACTTTTGCCTGAATTAGCATATTATGAGCAAGAGGAATTGATACTGTACAAACAAACAGAATGATAGATGTAGATTTATTTTGTTTGGCAAATTGAGAATATTTTTAATATCTTTTGTTTCAAGCTGCTAGAAGTGGATTCAGTTATGGATGGCAGGGAGTATGCACATGAAATTCCCATGGGAGAAATTTCGGCAACTTTCTGAAATCTGAAGTAGTTAATGAGAACTAACAGCAATAACAGTGTTAGCATTCTGTGTGCAGAATGCTAACACTGGTTTTTAGGCACATGTAATAATAAAATCACCATGCTTTTTGAGACCTGTAAGTTCTTAGAAGGAAGCAGCCCTCTAGATAGTTGATTCATATTTATTTTAAAATTCTCTGTAAGCTGCACAATGTCGATAGAGGAATGACATTCTGTGATGGAAGTCTCATAAACATCCCTGGCCAGGATTGATAACACTTATTATTGGTCTTTACAAATGAACTATTTTTCTGCTTGACCTTTCAGCTCTCTGAAGTTTTGTTGGAATGAAACCTAGCTTTAGTTAAAACATCAAGGCATTTTTAATCATTTTTCTAAACATCTTAAACATTTTTCAGCCTATTTGCTGAAATACATTCAGTTTGGATTGGCTGTGGGTAAGGGGGGTAGAATTGTTCATATAATCCTAAATCAAATGAATTGCTTTGTTATGTTAACTGTGCAAGAGTTAGTTTTAATCCCAAACAGAACTAGTCTTACTTGGGAGTTAAACTAGCAACCCAATTGACCACCACCCAATGATCTTTTCCAAACCCCTAATAGCAATTAATATCCCTCATGACATCTTCAGCGGAATATTCTCTTGTTATTAGTCAACCCTGGGTAACCCTTTTGATTACTAGTATTCGCACCTATTCGCTAGAACCAGTTAAATAGATTCACACCTATTCGCTAGAACCAGTTAAAAAATTCTAAGCAGTTTGGAGAACCAGTGTTAGAAGAAATTACTGGCCTAATCCTGTAAGGAAGGCAGGAAGGAAACATTCTGGTGTTGCTTATAGAAATTGCCTCTCTGTTAACCCTTATTACATTCTTGGCAGACTAGACTTCCTGTCTCAGGAACTTCTCTGGAGTTTTTTCCCCCTCCTTTGCTGGTCCTTTGCTTGTGTGGAGCGACCATTCAAAGTTACAATGGCACTGAAAAAAGTGACTTATGACCATTTTTCACACTTACAACTGTTGCAGCATCCCAACAGTCATGAGAGGCCAGGTGAGGAGATGTGTGCCTCAATGTGAGTGATATTGAGTTGGCCACACCCAACCAATAACATGACCACCAAGCCATGCCCACTAACTAAGCCATGCCCACAGAACTGGTTGTTAAAAAAATTGAATCCCACCCCTGCTAGTATCTCAGGAGATGGAGTGATGAAGAAGCACCTGCAATGCAAGTTGAGAAGGGTAAAGAGTGAATTGGATCTAGCATGGTATGAGCTCATATAAGATCCTACACCATGGCAATAAGAATGACAAAACAGTTACTTATCTACTCTTACTGGGTCAATGTGTTGACATCCAATGCTCTTGTTCAATGCTCAACATTCATCACTGTGGAACATTGAATAGGAAGTCATCAACAAGTACTGTTATCTGACTGTGCCAATTATTGCAATATTTTGCTGATAAACTTGCTCAGATTTGCTAGAATCTTGACTTTCAAAGCAAAATCTGTTGTGAGTCCTAGTTCAATAGCTTGTTATCAGGTCCTTCAGGAAGCCAGGAGAATAGGATGGGTTGGGTTCAGGTAACAATGAAGGAAAGGGAGTGTTCTCATTAGCCTTGAAAGGGGTGGTGGTGATATTCTCTTCAAGAATCCATTTGTGGACCTAACATTTTTGGAAAACTTACTGAGTCTCCAACCTTTCCCTTCTTGGCATACTGTATTAACTATAGAGTGCCTTGTGTCAACTGGTATAAGAGAAATACATGCAAAAACAAGTTTCTAATATTGCCATGTTGTAAACTTTCTGAAAAAAACAAACAAACCAAAATTGTGTGAGCAATTAGCCACAGAGTACTTTAGTTTTAGAAAGTTCAAAGAGCATGTAACTTGCACTGTAACTTGAACCTTAGCAATTTGCAGCCAGGAGAATGGGAGAACCATAAGAGATGTCTGTAACAGCAGTATTTATGTGCCAGAGAATTTCATAATTCAATCCAAATATCACATTTAGGATTCAAATACATTCTAAAGAGTAAGAGCAATAGGTCAGGGAGTTGTTTACAGCAGTGGGGAACATGTGAAGGCTGTTTCATTTATCCTGAAACACTGGTATGGTTTGATTAGAGACATTGCTACCTTCTCTCAAGGAGACAAACTGATTGCTTTTGCTTGGCTCATCATAGCTAGCTGCCAGTATGTTCTTGATGCTCTGCCAGAATCTGGCCTTTCATTATCTAAATTTGGGTCTCACCTGCTCTGATGATCAATAGATGGCAAATACACTGTCTTTCACTGGTCATCTGGATTTTTGCAGTCTATATATATTACCCTAACTGCAGCTGTGATATAATACAGCTGAAAAGATTATTGATGAATCCTAAAGTGACTCTCACCTACTCACTCCAAATAAACTTCTACATGTTTGTAAATCTCTCAAGTAAACTTCTGGACTTCTCCTAGGGGAATGGAAGTGGGAGACACCCTTAGTTATACCCTGCTTATATTCTCAAATATGTTAAGAGGAACATCTGCCATTGTGGAAACAAGGATGGGCAAAGGCCATTAACAACAAGACCCAAACAAGTTCCAATCAACATCTTGCCTTTTGAAGTCTCTGACTTTGGATCTTATACTGTAGGTTTTATGCAGAACTTTCCTTAGGGAAAATGTTCCATCTGGAAAAACGCGAGGTAGACCGGATTCCAACAGTAAAAGTCTTTATTTCAACAATTATTGTAAAACGGAACGGTTTGGCTCTAGCCGCGGCAGCCTTTATATATGGCTTGCCTGCCGGCTTGTAGCCAATGACGATTACTTGATTTTGCCGCCTTTTGGCGGCTCTTTTGGATTGGTTCCTTGTGAACCAATCCCTATGCCAGCTTTCCAGCCAATCACATTCGAGGTTTTGGAGTAAACTATTATACAGAACACCCCTCCCCCCTTGGTTTAGTCCTACATGGTGACGTAGTCGCGCAGGTAGGTGGGGCTTTTTCTGATTCTACTGGACTTGCGCGGTTCATTTTCGCTGGAGACTTCAACCAGTTCAGATGGGGTTGCTGTCTCTCTGGCTCTTTTCCATGGAACCGCCTGGAAGGGTGAGTCGGCCATTTTGCTACCGCTTGAGTTTCTCAGGCTGGTGGCTTTGCCGCTCCCTCCTGGCTTCTCCGGGCAGGTCGAGCTGGCTCGGCTGGCCCCTTCATCTGGATTTTTCCTGCAAGTCTCATCTAACCGTAAGTTTCTTTTTTGTTCTTTTTGATTGGTTAGATGTTCTGGGTTTATTTTAAAAAGTTCTTTATTATTTTTTTGTATTTACCCCCCCCCCTTTGGTTTTGTTTTCGTCAATTTTTATTATTTGTGGTTGTGAGTTTGTATTTCTTTCAATGTTTCGGGAACGAAGCTGGTCTATGTGCCGCTTCCGTTCCCTGCCATCGTCTACAGTTAGTCGGTAGGACTGGGGGCCTGTGAGTTGTGTGATTGTGGCTGGAAGCCATAGGTGGTCCCCGGTGAAATGTTTTGCGTAGACTAGGTCGCCGATTTTAAATGTTCGGAACCGGCTGGAGGAGTTGGGGGGGTCTTTCCAAAGTGTAATTTGGGTGCAACCTATCTAATTGCAACCTAAGTTTTCTTCCTATTAGTAATTTTGCTGGGCTTTTGTTGGTTACCGTGCTGGATGTGATATGTTGGAGGGTGAATAGACAGTTAATTTTATCCTGGACATCCCCAAAGTCCATTTTCTCTAAACCCTCTTTGGTAAACATGACCATTCTCTCCGCCCTACCATTTGCTGCTAGGTGGGCCGGCGCAGTCAGTGCATGGCGTATACCTAGGGAGGCTAGGTATTGTTCAAATTGAATGGCGGTTAATTGTGGCCCGTTGTTGGACACTAGGACTTCCGGCAATCCATTGGTTGCGAAGAGTTTGTTAAGTTGTTTAATGACCGCCTCGGTTGTCGTAGATGACATTACTACAACTTCCAGCCAATTTGAGTATGCATCTACGACAATTAAAAAGGTATGCCCTCTAGTAGGACCCGCAAAATCAATGTGGATCCGAGACCAGGGGCCTCGTGGGGTCTCCCAGTCCCTTATGGGTGCTTGTGGTGGGGAAGGCCTGGATTTCTGACATTTCGTACAAGTAGCAACCCAGTATTCAATGTCTTTATCTAGACCAGGCCACCAGACATAGCTTCTAGCTAGGCTTTTCATTTTTAAAATACCAGGGTGGCCTTCGTGAAGCATACCCAACATTCTAGTCTGTAGTTTAGGAGGGATTACTACCCGATCACCCCACAATAAACAACCTTTTTGAATTGAGAGTTCGGTTTGTCTGGTCCGGAAAGGTTTAAAGTTTTCAGTTTTTTGGTTTTCCAGCCAGCCTTTACCTACCCAGTTTAATATGCAGGCAGTCACTGGGTTGTTTGCGGTGGCTCTGGCGACATCGTTTGCAGATATTGGTAGTTCGGGGCATGTCTCTATTTGCAGGGTGGTCATTGTTGGCGCTGGGTCTTCCTCCATCGTCGGCAGCGGTGCTCTGCTTAATGCGTCTGCATGGGAGATTTGCTTCCCGGGTCGATGTGTCAATGTGTAAGAGTATGCTGCTAGGAATTCTGACCATCTAGTCATCCACGGGGATAAAATGTTCGGTGTAGGCTTGTTTCCCGCCAGAATTCCTAGTAACGGTTTATGGTCCGTTACAATCAAAAATATTCTTCCATAAAGGTATTCGTGAAAACGTTTCACTCTGGCGATGATTGCCAGGGCTTCTCTGTCTAGTTGACTATAGTTACGTTCTGTTTTAGACAGAGTCTTTGAGTAATAAGCGAGGGGTGCCTCTCTCTCATCTGGCAATTGGTGGCTCAGGATGGCACCGACTCCAAACGGTGAGGCGTCGCAGGTGACCGTCAATGGAAGTGTGTTACTAAACTGGATAAGAACGGTGTTTGATGTTAATAAATTTTTTATTTTCTGGAATGTCTTTTGCTCTCTATGACCCCAAGTCCAATTAGTTTTCTTATCCAGCAAACGGTGTAATGGTTCCGCTATTGTTGCTTTGTGGGGGAGGAATACGTTATAGAAGTTTATTAGACCCAAAAATGCCTGCAATTCCGTTTTGTTTTTTGGCTGTGGTGCGTCTTTAATGGCTTTGATTTTTTGTTCAGTAGGGTGTATGCCCTCTCCATCAATTAAGTAGCCCAAAAATTCGACGCGATCAGTCATTAAACAGCATTTTTCTTTTTTTAGCTTTCAGACCGGATTTTCTAAATTTTGTTAGTACATCTCTTAGTCTTTTTTCTAGTTGGGTCGTATCTTTAGCCGAAATTAGGATGTCGTCAAAATATGGTACGACCCCTTTTATTCCATTTAATAGGTGTTCCATGGGGCTTTGGAAAACGCCTGGGGCAACGCTCACTCCAAATTGAACTCTGTTACACTTGAATGCCCCTTTGTGAGTCACTATTGTCTGTGCCTCGGCTGTTAAGGGGTCTACTGGAAGCTGTTGGTAAGCTTGTGCTAGATCTAGTTTGGCAAAAATATTTCCTCCCCCGAGTGAGTGTAGCAAATGTTGTACGACTGGCACCGGGTATGCGCTTTGTTGCAGCGCATGGTTCAGGGTAGCCTTGTAGTCTCCGCAGATGTGTACGACCCGTCAGGTTTAACCGGTGTTACTATTGATGTCTCCCATTTAGCATGGTCAACAGGTTCCAAAACCCCTTGGTCAATTAATTTATTCAATTGTTCCACTATTTTTGCCTTTAATGCAAAGGGAACTCGTCTGGCCTTTAATCTTCTAGGGGCCACCTGGGGGTCTAAATTAAAGGAAATTGGGGTCCCCCGATACCTGCCTAGGGTGCCATCGAAAACGTCCTGGAACTCGTGGATCAGGTTTTCTTCCCAGTCGACCACTTGGCCACTCGGTCCACTGTGGTCATTCCGATGCCCAATGGTACGAATCATTCGATGCCCAGGAAGCTGGGTCGGTCTCAGTCGACTATTGTCAGAGGCAGGACTTCGACATGCTGCTTGTAAGCGACTCGGAAATGCCCTAGACCTACCACAGGGATTCGATTCCCCTGGTAGTCCTTCAGAGTTAATTTTTGTTTCTGGAGTTCTTTTAGTTTGATATTGGGACCAGTTGTCTGATTGTGTCCCACGACACCATTGACAGGAAAGACCCTGAATCGACTTCCATCTCACAGGAGCTGCCTTCAATTTTTATGATGATTTTAACTTTCTTTCCGCTTTCCGTCTGAGCGCTCCCGATAGTGACAGTTTGATGGGTCTTTTCTCGGTTACTGGCTCATTTGTTGCGCTCCCACTTTCTCTCGGCTTGTTTCGATTCAGCTTGTGGGGGAGAGTTACTGCTTCTGTTAGGGCTGTTATTTTTTCGATTCCTACAGACTTTCTCGATGTGTCCCCTTTTCTTGCAAGCTTGGCAGATGGCATCGAGGAATCTGCAATCGGCTCGAGGGTGGTTTCCTCCGCAACCGGCACATTCCCGCCAATTTCTTTTTCGTGCCTTTTTTGTTGGCGTACAGGCGGTGGACCTCATCGTCATCCTCTCCGGATTCTGATGTCTCGTCAAAATCTTCATGGTGTGTAGTGGCGGGAAATTGCTTCTTCCCTCTGGTTAGGCTTGTTTTGTCGTTATTCGCGTTCATTTGTTTCATGGTGGCCGCTGACTTTTTCGCGGCTTCTGCGGCTGTGGCTTCTGCGATTGCTTCAGCCATGGTTATGTTGGGTTTATTTAGCAATTTACTTTGTAAATTAGTCTTTTAAACCCAATACCACTCGATCTCGCATGGCTTCATCTAAATTCAGGAACTCGCACGCTCCCCCCATTTGTCGGAGGGCTGCCACAAAATCACCGATGGTCTCACCTTCTTTTTGGTCCCTTCGGTAGAATTCGTGCCGTTTGATGAGATTTGGCACCATTGGTACGTAGTGAGCTTTTAACATTCGCTGGAGTTCGGGCCAGGTCATTTGTTTTACGTCCCTGGGCTTCGCCAATGCTTTGGCCATCTTGAACACAGTTGGTCCACAATGCGTTAAGAAGACAGCCCTCTTACGCTGGTCTGAGATCTCTTCCATCTCGTTACTTTCTAAGTACATTTGGAAACGGTCTACGTAGGATTCCCAATCTTCTTCATTGGGATTGAAGGGTGCGGGCGGTGCATTATTTCCGGCCTTCGCTTCAAGCCTGGATTTCAATTCTCCGCGTGCACAGTCTCACGTTTTAGGACAATCCCACCTTCGTCACCAGTGTTCCGTCCAGAAAAACGTGAGGTAGACCGGGTTCCAACAGTAAAAGTCTTTATTTCAACAATTATTGTAGAACGGAACGTTTTGGCTCTAGCCACGGCAGCCTTTATATACGGCTTGCCTACCGGCTTGTAGCCAATGACGGTTACTTGATTTTGCCGCCTTTTGGCGGCTCTTTTGGTTCACTAGGAACCAATCCCTATGCCGGCTTTCTAGCCAATCACATTCGAGGTTTTGGAGTAAACTATTTTATACAGAACGGAAAACAAATCTCTAGGAAACATCAGAAATCAAAAAATCTTAATCCCTATTGAGAATTTCTTATTGATAATCTGCCTAATCATTAATAGTTTGGGAATAACATAAAATTGAGCAAGTTTTATGTGTTAGCAGAGTACATTCCAAGTCATACAGGGCAATGGGGGCAACATATATATTGGGCAACATATATACTTGAGAAGGCTTTGTGTGCTGAGTGATGTGTGCTAGAGCCACACATTATTTATTTGTTATATTTATATTGTGCCTTTTTCTCTGCAAGATTAAGGCATCTTACAGTATTTGGAAGTCTAAGGTAGGTTTGGCTGAGAGAGAGTGACTCCAGTAAACTTTGTGGTCAAATGAGATTTGACCTTGATTACAGATAATCCTTGAAGTACAACAGGCCATTCAATGGACATTCGGAGTTACAACACCCCCCCCCCCAAATGCTAAATACGTATCCATTTCAAAGTTACAAATTTTGCAGTCCCCCCATGGTCATTCAACATCCCCTATTTTTGATGAGCTCCTCTCAGGCTAGAGAGGAAAAGATTGCAACGGAAACAAAAGTGACTGGATTTCTTCTTCTTGATTATGCCATGTGGCCCATCGAGGCAGCGGCCTTCTCTATCCTGACTTCCTGAACTCATCAAAATGTACAGTATGTAAGTGAAGGGTATGGAGGAAGCCCATAGGGCTTTGGGGAATCCAGAGGGGAGGAGGCAGAGCATGGGCTATCTTATAGGGAAGCCTCCTGGAGGAAGCCTCCTGGGAGTGCCTGTGCCTGCACTAGGCCTTCCTTGGTTTCTCCCAGCCCTGAGTCACCCCATGCCCTACCTAATGACCTGAGGATTTGTTTAATGAATGCATTGGGGAAAGCAAGGACAGGGAGGTTGTTAGATGCTTCATTTAATGTAGTCTTTGACTTCTAACATGGATGGGGAGACTCCATTAATGTTGTAAGTCAAGGACTACCTGTATATGTTGTTCATCCAAAGCTGATGGAACTGGTATGAACCATAAGGCTGCTGGAAGGTGGGAAATAACTGTCCCTTTTCTCTCAGCAGTTCTGCTGCTGGCGACAATGCAAAATCAGTGCTTTGCAGCAGGATCATGGTGTGGTTCCTGGTTCCCTGCTGCAGTTAGTAATAGGAAAACAGCTGTCTGTTATCAGCTATTCAGCTGGGGGGGGGGAGAAGTATACATGGGCTGCAGTGTGGCAAATTATTATTTAGAGCTTTAGGAGTCAAATGCTGTATACCTAGATATTCACTCTATCTAGTTCATTAAATTGTTCTGACAATCTGTCAACCAGTGCTCTCATGGGTAATGTAAAAGTCAAATCATTAAGTGAAGATCTAATCAAATATCTGAAGAAAGTATTGTGCTTCATGCAGTTAGTATCAGGTAGGAATCTCATGAGTTTGAAGAAACACTTCTAGTTTATTGGAATAACGTTTTTTGGTTGAAAACTATGTCACCACCAACAAAACTTTATTTCAGTCATAAACCAATATTACATCTTTTTCAATAACTGTACTGAAACTTATTAAAAGTATCTAAAACCTACAGTTACAAATATTAATATAAACTTAAAATACTAAGATCTCTATAAAAATTCTTAGGACTCTGAAGGCTATAAAAAGGATGTAAAACTACAGAAAGATAAATCAAAAAGGATTCTTAGTAAGTTTACCTATGTTTAATTGGTAATTACTAGATTACCTACTCTTAATTATGTAATTATGGATTTTAATTGCTGCCAGACAAAATCTATGTACATTGCAAATAATAAGTGGTGGGTGGATGGAATAAAGAATAAAACTTTCAGGATGATTTATGTATTAGATGTATGTTCATTCAGTATGATATGGGTCAATAAAGGAAGAATGAAAGTTTCTCAACTACTTTGTTAAGGGTACAAAGTAAAAGCACATGTGTGATGGTCTTAATAGCATTTGTGCTGCATGTGGAATTTGGTAAATCTCCCATTAAGACCCCCAGAGGGTAACTGTTCAAGAAAAACTAAAGAAATTAAGTATCTGCCTGGAAAATATTCGTAAGTTATTCCATGTATAATTGATATTATTAGTGGTATGAGTCTATCAATAAATGTAGCCAAATTTTGTTACACTGCTTTCAAAACCAGACATATATTGACAACTTCAATGAAATAAACACAAAATGTTTTAGTTTGTTTCATCTGCTGCTGATGTTTGCATTCTACCTAATCAATACTGCAATGAAGATATGGATGGGTATTAGGTATATCAGCAGTAGGATGATTCTGACCTTTAATAGATATGACTTCTGCTAAATCTCAACTGCGGTATCTGCTATCCCGCATCAGATGGGCGTCTCATGATAGGGAGCGAAGGAGAAAGAAACGACAGGAGACGAAGTTCCTCGGGATGAGCGCGCCCAGAATGTCTTGGCACACGCTCTTTTATTATGCTCATTCAAAAGGGGGTGATTGTTTATTCAGAGCCTAGGTCAAGCCCAGGTCAGACAGGATACAAAGGATTTACAATAGCTCAAACAAGGTAAGATACCAGGTCAGACAGGATGGCAAGATTTATAATTTGATCAGGATATTCCTTCTTCACAAAGCTGCATGCCAGACAATGTAATCTCAAATGTAAATAGGCTATTTCTACAGAGGTTTAGCTCCTTGTCTCTGTACGTGCCCTGTAAAAGGTCACTGAGAAGACAGAAGCTCAATGATTACACGTGAATGATACAATGTTGCAAATGCCTGAATGATACATAGTTGCAATGATACACAGTTGCAAACACATGAATGATACATAGTTACAACATCTCCTCTGTTTTTATTATTTATGACGAGTCTTCTTCCTTGTCCAAGAAGACAGGAACCTTTTTTCTGAAATGTTCACCGTCCCAGTCATCTAGGCAGGAGTGCGACCCGTCAGCGTCAGGGTTGTCCAAGGAGCGGTAACTCAGCAATGACATTTTTTCATCCGGTGTTAAGGACTTAACATGAGCTTGCAATAACACATTAACATTAGCAGTTATGGAGGATAATTGATTTTTCAAAAATTGCAATATTCTATTAAAACAACAAGGTCCTATAATACATATCAATATAATGATTATTAATGGTCCTGCCAATGCAGTTATAAGGGTTGTAAGCCATGGTGAAATAGAAAACAAGCCTTGATACCAATTATACATGTTTAACCTTTCGTTTTCTCTATCTTTTAAGTGTTTTTCTAATTCTTTCATAGAATCCAACACGATCCCCCTGTTATCAGCATAAAAACAACATTCTTCTTTAAGCGCAGCACACAATCCCCCTTGTTTTAAAAATAACAGATCTAAGCCTCTACGATTCTGCAAGACCACTTCTGAGAGGGACGTCAAGGAGTTTTGCAAAGCTGTAATTGATTTCTCAATTCGTAATAAATCATCATCAATGACTGAACCCAGAGCTGTAATTTTTTGGTCAGAGACAGCTAGTCCTGCAATGCCCGTGGCTGCGCCCGTGGTGCCCAGAGCAAGCAGTAAACCTAGAGTGAGAGTACTAATAATTTCCCGCTTTGCTCTGAGGGGGTATTCCATGGGTGCCTGTAAGGATATAAAATCATCAGAGTTATACACGTTAATTTTTGGTACAAGCCATACTTGAATGCAAAATGATTTGGATTTAATAAGTTCATCCCCGTAGACACATGCTGTGAGACCGGTGGAACAAGCCCAGACAGAGTTATTGCCAGGGATAAAATACATTCCTTTCAGGCGTGATGTTAAATTTCCTCCTGAAGTGGTGTAGACTGCAGAGTATCCTCCGATGGTGTGGGTGTGGCCAAGGCGGTTCTTAGGAAGATATACATTACAATGATAGCCATTAGAAACATTATGACAATATTGTGAGTAATTGGATGGAATATTTCCTAAGCAACAACCAACCCCAGTGATGGAAGAAACAGTAATAGTGGAGTTCCTCCAACGGCAACGTTCGTCTGATGTGGAATTAGCAATGGATTCTTGGGAAGCGATGGCTTCGTAAAAAGGTGGAGAGGCAGAAATACAAAGCCAACATGTGGAGGCAATTGATGAGTTTGAAGAGTTCAGCAAGGCATAGGAAGCTTTGATCATTGGAATCAATGGGTTAACTCCCTGTGTTATGGGTTGCAAGAATGGGGATTTAATAACCTTTTCATGTGGTCCCACCGGGTTAGAGCGAGGGAGTTCAATGTGACGTTGAATGTAAAAAATATTTCCATAATGCTTTTCCGGCCAGACTCCTTTTAGGCGGGCACCCCATTTCAAGCCAGTGTCCCATAGGGTACTTTTCTTGTCTTGGTCCGTGAACCTTATGGTTACCGGGTTGCATTTGGGCAATTTTTTATCACTGCATGGAATATCCCATGTGGTGCGAGTGACAGTAATGAGATCACCCTTAGTGCCCGGATCCCAATAAATATGTCCAGTTGAAACACACGACCAGGCTTTGCAAAAGTAATCCGACGACCCCCCGCAGTCGAGAAGTCGTTGGGCAGGGGTCTGAGTGTTGGAAACGGGCTGTCCGGGGCATACATAAAACCTATATTTATTTACCACTCTATGACTAGGCTCCGTTGGATGAGAAGGCGAGTTGTAGGCGGTGGAGCCTACAAGCATTTCTGCCAAATCGAATTGAAGTGGTGGGTAGAAGTCTTCTATGCGAGAAGAATTGATTGTAGAGCTTAAACGAATGCCTTGAAAGTCTTTTATAGTCCAAGTAATATTATATATTATATTATATATTATATATATATGAGGCTTCTGCGGATCGTCATGGACAGTTCTTTTGAAGCGTCGTTTGTTGGCAGGATCAGAGTTCGGGTATATAAAAGCATCACAAGTAGGAGAGAGGACTATGGACCAGTTAGTTGTAGAACATTTACGAGATGAGAAGGGAATGCAATTAGTAGAAAAAGGATAATAATTACAATAATGACAATGAAGATTAATTTGGTCATTCATCAAGGAGGTTAGTTGGGTTGGAGGAATCCGTAATACAAGAGAAGGACATTTAGGTCCCCCTATATCTAGCTTGAATAGAGGAAAAGATTTTAAGGTTCTTTTCCATAGGAAGAGTAAAGAAGGAACAAAAGAGCGAGTGATAGAGTGTTCTGTAAACAAAACAGAAGTGACAGAGTGAAAGCTATGGATAGCATTTTCATGACGTACCCACGTGGAACAAGTATAATAGCCTTCTGTTAATGAAGTGGCTTTTACACGAATAATCTTTTGACAGGAAGCATAGGTTTTGTTGAAGTATGTGTGAATATAAAGAGATAGATTTATGGGAAGATTATTATGCCAACAGACAATAGGACAGTCACTATCATAATTAATAAAGCGAAATTCTAATGTGGTCTAATGACCATGTTGAACAAAAGTATAAGTAGGATATGAATAAGGTAGAAATTGCAAAGAGGATATAGGTAAGAATATCAGGAAGAGTTTAAGATGCAGATGTAGCGGAGGAATTCCCATGATAGGGTCTTACCGCCCGACCAGGGACCCAGCAAGTGGTTTTGTCTGGTAGTAAAATCGCAGCGTAGCCTCGTCCCCAGGTGAGAAGCTCAGCGGGACCCTGCCAGGCGGGATCTGGCAATCTGCGATAATGTACCAGAGGTCTGTTAGGGGGGGGTGAAGGGGAGGAAAAATGACATGAGGCAGCAGAAGTAGGAGGAATGCCAGTCAGATTAAGAAAATTTAAAGTGTAAAGACAAATGTTAAGAGAATTTTGCAATACTGGGAGGTTGGGAGGTTTTTCCCGCAATGAATATCGATCAAGAGCACGTTTCAAAGATAAGTGAGCTCGTTCCACAATAGCCTGCCCCTGGCTGTTATAGGGAATCCCAAACTTGTGAGTTACATCCCATCTGTTACAGAAGTCCTGGAAAGCAGAACTCGTATAGGCAGGTCCATTGTCTGTTTTGATTTCTTTTGGACGTCCCAGCGAGGCAAAGGTACGAATTGAATGATTGATGACATGTTTTACAGTTTCTCCCCTTTG
Organism: Laticauda colubrina; assembly: GCA_015471245.1. NCBI lineage: Eukaryota > Metazoa > Chordata > Lepidosauria > Squamata > Elapidae > Laticauda > Laticauda colubrina. The sequence goes on from BLBF01000025.1 coordinate 25,826,995, forward strand.
AGGAGTAGCCAGAATAAACCCTGAATATGTATCGATGGAAACGTGCAAATATTTCCAAGGGGCAAAAGGTGGATACTGAGTTACATCTGTTAGGGATAACATTGTTTACCCTAACTGGTTTAGGTGAAATAATAACTATGAATCATAGTTGTGTATGTTAAAGTGTCTGCAGCTTTAACTGTGGGATAGTAATTAAGGGAGTGGTTATGAAAACACTATAAAAGTAGCAAGTCTACAGCTTGCTCTCTCTGGCTTTGATGATCCCTGATTACTGCTTGGAATCAAGACTGCATTGCTCGAACGGGAGAGACAACAAAGGACTGATTTGTAAGTGAACTGACATAGGATATTCTACATGGACTTTGCTAACTGAATATCCCTGAATGGACTGACTACTTTTTTTTAAAAAAGAATTTTATTAATTTTTAACAAACAAACATAGACAAACAAAACACAAAACATAAAAAACATAAAATATCTTTTTGGACGGCAGTTTGATTCCGAGTTACATCTTTTTGTACAGACATAAATTCAAGTTCATGCTTACTTTTATATAGCATTCCATTTCTTATTTACTATTTTACATTTTCTATATAGCTTCTCCCCTCTTTTCACTCTCTTAATTCTATTATATTTATTTCATCTCAATTTAAATCATTATACTTATATCCTTTGTCTGTCCTGTTTCAGCTGTCTATTATCTTTTCTCATTAACACAAAATTTCTTCTGTAATGACTGATTGGAGTATAATGCCTTATCATACTTATCCTTCCCCTAGTTTTAAAGCTTAACATAACACATAATTTTCATTCGGATTCTGCGTAGTACATTCTAAAGATAGACTCAATATTTTAAAACAAGAAAAAAAATTTTTTTAAATGTATAATATAATTAAAACAACAATCCATAGCAATTGAAATTATATCATTAAAATTAATATTCATTTAAATCTTAAACATTTTACACAATCCTTTCTAAATAAGTATCATGCTTCTATGGGAACACTTATAGATTTTGCTTAGTTACTTCCCCCTATTTCACTTATATTTTAAAATATTATACAATGACAATGTTCCCATTTTTCTTTAATTCAATTCTCTCATATTTGATTTCATTCATTTTATTTAAAAAAAAAAATTTCGCTAAGTTACATTAAATATTTTGTCCCATTTTATAATCATATATTATTCCAATTTTCTAACATTATTTCAAATACAAATACAACAACACAGTCTTATGTACCTTTGCAGAATCTCTTTTTCAGTTATATGTTTACCCATTATCTCTAAATAAATTCTGTTTCTTTACATCTTGTTTCAAACCTTTGTAGCTTCTCTTCCCTTCTTTCCTCCCTTGCTTCTCCACTCTACCCTTTTTACCCCCTTGTCTCTTAATCTCCACCCTCTTATGTATTCCTCTTTTCTGTTGCTTTCTGATGTTGTGTCCACTTTTCACCTTGTTTTTCCCTTTTTTGGTTGTTTTTTTAAGTCTTAAATTCTCCATTCTCTTTCTCCCCTTTCCCCTTTCTTCCCCAAATAAAGTTGCTTGTTCATTAAGGAT
>BLBF01000025.1:25833555-25923653 GCA_015471245.1 Laticauda colubrina
ATTCCAGTCAAACAAAAATAAAGTCACAGGTTTCTTCTTTGTTCAGGATATCCTTTCAGGTCTCAACCAATTTACAATACAAAAGAGGTTTCTCACCCAACCGACACACACTCGCTCCAGCCACTTTCTTTTCGGAGCTGTCCCGACTTCAGCAGCTTTGGAGGCTGCCTTTCCACCGCCAGCAAAAGGGCTTCTCCCGGATCAAACCAGAGATTTTGCGATATCTCTGGGATCCTGGGACTGTGCCCTTCACGATCCCCGTCTCTACGGGACGGTTTAGGTCCGTTAGGACCGACCAGGGGCGAAAATATCAACTGCGATCTCAGAGCCCCGAGATCGCAGCTGTAGCACCGAGACGAAGCTCCGCCTTCTCCCGAATGGACTGACTACTTGATACATGACTATTGGACTGTTATTTGACTATGCCATGAATTTATAATGGAATAAACTATATTCTTGATAGCACATGCGTATCTGTTATTTTTACTGTATGTTAATAAACATACAAGCTTAGCTCACTCATTTATCTGTGTGCCTATCTGACTAACGCTGCACATTCTGTTTATCTTGTCTCCCTAACCCTGGTTGGGGAACCCAGGCTTAACAACATCCATTTGCCAAATTTCACAAGCTTTTAATCCTCTAGGATTTACTCCGATGGGAATGGAATGTCCTTGCTTACTACATGTGGGGCATTGTTGAATAATGGCAGCAGCTTCTGCCTGAGTTAGAGAAAATTGTTTTTGTAATGCCTTTTTATTTTGGTGAAAATAGTCATGGCTTTGGGCTGCTGTCAGATTAGAAATTGATTTACCTGATGCAGCTGCTGCAGCAGCGTCTGCCACCTTGTTTCCCTCCTGTAAATACCAGGAAGAGGTTGATGGCTCCTGATATGTGCTACAAAGAATGGATGTGTACGGTTGTTTATACATTGTTGTATAGGAAGCATCAATTTTAACAAAGGAACAGATATGCTAGGAGATAAATAGGCTTGATATATATTTTTCAAAATCTGAGAAACATATAAGGAATCTAGTATTAAATTAAAAGGAGCTTTTTGAAACTGTTGAAACGCAATAAGAGATGCAGCAAGTTCTGCCTGTTGAGCAGAAGATTGCGGAGGGGTAATTTTAGTTTTCCACTCTCCCTCCTGGTACCATGCACAAGCACCATACATTTTCCCCCCATCTGCATAAAGCGTAGGTGCATCTATTAATGGAGATATTGAGAGGGGGGATTGCCATTCAAAAGGGAGAGTTTTAAGAAAAGTGAAACCTGGGTCTGCTGGTAAATGGCAAGAAGTTTGCCCTGGCCACTCTTCTAAAGCGTATTGTAGTTCTTCTGAATTACACCATAGCATTTCCCACGTGGTCAGTGAGCAAGGAGTGAATATTGAAACAGGCTCACATCCCATGAGTTGTTTACATCTTTGTCGACCTTTAAAGATCAACTGGGAATATGCAGAGGTTTTACTAGTGATTGTGGTTCGTGGGGTGTGAGACAAATGCAGCCATTCTAAAATCAGAACCTGTGTCTGATGAGATTGCATAATAACAGCTGTTGGTCTCTGAGCAGTATTTAGTAAAGCAATTGATAAAGGGCAATTTTCTATAGCTCGATCCACCCATCGAGTAGCCAGTGAATGAGAAACGTCTTTTAATGCCTGCAACTGCTCTTTATTTAGAATGATAACATCAGACGGGGCTTTACCTTGTGTGAGGGCATTAAAAAGAGGAGCTAATGTAGCTGTGGTCAAACCCAAATAAGGACGTGTCCAATTTAAGGTTCCTAGGAACTGTTGTAAGATCACAAGTGTGGGTTTCGGGGGAAGTGTTGGGAGGGGAAGGGAAGGAACAGCAGCTGAAGCAAGTAACTTGTGACCTAAATAGGAAAAGGGTGGTTTGGATTGTACTTTTTCTAGGGCTATTGTGAGACCTGCTTTACCTAGAATGGAGGTCAGGCACGGCAGAGTTTTTAATGCCGTGCCCTTTGGGCCAGGTGCAGATACCAATATATCATCCATGTAATGATAGATTAAAAAATGAGGATATTTGTCCCTGTATGGTTGCAAGGCTAAATCCACAAAATATTGACACATAGTTGGACTGTTTAACATGCCTTGCGGTAAGACTTTCCATTGATATCGTTTGGTAGGTCTCTGATTATTTAAGGTTGGTACTGTAAAAGCAAATAATTTTCTATCTAACTGGTGTAATGGAATGGAGAAAAAACAGTCTTTTAAATCAATAATGATAAGGTCATGATCTTGAGGAATTATGTTAGGATTTGGAAGACCACATTGCAGGGGTCCCATTGGAAGGAGGACCGAATTCACAGCCCTTAAATCCTGAAGGAGGCGCCAAGCGCCGTTTTTCTTTTTGATAACAAAAACTGGGGTATTATATGGACTCAATGAAGGTTCTAGATGACCTCTATCTAATTGTTCTTGAACAAGAGAATGTAAGGCTTCAAGCTTTATAGAAGGGAGAGGCCACTGATCAATCCACACAGGGTTATTGTGAGTCAAATGCAAGCGAAGCATGGTTAGTGGAGGGTAAGTTGTGCATTAAACTGTGACATAAGGTCTCTTCCCCACAAATTAGTATACAGAGGAATTACAGCTGGTTTAATATAAGCAACACATTGAGACTCAGGGGAATGGGCTTTTACCCAGTTTCTGCTAATGCCAGTCTCCTGGAGTCCTCCCACTCCTCTCACCGCTGGTGCCACATCTGCAGGCCAGGTGTTTGGCCACTCAGTGGTTCGGATGACGGAAATATCCGCTCCAGTATCTAAAAGACCAAGAAAGGATCGACCATTCAATAAGAATGTTACCGTAGGTTTTGGTTGACTGATTGGTCTTTCAATTGCATGGAGTTGCTCTTGTTGTTGGTCTAAGAGCACAATCATTTTTGCCACAACATCCCCCTCATTTATAGTAACTTCTGTATTAGCTAGTACAGACAGACAGACATCAGACAATACAGTGGGATCATGCAGAAAAGGAGAGGCAAGAATACCTTGTTCAGCTAAATCCCTTACAGGAAAGACTAGCACTGGAATATTGGGGGGCATATGAAAAGGCTGAACAGGACGTACAAAGAGAAAGTCAGCGACACCAGGAAGATAAGTAACAGTTTCATTAGCAACAAGATCGTAAGCGAAAGAAGAAAAGTTGCAAGTTTCAGCAGCCTTTGTTGTGGGGCTGGCTGCCTGCCCCGTTTCTAGTTTCCCTGATTCAAAAAAGGTTTTTGGATGATTGCAGGGTTATTCTGTTGTTCATTCTTTTGGACTCTGCACTGATTAGCCCAGTGATAGCCCTTTTGGCATCGAGGGCATGGCGTCTTTGGGCGAGCTATCTGGTTTCTTGACATATTTGCTCCCCCGCCCGGGGCTCTGCATTGGCTCTTAAAGTGACCTGGCTTGCCGCAATTAAAACAATTGCCCATTTTGCGAGTGTTTTGTTGGGAAATGGGAAGAAGAGAGCTCATGTTCTGCTGCATGCCTTCAGTAATGGCTGTAGCCAGAGTAGACATGGAATGGGATGTGGTTCCTATGATTCGGCAGGTTGTAAGATAATCTGCCAAGGTAACATTTTTCTTATTAATTAATGGTTGCAAAACTTTCTGACAATCAGCGTTTGCGTTTTCATAAGCAAGTTTCAATTGTAATTCATTACAAGCCTCCTCATTATCAATTTGTCTCTCTAAGGCTTCTGTGAGACGATTTATAAAGGAGGAAAAAGGCTCAGAAGGTCCTTGAATAACTTTAGAGAAAGATTTTGGCACGCATCCCGCATTATCAACCTTTCGAGCAGCGGCCAAAGCACAATCCTGTTATATAGGGAAAGCAGCTGCGTCTGTGGCAGTCTGCTGGGCAACGGTAAGCATAGTGCCAGTACCGTTAAGCATATCTAGAGTGACATTTGCCGGTAAGCCTCTAGTGGCTGCTGCTGCAGTACGCTTATGAAATTCTGACTCCCAGACCAAAAATTGTGAAGGCGTGAGGATCATGGCAAATAATGTACGCCAATCAGCATTTATCAAGTCAGCTCCTGGTTGGGCTATTGATCCTAAAAGACCCTGTACATAGCGAGATTGAATACCATTTTCCTTGCAAGCTGCTTTTAAATCCTTAATTATTTTGTACGGCATTGGGGTATACTGAGGAGCTGGAGGATTGCCGGTTTGTATGATAGGATAAAGGGAGGCAGCTGCAAGGGTGTCCTCATCCATTTCTCCTTCAGAAAAGGCTTGTTGAATGGCTTTTACAACACCCCCCCCACTTCGGGAGGGTGGTGGAGGACACGAGAGCTCTACATTTAAAGAAGTGGATTGGATGGAGGGAGGCTCTCGTAATGACTTACGATCATTGGGAGCGGAGGGTTGAAGGACAGGAAAGTTATCATAACTTGGTGGAGGAGATTCAAATACACTCTCTGCTTCTATTTTATAATGGACTTTTAAAGCCTCCATAATTTTCCTCCAAGTGACCAAAATGCCAATAGATGCACGAGGAGGACTATGGAGATAGTCACCAATTTTTTGCCAAATGGAGATTTTTAAGGACCCTTTCTCTGGATAAGTGGGACAATGTTGCCACACATAAGTCAATAATGTAGCAATAGGTTTAATTTTTACAGGCGAGCTCTTTAAATTAGCAGAATATTTAGAAGAAGAAGCGACTAACTCCCTCAATTCCTTCAGATGCTCTGTCTGTTGTTGAGAAAAGTTTCCGCCCATACTTACGAAAGTCGAGACCGTGTTTCAGATCCGATGATGTGCAATTCGCTTCAGGCCTGGCGAAGCACAGCTCCCATCGAGCGGGTAAGATATGAGCGCGTCACGGCGTATCCCCCTTAGGGAATCACGTCGGGGTCACCAGAATGCGGTATCTGCTATCCCGCATCAGATGGGCGTCTCATGATAGGGAGCGAAGGAGAAAGAAACGACAGGAGACGAAGTTCCTCGGGATGAGCGCGCCCAGAATGTCTTGGCACACGCTCTTTTATTATGCTCATTCAAAAGGGGGTGATTGTTTATTCAGAGCCTAGGTCAAGCCCAGGTCAGACAGGATACAAAGGATTTACAATAGCTCAAACAAGGTAAGATACCAGGTCAGACAGGATGGCAAGATTTATAATTTGATCAGGATATTCCTTCTTCACAAAGCTGCATGCCAGACAATGTAATCTCAAATGTAAATAGGCTATTTCTACAGAGGTTTAGCTCCTTGTCTCTACGTGCCCTGTAAAAGGTCACTGAGAAGACAGAAGCTCAATGATTACACGTGAATGATACAATGTTGCAAATGCCTGAATGATACATAGTTGCAATGATACACAGTTGCAAACACATGAATGATACATAGTTACAACACTCAACATTATCTTAAAGCATATTTCAAAGTGGCTTTAGCCATGCATAAACCATGATTTGGATTAACTGCAAAATTTGTGAACTATTTCCCACAAATTAATTATATGAACTTGTAGAATGGGCTTTATGGTTGACCTCATTCTGGAATTCTTTGTCTAGGACCTTTTCTCTCATCATTCTTTTAGCTTGAGTGTATCCCAAAGAAAGCACTTGCTTCAATGGCAAGCCACAACATTATGTTTCCCAAAGATTGCTTGTTGCCAAGATAATTGAAATTGGTCCCACTGAAAAAATGGGATGGGAAAAAATGGCAATAGAGTCAATACTGTGAGCATTAACAGCTTTGCTTTCACTTCCTTTTTTTTCATTATTCTGCTTCCTTTCTAAGCATCACATTACACATATAAACAATTGAAAAAGAGTTTGCAAAATTTGTACAACCGAAATGATTTATAGTGAGGGAATGGTCACAACTGGACACCATGGATCATAAATATTTGACCTTCTTTGTGCTTGTAAACCACCATGGTCAAGGTATATATTTCAGTCATCTGTAGATTGGAGTACTACCGCCAAGTACGGTACTTGACACTTTTAATCTGCACACTTTCCTTCTCTTTAATGATCCATTTAAAACTTTTAAGGTTTCTGGGCAAAAACCACCATTTTGCTTTTCTAATCATTTTTTTACAAGTAAGTCCTCTCGGAAAAAATGGGTAAAAAAAGGCGCTCATCTAAATTTTACTGAAATTTGTAAAAGGATAATTGCACCATTAGCACATCAAATCAGTGGAATATTCACCCCAACAATCTTGGGAGGCTGAAAGTTTGGTCTGGATAACTACACTAGAAATCAGCATTGTGGTTATTTTTTATTTAATTGACAAATGTCAGAGCAAATGCTGTTTGTAGTGGTAGTTGAATTTGGCAAGATCAGGATATAAACAATAATAATTTTGCTTTTTTCACAACTGTCATATTGGGACTGATACGATGATATCAAGAATTATAGTTAACCTTATATAGTTTCAGAATATTCAATGCACATTTTTAAACCAATGCTAAAATAGTATTGAGCTTTTTTCCCAAGGAAGAATCAATGAATTAATCAAAAACATACTTAAACATTAGGTTTTGTCAATTTGATGAAAAGCCATATCCCAATGGTTTCTATCGTGAATGAGATACTTTTCAAAACTATCTACAATTTTATTTTGTCAATACAATTTTCATCACAAGTTACATTATAGCGACTAAGCACTGATCATAATTATTATCTCAAGTATTTCCATACATACAATATAAAACTAAAATAAAACCTGTATCAGCAGTTCTTGTCTAAACTCAACTTATTTCTTTTTCAAACTTCATAGAAGAATCCACAGTAGTAATTATTCAGATACAACTATAGAGGTATCAATTTTATAGAGGAAATTTATTTAAAAGAATTTGCTAGGGATTTAAATTTATAATTTATATTTTAAATTTTCTTAACCTTTGTTTTATCTTTAGCTTGGGAGGTTAAGGAGTTTACTGATTTTATGATGGAAAATAGACAAGATATAATTGAATTCGGTGGTGCTGAACAATCAAGGAATGTGCATTTATGTATAAACACCTTAATTCATTTTGGATTATTGTAACTACATTGATAAAGAAGTGAGCCATACTAAGTTGGATCTATCAGAGTCAAAACTTTATTAACTTACAACTATATAGATCTACAATATAAAAATTTGTAATGTGCATCTTTTAGTTAGCCAATTATTATTATCAGCATAAATCAACTGTAGAATGAACAAGTCTTCCTTGAGGCTTATGGCTCATAATCTACCACACAGATCCAATCCCAGAAGGTAGGTAGATCTCTACTAACATCTAGGACTGAGAGGGAGTAACTCACTCAAAATTTTGCTATCTCTGTTCCTATGATCTTTTTTTTCTTTCATCACTTTAGTGATGGATGACTCACTTGCCTGAAGAGTAAACTGATTAGGATCCATGAGAAGCAAGGTGTCTATATATTGACATTCCACAATATTTAGGGAAAATCTTCAATATTTGATGCTTTTAACAAATTTAACTCTGAGTTGTGTTAAGATTTGCAATTATATATTGCAATGAGAAGGAGAGGAAGTTTGTTATAGTGTTTAAGATAGCAGGCTAGAATTCAGGAGACTGTAAATTTTAGTCCCACTTTAATCACATAGCTGAGTAACTTTGAGGGAGTCAGTCTTTCTTCGCCCTAGAAAGCAGGCAGTGGCAAACAGTTTCTGAAAAATCTTGTCAACAAAGCCACAGGGACCAGTCCAGGAGTCAAAAACTGATTCAAAGGCACACACACATTTGCATCCATATCACCCATAAAACAAACACATGCACACATGCACATGCACACACACACAGATACAAATACACACACCATATACATAAATAGTGACCTTAACCCATTTTGGATAAACAACTGTTGCTCTTTTTTGAAGTAGGAGTCCCTATCATAATTTACTAATATCCTTGAAGGGCATGAAGAATTGATCACTTTATGCTGCTTTTAATTATGTTAGTTGTTTTAACTGGTTGTCTTATGGTTTTAATGACAGATTTGAAATTTCAGGAGAGCTGCTTGAAGTCTGTGGAAACAGGCAAGCATGGGATATAAGTTATAAATAAAAACTATCAATGTAATATTTAAAAATAAGCTTTCTTTCCAGTTGAGCTTGAGATCTCATGGACATGTTCAAGTAGTTTTCTCAGTAGTAATATAAATGAAATCTGCTATTGCTGCTGTTTGGGGTATTGTTGCTTTTTTTGTTTCTTGTTTACTTGGCGGCCTCCCATCCAAATACTAAACAAAGCTGAGATCAGAGAAGGTGAGCTAATGTTGTCATCTGCCGAGAAAGATGGACAATTAATGCATAATATAAAATATAAAATTAATAGATACCAAAGAGACTTCATTTTGATGTTTTAAGAAATATTAACTGAAAACATAATAGTAAAATCTCCACTATATTGTTTATAATTATTAAAAATAGAAAAAAAGGAAAAGAGAAAAAACACTCCTAAAAACAGTAGATCAATATTTAATTTCTGTCTTCCCTTTTCTTTATTCTTCAGCTGATTTACAGTATCTATTGGTGTTGTATAAACGTTAGACACTGTACTGATTAAAATCCAGAAGTACATTAAAATGGACCATCACTGTCTATTTTGAATATGTAGCGGAAAGAGGAAACTTGAGAGTTCACAAAGTTGGTACAATATGGAACAAAGCTGGGACTGAACCTAGAGGTTCTGCTTCACGTACCGCAAAGCCTCCTCCCAGAAGGTAACAAGGAAAACTGATCATAGAGAGGATTTGTATTGTACCTGACAATACTATGGACCCGATTCAAGCAGCGCTTATATGCTATATCCTGGATAGAAGAAGGTGAACTACCAATAATCTTTTATGCTGTCCTCATCATTCTCTGTAACGCCTTCCTATCCAAAGGAGTCATGCTTCCAAACCAAACAGTAATGCAATATGACAGGATGCTCTCAATCGTCCCTTATCTGAGACTGCTGCTTTCTTAATGTTAACTTTCCGTGATATCTTCTAGACAGAGGTAACATCAAAGTTAAGCACAGGATAGGGTGGGCACAGTTTCCTCATAGGGGTGCTATTTGATGCTTGAATCTTCCAAAAAATGTATTCAGCTCATTAAAAAAAAGACTTTGTTGACTTTAGAACACGATGGAGATACCTTATAGTCTGTAATGGCTTGGATGCCTTGCTACATGCATCTAATATTCCTAGGCTCCTGAAAAAAGTTCTGAATTTTCTGACAGTGGTATTGCTTTCCTGTTTTTGTGGTGCTTTTCAAATAGGCTCTGGCTGTTTTAAGTGCCACCATATCTCTGGATTTAAAGCCACATTCTCCTCCATGCTGCTGTGAGAGCCCTCCTTCTGATGACATCATCAAGCTGGGTCCATCTAGTATAGAAGTAACAGCCTGGGAGAAACCCCCCAGTTTTGACTCAGCTTCTTTCAGTGACCATAAGCTGGTGTCTCTGAAAGCAGTTTAGTTAGCAGCAAAAGCGAAAGCTATCTTCTTCATTGGCATAGCTCCTGGGGAACCGGTGCAGCTGTGCCTCCAGGAGAATGAGGCTCCACTCTCCTGCAACACTGAGGATGCAACCGAGGGAGACTGTAAGTAGGGAGTAACCCTTGATCCTCCCGCACAGTCTTCCCTCAGCAATTTCAGCCACCACGATCATAAAGATCGCATCGTGATAACATCACCTCTCAGCTGACCATAAAAACCGCAGGTTTCACTTTATTGCCGATTTCGCTGTTCAGGGCTATTTACAGCCTAAGGAGCGATTTAACCCCCGTGGAGCCTGTAGCTCTTGCGAGTGGCCAATTTGGAGGCTTCTTCAACCGCATGTGGTGAGCAGCCATTTTGAAAGCTGCTTCTTCTAAAGAAAGTAGCGAGCGGCCATTTTAGGTGGCATCATCCCCCAAAGGCCAGCTTCTACCATTCATAAGCTCCTATTCAGGCTACTACATAGACAGCACATAGTGAGGATTGCTTCCAGTACCTTTGTGTCTGTTTATGCATACTATCAATCAAGACAAGGTCCACACAGTGCCTTCAGGCCTGATCTCTCAAGGCCCCTAAGCTGGCAAAAGAAAGAGAAGAAGACGACGGTCCTAGTCTGTTCAAAGGAAGGTGGTGGTCAAGATTAGGGCCAAAGCTTTGGGCCCTAAGAAAACATCCCAGACCAAATTAAAGGCAGAGAAACGAAGGCATGCAGCCTTAGAAAGGCAGGTCAACAAAACTATTGAACCAATGAGGGGTCAATTACAACAGGCTTCCCAACCAGCTAATCCTCTAGTTGTTCAGCCAGCTACTTCTAGGGAGAGGGAAAATACCTCAGCTCCTCTTAGCCATCTCCAATCCTGATCCCCAGAGCGACCTGAAATGCAACCAGGACCTCAAGACTTGAGCAGGTCAGGTCCCAACTTCGCCCAGACTTCTTGGGATCTTTCTTCTTCAGCTATCCCATCCGTGGGCCAAAGCAGCTCTCGATCAAGACCACTTTTACTCCAACAGCAGCAGGTCTTCAGCCCTTGGATCCTCCATCTTCTGACATCAACGAAGTAGTCTCCTTAGCCATCAGACAGAGTCTGGCAGAAGGGCTTCAACATATCTTCAGGCCTTCAGACGGACCTCAGCCTGCCTTCCCAGCTTTTCCTCTAGCTCAGATTCCCCAAAGGGGACTACCTCGCCATGTAGAACAAAGGGCCCGTCTTACCTATGAGGAAGGAGTGCACCTCACTCAGAGAAAGTGTGAGGAATCATCTGAATGCAGTCCCTCCCCTGATTCTGATCTGGAAGAGGGAGAAATCTGGAACACCAACCTCTCGGAGGAAGAGGAAGATCTGAGGCCTGATCAGCCTCCTTTGGCTTCTGTATTCAAATCCGCTTTTATTCAAACCTCTCCTACACAAGGCGCTGGTAACAGCCCAGTTGTCAGCGGAGGAAATTGCCCCTGAGCCTCAAGTGGTACAATTGGGGCATGGGAATTCCCTCTTCTCCAAACCCATTGTTCATTCAGAAGTCCTTCCTTCCCCCATCATCTTTCTTGACTTAGTCAAGGAACAATTTGCCTTCCACACTGCAGGCCCACGCCCATCATCCCAAGATAAGCGGTTCTACAACGTGGGTCCTTCCTTAGCTACGGCTCTGGCAGTTCCCCCAATAGACGCCCCAGTTGTGGCTTCCTTTTCCTCAAGCACTCCAACTGAGCCTGAGGACGTACTAAAGGTAGAGGACAAACGCTTCAAACAAACACTGAAGTGTAACCATCAAGCCTTGGCTTGGACCATCCGTGCCTCAACTGCTGCATCATTTTTTACAAGGTCTTCAATCTGCTGGCTACGCCAACTTCAAGGCCACATATCAGATTGTAGGTTGCATCAAGACCTCAATAAGATCATAGCAGCAGCAGAGTTCTTGGTGGACGCCACCCTCAACCCGCCAAGTTCTCTTCCAGGGCCATGACATCATCAGTGGCAGCTAGGAGACTGTTATGGCTATGAAATTGGCAAGCGGAGCCTCAATGAAAGTGGAAACTAGCTTCTGCCCCATGTACCAATGAGAAGCTGTTTGGAGATGCCCTTGACCCATTTGTTGTTGAAACAAAATACAAAAGGAAAGTCCTTTCATCAACAGGAAAGAGGGCAGACTTCTGCCCTACCCCATACCGGCTTCCCTCATTCAGGCCTGAAAACACTTCTCGCTTCTCCAGACCTCAGAGAGCGCATTGTCAGCGTCAAGATCAATGTCATAAGGCTACCGGCAGACAACAAGCTGTCTTTCATGGGGGAAGGGGTCACTCCTTCCATCACTCTAAATAATCTCTCATTCTCCCCTCCCATCGGAGGTCATTTGGCTTCCTTTGCTTCCAGATGGGAGGAGTCAATGACAGATGTCTGGGTACTCAATACAGTAAGGTCGGGGTTACTATTAGAATTTCTATCACCACCCCCAGAAAAATTTCTACTCTGCCCCGTTTCCCAGGACAGTTCATGAGGGGCACTTATGGAATCGGCCATTAGTCACCTGGTCGATATAAGGGCCATTCAGCCAGTCCCTGAATTACAGTGTGGATGTGGGCTTTATTCTCAGCTTTTTGTGGTCCCTAAGGCCTCAGGGTGGTGGTGAGACATTCTCGACCTAAAATTTTTGAATGAGTTTATCCCATATAGGCGCTTCAAAATGCAGATTCTGCATTCTATTCTGGACAGCATTCGGGAGGGTGATCTCTTCTCTTCCATTGATATCACGGAGGCTTACCTCCATATTCCCATCTGGCCTCATCATCACCAGTTTCTATGTTTCTGTTACCAGAATTTCCACTTCCAGTATCGGGCCCTTCCTTTCGGGCTCTCGTCTGCCCCAAGAGTCTTCACAAAGTTACTGGCGACATTGGTGGCTTTGCTCCGGTCTGTTCCAGTGAGATCCAATGCTACTTGGATGACATCTTGATCCTGTCGTCCTCCATCCACTCTTCCCATCAAGATCTTCAAACCACTTTCCATTGCCTCCAGTACCATGGTTTTCCACCAAGTCCAAGAAAAGCCATCTCCTCCCAACAACCAGATTGCTCCATCTAGGAGCCATCATCGACAGAACTTTGTGCCAAGTTTTTCTGTCTCCAACCCGAGGACAGAGCCTCACTGAGATCATTCGACAGGTCCAACGTCAACACACTGTCTCCCTGTCGCTGTTGTCCAAACTTTGGGGCAAAATGATCTCATGCATAGGTATCATTCCATGGGCACACGGCTACACTCATGGGCTCTACAATGGTTCTTGCTCACACATCTGCCAAGGTCCTGCTCTCTCCAAAGGTCTGCCATTCCTTCAAGTGGTGGCTTTCCCCAGCCCTTTTGAAGGGTCTCCCATACAAGGAACCGGACAGACTGATCATCATCACCAATACAAGTCTCCTGGGCTGGAGAGCCCACATGGAGGGTCTCATGGCTCAAGGGATCTGATCCCGGTTAGACAGGACTGGGCCCATAAACTGGCTAGAACTCACAGCCATTTATCTAGCCCTGTAACATTTCAGGGACAGAATAGTGGGGTCCCATGTTGTTGACAGACAACATGGCTGCAAAGGCACACATCAACCGGCAGGGGGGCACAAGGTCCAGGGCCCTCATGAAGGAAGCCGAAAGGTTGGGGAGGTGGGCAGGGAGACATCTGCTGTCTATCACAGCAGACCATATCTTGGGAGTCGACAATTCCCAGGCTGATTGGCTGAGCAGGAGCCCAGTTGACTACGCAGAATGGTCCCTTCCCCAGTCCATTTTCAGGGATCTCTCTCTCAGATTCAGGACCCTGAAGGTAGACCTCTTCACCTCTCCCCAAAATGCTCAAGTAGACAGATTTTTCACCAGGTTTCCTTGTCATGGAGCAGAAGGGACCAATGCACTTTGGAGCAGATGGCCCACCGGTCTCCTCTATGCCTTTCCCCTTCTTCCCATCTTTCGGGCTGTCATTTGGAAGATATCGGAGGAACGGGCAGAGCTGATTCTCCTCGCCGGGAGACCCTAGTTTGCAGATCTGGTGAACCTGTCTGTAGCCACTCCCTGGAGGATTCCAGACCACATGATCTCACTACATCAGGGAACACTACTCCACCTGTTCCCCAGTGGTTCAAACTGACCATGTGGCACTTGAGCAACAACTGTTAAGAGAAGCCAATCTCCCAGACTAGGTCATCCTTACTATCTAGGCATCTCATAAGTCTTCTATGACACCTATGTACAATGCCACCTGGAGGGTTTTTTGTCATTGGTGTCACAGGGAAAGTCTCTCTCCTACAGTAGTGGGGGTACCATAGGTCTTCCGTTTCCTCCAGGATGGCCTTGACAAAGGTCTGGCTCCAAACACTTTATGCCGTCAAGTAGCAGCTCTTGCTTCAGTCATTTCCTGGGATTCCTTTCCTTCCTTGTCCCATCATCCTTCAGTTCAGAGATTCTTAAAAGGAGCTTCCAATGTCCACCTTCCTGTGGTTCACAGGTCCCCATCCTGGGACCTTCACAAAGTCCTCAAGGTCCTAACAGAACCTCCCTTTGAACCTCTCAGAAAGGTGTCCTTTCAATTCTTGACCTTTAAGGTGGTTTTCTTAATAGCCATGTCAGAGGTGGCTGCTCTATCTATATGGCAGGACCTCTTCACTTTTCATGACAATAGAGTTGTTCTTCGTTTAGACCCTACCTTTGTACCTGAAATAAATTCTGTATTCCACAGATTCCAAGATACAGTCGTTTCTGATTTTTGTTCCTGTCCACACCACGCCTTAGAGTGCAAGTGGCACACCTTAGATGTTAGAAGGGCTCTTAGAATTTATATCAAACACACTTCAACATTTAGAAAGACAGAGGCTATGTTTGTATCCTTTTCCCCTTCCTACTGGGGGAACAAGGCCTCTCCTGCTACCTTAAGCAGGTAGATCAGGGCTTGCATTGCACAGGCCTACAAAGCCAAAGCTCTGCCAGCACCACACAGCTTGATAGCACACTCCACTAGAAGTGCTGCAACTTCGGCTGCCTGGGCCACCCAGGTACCCATAGAGGAGATTTGAAGAGCGGCTTCATGGACATCCCTGTCTCCGTTCATCAGACACTACCACCTGGATTCCTACACTTCCACGAGTGCGGCTTTTGGCAGACGGGTTCTTCAGCGAGTGGTGTCTACTTCAAAGTGAGAGACCGGGCGAGGACCCTTCCGAGGACATGAAGGCTTTGGTATGTCTCATCCTGGGTTCTTGCAGCAGCATGGAGGAGAATAAGCGTTGGTAAATTTACCTGAGAATGCCCTTTCTATCTATACTGCTAGAGAGCCCAGCCCCTCCCTTGTTGCATCCGGATTGTGGTGAGGTATGTTATGGTTCACAATTCTGTTTTGGCTTTCAGAGATACTCACTAAAGTCTGTCAAGTATCTTCGCCAAAGCTGGGGGGTTTCTCCCAAAGGCTGCTACTTTTATACTAGACAGACCCAGCTTGACAATGTCATCAGGAGGAGTCATACCCATCCTGGGCTCTCTAGCAGCATAGATAGAAAGGGTGTTCTTGGGTATATTTACCAATGCCCATTCTGTGCTTTTAACATTTTGCAAATTTGAATTCCAATCAAATATATATCGTTTTTATTGTATTGTGCAAAATTTCTCCTTGCAGCTGTAAGTTTGTATTTTGATAAATCACAATATTTTGATTGATATGTCTTGGAATTAATAAAATTGTGATATTGTTTCAAACTCCTTAAAGGCTAGGTCCCACTGGCCGATGGATGCAAAATGTATGCATAAAGGACACAGCAAACGAGCAAAATTTCGGGGGTGGCTCCATCCATTGTCATCTGCTCCAAAAAGTGGCAAAATTTGCATAAATAGAACGGAATAGAACGGAAAACAAACGGACGTGGGTAGTATGTAGCGGGGATGTTAAGCAGATGTTCATAGCCTACCGGATGACAGCGGATGGAAGTGGATGACACCTCTGAAGGGGTTCCAGGGGAGAATTGCGAAGCAGATGCATAGCGGAAGGGGCGGATGCATAGCGGATGAAGCGGATGCATCATGGACGCCTATAGGAAACAAAGCGGATGCCGCGCGGATGTATATCGGATGCAAAGCGTTCACTGTGCATGTGGGGAGTATGAATTGCGTCAGCTCCACGGATATAAAAGAATGCAGCACGCATGCAGTCAGCAGACAGGGGAAAGATGTGCTGCCACATACATCTAGCAGGAACACCATGGTTCATCAGTCAAGCAAGAAGAGGAAGCTGGTGCCTACTCATTCCAGCCCTGGCAAGAGGGCCAGAACCAGCGTCCCACCCCCTGGCACTGACTCTGAACCTGCTGCTGCTGCTGCTGCTGCTGCTGTGGTGGACCAGCCCCAAGGCCTTCAAAGCCCTGCTGCTGAAGGCCCTGCTTCTCAAGCCCCTGAAGGCCCTGCTGCTCAAGCCCCTGAAGGCCCTGCTGCTCAAGCCCCTGAAGGCCCTGCTGCTCAAGCCCCTGAAGGCCCGGCTGAAGCCCCTGCCAGAGGGAGGAAGAGGCAAGGGAAGGAGAAGGGAGAGAGGAAACAGTACACTGTTTCCAAGGAGCATGAGGATGAGGTGCTGGAATGGCTGAGGGAGAACGAGTACCTCTGGAGAAAGGGCCACAGACTCTATTGTGACACCAAGAAGAAGCAGGCAGCTTGGAGAGAAAAAGCAGAGAGCCTGGGGTACACTGCAGAAGTACTCCTTGGATGGTGAAAGCACATGCACACCTGGTATGGCAAGCCTCTTGAGGTACATTTCTTGAGGTACACCTCAAGAAATCCGGGCAGGCCGCTGTCAAGCTCACTGACCGGGAGATGTACGTCATGGCCAAGTGCAATTTCCTGGAGGGTGAGATCCGCCACCGAGGAGCAGCTCCTTTGACACCCCTCTCCCTCAGACAGCCCACAGACAGACAGTCCTCTTCCAGCCAGGAGCCAGCTACCCTGTACAGGCAGGTGTCTTCAGAGGGCCCCACGACAGAGACCCCCCCCCGACAGCTGCACTCCCCATGCCAGCAGACTTGGAGGATCCTGTGGAGGATGATGCCCTGCTGTCACAAATGGAGGAAGAAGCAGCAGCCATCAGAGGCCAACCCACCCCCACCCCCAGCTCCAGAGGATGCAGGCAGAGAGGCAGACTGGAGGGCCAGAACCACAGTGTGCTGTTGGAGATCAGGGACACAAGGAAGACCAGCACAGAACTTCTCTCTCAGCTGGTCCACTTGGACAGAGTATCCTCAGGCCAAAACACCTTCATCACCTACGTGAGCCAGACCCTGAGGGACCTGCCCGAGGCCCAGTACCAGGTGATGAAGGAGAAGATAACAGCACTTCTGCACAACCCTCAAGGCCTAGCTGAAGCTGCTCCTACCCAGTCCAGGTCCGCTCCTCCACCCCAGGCGATGTCACAGCCCTTCCATGGCTTTCAACAGCCCCTCACTGACCAAGGCTATGACTACCAGGACTTCCCACAGCAAAAACAGACCTTGCCAGTCAAGGCCCTGGTTCATTGCACACCACAGATGCCAGTCCTCACCCATCTGCAGACCAGATAGCCCCACTACACTCCTCCTTCCTCCACCCCACAGCCAAGCCCGTCAATGGACAATCTGTCATCAGTCTTGGGCCTCACATCTCAGGTTCTTGATGAGGGGTGTCTCAAACTCACGGGACTGAGTCAGCTCTTGGACAGCTTCCTGAACACACCATCCCCTGTTGTACCCTTGGGGCCAAGCACCCCAATGGTGCCTCAGACCAGCACTCAAGCCACAGCCACCTCCACAGTCCCTGCCCGCTTAATAGCTGAGACCATGGACATGACTCAGAGTGACTGAGAATAGTGTCAGAGACTGAGTTGTTTACTTGTTAAGTTTATCTTTGCTTAAGACACTTTACTTGGTTCATTTTGCTTATTTAATAAAGTCATAAAGTTTCCCTAAGAAAGTTAATAAAGGTTATCTTTGCTTAAGACACTTGGTTCATTTTTTTTACTTAATAAAGTGTTAGTGAAAATTTTGAAAAAATGGTTAAGCCTTTGCATGCTTGTGGGAAAGATAAGGATAGTTGTGGGATACATAAACCTCCAGTACAAGCATTGTGGGACTGTATGGTCCATCATCCCAGCTGCCACATATATGGACCTTTATTATCAATAACAATTTATTCATTGATCAACACATTTCAACATAAACACAACTCTTTATTAATGCCCTGTTCATTGTAGGGCCACTCAACATACATGGCACAATCTTATCAGTGTTATGGGACAGGAAGGAAGCATCCACTAATCATCTGTCATCCTGTCTTGCCTCTCCACTGCTCCAGCTGGGGAGTTGCACCAGTGTCTCAGTAGGTTGCGCTGCTTCTTCCCTTCATGTGAAGCTCTATTGGGGCCTTGTACATCCACAGTGTCTATCAGGTTTCGTCCTTGCCTCCATTCACCAGGCTCCATGTCCCCATTGCCTTGTTGGAGGTCCACAAGTCTGTTCTGCAACACTGGGTAGCAGGTGCGCCTGAGATTGTGCCGGATGCAGCAAGCTTCCACGATGCTCCTCATGGTCTGTGGCTCATGCTGCATGGTAGTGAGAAGTATCTAAAACCTGTTGGCCAGGATGCCAAAGGCGTTCTCCACCACCTGTCTTGCCCTGGGCAGCCTTGTAGTTGAAGATCCTCTCTTCACGGGTGAGATATCTTGAAGTGTACGGCTTCATGAGGTAGGTTCTGAGGGAGAAGGCGTCATCACCAATGATGAAGTAGGGCACATCTTGTGCGTCATTGGGTAGGGGGTCTGGATCTGGAAAACCCATGATGAGGTTGCGTTCCAACCCATCCTTGAGGTCACTGGCATTGTAAACCTGGCCATCTGAAGCTGACCTGTTGCCTGAAGCATTGATGTAGATGAACTTGTAGTCAGCATCAACCATGGCAAAGAGGATGATACTGAAGAAGCCCTTGTAGTTGTAATAAGTGGACCCTGAGTTTGGTGGAGCTTTGCAGGCCATGTGCTTCCCATCTATGGCTCCAACGGTGTGTGGAAAGTTCCACCTCTGATACCACTCTTCTGCAAGTTTTCTCCAGCCTTGTTCAGTGGTGGGGCACTTGAGGAGCTCCTCCACGTATTCTTCAATGATGGCCTGCACCACTTCTCTGACCACTTTACTGATGCTGTTGTGTGGCACCCTCCACACATACTGCATGTTTCTGTATGTGGTTCCAGAGTCCAGGTGCCGCAGAGTTAGTGCCACCTTCATCCGGTGTCCAGGTTGGGACAGAAGTTGGTGCTAGGCTTGGTCAACCTGGGTCTCAGATGCTGTACAAGTTCGTCAAACATGGCTGGTGGCATCCTCATGAAGTGATGGAATGCATGAGGGTCTTCATTCCTCAGCTCCACCATCAACTGGTCATATAGTCCAAATTCCATTCTTCTCCTGATCCATCCTCGGACCCACACAGCTCTTGGACGTCTCCTTCTTCTCCTTGCATAGAAAAGGTGAAACAGTCTGAACAGGTTTTGGTTCTGGTGATGAATGAGTGCAGCTATCATACGGACTGTGTCATGATCCATGGTTGAGAACAATTGATGATGTGGAAGACCAAGACCAAGGGTGAAGATGTCTGTACACCAGGGCTGCTGGATTCATACTGAGATCCAGATGATTTTCTCCCCCTTTTTATAGGAAATATTGGTAGTCCGCTCGGTGTCCTTCTACATACTCTAGACATACT
Source organism: Laticauda colubrina (assembly GCA_015471245.1). Classification (NCBI taxonomy): domain Eukaryota; kingdom Metazoa; phylum Chordata; class Lepidosauria; order Squamata; family Elapidae; genus Laticauda; species Laticauda colubrina. The sequence continues at coordinate 25,852,768 of BLBF01000025.1, forward strand.
CCAGACATCCTAAATATCTGAGATACATCCCAGATACAAACGTTTTGTCCGTTTTAATCCTTTATATACGGGATTCATACGCTTACATCCTTTCTATTTCCGTGCTACTAATGCTGTGTAGACATTCCGTGTATCTTTCGTTTCCTCCCTCTTTCCGTTTTCAGCTGCAGCGGATGTGAGTTGAGGGGATGGCCAGAAGATGCAGAGAGGATATAGCGGACGTTTAACGGATGATAATGGACATAGAATGTTTGTTGCCCGTATATGTCGCGGATGTACATCGTATGCGGCAAAAAGTTCATCCACTCACAAAGTTTTGTGCAGCTCAAAACTTCTTGCGCGGATGAAATCTCAGTGGACGGATGTTCAAGGAATAGAGCGTATGAAACACGTATGCAGTGAGTACACAACGGATGCATAGCATTTTCCAATGGATGACAAGCTTTTTTTAACGTTTTATATCCTCTTTGCATCCGTAAGTGCAGTGGGACCGGGGCTTAAGATTCTTTATGATATACAGTTATTTTCCTTCTTTTTTTCATGACCATTACATGTGATACAATGTTCCTTCTGCTTTAAAAAAATATATTCTAGCACTTATAACTATAAGATTTATTTATTTGGGCAATTACTGTCAGAGTTGGTACCATCTGTAAAATATTCTGTACTTCTCTCTCAAATGTAACTTAGATTAAATTTTACAGACTTATTTGACAGTTATTGGGAGTTCGAGGAATTGTGATTCTCAACACATCTGGAAAATGCCTGGTTGCAGAGGCATAAAATAAAATCTATAAAATCTGTTTGTCAAATAGCAGTATTGCTCCATAATTCCATTTCTTACAGGTTTATGACATAACAAAGCTCATATTAAAGAGCAGCCCAAATGTATCACATTGATGCAAGTGTGCTTTTGTCATTTGTCCCCCTTTTTGAAATAGCTGGTTGTCATTCTACCTGGAAATTTTGGGAGCTGTCTATTCTCTATGCCTCCAATTACTTCACAGTACATCTTCAAAGGATTTGCATAGTCCAATTGTTTATGGCTCACAGCCAGAAGGGAAACAGTCACAAGAATGTAAATGTCCAGGGTCCTTTGGTCAACTCCAGAAAAACCATAATATAAAGGTTTACTGGAAGTAGGTAATAGATTAGAGATCTTGGTTGTTTCTATTAGTCAAGAGTTATAGACTTGTGCATAGATCCAGGGACTTTTTTTACTTACACAGAACTCCTACATGATAGATCAGATCAGAAAGTCAATTCCAGAACTAAACTTTGTCATCACAATTAACTTAAGTAATATGCAAAATTTTTCAAAGAAATAAACCGTGTAAATATGCACTCACCAATTCAGAACTTTTGTCAAAATGATGAAAGCATAGTGCCATCACAGTGCAAGATCTGCCCCTTTAGTACAGGTGCCTTGAACTACCTTTAAACATAGCAATCTTACCATTTATTTGCATCAGTTTGCTTTCATGATTTTGGTGGATATGTTGTTGGGTTCGAAATGACACAAAGAATACATGGATCAATTCCAAATTTGAAGAGAAATTCAGCCAGAATTCTAGAATATCTGTGAAGACTTGGAAGCAAAATTTAATGGGGAATTATTTAAATTATTCCCACAGTTCTGAATGATCATAATAAAATGGACATAATACATCATGTGATAATACATACAACATTTATGATTTGTTGTTTTTATATGGTACCATCTGTGTGCTTTTGTTTTCCGGATATAGAGGTTTAATGTATTGATTAGATTTTATAGATTTGAACAGAACATGACCAGGAGTACCATTTCAATGAAATGAAATGAAATGTGCTCTACAGTATGTCCTGTAGCCTGACAGATGGAATCATATTTAACCAACACATTCCTTTTACATTTGTCACTCTTGGTGCAACCTACTCACATATAACAGGGATGGGGGGGGGGAAGCAAACCTAGAATAATTTTGGCAAATCTATTTTTATGCTGCATGTCTTTAAATGTACCATATTTTGTACAGTTCGAATTTCAAACACTTTATTTGCCTGCTAACCATACTATTCAGGTAGATTATGGATTAGGAAAAAAATGCAAAATCTTGTGATCTAGATTTGGGAAACTTTTTAGGACATAATACTCACTTTCACCTACCTTTGCCTCCACTATCTTTCCCAGCAGGATTAGTTCAAGCTGTCCTCTGTCCCTACTGAAAGTGGTCTTACAGTTCATTGGAGTACAAATATACAGGGCTGTGGCTGTGCAACTTTTAACATACGCTTACAGATTAACTGAAGCTGCAGTAGGTTTGGTAGGAGCTAATTCTCTCCCAGGTCCACATCAAACCATTTAGGTATATAGGGGCAGAAGCATTGTGCGAGCAGACAAAATATTTTATCAAAAGTATCAATATTTTTTCACCCCATTTCTGTAGGTAGAGGCAAACTGGCCCCATCCCTCCCAATTTTGTTAGATTGCAAACGTCTGTTATCTGAAACGGGAAACTCTGAGTAATTTGCTTCTGGCAGCTTTCAAAGAGAAAGAGGACATTTGTCAAATTACATAGACAAAAAGAAGCCCCAGTTGATTTTTCTCTCTCCACTCAAATAAAGTCCTATTTAGGGATAGGGAAAGGGCTAGAAACAGGGAGACTGTGCTGTGACTTTTAGTTCCACCTTAGGCATGAAGATTGGCTGGGTGGCTTTGGACAGTCTCTCTCTCTCTCTCTCTCTCTCTCTCTCTCTCTCTCTCTCTCTCTCTCTCTCTCTCTCTCTCTCTCTCTCCCTCCCTCCCTCCCTCCCTCCCTCCCTCCCTCCCTCTCTCTCCCTCTCGGCTCAACCTACCTCACAAGGTTGTCGTAGAGAAAATAGAAGGAAGGTATAATAAATGTGTTCACCATGAGTTATTGATCAAAAAGATGGAATAAAAATAAATAAAATTATATGGGCATGAATTAAGATTCCTGAATCATATATCTTAAAATGTACACAGTGGAATGAAGAGACACCTGTTTACCACACTGGGTAATTGGAATAACCTTCACAGAAATCATGTATATTAGTTTAATCTCACTTTTCCAGGGAGATAAATTGGCTGTCTTATTATTACAAGGTACTGTACCTTTTATAATAGCAGGTGTTTATTTTTTTTTAGATAAATTCATGGCTATATATTTTCTTCTAAGTAAATTTTAAGGCAAGGAGGTTTTCTACACATTCTTCATTCAATTCTTAGAAGCCTGTTTTAGGGACTTTTACTTACCGATAGCAAGAAATATTCCAATAAAAGCTTAGCATTTGCTTCAGTATCCATTGGGTTACAATGGGTAAACTGTCATTGGTTTTGCCTGAGAAAGACAAATGCCAGCTGTCATATTACTTTAGCATCAGGTTACATTTAAACATAGCACTTCAATTTATTTTTAGAGGCTGAGTGTGTAGATTACTTTTGGTGTATATTTTGTCTGCCTCTACACTCTATTTTAAAACTTAAGCATAGTTGCTGTCATGTGTAAAATGTATTTATCTATTTTGTAAGAGTTCAGGGTACAAAGAGTGTATCTGAACAGTATGCAACTTTCCATGTTGTCTGAGTTATACTGCACATGTTTATTTGATTCAAGTATATGGTTACATTTATAAAAGTTAAGAGATATTAGTTTCAAGCCTGTGTAACGTTTAACCTGAATAATCATTATGTACAGTTTGTATCCCTTAAGATAAATCTGATAATTTTAACCTGGCATTGATTAGAGTCTAAATAACAGATTGACAAGTTCTCTGATAATCTGGTTGAATGTAAATGCACAAATTTATGCACAAAGCTATTATCATTTACTGCTCTAGCTTTTCAAACAGAAATCACTCCTTCCTTCTGATGAATATTGAGGAAAATTGTTTAGTTTGCATTTGAATGCAAGTTAATTGTATGCAAGAAGAGAAGCAACTGAGAACTAAGGAGAAATATCCTAACAGTGAGAGCAATCAATCAATAGAATAGCTTGTCTTCAGAAGTTGTGGTGCTCTTATCACCAGGGGCTTTTAAAAAGAGACTGGACAACCCTTTATCTGAAATGATATAGGGTCTTGTGCTGGAGGAGGAGGAGGAGGAGGAGGAGGAGGAGGAGGAGGAGGAGGAGGAGGAGGAGGAGGAGGAGGAGGAGGAGGAGGAGGAGGAGGAGTCTGGACAAGAAAATCTCCAAGGTCCCTTTCAATTCTATTATTTTATATTATTCTATGTTGTTCTGTGTTATTTTTTTAAAAAATATTTATTTTATTTTACTTGTAAAATTTCTTAATCAGCCATCTAACCCCACAGTAACTCTGGGTGGCTTACAATATTAAAAGATAATATTATTTTTTATACTGTGGCTTAAAAAAATTATCAAGTGCCAAATTTAACAAAATTCACAAAAATTTTCAGGAACTAAAATTGTAGAAAATCAATAGAATTGCAAACATGAGGAGCTGAAATGAACAACTATATATTCAACACTTAATTCTGACATAAAAAATTAACAATGGTGTTTAATTTTGAATAGAAAAAATTACCATCGGGATCTGAGGTAAGTTAATCAAAAAAACATACTGGAAAAATCATTATCTTGATCCAAGTGATGGTTTCCACCACTTATGTTCCTGGTAGACATGATTAGTATGTATCCATCTGTCCTTTCATCTCTTCACACTCTCTAGGATCTAATAAAGTTGAATGCCAGGATGTGCTTATGGCTGTGTTTTTATTTTGGCAAACTTAAATGCTTCTTTCCTTTAGATTTCCAGCAGAATGCATGGAGAACAAGGAGAAAAAGTATGAAGGCCATATACATAGCCCTTCCCTATCTCCTGGAGCAATGGTCCCTGTTGAGGTAATTCCCCATTAGGAATTAAACCTTTCTAGTTTGGTGGCCCGGGCCAGCACAGAGTAGGTGTGTGAGTGGTAGGGCATGTGTGTGCGTACAGCTCCATTTATGTGAGTGGTCAGCCCGCATGCCCTCCACTTGCGCAAATGGAGCTTCACATGTGAGCAGAAGCTGCTCGTGTGTCAATCCACTCGTGAGTGGTGAGCACTTGCACTGGCATGTGAAATTCCACTCACACGAGTGGAGGGCACTTGAGCGGAGGTTGCTTGTGCTCACACACAAAGGTCAATTGACATGAGCGCAAATGTTCTCCTCTCAATGCCTTCCGCTTGTTTGGAGCTTTGAATGTGAGCACCCTCCACACACTGTCAAATATCTGCCATGCTTGCCCATCTCTCCTGCAGTCCTATTTTACACTGGCTGCAGCCTGGTAGTGGGCCATGGCCTGGGGGTTGGGGACCCCTGTCCTGGAGCATTGAACATATTCAGCTCAGCTCCCAAGCATAGCTAGTGATGTGCAAGATGTTTCAAATTTTCCATAAAAGAGTTCAGGGCCTTACCAGAAGTGCCCCAGTACTGTCCTGACCATATTAAAACTGTTCCAACCTGGAAGTGGCAATCTGTTATTGCTGTTATTAGCAGAATTTATATGGCCACCTAACACAAACATAATACTTGGCGATGTGCAATGCACCAAAATAAAAGTAAAACTAACAATGGCAATAGCAGTTAATTTATTTATCATTTGACCATATGAAGAAACTCCAATCAATACTAAAAAGGGGTACAGCCTATTTTGTGTTTTCCCATCACCCCTGCAGTCAACCTCAGTTCAAGTTGATCCATTTTGTTCTCAATGCTTTTGATACAAAAGATGCTTTTGATACAAAAGGTCATCTTAGTGAGGCTGTTCCTTGCAAATTGTTTCCAACATGTTTTAAGATTTTAAGAAATGATCTAGGTTATCAATTAATGTTACAAAAAATCATTTATAATCAGGATACTGTAGTACTAGCAACAACTCAAGCACCTTGTGTGCATCTTTCTGCCAAAAAAATTTCCATGTAACATCTGTTTCCTTACCACATAATTGAGTTCTTCAAACAATGCTCTTCTTAAAAAACTTTTTAAGGTGCTAGGGTATGTAAATTGTTAAATCTACAATTTTCTGTCTGGAAAATTGATTTATGTTATGTCAGCTTCTTCAAGCAGTTATCCCACTGAAAAGATTCTGTGTTGCTTTGAGCAACAACATCCAGGACACTCTATTTGAAACTTTTCTTGGCCTTCAGACCTTTTTGAACAGAGGATTGAACAGAAACTGTATTGTGAAATTCTATTTACAGTATAAAGTGTAAGGGGACTTGTTGCAGAATGAACACATACAATTAAATCCATATCCAAATAGTAGCAGAACAGGTCAGGTAATAGTAGCAGAACAGGTCAGGAAGAACTGTTTTGAATTTGAAATGGAATGTTTTGAATGTGAAAAAGTGAAATTGAAAATATTTTGCATATTTTGCATATTTTGCATTTAAAATGAAATTATTTATCTGCCTTTCTATACCAGGGGTTTCCAACCCTTAGTCTGCAGAGCAGTACCAGGCCATGGGCCATTGGGAACTGGGCTGCGCAAGTGGCAGGCGAATGCACAAAGCTCCATTTGCGCATGCTAAGAAGTAGGTTGCATGTGTAAAACCATCTCTTCCCCCCGTTGCCTGCTACCATGGCTGCTGCTGGTCCACGAAGCTGGAAAGGTTGGGGACCATTGTTTTATACCATTGGAACACCAGTGGAATAAAAATATTTGGAATTCAGGAGGATGATTTTGAATTTAAAAAAATCAAAGAAGAGCAACAAAGATGACAAAGGATCTAATCTAAATAGCAATAGCACTTAGATTTATATATCACTTCACAGTGCTTTGCAACCCTCTCCAAGCAGTTTACAGAGTCAGCATATTTCCTGCAACAATCTGAGACCTCATGTTACCAGAAGGAGTCAACCTTGAGCCAGTGAGACTCGAACTGCTAAACGGCTGGCAGTTAGTTGGTGGCAGAAGTAGCCTGCAATATTGCATTCTAACCACTGTGCCACCCCAGCTTAAATTATATGATCTAAATCTAAATCATACTATGAACATCTAAGGGAACTTGGTATGTTTTGTCTAACAAAAAGAAGGCTTGGAGTGACATGTTATCATCTTCTAATACTTGAAGGGCTATTACAAGGAAGAGGAGGTTGATTTATTTTCTATAGCACCTGAGTGCAAGACAAAAAACAGTGTGTGGAAGCTCGTCAAAGGGAGATCCAACCTGGAACTCAGGAGGAATTCCCTGACAATGAGTACAATTAATCAATGGAAGTGCTTGCATCCCAGAGTTTTGTGTGCTCCATCATTGGAGGTTTTCAAGAAAAGATTGAACAGTCATTAGTCTGGGATGGTATAAAGACTCCTCCTTGGCAGGGGATCGACAAAAAGACCTCCAGCCTCATGATTCCATAACCCAGGTTCATTGTAATTTAGCATAACTTGACATGCACTTAAAATCTGTCATCAGGTATATTGTTGATTTATTTTGTAAAATTATTTAGTTTAATAGAAAAACAATGCTATTCTGATTTTTCTTAAAACATTGCCCAAACTACAGAAAGTGCTTAAAATGGTTTCCACAGTTGAAAGTAAAGAAAGATGGAGAATCATTATGTTCAAGCAGTATTTCAAATATCTCAGCAGCAAGCCATCAAGCTTTCATCCAGCATTTTGAATTCATCACAGAAATGTTTGAGTCCTGTTTGGTAAAGCACAGACAGAATTTTTGTTTAATATTAATGTTAAATAATATCTTTGGAGCTTTGATTCAGGGCACCTAAATGTATCATATTAATCATGAATTATTACAGCTGGTGCACCACCAACTGGATCAATTTTTATTGGACTAAGTTCAATGTATTGGCTAAGTTCAATGTATTCGAAATTGCTGAGGGAAGGGTGGTACACGGTCATCATCATCATTGAATATAGAAAACACTGTTATTGAAGGAAAAGATGGTATTAATTAATGTCATGCTCATTAAGGACAGTTTTGTTTTCTCCATGTCCTTAATCAATGCCATCTTCAATTAATTATTAATTAATGCTCAGCTCATGCTGAAGAAGGATGCTCAATGGGAGGATTTCTGATTTTTTTCCATTGTGAGGAATGCCAAACAAATTTAGAACAATGTGACAGTCCAAATATTGCCTGAGTCTTTATAAACTCACTTTTCAATATATTTCAAACTGTACACTGTTTAACACTTAAAATGGATTTTATTTTCAAGTGTATATTTTTCTTACATTGACAATTCTACATGTGAATACAGCTTAATTGCCTGTCTCTTTCACAGTAATGAAATGTACAAGAAAGAAGGAGTTGTGTAGCTGATGTGATGGTTTATAATCAAATGCTATAATTGTAGATAGTCTTATAAAAGTGTCAAGTGATTAATCAGTACAGTATCTATGATACAAGGTAACAAAGGAATGGGAAATTAATGAAAATATTCCTGTCTCAAAGTAATTTTAATTGTAAGTTCAAACAATCAGCTGTTGAGGCAAAAAGATGTTAATCCAAAGCAACGGTTGTAATCATTATTAGTTATTTTAGGGGTGATACTTTGTGTATAGCTGACTTTAAAGGATTTAATCATATGAACATTTTTTCATACCCAGACAGTACTAAAATGGATAACTATTACTTAATGAATTAGTAGATTTTTAAAATATAAATGGAAAGTTTTATATCAATAGAATAACCATCCTTATACATCATTAGAATGGGCAGTCTATAGCACCAGAATTTCATATGGCCTCTAACTATCTTTTTAAGGTTCTCTAGAACTACTACTGATCCCAAGTACTGAAGGTTGGTACTACAGTGTTTTTTATAATCTGAAGTAGAATATATATGAAAACCATAGTGTGAACCCTAAAATACACAAAATATAATTAAATGTATTTTTGAGGCAAAATAACTGAACCCAATGCTATATCTTCTGTGGAGAATATATCCAGTTATGTGAACACTATCTGCAGTCTGAAATGGTAGAACTCAGAACAGGGTTTGAGCACCTGAGTAAGAATACAGGTCCTTTTGTAAACTGAATGAAATCGGTGAAGAGCCAGCCTTTTCTGATAGCCAGTAAATTATTCTTGATTGTCACAAGCAACTGTTATACAAAGTTAATCTGAATGCAAGTCTGAATAGTTTGCATGACTAAGACGGAATACATTGTTGAGATATCATTGATTTCAAAGCAATGTATATACAGAGTGTTCAATGAACATTATTCTTAGAGATAATTTTTATGAAGAGTTTTTTAAATAAAGTTATATAAAGATTATAAAGATAAAAGAAATATGAAAATACATAAAAAAGAAAAAAGAATAAGGAAAAAATACAGAAAAAGAAAAAGGAATAATTAAAGAACCAATCAGAAAAAAAATTACTTCCAAACTTGTTTTCAGCAGTTCTAAATAAAGTCATTATTACTCCCTCCTCCTTTGATATGAGAAAAATCTCTTCAGCCCCTTATTGAATCTCAATCATTAGTCAATTATTTAATCTAGAAATCATTATTTCACTTTTTCCCATTTTGTCAGACACATACTTGAAGAATTCATTAAGCTGTTTATTTTATACAGCTATACACAGGAAGCTTCTCGGATTTATGGTTTGTACCTGAGTGAGACTAGATATAATTCAGTGGCATTCAAGAATGTTGTGTTCACACTGGGATTCCAGATTAATTCTCCGTTTGATTGTTCTACCTACCTCAGCCAGTCACTCTCATACAATTTTCAGCAAAAAGTCCATAAAAGGTTTCCAGAGGAGCTCATGTTGCGAAAGGAGAGCAGATCCCTCCATCTTAGCTTCCATATGCAGGCCATATGGCTCTGTTCTGGGCACCATTTTGGAGTGACCACAACTCATTGCAGCACCTCCAAAATTGATGCTTGCTTCTGAAATGGACCCACACAGCCTCCACTGCGTAGAAAAGCCATATGGTGCAGTGGCTGCTTCCCGAAGAATACTTACAGCACAGAGCAAAGGGGGTACTGCAGCTCTAGCCTGTGGCATGCCAAGATTCAGAAGGCATGGTGCTTGGTTGGGTTGAGGAATATAAGCGGCCAAAAGGATATAGATAGGAGGTTGAAGCACAAAAGTGTGGGCAGATTGTCAAATGCCTGAATTTTGATTACATGATTGCGGGAGTATTGCAATGGCTATAACTTCAAGTACCACTTGTAAAACATTGTAAAGCATTATTGTAACTTCAACTTCCTGTTTTGATCATTGAACAAATGGTCATAAAGTCAAGGATTTTGTGTAGTGGACATTTTTATTTTTAAAATAAATAATTTAGTCAAATCGGATGGTTTGCTCATCTTTCAGCCTAATTTAATTTACTGCTATATATTTCAACACTTATCTCTTAAAACTAGAATCCAGATTTGGGTTTTTTAAGACTTCAGAATTAATATTTATGTCTGAATATTGTTAATTATGAAGAAACTGACACCTTAGTAACTCTCCCAATATAGCATTTCATTGGGAAATGAAAAGGGATTCTATATGACAAGAAATATTCAAACTTTATTTTTAGATGTTCCTGAATTTGGGGGGTACAAAACTCCCCCCTGGAATGTAAGCAATTACCCATAGAATTTTTTCTTCAATACTTTAGAATTTAGAAAAAAATTAAAATTTTGATTTATTTTTGTATTTTGCATTATATTCTTACTGTTTTCATGCTGTGAGATGCTGAGAATCTATGATTGTGCCAAAATATAAACATGATATATAAACATAAATTAACTTGACTATACCTAAGACAAGGTAATGACAAGACAATTCTATATTTGTTCCCAAGAAAACTTCATGGCTGAGCCCATAATATCAAGTTATGCAGTTAATTCTTATACTTATTGGAGATTTCAGTAGGAAGGTGCCCATAGTTGGTGTCAGGCTCTGCAACTCCCAAGGCAAAACAGATCCTGGATGCTTGTCTATTTGAGTAGGGACTATAATCAAGAAACTTAATAGCATGTTTTTCCTGTAATTTTAGTTTATCTAATTATTGCACATAGTCTCTTAAGTGAGGTTGCAATTGAATGCCCTAAATGCCACTAAATAGGGCCTGCAGATCTCCATTGCTTTAATTCAAAAAGATTAAGAGCAGTCAACATTGGTGAAGGTATAATCTCCCGAAAAGTTGGCAATTCTGTTCTGTAGCAAAGCTTAGCAGTTCCCAATGATCTGTATTCATCATGAAAATATCCTCGTACTTATAAACTCTGCAGTAAAATATTTAATATACTGTTTATTTTTCATTCCATAAAGCAAAAGTGTATTGCTCAATTTTAACTTCTCCCTGAACAGATAGATCATCACTCCTCTATCACCAAGTTCTTCTTGTGCTTTGGATGGGGCAAATAAAGCAAAGGGGCTCACATTTTAAATCCGGGGTCACCAATCTTTTGGACCTCAGGGACCAAACTCATAATGTTAAATCCTGTGGACCACTAAATGAATTTTGACTAATGGTGCTAATGGTTGCTCACGTTTTCCCAGGGCCTCTGCAGAAAGCAGCAAAGACCCTGGGAAAATCCCCAAAAAAGTCTGCAGGAAAATTCCCCACCCTGTTTTCCTACTGATCAATCATTCTTTATATATGAGAGAGAGAGAGAGAGAGAAAGAGAGAAAGAGAGAGAACGAGAGAAAGAGAGAGAGAATGAGAGAGAGAGAGAGAAAGAGAGAGAGAGAAAGAGAACGAGAGAGAGAGAGAGAGAGAGAGAGAGAGAGAGAATGATCTCTCCATATGTTGTGTTTATTTACATATGACTTTTTGAAGACAAAAGACATCACCTAAAAACTCACTATTCATTCGTCAAAGAATGAAATAAGTGTCAACTCATAAAACATTTCTATGCCCATTTTATAGTTGCCAACAGAAAGGTGGGGGGAGTTTGAAGGAGCAGTGCAGCAGTTTGGAATAGAAAGTGTATTCCATTCACATCCTGCAAAGATTATACTAAGTGACTGGAGTTTCTGCCATGCAAATTTTTAAATGGAGAACATGATTGATGACTCTTGGCTGTGGACATGTTTCGTTGGAGAATATGAATTATGATACACCCAGAGAGGTGGGAGAAAACCAGGGTCAAGGGTGAGAGTGAATTACGTGTCTCAGAATCGTCTACATACAGCCAATATGTCACTCCTAATGAATTCTTTAAAGTTTTTTGAAGTTTGGCTCAAGGCTCATGATTTAATTAGGGCAGTCACTGGAATCCTGACAATAAGTTTGATTTGGCATGATCTGTTTTTAACAAATCCATGCTGGCTTTCAGTTATAACTATTTGTTTCTACATGTTCACAGATCTGGTTTTTGATTATCTTTTCCAGGATCTTTCCAGGTATTGATGTTAGGCTGAATTGCCTGTAGTTTCCTGGGTCTGTTTACCCCCCACCACCACCCATTTTTGAAGATGGAAACCACATCAGCTCTTTTCCAGTCCTCTGGTAGTTTCCTGGTGCTCCAGGATTTTTGAAAGATGTAGTACAGTGATTCTGAGATAATATCTGCCAGATCCTCAGAACTCTGGGATGTAATCCATCAGGTCCTGAAGATTTAAACTTGTCAAGATCAGACAGGTGTTCTCTTACCATTTTTTTTGTTTATTTATTTTTTATTTCTAGTTTGTCTTTTATGGATAGGTTTTTGGTAAGTTGACCTATAGTTTCTTTCTGCGTGGAGACAGATGAAAAGAATGAGTTAAGCAGCTCTACTTCCTGTTACTTCCTTGCCATCTTTTCTCTTTAATGGACCAGTTGTTTTCTTGATTTTTTTTCTTGTTCTTGAAACTTTTTAAATTATGTTTGACATTTGTTGCAAATCTTAGTCTGTCCTGAACCTCAGCTTCCTGACTTCATTGTTGCAGATGTGTCATCATTCCAATCAATGAACTCAAGGAAGTCAGGACTCTGACACTTCGGTTAGGTTCAGAAAGTCCTTTATTGAGTACATTGTGTTGGCAATTAGAAGGTGAACTGATTCTAAATAGTTCCCACACTTAGGGATTGTTAAAAGAATAGGATTCTCCCCTCCCCTGTGTCGTTTAGGTCACATGGGCCAATCAAATTAGCCACAGGTTCCCGCTCAGCTCTGCCAGGTGTCCATTGACATGGCCTTGGCTCACACGCCGACTGTTAGATGTTTTGACTAGCAGCTGAGGCACTGCATTCCAAAGTTTCCCCACCCATCCCTCCATGAATGGCAACCAAGAAAAAAAAAGTCAGCATGAGAAAGAATGGCTTCAGCTGAAGTCATTTTTCAGGTTGACAAGTTGGGCTATCTGCTAGTGTTCTGTTTTAGTTATGTGTCCCTCTTTCCATTTTTTATACTTATTCCTTTTTGTCTTTTAGTTTATCTTTTAGTTTAGTTTATGCAACCATGCTGGTTTCTTCTATGAGTTCTTTTTCTTTTTCAGCAGTATTGTACTGGACTGGGCTTTTATGATCATGTTTTTTAGAGTTTCCCATGCTTCATGAGTTGTTTTTCCCTTTAGGATTTTCATCCACTGAATCTTTCCTAGGCTTTCTCTCAGTTTGTTAAGAAGTATTAAAGTTTAAGGTATTGATTGGATTATGTTCTATTGCGTGTGTTTGCATTATATTGAATTCTAATATTCTCCTCCATGCTGCCACGAGAGCCCATGATGGGTAGACTCCTTCTTATGATGTCATTAAGCTGGGTCTGTACTGTATATATAAAAAGGCAGCCCCGGGAGAATCCCCAGCTTTGACTCAGCTTCTTTAAGTCACAAGCTGTGTCTCTGAAAGCATTAGCTTTATTCAGTGACAGAAGCTTTACAGAAGATACCCTTGCTTCAATCAGCTCCTGGGGATCTGGGCAACTGCAACTTCAGGAGACCGGGGCCCCGTTCTCCTGCAACATTGGGATAAACATTTTCCCAAGCGCTGCTAGGCAAGCAGGGAAGCATCTGAGACCTTCCCCATAGCTGCAGTTTGTCCGATGGTAAAACTGATCGGCAAACTGATAACAGAGCCAGCTAGCTGGTCGCATGGGAGGCATCTCTTCCTTCTCTGGCTGATCTGATCGCTCGGGGCTTGCAATAGCCGAAGGTGCGAAATTCACTTCTTGGAGACATCAACGAGCAGTGACCATCTTTGAGTGCAGTCTCTTCAGACACGAGGTGAGCGGCCATTTTAAGTGGCCTGGTGGCCATTTTCAGGGCTCCAAAGACCCAATTCCACCCTCTGCCATCCTTAAGCACTTTTGAGAGCCATTCTCTCAATGCTTGAGCCTTGCTTATTTAAAATGGATCAGGACAGTGCTCATGCAGAGTTTTCCCCCCAAGTGGAACAGGCCCTCCATCCCACTAAAAGGAAAAGATGCAGACAACATACTGCTCAGAGGGGAGTGGCTGCAAAAATCAGAGCTAAGGCTCTAGCCCCTAAGAAGACAACTCAGGTTGAGTTGAAGGCAGAGAAACGCAGACATGCAGCTCTAGAGAGACGATTTAACAAGACTATTCAACAAATGAGAGGGCAACTGCAACAGGTTTCCCAGCCAGCCGAACATCAGGGTTTCCAGAGAAGCCTCCCCAGGGGAGGGGAAGTTGTTCATGGAGCCTTTGGATCCCCCTCATCTGGTCCCCTGAAGCATTTGAGGAACAACCTCAGGATTTCAGCAGGTCTGGGCCATATTTCCAGAAAACTTCTGGGCCCTATGCCCCCTCTCTTCCCTCCAGAGTTCAGGCCTCCCAGATCAGGCCGGAAACCACCTTCATGCCCACTGCAGCTGGCCTTCAGCCCTCCACTACCTTTGATAACAGGCCCAGGGAGATCCAAGATATTGTTTCCTTAGCCATTAGGCAGGGATTGGCTGAAGACTTTCAACAGGTTCTTCGGCCTGTGAAAAGGTTTCAGGCCCTTCTCCCTTCTCAATCTATGGCTTCCTTACCTCCGTAACGAGATTTCCACAGTCCCCAAGACTTCAGGGTCCATTCTTCACAGGCAGAATGGGAGGAGTATGAAGGGGGAAGAGGGCACCTCCCTATCTGAACACAGTTGCTCCTTTTGTTCAGAGTGCGAAGAGGGTGAAATCTGTGATCGCAATCTTTCAGAGGAAGAAGACTCTTGTTCAGACCAGCCCTCCTCTGCATTAGTCTTTAAACCAGCCCTCTTTAAACCCCTACTTAGCAAGGCCTTGATCACTGCCAAGCTGTCAACTGAGGAAGCATCACCTGAACCACAAGGTGAACCCTCTGGCCAAGGAGACTCACTTTTCTCCAAGCCAGTAGTACAAATGGAGGTTTTGCCTTTTCCCCTTTTTTTTCTCGACATGGTCAAGAAGCAGTGCATTTCCTCTCGTCCATCATCTTTGGACAAACGGTTTTACAATGTTAGCATATCCCTAGCCAACACTCTTGCAGTGCCCTCAGAAGACACTCCAGTTGTGGCCTCATTCTCCACTTCTGGCACTCCCGCCAAGCCAGAGGATGTCCTTAAACCAGAGGACAAGTATTCTTAACAAACCCTCAAGCGCAACCACCAAGCAGCTGACTGGGCTGTTCAGGCTTTGACTGCTACATCGTTTTTCATGAGGGCATCTGTACGATGGCTACACCAACTACAGGATCGATTGCCTGCCTCTGATCTCAGGTCTCATCAGGACCTTAACAAAATTATAGCAGCGGAAGAATTCACTGCAGATGCCACCCTCAATTCCGCTAAATTTGCATCAAGGGCCATGGCATCTTCGGTGGCGGCAAGAAGGCTTCTGTGGCTCCGAAATTGACAGGCGGAGTCACGCTGCAAATGGAAGCTGGCCTCTGCCCCCTGCACAGGAGACAAGCTTTTTGACGAGGCTCTAGAGCTGTATCTCATTGAGACCAGAAATAAATGTAAAATTCTTTCCTCCTCAGGGAAAAAAGCTGACTATCGCCCAGCTCCTTGTCGGCCACCTGCCTTTCGGGTGGAGTCCACCTCCCACTTTCCTCTGCCACAGAGGCATATTCTCAGTGCCAAGACCAACCTTAAGAACCACCTGGCAGACAACAACCTTCTGCTGGTAAATGACCCTTTTGGGGGGGAGGGGGTCATGCCTTCCGTCGCTCTAAGTAATATCTCATTCTCCCCATCCATCGGAGATCACTTAGCATTCTTTGCCTCCAAATGGGATGCCTGGATGCCTGGACGGATGCCTGGACGGCATCCGTCCAGATGGGATGGCATCCTCCAAATGGGATGCCTGGATGGATGCCTGGGTGCTCAACACTGTTAGGTCAGGGCTACAATTGGAATTTCTATCGTCAACATCAGAAATTTTTTTGATTTGTCCCATTTCACGGGACACTTCAAAGAGAGCCCTAATGAATTCAGCCATTCAACATTTACTCGACGTAAGGGCTATTCAACCAGTTCTCACCTTACAATGGGGACATGGATTTTACTCTTGTCTTTTTGTTGTTCCCAAAGCCTCGGGGAGGTGACGAGCCATCCTTGTCCTTAAATTTCTCAATCAATTTGTCAAATACAGGCGATTTGCAGTGAAGACACTGCATTCTATCTTAGAGAGCATTCGGGAGGGCGACCTCCTCTCTTCCATTGATCTCACGGAGGCTTACCTCCACATCTCCATCTGGCCTAATCATTGCCAGTTTCTCCATTTCTGTTACCAGAATGCCCACTTCCAGTATCGAGCCCTTCCCTTTGGCCTCTCATCAGCTCCAAGAGTCTTCACAAAGATTCTGTCAGCATTGGTGTCTTCACTCCGTTCTGTTCCAGTGAGGATCCAGTGCAACTTGGATGACATGTTGATACTGTCCTCTTCCATCCACTCGGCCTATCGGGAATTACAAATTACCCTGTCTTGCCTCCAAAGCCATGAATTTTCCATCAACACCAAGAAGAGCCATTTCTCACTCATGACCAAACTGCTACAATGGTTCCTGCTCCCCTTTCGACAAGCAGGAACCAACCACTCATCAATCAAGGTCCTGCTCTCTCAACAGGCTCGACGGTCCCTCAATTGGTGGCTCTTCCAGTCCCTCTGGAAGGGCTCCAGTTCAAGGAACCAAACAGGCTAGTAATCACCACAGATGCCAGCCTTCTGGAGAGAGGCTGCCATATGGAGGGTCAGATAGCTTAAGGGGTTTGGTCCAGATCAGACAGCACCCATCCCATAAACTGGTTAGAGCTTAGAGCTATCTCTCTGGCTCTCAAGCATTTCAGAGCCTCGGTGACCGGCTCCCATGTTCTTGTGTTGATGAACAATATGACCGCAAAGGCACACATCAACAGACAGGGGGGAACGAGATCCAAGGCACTTGTGAGGGAGGCAGAACGTTTGGGGTTATGGGCAGAGAAACACCTGCTGTCGATCTCAGTGGATCACATTTCCGGAGTCGACAATTCCCAAGCCGACTGGCTGAGCAGTTTAATCGACCAGGCAGAATGGTCCATTCCTCCGTCCCTATTCAGGGATCTTTCTCTCAGATTTGGAACTCCAGAGGTGGATCTCTTCTCCACTCCTCAAAATGCCCAAGTCCAGATTCTTCACCAGGTTTCCTTGCCAGGGAACGGAGGGAACCAATGCTCTTCATTGCAAATGGCCCGCGAGTCTCCTTTACACCTTTCCCCCTCTTCCCATCATTCCGGCAGTCATACCGAAGCTGTTGGCAAAATGAGTGGAGCTAATTCTCCTGGCACCCTATTGGCCAAGGAGGCCCTGATTTGCAGACCTGGTCAACTTGTCTATGGCTTCCCCTTGGAGGATCCTGGCCCATCTCATCTCCCTGTACCAAGGGGCCCTGATCCATCCGGAGCCCCAGTGGCTGAAGCTGACCGTGTGGTGCTTGAGCGGCAGCAGCTAAGGGAGGCTAATCTCCCAAAGGGGGTTATCCTCACCATCCAGGCATCTCGCAAACCTTCTATGAGGCACCTCTATGATGCCAACTGGAGGGTTTTCTCCCAATGGTGCCTCAAGGAGGGTCTCCTTCCTCAGCCCAGTTGGCAGAGGTTCTTAGATTCCTTCAGAATGGCTTGGAGAAAGGTTTAGCCCCCAATACCTTATGTCATCAGGTAGCAACTTTCTCCTCCGTTCTTTCATGGGATTCGCTTCCTTCCTTGTCCCATCACCCCTCGGTCAGGAGATTTTTGAAAGGGGCTGTCAACCTACACCCTCCTGTGGTGCACAGGTATCCTTCATGGGACCTTCACTTGGTTCTTAATACCCTTACAAAGCCCCCCTTTGAACCCCTTAGAACAGTGTCTCTCCAATTCCTAACTCTAAAGGTAGTTTTCCTCATTTCTATCACTTCAGCCAGAAGGGTGTCAGAACTGGCCGCCCTTTCTATCAGACAGGATCACAATGATAAGGTTGTTCTCTATCTGGACCCCTCCTTTATCCCAAAGGTTAACACTTGATTCCACCGGTCTCAAGACATTGTGTTACCTGACTTCTGTCCCCTTCCACACGATGACTTAGAGTGCAAGTGGCATACTCTAGATGTCAGAAGGGCTCTTAGAATTTACATCAAGCACACTTCCCCTTTTAGAAAGACAGAAGCCATGTTTGTCTCCTTTTCACCTTCTCACTTGGAGAGCAAGGGTACTTCTCCTACTATTAGCAGGTGGGTCAGGATGTGCGTCGCACAAGCCTACAAAGTGGTGGCTCTTCCAGTACCCCTTCTGGCTCTTCCGGATCCTCTTCCGGTAGCCTACCAGAAGTGTGGCCACTTCAGTCACTTGGGCCACCCAGGCTCCTTGGAAGAGATTTGCAGAGCGGCCACGTGGACATCCCCGTCTCCCTTCATCAGACACTACTATCTGGATTCCTTTGCCTTGGCGATGGCGGCCTTCAACAGATGGGTTCTTCAGCGAGTGGTTCCACCGTCGGAGTGATTGGCTGGATGAGGACCTACCCGTGGACATGCAAGCTTTGGTATGTCCCATCCTGAGCTCTCGCTGCAGCATGGAGGAGAATGGGCATTGGTAAATTTACCTGTGAACGCCCTTTCTATCTTTGCTGCGAGAGAGCCCAGCCCCTCCCTTGGTTCGTCCGGAGATGGTAAGGCAATATTAATGTATTGGATTGTTTGCTTTCAGAGACATTTCTTCAGTCTGTCAAGTATCTTTGCCAAAGCTGGGGATTCTCCTGAGGCTGGCTTTTAATACATACAAGTACAGAACCAACTTAATGATGTCATAAGAAGGAGTCTACCCATCCTGGGCTCTCTCGCAGCATAGATAGAAAGGAGGTTCACAGGTAAATTTACCAACACCCATTTTGTGATCACTCTCACTCCAAATTCTGGCAAATTCCATCCCATCTATTTCTTCTCTGTTAATAAGAATTAGGTCCAGTATAACTTTTCTTCTAGTTCCCTCCTCTATCTTTTTGATGACAATGTTGCCAGCTAGGTTGGTTATGAATATGTTCAATCTCCCACTTGCTTTTTCTCCCAGTTGATATCAGGGTAGTTAAATTCTCCCATTACTATTGTGGTGTGTTTTCTACATACATTTGTTAATTGGTTAGCGGAAAGTTCATCTGTTTCTTCTGCTTGTCTATTGGGGTATGCTCACTGGAAGCATACCATGAATTCATCCATATTTTCTTGAACTGCTGCCACTCTTATTCTAATAGAAATCTACATCAATTTAATGTTTTATTTGGAATTAAATGGTCCCAGCACTAATAAGGAACTGAGCTCTAATTTCTGTTTTAATAAACCTCATTTCAAGTATATTTAAATGCAGACATTTTCATAGTAAAGAGAAAACCCAATAAAATTTTTGATACTGGATGATGGATGATTTAATTCTATATATTTACTCAAAAATAACTTATGTAATATTCACTTGAATTTTCCTACACACACACACACACACACACACACACACGCATATATATATATATATATATATATGTGTGTGTGTGTGTGTGTGTGTGTGTGTGTGTGTGTGTGTGCTGTTCAGCTTCCTTCGGGTATTATCCCACGTCATTGTAGTTCTGTTAAAGTTGTAGCAACGTTTCAGCAGAATCTCATCTGCCATCATCAGGCTTCTGTATGGATGTGGGTCTTACAGCTCCTGGTTTTTAAATTTGAGGCTGGTTCATTCTGATTGGCTGGGAGCCTGGACCTGTTTCATTGGACTTGGAGTTTGATTGATTGGTGTTCCTGGTTTCTTCTGTCTGTTTTGTGGCTTTGATTGGCTGGCAACAGTCTGTTCTTGTGTTGGAGGCTTTCAGTGCAGCTTGGCTCCGTGTGAAGGGACGGCTGCTCTTCATTAGCAAAAAACCCTGGCCACTATAGAAAACCCCAGCCACAGAATCATCAGAGAAGCCATAGAGATTGAAAAAAGACCGGACAGCATGAATAGAAGAGATGATTCCACCAGACTGTCAATCATTTGGAAGCCTGCACTCTCAAATAGAAAGATCTCCATGCCACAAGCCAGGCAAACACCTGGGCAAAAACAGACTCCCTCTGATAGCTCCAACCTAACCCCCCCACCAGGCACCCAGGTGAAACCCAGCTTGCTAATGAAGAGCAGCCGTCCCTTCACACGGAGCCAAGCTGCAAAAATTTGCATAACCGGAGCGGATAACACGGACGCGGGGAGGACGCAGGGCGGATGCAAAGCGGATGCGGAACGGAAGCCCAATGGATGGAAGCAGATGGGAGCGGATGGCGCAACCGCAGGGCTTCCGGGGGGCCTCAGCAAAGCGGACACGGAACGGATGAAGCGGATGCACAGCGGATGCACAGCGGATGAAGCAGATGCACAGCAGATGCTCAGCAGATGCACAGCGGAAGCCTAATGGATGCCTGGTGTTAACTGCGCATGCGGGGAGGATGCATTGCATCAGCCCTGTGGATATAACGGAAGCAGCTCGGAAGCAGGTTGCCATTCAGAGGAAAGACCTGCTGCCAGACACATCGACTGCCTTGCCTGCACTGCCTGCATGTCTGCCTGCCAGCCTTGTTGCCAGCCTTGCTACCAGCCTGCCTGCAAGCCTTGCTGCCAGCTGGTCTGCCTGCTAGCCTTGCTGCCTGCCTTCCTGCCAGCCTTGGTTCATGTCTGCCTGCCAGCCTTGGTGCCTGCCTGCCTGACAACCTTCCTGCCAGCCTTGGTGCCTGCCTCCCAGCCAGCCTTGGTGCCTGCCTTGGTGCCAGCCTTCCTGCCAGCCCTGGTGCCTGCCTGCCTGCCAGCCTTCCTGCCAACCTTGGTGCCTGCCTCCCTGCCAGCCTTGGTGCCTGCCTTGGTGCCAGCCTCCCTGCCAGCCTTCCTGCCAGCCTTGGTTCCTGCCTGCCTCCCTGCCAGCCAGCAACCCCACAACCATGTGGAAGCACAGCAAGCCTCAGCCATCTGCTGCCACCCCTGGCAAGAGGGACAGGGCTACCATCCCGCCCCCTGGCCCTCAGTCTGGTTCTGCTGGGGCTTCTGCAGCACGGGCTCACTCTTCTGGGGCTGGGGCTTCTGCTACTTCTGCTTCTGGAGGAGCTGATGACAAGCACTCCAGCACCAGCCACCTCCACAGCACCTGGACCCTTCACCCCTGAGACTGAGCGACCAAGAGGAGTGCCAGAGACTCATTTGTGTTTCAATAAAGTCTTGCTGGAAACTTTTAGAAATGGTTTAAGACTTTGCATGCTTGTGGGATGGGTAAGGATAGCTTTGGGATGGGTTAGGATACCTGTGGGATGGGTAATAGCTGTGGGATGGGTTAGGATAACAGTGGGATAGATAAACCTCCAGTGCAAGCATAGTGGGACTGTATGGTCCACCCTTCCAGGTGCCACACCTACAGCCCTTTATTATCAATAATAATGTAATAATTATCCACACATGTCAACATAAACACAACTCTTTATTAAACACCCTGTTCATTGTAGGCCAACCAAACATACATGGCCCAATCTCATCCGTGTGATGAGACAGGCTGAAGGAAGCATCCATTAAGCATCTACCATCCTGTCTTACCACTCCACTGCTCCAGCTGGGGAGTTGCACCATTGTCTCAAGAGGTTGCGCTGCTTCTTTGCTTCATGTGAGGCTCTGTTGGGGCCTTGCACATCCTCAGTGTCGATCAGGTTTCGCCCTTGCCTCCATTCCCCAGGCTCCATGTCCCCATTGCCTTGTTGGAGTCCACGAGCCTGTTCTGCAAGACTGGGTAGCGGGTGCGCATGAGATTGTGCAGGATGCAGCAAGCTTCCACGATCCTCCTGACGGTCTCTGGGCAATGCTGCATGGTGGTGAGAAGTACCTGGAACTTGTTGGCCAGGATGCCAAAGGCATTCTCCACCACCCGCCTTGCCCTGGACAGCCTGTAGTTGAAGATCCTCTCTTCACGGGTGAGGAGGCTGGAGGTGTAGGGCTTCATGAGGTAGGTTGTGAGGGAGAAGGCGTCATCCCCCACGATGAAGTAGGGCATATCTTGCGTGTCGTTGGGCAGGGGTTCTGGATCTGGGAAGCCCACGATGAGGTTGCGTTCCAGCTCCTCCTTGAGGTGACTGGTATTGTATACCTGGGCATCTGAAGATGAGCCATTGCCTTAAGCATCGATGTACATGAACTTGTAGTCAGCATCAACCATGGCGAAGAGGATGATGTTGAAGAAGCCCTTGTAGTTGAAATAAGTGGACCCTGAGTTGGCTGGAGATTTGCAGGCCACGTGCTTGCCATCTATGGCTCCAACGGTGTGGGGGAAGTTCCACTTCTGATACCACTGCTCTGCAACTTTCTTCCATCCTTCTTCAGTGGAGGGGTACTGGAGGAGCTCCTCCTTGTATTCTTCGATGATGGCCTGCACCACTTCTCTGACCACAATGCTGATGGTGTTGGATGGCACCCTCCAGCCGTACTCCATGCTCCTGTAGGAGGTCCCTGAGGCCAGGTGGTGCAGAATGAGTGCCACCTTGAGCCCAGGTTCCAAGCTGGGCCAGAAGCTGGTGTTTGCCTTGGTCAACCTGGGTGTCAGCCGCTGCACAACTTCGTCAAACATGGCTGGAGGCATCCTCATGAAGTTCTAGAACGCCCGAGTGTCTTCGTTCCTGAGCTCCACCATCAGCTTGCTGTACAGTCCATCCTCTGCTCTTCTGGCGAACCATCTTCGGACCCAGACTCTTTTTGGCTGCCTCTTTTTCTTCTCGCAGTAGAGTTCACAGAGCCTGCAGATGGCTTCGCACTGTTGCAGAACGATGGTGGCTGCCGAAAGGACTTTGTTACAATCAACGGTGGACATGACTGGATGCTGTGGAAGAGCAAGAGGCAGATGAAGGCTGCAGAGGTCTGCACAGGTGGGCTGCTGTTCTGAAAGTGAGATGCAGGCGAGTTGCTCCCCCTTTTTATAGGCAGTATAAGTTTTCCGCTAGGCATCCTCTAGGCATCCTCTAGGCATCCTCTAGACATCCTTAATATCCGAGATAGGTCCCCTCTGCGAACGTTTTTTCCATTTTAAACGCTTTGTTTCCATTCTGCATCTGCTAGGCATCCGTTCTGCATCCGTTCCGCATCCTCCCTGCGTCCGGGCGGATAGAGTTGCGTGGATGCCTAGCGGATGCCTAGCGGATATAGCGGATGCATAATGGATGCGTAGCGGATGCAGAATGGACGAACTGGATACATTTTCCACCAAAAGTTTTAGGCAGCTCAAAACTTTTTGAGCAGATGAAACGTCAATAAACGGATGCTGAACGGATAGAGAGGCAGCAAAACGGAGGCAGTGAGTACATCGTGTTTTCGAATGGATGGCAAGGTTTTTTTTCCGTTTTACATCCTCTTTGCATCCGTTGGTTCAGTGTGACATGGGCTTAAGACTATTTGAATATTATCACTATTAGTTTTTATTGTTTTAAGATTTAACTCTCTATTAGGACATCTCTCTTATCAAATATAGTCAATATGAAAATATTCTGTCCTTAAAAAAGCATGCATGTGTTCTGTCAACATGGTTGAAGGTTTGAAATGTTAATGGATAAATAAGTTTGGAAAATACAGTAGTATTATACAACACAGGGTCTTAACTGTGGTATGGAAGTAGCGTAAGAAGAAGGATTCCTTTAAAAGAATCTGATGCACAATAACAGAATTTGGACTTTTGAGTTACTTTTTTGAGTATTACTTTTCTAATACATTTCTGATGCCTTGGTTCTGCATGACATAAACTTTACAGTTTATTTAGTTTTGAATTGTCTTTAAAAATGTTACTGAAGTTCACAAATTTGTAAAACTGGGCATGGAAGCCATTCTGTCCAGTCCAATGAATCCAGTTCCAGTTAAGTGCAGAAATTCAAAATAAAAATCCCTGCCTAGAGTCATCTTGAACAATATTCAGGCTAAATATTTTCATATGTTATTTTAAATTTCTAATTTTTCAAAATGGAAATGCTTTTCTTAGGTGGTAAGAGAAAAAATAAATATAACTAAAAGGTTATAGTCTGTTATTTGTGCAAGTCATGGGGTTGCTATAAAATATTAATCAAAAATGAATGTAGGATGAGAAATAAGTGTGACTTCCAGAAAATCTGGGTTTCAAGAATTATGCAGAAATAAGTACATTCATCCTTTCTTATGGTTTCTAGTGGATTATTTAACTTTTCCAATTTTAAAAAATCTCACTTTTTATTAACTTGTAATGCCTTAATTCAGGATAGAGTTGGGGTGGCTCAATGGAGCTGAACATTTACTGTCTGGATGCCCTTCCTGATACAAAGCAGGGTTCGTAGGAAATATTTTTTCTTTGTGCTCTAGGAGGGACAATTCTGCCATTACCTAGGATTGAACTCTCAAACTTCCAAGTGGGAGGTAAATGTCTTTATCACTAGGCCCCATGTCTCTCAATTTTTTTTCCCACTTAAGCAGTTTTATTTTATAAAGTGGTCATTTTTGGTTATATCGATTAACATTTAATTCGTAAAAATGATGATGTATTTCTTACCCAAGCTTAGCCCTAATGAAATAATTAGTTTGATTCATGGGAGGCATGGGTCACACATTTATTTATTATTTTAGGGGACTCAGTGTTTGCAAACCATGTTATAAATAATAATAACATCGAGCAAACTTAATCTTTAAAAATGATAAAGGTAGATAAAATTGTTTACCTGTAATTGTGGGAAGAGTAAACTGAAAATATTACTAAGAACAACAGACTTGGCACTTACTTAATAACCAATATCTCAAAACAATTATATTTTCACTTCAGAATTTCTTCATTAACAACGATAGGAGCAGAAAATGAATGTTCTCTAATTCATCTATTCAAGAGATGGTTTCTATCTAAAGCAAAGATCTGGGACATTTGGAAAGTTTATTAAGACTAGAAGGAAAATGGAATGTTACATACTCAGATTCTTAAAATCTTGCAATGAACATTCCTAGAGTAATATTACTGGTTTAGTCTTTTCAATCAGATTGTCAAAAGAGGACATGGTAAAAAAGAGAAAAAGATGCAGGTGCACTTGTGCATTATCTACATTCAGTTAGGATTTGGTCAATTTTAATCTTACCGATAGTGTAATCATCTAATTGTACAGAATGTTATCTACTCAACCCTGATTCCTTGGCTTCTTATATGCACAAACCTGTTCATTTTAATTTAACAGATTGTCACCAGAAAGCTTTGATCAAAGGGCCAACAAATAAATTATCCAAGTTTGGGAGAATCTTTATGAAGTTTAATGCTTAAAATCAGTGGATGATCATTTTAATGTTCTCCATCCCCAATAAATGGAAAGGAAAAGAGATCTGGAATCCTCATTCTCATGTTCTCATATCAGAATAGCTGAGTGGCAAGCAAACTGGCCTATCTATATGAGCATATTGTTTTCCTACAATAATTAGCCCTATCCTTACTGTGCTGATGAGGAAACAGATGCACTGAGCTGCAAATTACTTTCATCTCTCCTCTGAACAAAAAAGACACAGCATTTAATTGACTCATTTGATCTCTGGCAATTCAAAGCAAGTAAAGTGGAAATATTTAAAAGTGGCACTTCACTTTGGAAAACAGGAGGGGAGAAGCCTAATTTTATTTACACATAGTAGAAATGTGTATGTATAACAGCAACATTTGAAGCCTCGGTTTGAAATCAAGTTCTAGTTACCTTCCACCCAATTTAATAGAGCAAAGTTATGTCTCATTGGTGTGCTTTTGAGAAGTATTTGGAATCAGTATTATTACTGAATAGTTCTCTGTGAGCCATGCAGCATTGACAAGATTTTAGTCATTAAGCAGAAGCCAACAGTGTTCAGGTACAGAGGTAGCTCTGGATTGTTTGTTTTTTAAACATCTTCTGAAGCTGCTTAGTTTCACTTGTTCCCATTTAAAACACCAATGTTATTTATTTTGATCTTTCAAAGATAACATTTTTTTCACTGATCACATCAGAATTAAGGCAGATGAAGCACAAGTTGAAATGTACTTGCTTGCTTTGCATTTCCATATAACATACAAAAAGGAATTTGCAAGGATGTCTGCCTTAGCTGTGTGGTAATTGTACTTTGCAGTTTCACACATTGCTATTTTGTATGTAGGGTTTTGCTTTAGTATACAGAGGAATCATAATTTTACTTACATCAAATTGAACTTAAAGTTCATAGCTTTAAGGCTATTTCAGGCAATATAATTTTGTGAAAACTAATAAATACGGTTTTGATGAAGCAGTGAGGACTATTCTGAGTTCACTTACCCGCATTACTGACCTTCCTCATTGTGAATCAATTTGATGATTCCTTAGAAGTAATCATAACTTTCCAACTATGTTCCAGGTATGATGAAACAGGACCTAGATTTATTTTGTATTGCAGTTTGAAGGGGATTGTGGGAATTTTTTAAATGAATTGTACCTGTTTATTTAAGGCAAGTGGGAGGGGTTAGCAGGAATATTTTTGATAAAAGAAATTTTTGACAAATTGAAAATGATACTAAGACAATGCAATTCTGAGATAATTAAACATTGAGTGTATTTTTAAATAGGATAAATGTTTGGCTGTTTTCTGATAAGATCTAGCCAGATTATTTTACATCTATTTAATTTGTCTGTAGAAGCTCTCCCACATAAACAATATCATGAATTATTGCATTTAAATGCATCTTTGTTTTGAGTTTTGGTTTTTACCAACTTCACAATAAAATTCTTGAGATAGTCTGAGTCCTGTTTCCCAAATATCATTAGTAATGTAGAAATTTATCCTGCAATCTAACATAAAATTTGATTTTTTTTTGATGATTTTATTTTGTACAATTAGTTGTCAACTTAACAACAGTTCATTTGGTGACCATTCAAAATTTCAGCAGCATTGAAAAAAAGTGATTTATGACCATTTTTCACACTTGCAACATTGCAACATGTCCGTGGTTATGTGATTAAAATTCAGATGCTTGACAACTGATTCATATTTATGACTGTTGCAATGTCCTGGAGTCATTTTGCTTCTGACAAGCAAAGACAATGGGAAAGCCAGGTTCACTTAATGAAGCCGTGTTATTAATAACAACTGCAGTGACTCACTTAACAACTGTGGCAAGAAAGGTCCTAAAATGGGCAAAATTCACTTAACAACTGTTCCACTTAGCCACAGAAATTTTGAGCTCAATTGTGGTTGTAAGTCGAGGACTACCTGTTTAATTTTAAACCTGTCTTTATTCCTAAGTGTTCTGGATGGGATCTCTTGGCACCTTTTCATAGCTGTTAATTTAGAAGGTTTTAATCAGTGTAAGGCACCAGGCTAGAAATTAGGAGACCATGAGTTGTAGTCCTGCCTTACATGCAAAACCATCTGGGTGACCTTGAGCCAGACATTTTCACCCAGTCCTGGAAGGGATTTGTCCAAGCAGTCATCAGGAGCCAAAAATTGGCTTGAAGGCAGATACTGTACAACTATATCAATACAAAATATGCAGGCAATAAATCACTCTTCACCATTTTTTAGGACTAGAAAATTGCTGAAGTGTGTGTGTGTGTGTGTGTGTGTGTGTGTGAGAGAGAGAGAGAGAGAGAGAGAGAGAGAGAGAGAGAGAGAGAGAGAGAGAGAGAGAGAGAGAACGAGGGAGAGAGAACAAGAGAGAGAAAGAGAAAGAGAATGAGAGAAAGAGAGTTTTATGCACAAAACCAGCTCCGAGACTTTGGGTCACTTACCCTCAGCCCAATTCACCTCACAGGGTTGTTGCTATCGAGGAAATAGGAGAAGGAAGGAATGTTAGGTATATTTGCTGCCTTGAATTCTCCATAAAATATCAAAGGTGGGATTAAAAAAATCTAAAACATCCATGGCTTGATATGTGAACTGATGTGCAAGGTGGCTGATATTTAAGTTTAGTAAAGTATATTAGAAGATTAGTTTGAATTTGCATGTATGGAAAAAAAATAGCAACTATGTTCAGTTTTGCATTTGAATGTGCATCCCCTATAAGTCATTTGGACTTTGTTCAATGTCCACTGAAACTGTCCTTCTAAAGAGGTTTTAGGAAATGCAAGTACCATTTCTTGTGGCTTTAAGTCAGTCTTGATTTAGCAGAATAACAGAATTGGAAGTGACTTTGGAGTTCTTTGAGTCCAACTCTTGATCATGCAGGATTTCAGACAACTGCATGGACTTTTCTATGTAGTTTATCTTGGCAACATTTTTAGAAAAGGATTGCTATTGCCTTATTCCAAGGATGGCCCCAAACCCAGATGACATCATGTCAAAGGCTATAATTTACAATCTCCCAATTGACCTCGATACCAAACTGGTTCTCTATACCACTTTTCTATAACTGAAAGAGGGGGATTGGCCACCATGCTTCTAGGCAGATTTTTCAATTGCTTAAGAGGTATTACCATCCTAAAATTACTTCAAAGATTGGATCTAAAGGCAAGTTTTCAATTTTGTTTTGTTTAATGTTGTTGCCTTAAAAACTTGCCCTGAATTTGCAGAAAAGAATATAGGTAGCGGATAATTTGATATTGTTGTAAAACTATGTTTAAGCCATATCTGAGTGAGCATGAATGTTGTACAAGCATTCAGGATAACGTGAATCCTGTCTTTTTCATAAAATATTGCACAGAAGAGAAATTTAAAGTTATTGCTGGCATGTTCTAAAAGTCCTGTTTCTTTCATACTTTTGCATACCTTATGCATTTGTAATGCATTGTGGAAGCAAATGTTGCATCAATTCTTGTTTCTGCAAAAAGCTTTCTCAAAATAAGTTCTCACTGATATGATAAACCTAAGTTTGAGACAGTCTACTTCACAACAGATGAAAGCTTGTGCTCAAAACTTTTTTTATTTCCTTAGAAAATAGTTAAAAATAAAGTACCACATCAGAAAGCATTATTTATTCCAAAGCATCCCAAAGTACATTTTCCACAATCAATATGCATAAACAAAAAGAGGTTAAGTAGCTGCTTAATAATGTAACTAAACCATAGAGGGGGCAAAACACTGTAAAAAGCGATTAGTCTGAATATAATAATTAAGCATTTCAAAACATTGCTAAGAGGATCGGATTTAAGGAACAGGAACTGAATAGTTATTAGTTTCAGACTTCAAGGGGTTCCTGATATTACCTCATGCATACATAATCTTTTGAGCATTGCTTCAGCTAGACTAAGGAGTCATTTCAGTATTCTGCTGCCTTAGGTGTTGATGGCTGATAGACAAGGATTTATGTGCATGCTACACCACTGGGTCAGAACAGACTTAGGAATTAATTGTTTTTCCACAGATGGGTTTTGAATTTCAATTACTCATATTTTTCTTCCTTTTCTTCTATCTCAATATTTAGTCAAGGTAACTGAGATTAAATTTACCAATTTCTTTGTGTTTATCATTGACAGGCTTTAATAAGTTTTCAGTTCAAAAGCAGACCACATATAGAAATTGTAATAAGATTCATTTTATTTATAGTATTGCATAATAAAATGTTAATTAACTTGCATTACAGTTATGGGCCTTTACCCATTTATCTGGAATTAATAAATGTTTGAGTAAATATGAAAGAATTGCACTTGAAAATCCCATACTAAATGTATGATTACAGCCAGTCAGATTTGGTTTCGGAAGAGTGATGATTCAAATATGGGAGTGAAAATGAGGTATTGTTTTCCAATACTGATGTTAAATGCTTGCTCTTCTTCAAATTCCATTTCCTCTAAACTAATACAACTAGAAGTGATAAGTACATTAATGCTTTTTATCACACCAAGTACTTTATTGTTCTTTCTTTGATCTTTTCAAACCATCACACAATTTTGTGATAGTTAGAGACTTGGAGGAAGATTTCCCATTAATCAGCCTTGATACTAAAACTTCTTGTCAAACTATTCCATGTAACCCACAAAAATATGTACCTATGAGGGCAATACTGACCAACATAAAAGCCATTATTTGGTATAATGACTAAAATGAACTTTTATGTCAATACATGGAAAGGAAAACTCATCTTGTTAGTGTTTTGACATATATAACTTCATTAGATATTTATTAAATTTCTATTAATTTCTTAGGGTTAAAGCTGTACTACACAGTAAACTTGGTAAATGTATTTCATTAGAACTCAGTCATTCAATAGTATGTAGTTGTTCTTGTGCTAGCATAGTTGTTGAGGTCAAGAAACTGAATTCCCTTGTATTTTCTAACAGGATCTCTCCTTGTCTCTTCTACGAAGAGACATGAACAGCCTGACATTACTGCTTGTGTTAAGAAGTCAATATCAGTATACCTACTGTATGTCATATGAAAACATATCAAATAGCTGTCAGAATGATAAGGATGGAGAGGTCTGCTTGGGCTCTCTTTCTTTCACCCAACAACAGAAAAAGGTTCCTTATTTGAGTAATACAATTCAGAACGACTGTGAATATTCAAACAATCCAACTCTTTCCCTCTTTTGCTAATACAGTAAGACTCAAAGACACAGCCTCATATAGTTGCTTCCCTCTCTGTGTGTTTTTAGATGTTACCTTCTTGAACCTTCTTCTTGGGGCCATAATCCTCCACAACCAATATGGGCATTCTTTGTTAGTGAAATTTATCAGCCTCTTATCTGTGTTCACGAAGTATGACAATCAGTCCAAATGTTGAAAGTGATGACCAGGAGCGGATGCGTCCTGCAGAGCTCTGGAATTGCAGTCTGAAGCAGGTTCAGAAAGATCTTCCAACCCACACCTTCTTCCCCTATTTCCAATCAATTAAATGAAGTGTGCAGGAAACACACTACTGTAATAACAGGGGACTTTAATTACATAAATCAGCAGTGCCCAAAATTTCTGGTTTGACAGTCCAATGGGGGGAAGGATGGTTCTGTATGAGTGGCAGATGTGTGCATTGTGCAAGTACACACAGCTCCATTTGTACAAGTGGCAGGTTTACACCCTTCACTTGCACGAATAGAACTTTTCATATGATCGTGAGTGCCCACAGCTTGCAAAGTGGAGCTGTGTGTATGCTCATCATTTCACAGTTGAGTTTCAAATGGGTCATGGCTAGCTAGTGGAACATGGACCGGGAATTGGGGACCTCTGACACAAATGACTGACATAAACTGGGAAAGAAACTCTGCAGCAAGAGGAATCTGGGTCCTCATTTTACTGACCTCGGAAGGATGGCTGGCTGAGTCAACCGAGAACCAGTGAGACTTGACCTGCTGAATTGCTGGCAACCGGCAGTCAGCAGAAGTAGCCTGAAGTACTGCATTGTAACCACGGTGCCACCACGGCTCTACAATCATGGTATCTTCCATCCATAAAGAAAAAAAATGTGTTGAAAAATGCAAAAGTAGAAGGTTGTTTTAATAGTAGGTGTTAGGAGGGTTGCGTTACTTCTTAGAATTTGAAACTCACTTAAATCTTCTTCATGTGGTGAACATTTTATTATCTCTTTGTTGCCTTCTTATGCTTGCCTGAATTTTTGCAGTCTAGAATGCTGCAGTCTAGTCTTCATATCTTTTCTTTCTATGCTTTCCGAACCATTTCTTACACAGACAACAATGGGTCTTTTTATTTCAGCAGAGGTAACATAAGTTGCTATCCTTAGTTTTGTTGCTAAATAAGAATGACTGAGAAAATAGCTTACTGTATAAACAAGTTGACTAATAAGCACGGGCATTATATCCTCTATTGAACATATTTTGGTGTGCAAGTTGCAGGGTATTTGTTTACTCGCTTTCTTTGAGTTTGATATCCATTCATTTTAATTAACAGCTTAACAAGAAAGCTTTGCATAAAAAAGAGCTCTTTTTCACTCTTGTTATTTGGTCCTGCTAAAGTTTCTAATTCTCACAGGTTCAGTTCCAGGTCACTTAACTCCTTATTTACATGCCACTTCTATTGGATTAAAGCAGCAACAAAAACTGTATACAACAGTTCAATCAAAAGTTTGCTATTCCCTCTTTTTTTGTATATAATTTTTATTAAGAGTTGGAATAACAAAATACAATGCAAACTAAACTTAAAAGCAGAAAAGAAAAGAAAAACACTAAAATGCACGGAAAAGGAAAAGAAAGAAAAATAGATGAAAGTGAAAAGTAAGAATAAAGAAATTATTTCGATCTTCGAAACAACAAATATAAACAAAATTTTAACTCTCCAAACTCTATAAACTTTCATTCGTCTCTTAGTCCCATCCCCATTTCTCATCTATAAACAAATCCATAAAACACCATCTTTTTAGTCCTGGTGTCAGAAGAAAGTTACAAAATGATGGCCAGATTTATTAAAATAAAACTTTGACCTAATTACCGACTTTATATTTTTTTCTTTTCCTTTTAACAGGCTTAATCTTTAGTTCATTCAGACATTACTGTAGGATTTGATTTCTCCTCATCTCTTTGTCCCATTGCACAGAGTCCTTCAAGGCCTTTTGTAAAGAGTGGGAAGCAGGAAAAAATTAACTGGGTCACTCTCTTTATTTGTCATTTGTATTTCCCTTTTAAATTTTAAAGCCTTAGTCATTTGTTTTATACATCCAAGGAAACATTCTTTTCTAAATCATTCAATTTACCTTACATTTTTTATTAACATGGATATAAAATTTGTTAATATTTATACTCATTTAACTGCATCAGAATTTCTTATCAGGATAATTGAATGAAAAATCAGAATTATTTAATTTAGTGTAGTTTTATGTAATCAGTTTGTATTGATATAAATTATATTGTCTCAGGAATCCCCAACCTTTTGGAGCTCATTGAACTCATTTGGAATTATAAATATTATAGAAATTTTCACAAAAGAACTGCTGAGGGAGATTGCCTATTAACAAGATGGCTGCCAAAAAGGACATAATTAATTGCAAAGATACCACTTTCCTATTAGTTTACACTCTCTTTGCAGGGTACTTCTCTCTACTTACTTTTGTTAATTTTCTTGGCAAGAAATGAGCTATATTTACATTTCAGACACAAAGACAAATAAATACACATAATACATCCATAAATATATTACAGATATATTTAAGGTCCAGTGAATTTTTTTTAAAAAAGAAAGGTATGCTATTAGTATAATCAATGAATCAATAAATGTCATTAGAGTTTTCCTTTGCAGCAAGTCAATGTTTTAATTAAAATAATATTTTTAAGATGTAAAGCTGAACCAACGGATGCAAAGAGGATGTAAAACGGACAAAAAAGCTTGCCATCCATTGGAAAACGTGATGTACTCACTGCCTCCGTTTTGCTTCCTCTCTATCCGCCCAGCATCCGTCTATTGACGTTTCATCCACTCAGAAAAGGATGGAAGAAAGTTGCAGAGCAGTGGTATCAGAAGTGGAACTTACCACACACGTTGGAGCCATAGATGGCAAGCACGTGGCCTGCAAAGCGCCAGCCAAGTCGGGGTCCACTTATTTCAACTCCAAGGGCTTCTTCAGCATCATCCTCTTTGCCATGGTCGATGCTGACCACAAGTTCATGTACATCGATGCTTCAGGCAACGGCTCATCTTCAGATGCCCAGGTATACAACACCAGTGTCCTCAAGGAGGGGCTGGAACGCAACCTCATCGTGGGCTTCCCAGATCGGGACCCCCTGCCCAACGACACGCAAGATGTGCCCTACTTCATCGTGGGGGATGACGCCTTTTCCCTCACAACCTACCTCATGAAGCCCTACACCTCCAGACGCCTCACCCGTAAAGAGAGGATCTTCAACTACAGGCTGTCCAGGGCAAGGCGGGTGGTGGAGAACGCCTTTGGCATCCTGGCCAACAGGTTCCAGGTACTTCTCACCACCATGCAGCATCGCCCAGAGACCGTGAGGAGGATCATGGAAGCTTGCTGCATCCTGCACAATCTTATGCGCACCCGCTACCCAGTGTTACAGGACAGGCTTGTGGACCGTCAGCAAGGCAATGGGGACATGGAGCCTGGGGAATGGAGGCAAGGGCGAAACCTGATAGACACTGTGGATGTGCAAGGTCCCAACAGCCTCACGTGAAGGGAAGAAGCAGCACAACCTCCTGAGATGCTGGTGCAACTCCCCAGCTGGAGCAGTGGAGTGGCAAGACAGGATGGTAGATGCTTAATGGATGCTTCCTTCAGCCTGTCTCATCACACGGATGAGATTGGGCCATGTATGTTGGGTGGGCCTACAATGAACAGGGCATTTAATAAAGAGTTGTGTTTATGTTGACATGTGTGGATGATTATTACATTATTATTGATAATAAAGGCCATAGATGTTGCACCTGGGAGGGTGGACCATACAGTCCCACAGCTATTACCCATCCCAAAGGTATCCCTGCTCATTCCTCAGGTATCCCTGCCCACCCCACTGCTATCTTAACCCATCCCACAAGCATGCAAAGGCTTAAACCATTTATAAAAGTTTCCACCAAAACTTTATTAAAAAAAAGAAATGAAGCAAGTGTGTGAATCATAAATAGACTTTATTAACAACAAGCTATAAAACAAAAATGAGTCTCTGGCACTCCTCTTGGTCACTCAGTCTCAGGGGTGAAGGGTCCAGGTGCTGTGGAGGTGGCCTGTGCTGGAGTGCTTGTCATCAGCTCCTCCAGAAGCAGAAGCAGCAGAAGCGCCAGCCCCAGAAGAGCGAGCCTGTGCTGCAGAAGCCCCAGGAGAACCAGAGTGAGGGCCAGGGGGTGGGATGGTAGCCCTGTCCCTCTTGCCAGGGCTGGCAGCAGATGGCTGAGGCTTGCTGTGCTTCCACATGGTTGTGGGGTTGCTGGCTGGCAGGGAGGCTGGCACCAAGGCTGGCAGGGAGGCTGGCAGGCAGACATGCAGGCAGGGCAGGCAAGGCAGCCAATCCGTCCGGCAGCAGGTCTTTCCTCTGAATGGCGACCTGCTTCCAAGCTGCTTCCGTTATATCCGCGGGGCTGACGCAATGCATCCCCCCCGCATGCGCAATTAACGCCAGGCATCCATTAGGCTTCCACTGTGCATCCGCTGTGCATCTGCTGTGCATCTGCTATGCATCCACTGTATCTGTTCCACGTCCGCTTTGCTGCGGCCCCCCGGAATCCTAGTGGACGTGCCAT
Source organism: Laticauda colubrina (assembly GCA_015471245.1). Lineage (NCBI taxonomy): Eukaryota > Metazoa > Chordata > Lepidosauria > Squamata > Elapidae > Laticauda > Laticauda colubrina. Next base: position 25,888,184 of record BLBF01000025.1, read on the forward strand.
CCGCTTCCATCCGCTGGGCTTCCGTTCCGCATCCGCTTTGCATCCACCCTGCGTCCTCCCTGCATCCGTGTTATCCGCTCCGGTTATGCAAATTTTTGCCCCTTTTGAGAGCGGATAACAACGAATGGAACATTTTGCTTGTCCGCTGTGTCCTTTTTGCATCCGTTGGGCAGTGTGACATGGGCTTTAAAAAATTGAGTGGAACTTTGCAGGCATTAAGAAAGGTATATTTGACATTCCAGTGTCTACGTTTAGTGAAACCCACTCTTTTCTGTTTCAGCTTACCAAAGTTCTTTCTCTGTCTCCCTCTCTCTCTCCCACTCTTTCATCAGAGTTTATTATTTAGCGAGGATTTTGGATAAGAAGTTTAAGCAGATTTTTTTCATAAATATTTTGAGAATATACTGTAAAACTATGTGGATAAAGTCAGATTCCTATTTCTATGATGGTGAACCTATGGCATGCATGCCACAGATGGCACATAGAGCCATTTGTGTGGGCATACAAGCCCCAGCCAAACTTACCTGCACCACGCATATACGTGCCTCCCAGCTGATTTTTGGGCCATTTGAGGCCTTCTTTGGCTTCCCAGAGGCTTAACGGAAGCCTCTGCAGCCTTGGAGGCTGAAAAACAGGCTTGTTTCATCACTTCCTGTATTTCTGGAAATACTGGAAGTGATGAAACGGGCCCATTTTTTGGCATCCAAAGGCTGCAGAGGCTTCCTTTGAGTCTCTGGGAGGCCAAAAATCAGCTGGGAGGCGTGCAGTGCAGGTAAGAGGATGGTGGGGGGGAGAGGAATTGCATGCACATACGCAGAGGGCATGGGGGAGGCAGCACACATTAATTTTCTGCATAGAAACCCAAAAAGGTTAGCCACCACTGTCCTATCTAATCCAACCTGTTGTTCCTTTACTGGCTGATAAGATGCCTCTATGGGAATCCTGCAAATGGGAGAAGTTATTTAGTTCCAGGTAATGCATTTTTCCACCTACCATCAATTTACTACCATTTTCAGCTCTTTTAGTTTAGATTAGAAATAACAAATTCGCATGCCATAGCTGATATAAGTTATCATAATATTTAGTAATTATTGAGTTGAAGGCATAATATTACAGTTTTCTTAGTCTAGCTTTTATTAAAACTTATATTTCATAATTTAATGGAAAGAAAATAAAGAACAGATGGCAATACTTTGCAACAGTGTTTTCTGGAATCATGGGCTGTTGAATCTAGCAGTGTTATACAAAACACTTGGCTTCTTTGCAGAAACCCTATTTTCATCCATGTGCAAATTTTAATTCAGCTTGCATAAAACTTAATCAAGCAGTAGCACAAAGAGAAATGGAAGAGAATTCTATCAAGGGATGATAGTTTTCATCCAAATGCTTTCCAATAGGAAAATACAGAAAAGAACTTCCAGGTTTTACCTAGAACGCTTGCCAGTTTAAAAAGACTTTTTGGGGTTTTTTTACATAAACTGCTTTGGAAAACATGTTAAAGTTTAGATTATATATTCTTTAATAAAAAAATAAATGCATGGTATGAATCAGTGGTCACCAACCAGTGGGCTGGGGAGCACTGCTGGTCTGTGAGAAAATTTTTGTGGGCCACAGAGAAATGTCACTCCCAAAGCATGCCCCAAAACAATTAACCCGGGCTGCGCTGGAACATAAGATTACGCTGCCTACATGGCCCATGGGAACACAAGGCTTGTGTCACTTGCATTGTGAACAACATGAGATAGTGAGGGGAGGGGGGAAAGGGCAGAAGGGGGAATTGGCTCCACTCGCCCCACACGTGGGGCCTGGCCACTGGGATGCTTTCTGATTCTTTCTTCTGCTTTTGGCTGCACACAAGGAAAGTAGAAAAAGTCTTTCTTTCTCTCCGCAAATTCTGCCAAAAATTAGTCTTTGGGACCCTGCAAGGCATCCTGCTCTAAGAGGCTGCGCTGGTGCAACAAATCTCACAAAGACTCAATTCTGGTGGAGTTTGGGAGAGAGAAAGAAAGATTTCTGCTGCTTCTGCTGCTTTCCTTGCATAAAGCCAAATGTGTCTCTCTTCCTCTCCCTCTGAGAATGAAGCTGGAGATGGTTTCCTGTGATCCCAAATAAAGAATGATTGATTGGTAGGAAAATGGGTGGGAATTTTGCTGCAGACTTTTTTGGGGATTTTCCCAGGGTCTCTAGTCCGTGGGATTTAAAATTATGAGTTTGGTCCAAAAGGTTGGCAACCCCTGGTATAAATTACACAACTCTTGTAAAATGATGAATAGAGAACCTTTTCAATCCAAAAGCTTAGACTATTCAAAAGAAGAATTTATAGAAACATATCTCTAAACATTTCATATACACAGGAATATCTTTTCCTACTTCCCAATGGCAAAGGACACCGTGTTGTTTCTTGTTCTTCTTTGGCTGCAATAAACCAGATGTTTATTGTATCCTACCAATACACTTGTCAATTTTGTTTGACTATTATGAATAGTATCACAAAATTACCAATTTGCTTCATGTATGTATGTGTATGTGTGTGTGTATTTAGCTTCATGTTTATGCCCTTCATCTATTTGTGTCATATGCTTGAAATAAAACAGAGTTTCAAATTTAAATTTTGAAGGAGTGTACATACTTCCTGATTCCTTAAGGTACAAGTGTCAAATGCAATTTCATTGAGGGCCACATCAGGGCTGTGATTGACCTGGGGGGGGGGGGGGGCATGGCCGACTGGACAGGCATGGCTGACAGGGCAGGCATGGCTAGTTTGACTCCACTCCCCAAACTGCTGGCATGTTTCCTCTTCACATTGAGTAGACCAGGTTGAAGCCAGGCTGGCCCGATCTTTCCTCTTCGCTAGAGTGCCATCAGCATGGCCAGTGACATGTGATTAGTATGAAGAAGCTTGTAAGGACATGCCTCTTCTCTCTCCTCAAGAAAGTAGTTTTTTAATCATTTTCTTTTTTTCTATTTCTTTTCTTTCTTCTTCTTCTGTGTGTTGTGTTTGTTTAATATTTTGGTTTTGTAATCAATAAAGTTTGGTTTTTTTTTTAAAAGAAAGTAGAACTCTTGAAACAGACATTATGTCAAAATAAAATTTTTATTGAAAGAAAGTGATAGCAAGGAAAACTAGCAGTGGTGGGATTCAAATAATTTAACTGGTTCTCTGCCCTAATGATCGGCTGGGTAGGTGTGGCCAGGTGGTCATGTGGCTGGGTGGGTGTGGCTTCACCTCACCTGGCCTCTCATGACCGTGGGGATGCTGCAATGGTTGTAAGTGTGAAAAATAGTCATAAGTTACTTTTTTCAGTGCCATTGTAACTTTGAATGGTCACTAAATGAACTGTTGAAAGTCAAGGATTACCTGCACAAAAATTTCTGAGGAAATCATCCAGATTTAAGGAAAGATCACATGCTCCCAGAAAGGTAGTAAAAAATCAGTGCCAAGCTTTCATCTTACCTCTTGGAAGTATACTCCAAAAGGACAGTGTCAGGAAGCTAAAAAAGCACTGTAAAAAGCTTAAAAAAACCCTTCCCCTTTAAGAAAATCAAGCCCCTAATTAAAAAAAAGCTCTGGAGAAGCTCAGGCTATAGAAAGTCTGGGCTTACTTCCAAGAACCATTAGCTGTTACAATGTAAAAAGGCTTAAATGCAGTAGCAATTTCTGCAAACACTTAAGCAGGGCAATAAAGATAAAGGATTAGGCTAGAAACAACACACAGGCACACCAGAAGGTGTTCTTCCTGATAGGATTAGCTCTGCAAGGTGGGAAAAACAAAAGGTTTTTCCTTCCAACAGCTAGTTCGCCGAACTGCTCAGAAAGTTAGCTTACGGTTTGTCCGAAATGGTTCGAACTGGCTGAATCCCACCACTGAAAAGAAGGCAGGATCTAAAGTTTCCACTCAAAAACCATGAGATTAAACATTGTAGAAAACCCCTCCCCTATATCCAGTCTGAGGTGAGCAAATCCATAGGTGCGAAGTTGTTAGGAAAACTCAAACCGAGAAGGTAATAAGTTGGTTCTCAGGCACTGTTCTGGCTGTTCCATAGGAGCTGAAATGAAACAGATGGCCCCAGGAGATTCCCTCCCCCTCCCTTTCCCAAGAGGTACATCAAAGTGACAGGAAGACCAGATACAGGATATTGGCAATTTAAAATACTAGGTAAGCACAGTAAAAAACTATGGAAAGCTCTTGTTTATTTTGAAAGCAGAAAAAGTTTTTGGAAATGGAGAAAATATTTATAAACTTTCAAAGTTTAATCTGGAGCTCTTGAGTTGGAATGTAGATAACTTAATGGCTTAAGATCGGAAACTAGAATATTTAATAGATGATTTGGAACTGTTGATTTGATTCGTGTTCAAAAGACTTAAATTGTTGTTGATATACAGCAAATCATAGTATTCAGTTGGTAATTGAAATTCCGAAAACTTTGCATTGTTGAGATTTAAAGGTAACCATAGGTAAGCAGTCTTATTTATTATAGGGGTATTAAAAATATTAGAGAAGCCTGGCTTGGTTTATAAATTAATCCAACTGGATTTGAAGGGGAAATATTGTGGTGATTTCAGGATTTCTTAATTAGGACATCATTGCTAGTTTGAGAGAGCAACACAATAAGTGAATCACAACCAGCAGTCAATTGAACATCTATTCTTTTAATATGAAGATAAATTATTAGCTTTCAGTTCTTCCATAGATATAGAAGTTAGTCTATCTATGTAGATAATTGTACTCTCTGGGCTACGAGTAAAAGAAAAAGAACAAACATTTATTTGTTTATTTATTTGATTTGTCAATCACTTACAAATTACAGGTATAAGAATAAACATAGTTTTGAATACATGAGATAGATACTTATAAGAAAAATAAAAAGAAACAATAGGACAGGTACAGTAGGCACAATTGGTGCACTTATGCACGCCCCCTACAGGCCTCTTAGGAGGGGGTGAGGTCAATAGTAGACAGTCTAAGGTTAAAATTTTTGGAGTTTGGGGAAGAAACCACAGAATCAGGTAGAGTATTCAAAACATTGACCACTCTGTTGCTGTAGTTGTATTTTCTGCAGTCAAGTTTGGTGCGGTTAACCTTGAGTTTGTATCAATTGTGTGCTCTTGTATTGTTATGATTGAAGCTGAAATATTCATTTGAAGTATTCAGGATATTGCAATGTATGATTTTATATACTATGTATAGATTGGACAGGAGGCAGTGTAGTTCTAGATTTTCTAGGTCTAGAGTTTCAAGTCTGGTGGCATAAGGTATTCTGCAATGGGTGGAGAAGTGGAGAACTCTTCTTGTGAAATATTTCTGGACTTTCTCAACTGTATTAATATCAGATATATGATATGGGTTCCAGATTGATGAGCTGTATTCGAGTATAGCAAATGTTTTGCATGCTCTAGTTAGTAGTATGATATTATCAGAGAAAAAGCTACATAGGATTAGACGAAGAACTCTTAATGCCTTTTTGGCTATGTAGTTACTTACAGTGGGCTCTAGCACTTAAGGCTAGGTCACATCGGCCGACGGATGCAAAACATATGTAAAAAGGACACAGTGGACGAGCAAATTTTCCATCTGTTGTTATCCACTCTCAAAAGTGCCCCAAATTTGCATAAAGAGAACGGACAACAATGGAAAGGAACAGACGTGGGGAGGACGTAGCGAGGATGTTAAGCGGATGCTCAACGGAAGCCTAGTGGATAGAAGCGAATGGAAGCGGATGACACATCCGCAGGGCTTCCATGGGAGAACAGCGAAGCGGACGCGCAGTACTCCATTGCAGAGGAACATGAGGAGGAGGTGCTTGAATGGCTGAGAACGAGTACCTCTGGAGGAAGGGACACAGGCTCTATCAAGACACCAAGCGGAAGCAGGCAGCTTGGAGAGAGAAGGCAGAGAGCCTGGGCTACACTTCGGATGCCCTCCTGGGGTGGTGGAAGCACATGCACACCTGGTACGGGAAGCTGCACCTGAAGAAGTCTGGCCAGGCCACGGTCAAGCTGACAGACCGAGAGACCTACGTGATGGCCAAGTGCAGCTTCTTGGAGGGTGAGATCCGCCACCGAGGAGCAGCCCCTCTGTCAACCCTCTCTCTCAGGCAGCCCACAGACAGCCAGTCCTCTTCTGGCCAAGAGTCAGCTCCTGTGTCCAGGCAGGTATCTTTGGAGTGCCCCACGACGGAGAACCCCCCGACAGCTGCACACCCCATGCTGGAGCACATGGAGGATCCCCTGACGCAGATGGAGCAAGAAGAGGCCACGGCCACCAGAGACCAACCCACACCCACACCCAGCTCCACCTCCACAGAAAGCAGGCAGAGAGGCAGACCGGAGGGACAGAGCCACACTGTCCTCTTGGAGATCAGGAACACCATCAAGAGCTGCGTAGATCTCCTCTCTCAGCTGGTACACTTCAAGTTTCCATCCTCTAACAGAAAACCCTTCCTCACCTACGTGAACCAGACCCTCATGAAAATGCCCGAAGCCCAGTACCAGGTGATCAAGGAGAGGATCACAGGTCTTCTGCACCACCCTCCAGGCCCAGCTGAACCTGCTCTGACCCACTCCAGGTCTGCTCCTCCACCCCAGGCGATGTCACAACCCTTCCAAGGCTTTCAACAGCCCCTCATCTACCAAGGCTACGGATACCAGGACTTCTGGCAGCACAGGCAGTCCTTCCCAGTCCAGGTACAGGTTCCTCGCCTGCCACAGATGCCACCGACGCTACAGATGCCACCGACGCCACAGATGCCACCAACGCCTCACCTCGCTCAACTGCAGACCAGACAGCCCCACTACCCTCTTCCTTCCTCCACCCCACAGCCAAGCCCGGCCTCAGAACATCTGTCATCGGTGCTGGGACTGACATCCCATGTCCTGGAGAAAGGGCCTCTCAACATCACAGGACTGAGCCAGCTCTCTGAGAGCTTCCTGCACACACCATCCCCTGTTGTCCTCTTGGGGCCAGGCGCCTCAGACCAGCACTCCAGCCCCTTCCACCTCCACAGCCCCTGGACCCTTCACCCCTGAGACCATGGACACGCCTCAGAGTGACTGAGAAGAGTTCCAGAGACTGGGTTGTTACCTGTTGACTTTATCTTTGCTTGGAACACTTTTCTTGGTTTATTTTGCTTTTTTAGTAAAATCCTACAGTTTGTTATTAATAAAGGTTATCTTTGCTTCATACACTTGGTTCAGTTCTTTTACTTAATAAAGTCTTGGTGGAAACTTTTAGAAATGGTTTAAGCCTTTGCATGCTTGTGGAATGGGTAAGGATAGCTGTGGGATGGATAAGGATAGCAGTGGGATGGGCAGGGATACCTATGGGATGGGTAATAGTTGTGGGATAGGTAATAGCTATGGGATGGGTAATAGCTGTGGGATAGATAAGCCTCCAGTGCAATCATAGTGGGACTGTATGGTCCACCCTCCCAGGTGCCACACCTATGGCCCTTTATTATCAATAACAATTTAATCATTCATCAACACATTTCAACATAAACACAACTCTTTATTAAATGCCCTGTTCATTGTAGGGCCACTCAACATACATGGCACAATCTCATCAGTGTGATGAGACAGGCTGAAGGAAGCATCCATTAAGCATCTACCATCCTTTCTTGCCACTCCACTGCTCCAGCTGGGGAGTTGCACCAGTGTTTCAGGAGGTTGCGCTGCTTCTTCCCTTCACATGAAGCTCTGTTGGGGCCTGGTACATCCACAGTGTCTATCAGGTTTAGTCCTTGCTTCCATTCACCAGGCTCCATGTCGCCATTGCCTTGTTGGTGGTCCACGAGCCTGTTCTGCAACACTGGGTAGCAGGTGCGCATGAGATTGTGCAGGATGCAGCAAGTATGAAGAGTATGAAGAGAGTTAGTTGGTCCTAAAACACTGCCTTGGGGGACTCCACTGTTACAGGTACAGAATTTGATAGGATGCTCCCAATTTTGACCATTTGTTGTCTGTTTGACAGGAATGCTTCTTTCCAGCTATGTAGGTGTCCAGAGATACCATAAGATTTTAATTTAGTAGTAGAGAAAACTGAAAAAAAAAACTTTAGTTAAATTGGAGGAATGGGCAATCTCATTGACTGTTTGGTATCCTTGACTGAGACAATGAGTATATTGTGAATATATTGTCCCAGGGTCATTAAATTTGATTGTTCTAATACGTGAGTCAAATTGGTATCCACCTTTCTATTTTGGTGTTTGCTTGTTTTTGTGTTTGTTTTTTTTGGTTCAAACTGACCTGGAAGCAAATGTTTGGTTAATAGATATGTCTCATGTGAAACTGTCTTTACTACCTCAAGTAATGCTTGGGGGTTTGATGAGGAAATATTTAATAGACATGTGATAGAATATCAAGGACTTTTAAATATGGTAAAATATTGGTGTCAGTCATTCTCAATCAGTTCAACCTAATTGTTGAATTGTTGTTTTGAGAGAAAAATGAAAAGACATATTTATAAAAAACTCATTGAGTTCATGTAGAAATCACAATATATATTTAATAAATCAGGATTTAGTCTGAATCAGTCAGAGTAGACATTAGAGCCGGTTTGGACTGATGGCTAAGGTGCCAATCTGGAAACATGAAATGATGGGTTCTAATCTCACTTTAGCATGGAAGCTGGCTGGGTGACTTTTGGCCAGTTACACCCTGTCAGCATAACCTACCTCACAGGATTGTTTTTGTGGGGAAAATAGGAGGGAGTATTTGCTGCTATAAGTTATTTAAAAAAATAAAACAAAGGCAGGATAAAACAAATAGAATAAATATGAAATCTTTATGTTATAAAAAAGGATTTTTTAAATATGTAACTCTTCAAATGGAAATGATTGCTAGAATCATTCTAGAATAAATTAAATGTATTTTTAAAATATGCTAACTTATGATATTTATATTTTTGGTTAAAATACTGCAATAAAAGCTAATGTCCTAGAAGTAATTCAAATACTATATGCGCTACTGAGAAAAATCTACTTGTGAAGAAAAATAAAGTCCTTATTAAAAAACAAATTGATGGCTCATATCCTTCAGTTATACACTGATGTTTTCATAGTTTTGGAGCTAATCTGTTAAAGATAAAGGCTTTTTTTACAGTTACTGAATGCAAAAAGATATGGATCTGTGTGAACATATCCATTATCAATATCATTAGGTCATGTAGATCCACAACAAGAATTAGAAGAACAATTAAGGATTATTAACAATTATAGATAAGGGTTTCTGTAAGTTTCATTATGAACAAAAATAATTTGATCAAGAAAGTTGTACAAGATTAACCTCTAACCCTAATGTCCATAAATTATATCCATGGTTAACCTGAAAACAATCATGTTTTTCTTTTCATAAGTTTATTTACACTAATTTAGCTACCACAAAATGTGACTGTCATAGATAATGTTAGTCATAATAATGGCACAAACTTGAATAAATCAAATATTCTGATTTTTTTAGAATAAACCAAAACATGTTCACAAATGCACTCATCATTCAAAAGAACATGTATATCACAAAGGAAATGAAGATATCAAAAGAGAAAATTTGGTAGTCTATTTTTCCAGTAAAAATTTAACAATAACTTCTAATTTTAGGTGCTAAAATGCAGATCTTAGGGTGGAAATATCGGGATGGAGAGGGCTATTTGAGCAAGGGACAGCACTGCCAGTGGGTCTATTTTTTGTACCAGATTAAGATAAAAGTGGTATACTTGGTTGTTGCTATGACTAATACGAATTGTCTTATGCTAAGAGATGGAATGAAATTAAGAACATATAAGATGGACAAATTGCCATCGTTGAGGTGAATTTCTGTGATAAAGACAAGTATTTTGCCAAGGATGGTGTTTTTGTTTCAAACGGTGCCTATTTTGACAATTGATGGACTATTTAAACAATGGAAGAAAGATACATTTGCATGGCAAGGGAATAAAAGAAGAGTTAAATATAAAACATTTCAGGATACAGGGAAATGAAGAGGGTTTCAGTCAAAAGAAACAATAAGTGAAGAAACATGGTCAACTTACCAGAGGTATTAGAGCAGAAACATGGGAAATATGTTGCAGATCCTGTCATCCAAAGAATTCCAACTGGTGAAGTCCAGCCTTTTCTGTTGTTGCCCCTGCCCTGTGGAACACGCCCCCCTCCCCAGGGTTGAGATGGACCACCAGTCTCCTGGCCTTCCAGAAAGGCATAAAAACATGGCTCTGTCGTCTTGCTTGGGGCACCCGGCTATGGAGCTGGTTAATGCCCTGAAAGCCATCCCTCTGCCTTGTGATTAATTTTTAACATTGATTGCCTTTTTTTTTTTAGAAAGCATGGTTTTATGTTTTCACTATTTTATTTGTACATTGTCCAGAGTCCCTATCTGAGGGAGATGGGCATTTCCTAAATATGATAACTAAATAAATAAAATTAAAAGAGCAATTGGCTAGAGAGAATTTAATTTCCAATGGTAGAATAAGAACCCATGACTCATTGGGTCATTCTTTTTTCCACATTTAGGTTTACACCATTTTTCTTTATGACTATCAGTAGAGTCCAGGTGAAGGCTTCTTCTCCTCCCCCACCCCAAACTGTCTGTCACTTTGCTGTGGATAGAAAAACAAAGACAGTGGTGGGGCATTAATAAAACTGCATTCCACTCACCACTCCAGTATATCTCCAAGGGACCCGTCCCTCCAGAGAGTTCATTATGTCTCACTAGCTGGCATCCTAGTTGCTCCCTCATCTTTCCTGTTTCCACCTACAACATAGGCTTGCACGGTTTCCATTCTCCTTTCCAACTCTAATGATACATTATTTTGGGGCTGAGCCAGACAGTTGTGCAGAAGAATTTGTTCGGCATCTGTCAGGCAAAGTCCACTTGCAGTTGGGTGCTGGCCTTATTGCAAGCCCAGAAGAGATGCTGAGGGGGAGCCTTGCATGGAACCTGAGAATGATTTGAACCCATTGAGCCTGAAGAAGTGGACAGTGTCTTTAGGACTCTGAACTCAGCCACCTGCTCTTTAAATCTTCTTGATTTGTTAAAGTGGCTGAAGGGTTGTTGTGTAACTGGGTTCTAGCAATTTTCATCCAATCTAACCTCCCTTTTGGGGGAAGGTGGTTGAGGATGTGGTTGCATAACAGCTTCAAAAGATCTTGGCTGAAGAGGATTATCTGGATTCCTTTCAGTCAGAATTCAGATCCGTGTATGACACATTCAGCATTGCTTGCCTTTCTGGATAATCTTTGATGAGGTCAGGATATGAATTCTGCATCTGTCATTGCCTGGGGTGATGGGGAGAGGAAGAATCCCATTCTTGGCATCTCCTGTGAGAGGTGCCGCAGTTTCAATGCTTTCTGTACTCTTATTCAACAACTACACAAGGTAATGGGATAAACTCATTAGTACATCAGTCATGTTACCCATTTATATATCTTTGTCATTGGTAAATTAAGAGATCTGTGGATCCTGGTGCTTGAATGCTGTGAGGGTCTGGTTGGGGGAACAACAAGCTTAAGTTGAATGCTGACAAGAATGAGTGGCTTTGGATTTTGGGACTTGACAGTTGTAGGATTTTGCTGTTTTTAGTGCTGGATGTGTTGTATTGCTCCAAACAAAACTGACTCCCATTCCAAGTGCAGGTGGCTGTCATGGTTAGGAGGGACTTTGCACAACTTGTGTTTTGCACCAACTGCACCCATTCCTAGATTGGAGCACTCTGCTCACTCATGCTCTAGTCACTTACATATTGAATCATACTCTATATGTCCTTGAAGAATATTTGGACACCTCAGCTGTACAAAATGGAGTAGTCTGAGCAGTTTATGTGTGTTTCTACAACAACACACCTCTGATCTGACAGCTACATTGATTACCAGTCTATTTCCAGGTCCAATTCAAGATGCTGGTTTGACTTTTTAAGCCCCACATGGCATGGGACCTGATTATTTGAAGGACTGCCTCTCTCTGATTATATGTGCCTGTCCCATTAGACCTGACAGAAAAGGCATGCTTCAGGACCTGTCTGTAGAGAGCTGTATTTGGCAGGTCCCTTCCCTGCCATGGCTTCCTGCTTTATGGAACGCCTTTACACACACACACACACACACACACACACACACACACACACACACCCCAAAGTAAAGGTGGCTCCATACTGTTGAGTTTCTGTAAATCCCTCAAAGCCGAGTTATTGTCATCAGGCCTGGGAGCCCCTGGGATTGGTAATATACTGAGGTATATTTCTGAGATATATAGTGGTTTCATTATCATTGACATCTGAAGATCTCTCTTAATTTTGTGTTTTTAAATAAATCTTTAAAATAATAATTGCCATTTAAATTTTAATCTTTTTATTCTCTTGCTGTATAACATCCAGAGTATCACTTTTATGAGATAGATGGCCATATAATTTTATAGATAAATAAATGAAATAACACTGAGGATTGCTTAAAACAGTGGTCCCCAATCTTTTTTGTACCAGGGACCACTTTCACGCAGAAACACTTTTTCAAGGACTGGCAAAATCAATTCTTCCCCAATAGTAAAGGGCTTTTTTACTATTTCTTTACTAAAAACATATTTTTATACATATTTTAATCACGATTATTCATTCTTTGTGGCCCGGTACAAAATGATTCATGGACCGGTACCAGTCCGGGGCCCGGTGGTTGGAAAACCCTGGCTTAAAACATGCCCTGGTAAAAAACTCTCCTATATTTCCTAAACAGGAAAAGCAAAAATTTGAAAGATATAATATGTAAAGGCAAGTTATTTCCCAATGTAAAATTGGACTGTTACAAGATCTTCCCATCCACTTACCCATGTTATGTGTTGCAAGTACCCATACAGATCATCTTCCTTTATCAGTCCTGTAGGTGGACAAAGTTATTTTGCAAAAATGTGAATGTTGCTTATGATTTATTCATTTGTACATGATCACAATCACTAAAGTAGCTCCAAGCAGCTGCAGTGTTCTTGACCATTACAGTCTTCAAAGTTAGACCTGGAGAAATAAATAAAATGGACTCTAAAGAGTTTGATTCACAGAGGACAAAATGAAGATACCCTATACTTACTGTATCATTGATTTGATTATCACAGGCCACCATTTCTTTCTCCCATGAGCTGTTCAGAGCATCCAGAAGTGGGAGGTGCTTCAGTCTCTTCTGGAAAGGCTGGGATTTCTCTGGGATGCTCCTCCTCCTTCATGGGACACCTCCCCAGCATCCCCCAGTTTTAGCTCAGCCTTCGTGGTAAGAGCTTGTGCACTCCCTGACTGGAATAGTTTTCTGATTCAGCTAGTCAAAATTCAGGTTTGCTCTTGGGTTAATTCGGCTTGTAAATTTTTCCCCAATTAATTTGGCGATTTCAAGGTTTGTGGCTCTATTAGGTCATCCCCCTAATCAGTTTGAGAGCAGTTCTTTGTGGCTGGCGGAGCCTGCCACTCCACAGGCAGCCTGAGACAGCTGCTTCAGGCAATTAGCTTATTGAATCCCCCAATCGTCTTATCTCTGCGATCTTGGCGGTGCGCTCGCAGACGCGGCTCACTTCTCCTTGCCGTTTCGACTGACAGGATCATTTATCTGACAATTTAGAGAGTCAGCAGCAGCAGCTCGTTAAACTGCTCAGGCAATTAACATCGGAGATTCTGCCTTCCCGCCATTTTCAATGGCTGGCTTCAAGTTCGCACCTAAATATCACAGGCACCATTCCCCTCTGGTTTCCTTTCTTGGGGACCGGGGTAAGTACCTTCCCACTCCACTTCCCTGGGATTATTTCTCTTTTACCTTGCTGGCATTGGATAAGCAGGCTAATCCTTAAACAGGAATTTTTTCCTTTTGCAATTGCTTTTGTATCATTACATTGGAGTGAAGCTGTAAGCGTCATTTCCAACAGCAGGATGTTTTTGACAGGAAAGGATCCATCCAGGCCCTGTATAGCTGGTTTCCCTTATTGGGGACCAGGGATCCAGAATATTTCTTGCTTGGAGTGCTTGGGGGTTTCCCTTGTTGGGGACCCTTAGATACTGTTTCCCATAAACACAGTTTTACATGTAGATATAAGCACGTATAAGGATATGTGTGTGTGTATGTATATATATATATAAAAATGCTGTTCAGCTTCCTTTGGGTATTATCCCATGTCATTGTAGTTGTGCTTTTAAAGTTGTAGCAACCTTTCGGCAGAATCTCATCTGCTATCATCAGGCTTCTGTGACCCACAGACGAACTCAATACAGAAGCCTGATGATGGCAGATGAGATTCTGCCGAAACATTGCTACAACTTTAAAAGCACAACTATAATGATGTGGGATAATACCCGAAGGAAGCTGAACAGCATACATGTAAGTACCCATGAAAACTTCAAAATATATATATATAAATGTGTATATATATCTCACCTGCCATCATCAGGCTTCTGTATTGAGTTCATCTGTGAGTCAGGCTGTGAGTCATCTCTTTCAGTTTTAAATTTGAGGCTAGCCTACTGCTGTGCAAGAATGGTTTTTTCTTCATCCTGATTGATTGGGAGTCTTAGTCTGTGTTTATTGGTCTTTGAGTTTGCTGTGTTCTGCTTGGTTGGTGTTTCTAATATCTTCTGTCTGTTTTGTGGCTTTTTTGTGTCTTGATTGGCTGGCAATATTGTGTTCCTGTATTGGAGGCTTTTAGTGCAGCTTGGTTCTGAGGAAAAGGATGGCTATCATTTGTTAGGATTCATTTTCAATGGCTGGCTTCAAGTTTGCACCTAAATATCACAGGCGCCATTCCCCCCTGGTTTCCCTTCTTGGGGACTGGGGCAAGTAACTTCCCACTCCACTTCCCTGGGATTATTTCTCTTTTACCTTGCTGGTGTTGGATAAACAAGTGGTGTCCTTTCAAGGAACCTTACAGGGCAACGATCACAACCGATGCCAGCCTGGTAGGATGGGGAACTCACTTCCAATCCCACACTGCACAGGGAAGTTGGACTATTTCCGAACAATCACAAAGCATCAACCTGTTGGAGCTGCAAGCAGTTCATCTGGTGTGACGCAGTTTTCTACCCCTTTTCCAATCACGCCATGTTCTGGTCTTGACAGACCATATCACAACCAAGGCCCACGTAAACAGACAGGGGGTACCCACTCCAAACTTCTGATGCTGGAGACGGCCAGGTTGTTCAAGTGGGCCGAGGTCAATCTGTTTTCGCTCAAGGCAGAGCACATAGTAGGGGCCTTAAATACACAAGTGGACTGGCTCAGCAGGGCCACGATAGATCAGACAGAGTGGCGCCTACACCCATCTTTCTTCCAGGAAGCAGTGCAGAGGTTTGGGCAACCGGTGATTAATCTATTTGCCTCTCCTCTCAACGCCCAATTGCCCCGGTATATTTCAAGGTACCTGACTCAGGGGCGGAGGCCGTCAATGTCCTGCGATGTCAGTGGCCTCCCGGACTTCTTTCTGTGTTTCCTCCACTCCCTGTAATACCTAGGTTGATCCAGAAGTTATTGGAGGAATGAGTGGAATTGATATTGGTTGCCTCTTACTGGCCCAGGCGAACGTAGTTCACGGACTTACAGGACCTGTCAAGAGAAGAACCTTGGAAAATTCCACTGTCAAGGGTTTCTCTCTCACAAGGGCCGGTACTTCACCCGGATCCACAATGGCTCAGCCTAGCCATATGGAGGTTGAGCGGAGCCGTTTAAGGGCCCAACAGATGCCGTTGCCAGCATACAAGCATCCAGACGGTCCTCAACAAATCGTATATACGAGGCCATGTGGTCCGCTTTCTGTCACTGGTGCCGAGGGTCTAAGATTGACCCAACCACCCTATCAATAGGACAATTATTGGACTTTTTACAGGAGGGATTGACCAAGGGCCTATCTCCAAATACTTTACTCAGACAGGTGGTGGCCTTAGCCTTGGTGATATCCTGGGTTGACCTTCGTTCCATGCACACCATCCACGTCTGCAGCTTTCTTAAGGGTGCTGCAAACTTACGACCTCCTGTAATTTACCGCTATCCCACTTGGGAGCTCAACAAAGTATTAACCACACTTACAACTTGCCCGTTTGAGCCTAAATTTGAGTCTCAAATTCCTGACATATAAGGTAGTCTTCTTAATTGTGATCACATCAGCAGGGAGGATTTCTGAATTGACAGCATTGTCGATGAGAAAGGACCTGTGTGTGTTTCATGCAGACAGAGTGGTTCTCAGATTGGATCCATCGTTCACTCCTAAAGTAAATTCAACCTTCCACAGAGCGCAGGAGTTGGTACTTCCAAATTTTTGTCCGAAACCATCTCATAGACTGGAGCATCAATGGCATCAACTTGACGTTCGAAGGGCATTAAGCATCTATCCAGACCACACAGTGGCATTTCAAAAATCTGAGGCTCTATTTCTATCCTTCAACCCATCCACTTTAGGACACGAGTGTCATCGACAACCATTGGTAGATGGTCGAGAGCCACCATAGCTAAAAGTTATGAATGCCAGTCCATCTCAGTTCCTAAGGGCATTACAGCCCACTCAACAAGGAGTGCGGCAGCATGAGCCACACGGGCTTCAATAGACAAAATTTGCAGAGCGGCAACTTGGGCTTCAACATCTCTTTTTGTCAGAAATTATAAAATTGATGTCTATGCCTCAGTGGATGCTTCATTTGGCAGAAGAGTCCTGCAGAGGGTCCACAGAGTTTAGCAGTGGATTTCGATTTGACGGAGTCCCTCCCTAAGGACAGGCCAAGCTTTGGTATGTCCCACTTCTGGATGCTCTGAACAGCTTATGGGAGAAAGGGCGTTGGTACTTACTTGATATGCCCGTTCTCTGTGAGCTGTGAAGATCATCCAGCCCCACCCATTTCTTTCCGTCTGGTGGGGTTCTGTTCCGGTCAGGGAACTAGATTAGGTGATGAGTTCCAGACTTTGGCACTCAGTCTTCGCAAAACTGGGGGATTCTGGGGAGGTGTCCTGTGGAGGAGGAGGAGCATCCCAGAGTTTTAAGCCCAGCCTTTCCAGAAGAGACTGAAGTACCTCCTACTTCTGGATGTTCTTCACAGTTCACAGAGAATGGGTGTATCAGGTAAGTACCAATGCCCTTTTTCTTTTCTTTTCCTTTTCCCCTCCCAACCCCTCCTTGTTTCTTATTTCCTCAAGAACATTGCATTAAATTAGCAAAAGAGCTTAACTCATTTTGTTGTTGCAACTGATGCACTAAGTGCTTTTTTCTCTTCGAATATTTTGCCACATACTAAAACCTCATTAGCTTTACAAGTTGAAACAGCTGCTCTTTTCTTAGTAAGTTAGTGACTTCTGAGGGAAAATGATTTAACCAACTTAGCTGTGCAAGAGTAACACAACGTTTTCTAAATATCTTTTCCATTTATTTTTACTTTCAACAATTAAATATTTAGCAGATATTTAGGTTTAGAAGGTTTAGAAAATATTTAGGTTTAGAAGGTTTAGAAGATATTTCTCATGAGTGCAAAAATGTTACTTGTATCAGTTATATAATTTTTTGTTGAAACAGACTTTGTTTTAATATATTAATAGATGCACCATGGTCTCTTTTTAAATGTATTTCTTATGTGTAGTTCCCATTCAGGAAGGAGCTCTTTGTGATTTAGAGTCACTAGAATGGGCATACAGATTCCTTATAAAAAAGCAGTTTTCTTTCTTGCAAGGATTTGGATAATGCCAATATTACTTATGAATTGTATGGGAGACAAGAAGGCATCTCTTTTGTGTTTAAAATCTTAAACTGAAGCCCTTGAATATTTTCTGAGTACTGGAAATGTTTACAATATTGATGATGTTTGGGGAGGTGAGTGCCCTTGACATAATGAACATAAAAGCTATTAGCTTTGGAACGTGTTAGGGTTTACACTAGAACTTTCTATACTTTCTAGAACAAGGGTGTCAAACTCAATTTCATTGAGGGCCGCATCAGGGTTGTGTTTGACTTTGGAAGGATGAAATGGGCATGGCTGGGGTGGGCGTGGCCAGCTTGACATCATTCATATCGGGATGCTTGTGGTGGCCCAAACACTCTGCCAGTGAAAAAGGGTTCCCGAGATCCTTTTTTTGCTGTGATGGCCTCCTGCAATCCTCTTGACAGTGAAAACAGAGCTCGGGAGAGCCATCATGGCACTCGCATGTTCCATTTTTAGCTGTGATGGCCTCCTGCAACCCTCTGCCCAGAAAAATTGGAGCTCAGGAGGGTCACACACTACCTTCCTGAGCTCCGTTTTCATTGGCAGAGGCACTGTGGGCCAGTCCTTCGCTGTTTCCAGGGCAGTCCTGCTGGCCAGATCTAAGTACTCTCCAGCCCCCCCTGGGCCTTGTTCATTGTAATTTTAACTTGAAAGTGAAATGTGGAAATTCCTTTAAGAATGGTGCTCAATGACATAATGATTTGAAAGATTAAAGTGCTTTGAACTCTTGTGGATATTGACATCAGGCTGTGGGATTTACAATTTCCGGTGATAAGCTGAATTCATAGATTTTCAGTAAATGGCAACAGTAGGCCCTATCGCTTGCTTTGCCATTATCCTTGAAAAGATGTCAGTTTTAGAAGCACAGGTAATCTTCAACTTACGACCACAATCAAGCACCAAATTTGTGTTGCTTAGACATTTTTATTTAGTGAATTTTGTTCCATTTTATGATCTTTCTTGCCACAGTTGTTAAGTGAATCAGTACAATTGTTAAATTAGTAACACAGTTGTTAAGTGATTCTGGTTTTCCCATTGATTTTGCTTGTCTGAAGGTCACAAAAGGTGATCACATAAACCTGGGATCGGTGATAGCCCCACTCTCTCATACTCCACAGCACTCTCCCTGCTCAGGCTCAGGAGCATGCCTATTCACAACCCTGCCTAGGCTGTCCAGTGCCCATCCATGAGTTCCACTGGCCTGCTCATGCACTTACTGGTCTACCTGAGTATGCTTCCTTCCTTCTCCTTTTTCTCCCTCAAGGTTTGTATGAGCTGCTGCATACATTGTAGTATTATTATATCCTTGAACGAATAATATTTATATATGGTCTGCCCCCTCATCAACAAAAGTAGTTTTTTTGGAAGTTTATGAAAATTTTGAAGGTTTAATGGCAAGAATCTTTCATACCAGCAAGAAGATGAATCAAGCTAATTAATGGATTTAATTGATTAAAGTTCACAGGATACTGGTTGTCTTGGAAGTTCACTTACAGTACTGATCTGCCAAAGACAATGAACCCATGTCACAATGCTTGATGTAAAATGCCTGCTAAACCTGACACATCAAAATGAAGTTCAGAGAAATGTATTTGTCCTGTGTCATTTTTCAATAACATTTTGTAAAACTTTCCTGTGTTTTCTTGGTTGCGCTATTCAAATCATGCAAGAGCCATGGAGAAAATTACTTTTAAATATAATCACTTCAGCATCTATTTCTTCTCAATATGTTGAAAGTTAGCACTGTGATGAGAATGACTTTTGTCATTCCCTCATGTTATATACTACAATGTTGGAGCAAGACATTTTGAAGGGGAAAATGTGGAATAGATTCTTTTAATATAGATTTATATGATTAATTAATATTAATTAATTAATATAATTAATATGATTTTGTCTTGCAGACAAAAGGAGAAACTAAGCTGTTTCTTAGCTGCATTAAATGAGTTTGGCATTATATTTTGAAATGTTTAAAAATATTGATTTATGCAATAGATTGATAGAAAGAATTGCTGTAGGAAGATGGCATCTGAAATATGTACCTGTCAATCATGCAGTGGGCTGATTGTTTGACTGTTGGAGCATCTGATTAGAATGGTAATGGAGCATATCTTAATAACAGGCCCACCTCTGCTTTTGTGCACCTGCTGTTAACATGGGTCGATGTGGAATCAAAGCAGGAAGGAGAAGGATTAACAGAAACAGTGGAACAAATAATTTAGAAAGGAAACAGTTTCAACACTTGAAAGAAAGGAGGAAATCTAATACTCTTCAGCTTGGCAGTTCTCCCTCTTGCTTAGATCTTTGTATAATTCAATAACAGTTGTCCCACAATTAAGGACTTATTCCCATACCCTCAAAAGAGGCAGCATTCTGGATGGCAGAAGTGGACATTATATTAATCACTTTCTAAACAATTTCAATGAATTTCTTTGACGTTCCTCCAAAATATACTTTTCCCTATTGTATCACATCACCTGGAATACTTTTTCCATTTCAGCTAGCATGCTTTAGCACTTTCTAAACTCCATTTGCTTGTTTGTTTGCTTGCTTACTTATCTATAATCTGTCTGTCTATCTGTTTTTCTGTCCATCACATTCATATCGCTGCCCATCTCACAAAATGTGACTCTGGGTGACATACAATAATAAAAGCCCCTATAAAACAGTAATATAAAAATGTTACACAATTAAAATTGTTGGTCACAATATTTTTAGGGAAAGGAAGGAGACCTGTCCTTTTAATTGAATCAATTCTTACCATGCATCTTAATGTTTTCTTCCCTCCTTCCCTTCTGCCACTATAGCAATAAAACAATTCACAATTCAGTTATTTGAAGTAAATCTGTAGCAATTCAGCACATCCAGTTTAAATTCCAGCATTGAAAGATCAATACCTGGAGGGATTTTAAAAAATTGACGAAGTCCAAAACTAGTACCATTGCATTGGTATAGTGACAGAATATTCTGTGCCCCTTTTGATTTACAGACTTTTCCCTAGCTTTGAAGATCCTATCAACCTTGGCATACAGATCAATTCAACTTTGACAAATAGTACTGCCCAAATTATGACTTCTGCATTAGCATGAAATATATGAAGTGGCCTCTGCCAAAACTAGACTACTAGGCAACTGTTTCTAGATATTGCAGACTAAGCAAAGTAATAATAAATAATAGAGATTGCTTGCATTTTTCTTATTTAATCATCATATCAATGTTTAATTTCATCTTTTTATTAAGATTTAATTAGATATTTCTAAGCTCCATTTCATAATATTCCAGAATTTGTTGTATTTCTTGTAGTTGTATTTCTTGTAGTTCTTCCTGAGTCAACGCAGGTAGTTCAGACTGCTCCAACAGTTGTTGATACATTTCAACAGAGGAATTATTGAATCTGTCATTTGTACTTCTGTAACTATCTTGTTTGGTACACAACCAAAGAGGGCAGGTACAGACTCCAACGTATAATCAGGACTGTAGAAAGAACAATTGCAACCAGCCTGCCTTCCATAGAAGACCTGTGTATTGCATAGGTAAGGAGGAGGGATGAGAAAATATCTACAGACCCCTCACATCCTGTTTCAATTGTTCAACTATTTCATTTCCTCCCTTGGGATGCTGCTTCTGGCATTTCATGCCAAAACAAATAGACACAGAGACATTTTTTTCCCTCGTGCCATCACTCTGCTGAATACCTAATTCTCACAATACTATCTAATATCTATATATATTGACCCATGTAGTATGGCTGTAGTATTATTATCCTTATTATCATCCTTAATACTTCCTCTTATTGGTATTATTATTGGTGTTATTGTTCTTGATATTGTTGTTGTGGTGGTGGTGGTGGTGGTAGTTAATCTTTGGTGAGATTCACAGCCTTTGGGGATGATTGGTAGCTCAACAGCTCAAGTCCTAACCAAGGACCTGGGAATGGTTACGGTAGCTTAACTGTTGTTGTTGTTGTTGTTGTTGTTGTTATTATTAAACCACACAATCAGCCAGATGTTCATATTGGCATTTTTGGCATTTTTGTCTACCTATTGAGTCCTTACCAAGGACCAGGGATAGGCAGATGTGGGTGTTTGATGCTGTTACAGATATACGGATATAACAGGAAGCTGTTTTGAGTAAAGCAGCCTTTTGCAATTGACTGATGAGAATTTTCAGTGTCAATGGTGTTCAAGTCGTGCTCCAGTTGTTTTGGAACTGCACCAAAGACACCTATAACTACTGGTACTATCCTTGCTTGCCTTTGCCATAGTTGTTCTATTTCTATGTGGAGGTCTTTTTATTTTGTTATCTTCTTCAGTTCTTTCTTTTCTATTCTACTGTCTCCAAGCACTGCCATGTCCACTATTCATACCTTTTTGTCTTTCTTATCAACAGTTGTTATGTGGCAGGTTCCTATCTGTTTGAATTTCAAAGGCCCAGAGCAATTTAACTTCTACATTTTCTATGAATTTTTCTATTTCATGGTCCCATCAGTTCTTTGCTGTAGGCAAATTATATTTCTTGCAGACTATTGCAGAAATTATATTTCTATGCACCATTGTTGCTACTTTATCATGCCGCTGCTTGTATTCAGTCTGTGCGGTTTTCTTGGAGCAGCTTACCAGGTGGTCAACTGTTTCTTCAGCTTTTTTGCATAGGTGGCACTTACTGTCTATTCCTATCTTCTCAATTCTAGTTTTGTATGCATTTGTCCTTAAGGCTTGGTCTTGTGCAGCCAGAATTAGTCCCTCAGTAATCATTATCATCATCATCATCGTAATCTTTGTTATTTAGTCTTCAATTCGATTCACAGCCTGGGATTGGTGAAAACTTAATAGTTTAAGTCCTAACCAAGAATCTAAGCACTGTTAAGATAGAGTCTGAGTATACAGGTGGTTCCAAGTAAGATGGTTTTTTGGCAAAGTCATAATATTCAGGTCTGATAAGCTTAAAATTTCCATGTATGTAGGCAACCCTTTGGGTATTGCTCCAAGGACTCCTATTACTATTGAAATCATTGATTTCTTCCTCCACGATTGATCAATTTCAATGTGCAGATTGTGGTATTTCGTTATTTTTTCCAGCTGTTTCTCCAATTTGTGCATCACTTGGTATTGCTATATCAATGAACCAGACTTTTTTCTTTTCCACAATAGTGATGCCAGGCATGTTGTAGTCTGTTTGGATTTGAAAGTCACACAAGAACTTGACCTGTTCATTTTCAAGAAGTTTGTCAATTTGGTGTTCCCAGTAATTTTTGCTGCATTCGAACCCAAACTTCTGGCAAAGCTTTCCACGTATTTTGATAACGTGATTATAAGGTTGTAGATAATCATTTTGTGAGATTTTGCTGTAGCCATTGATAAGGTGAGCCACTGTTTCATCTTTCTCATTGCACAAGTGATATTTGTTGTTGTTATTGACATGTTGAATTTTTGCTTTCATGGTATTGGTCTGCAGGGCTTGTTCTTGGGCAGCCAAAATGAAGCCTTCGGTTTCTTTCTTCAGCATCCCTGATCTCAACCATCTCCATGTTAGCCTTGTATCTATCTTTCCTTCAATGTCCAGTGAAAGCAATCAACCAGCTTGCCTTCTGAAGTGGTGGGAGCTTCATCGCTGGAAGCTTTCAAGAAGAGACTGGACTGCCATCTGTCAGAAATGGTGTAGGGTCTCCTGCTTGGGCAAGGGACTAGATGACTTACAAGATCCCTTCCAACTCTGTTATTCTATATTTATCTATCTGTCCTTCAGGTATTGACAGTGCATAGGTTTCTTTTTCCAGTTAGAAACTCGATGCTCAGTTGTTTCCTTTCGATATCCTGCTTAAAATATTGGAATTTTCAAGAGGTTTCTCTTCTTTACTTTCTTCAGTAGCGGCTTTTTTTTTCATGTAGTTATTTAAGCTATGTTTTTCCTCTTCCACAGTTTGTTTCACCTTTAAGAATCCTCTTCTACCCTGAGATCTAGGCAAGTGCAATCAATCAGTATCACTTTTTGGGTATAGAGCATGGTGCATGGTCATCAGTTTTCTTGTCTTTTGATTCAAGTTATAAAGTTCCAGCTGAGTATCGTATTACAGGCATTGCCCAGGTTAATTGCCTTTATGATATTTCCTCCACTTAGCTTTGGTCTCAAAAATTTACAGATTCACTTTATTTTGTTGAAGTAGCTTCCTTGACTTGTGTAAAAGATCAGAGGCTTCCAAAACTCCTAAGTACTTACAGCCTTCCTCTGGTGATACTGCTTTTATCAACTCTTCTTTCCCAAGTTCAAATCCATTATTTTCAACAATTTTTCCTGCCAGAACAGCAATTGTTGCACATTTGTCAATGCCAAATTGTATCTCAACGTCTCTGCTAAACTTCTCAGTGCTTTTCAGCAGTGAGTTCAATTCAGCTTTTCTTTTTTTCAAACAGTTTTAAATCATCCATGTAGAGCAAATGGGAAATGTTCAACTCTTTTTTAGCCAATTCATAGCTGCAGTTTGTTTTGTTCAAAATGCCGCCATCGAAAGTACAAATAACAGAGGTGACAATGAATACCTTGGAAGATTCCTTGTTTGAGTTCAACTTCTCCCAATCCTTCTCCTCAGGCCATCAGCTTAGTCTCCCATAGCTTCATGGAAGTATTCAGGAATTTCTGGATATTGTTGCTAATTCCAAAAATGTCTAGGCATTTCTCAATCTAGCTGTATGGAACAGAATCAAATGCTTGCTTATAATCAATACAGGCATGAACACACTTGTTCATCTTTTCTTTGAATTCTTCAAAACCAGTTTATCAACCATCAGTTGGTCTTTGGATCCTCTTGAATTTTTGCAGCACCCTTTCTGTTCTACAGATAGCAAATCCTTGTTTTCTAGATATTTATAAATTTGGTTTGCAATAACACCTGTAAGTAATTTGTATATTATTGGCAGGCAAATGATTAGCCTGTAAGAATAGAATAATTTTATTACGGTCTTAGACCAGCAATAGACATCACTAGTTACAATATATATATATATAAAAATACTGACACATTATAATACCTTAATAGTGGATAAAAACATCTGTTAAGAAAATACATGTTCTCAAACAGAGAACATGGGCAGAGGGCACTCCCTGGTTTATGTGAGTGGAGAGCCAATAAGTATGTGTGTAAATATCATTTTCCAAAGTTTGTTCTATCTCCAAAAATTGTCACAAATTGACAGCTATAATTCTGTAACCAATTTTTTTCTAGTAGACTTTGCAGCAACACAGAATTTTGCCACTGCACATGGGTTTGAATCCTGGAGGAGAAAGTCTACATAAAAATTGTCTGCTCTCCCTGGCAATCTCTCTAGTAAGGGGAGAATATACAATGACCTATAAACTCTGTATAACTCACAGTAAAATAAAACATGTGAGATATCTTCAACTTCTCCTTTACCACATATACATACCCGTTCTGCTATTGGTGTTTTCTTATACCTGCCCCGAAGGAGTGCTGAGGAGAGAATATTAAATCTGGCTCTGAAGAAAGCTATTCTTTTTTTGGGAAGATCAGATCATTTAGATATCTTGCCGATTCCCACGCTCCCTGTTTGATTCTGTCCCTGCTGTGGTGAACCAACCTATTTAGTTCTTGGAACTGCATGTCCTTCATTCTATTGATTACTACTACTTGTTTTGCTTGGTCAAAGCCTAGGGACATTAAGAATACCGGTGAGAGCCCATAGGAGCCCAGCTTGTGGTCTATTGCCTGTTTTCATGGGGAGGGGTGGTTTTCAGTCAGTACTAGAGGGGTCAGTCCCTCTGGGAAGAAATGCATTTTTAGCCAATGAACGATCATTATCTTCCAGGCCCTTACCTGAATTTGAGGCATGTCTGTCTCAATTCTTTCCTGGGCATGTGGAGTTCCTTTGGGTGCAGCTAAGATGGCTTGCAGGAATTTGGTTTGTATAGGTTCTAGCAAGTCTTTTTTTTTTTGCAAGGATTCCTTTTTGTGCCCCATATAGAATTTGTGCCAATGTTTTGGCCTCAAAAAGTTTTAAGGCCACAGGTATTAATTGGCTTTCACTGGTTTTAAAAAAAAGTTTCATTGCATTTGAGGACCTATAGGCAGCTTGCAATGTGTGATCCAGGTGTGCCTTCCATGTCCCTTGTGAGTGGAAAACAACCCTAAGATATCTGAATGTCCTAAACTGTTCTAAACTATACCCTTCTATTTTCCAGGAGTATTGTCTAGGTCTTTGAGCAAAAACTAAACTTTTGATTTATTAAAGTTAGGGACCAGCTTATTGTTTACAAAATTCAAGTGTTGCTGTAATTGCTCTCTTCAGTCCTATTGGAGTTTGTGAAATTATCGCAGCAGTACTGACATATAGGAGAATCGGGATTTTATGTTGTGCTATATTAGGAGGATGTAAATCAGGGTTCTGTAGGAGGTTGATCAGAGGGTGAATGTAGAAGTTAAAAAGGGAGGGGGATAGGATGCAGCCCTGCCGTACCCCTTTTTGTACTCTTACTGAGCCAGTTAAAGTCCCTTGAAGATTACACCTCATTTTCAAGGTGGAATTAGCATACAGTTTTTGGATGAGGAAAATGAGGTGTTTATCGATGGTAGTGCGTTTTAATTTCTTCCAGAGGGTGTTCCTGGATATTGAATCAAAGGCCTGCTTAAAATCAAGGGAGGCCATGAAAAGAGAGAAATATTTTTTATTTGTGTATTTTTGAACCAGATGGTAAAGTACTAAGATATGATCCACCGTAGATCTTCCTTCTCTAAAACCAGCTTGCTCATCTTTGATTATCCCCCCGGAAATTAGCCAGTCCTGAAGTTTATAGTTTAGGTGTTTGGCATACAATTTACTAATAACACTCAAAAGGCTAATTGGTATAATAATTGCTAATCCCAATCTCTTGGCATACGGCCAGTTTTATCTATAAATGTAAACAGAGATGCTAAAAGTGGAGCCCACCAACTGGCATTCTTTTTCATTACTTCTGGCAGGACGTTATCAGCACCTGGTGCCTTATTAGCCTTGGGGCTTCTGATCAACCGGGATATCTCTCCTGGTGTAACCGGGGGCCAGTAAGGAGTTTGGTCCAAACTTATTTGGTTCTCCTTAGTTACATAGTCAGGGTCTGTATATCGCTCTCTAAAATATTCTTCCCAGGCATGAATCAGTACCTGATTAGTTGGGGGTAGGGGAGATTTCCCCAACCTCTAGTGATGTGCCAGAAAAGGGGTATATTTTTTGTCTTGACTGCTGCAATTAATCTATGCCAAGACTCCTTCAGAGCTGCACTTTTCTTTTCTTTTAGCAGAGTCTTATATTGTGCCTTCAACTGCTTTAAATAGTGAGTGTGATCCTCAGAAGGGGCGTTTTTACTTTTCCTGTACTCTTTGTTATATGTCCTTTTCAGTTGCACGCAATCTCTATCAAACTAATTTTTATTCTTTAAAATCGACTTTTTGGATTGAGCTAGTATTCTGTTAGTGAAAACCAATTTCAAATGATTAGCCTGTAATTTTCAGGTTTATTTCCCTTTTCTGCATCCTTCTGAATCAAAACATTTTTCCCAGTTATTAGCCATTTTTTACTTTCTGGTTAATAATAATGATAATGATAATAATAATGATAACAACACCACAACCAATAACAATAACAATACTAACAACAACAACAACAACAACAACAACAACAACAACAATGATGATGATGCTTTGCATATACACTGAGAGCTTCTGCACTGGAGACAAATTCCTTGTGTGTTTAATCACACTTGACCAAATAAAGTTATTCTATTCTGTTTTATTCTGTTCTGCTCTGCTCTGCTCTTTTCAGTGTAGCTTTGGTGCAGATATTAGACAATAGAAATGAGAAACAATATTTAGTTAAAAATGCAAATAGTGGTTTTTTGTCCTAAGATTTTTTTTTGCTACTGCTTGACAAGATCATGTTTTATCCATACTATTTTGAGGCAGGACTGAAAGATATAGTGGATTAATTTCTGAAATTTTAGTTGCATTGAGATTCTCCGTGGCTTACTTTGGATGCCAAATGAGAAAAATTGTGATTTGGAATCCTTGGGGTGCATTGCACTTTACTGCTTGTGTTATACAGCAAGTTGGAACCTCTTTGACAACATGTTGTTGAATGTGTATGAAACAATGGGAATAATAATAATTGTAGCTGGTATTACTTATATAAAGTGGTACAGTGGTTAGAATGCAGTGGTTGCAAGCTAACTTTGCCCACTACCAGGAGCTTGATTCTGAATGGCTCAAGGTTGACTCAGCCTTCCATCCTTTTGAAGATGGTAAAATGAGGACCCAGATAGTTGAAGGCAATATGCTGACTCTGTAAAGTGCTCAGAGAGTGCTGTAAAGTACTATGGGATTGTATATGTCTAAGTGCTTGTTGCTATTGCTATTTGATTTTTTTCCCCATGCCATAATCGAACAGTACAATCTTAATAACATGTGTATGTTATAAATATTCTTTCACAACATTAAATCATTGAAGCATGGATAAAATAATAAAACACCTAATCAAAAGGCAATAAAAATAGAAAGCAACATCTAAAATTCATTTTTTCTCAGAGCTGTTTTATTATTTTCTATGAATACTTTACAAGAGCTCATTAATTCTACATTCTTATTGTCAGATGGACTTGAGTGGCATGTATATTTATCAGTGGCAGTATATTTATCAGTGGCATTAAGAAAAGTAAAAATGGTTGAAAAAAATATTTTTATTAGGATGATGAATAAGAAGGATATTTTTGACTGTAAGGAATGTTGTTCCTATTTTTACATTAATTTAAAATGCATGTTTGCTTATATGGAATTTACGTATATAATAAGCCTTGCTGAAAAAAACTTTTATCAACATTTCTACCGATCAGTAAAATTGGTAACATTATAGTTTATGATAATTAAATGAGCCTAAATAATAGGCATATTTTAATTTTTAAAATTTGTTATCATTCTATCAGAAATCAAGTACCGGTAATCTTTCGACTTACCATCGCAGTTGAGCCCAAAATTTCTGTTGTTAAGTGAGACATTTTAAAGTGACTTTTGCCCCATTTTATGACCTTTCTTGCTCCAGTTGTAAAGTGAATCACTGCAGTTGAAAAATCAGTAACCTGGTTGTGAAGTGAATCTAGCTTTCCAGATGACTTTGTCCATTGACTTTGCTTGTGAGAAGGTCACAAAAGGGGATTGCATGACCCTGGGACTCTGCAACTGTCATAAATACGAACCAGTTGGCAAGCATCTGAATTTTGATCACATGATCATGGGGATGTTGCAAAGATCCTAACAATGAAAAACAGTCATAAGTCAGCTTTCTCAGTGCTGTTGTGACTTTGAACGGTCACTGAATGAACTGTTGTAAGTTGAGGATTACCTGTTATCAATGTTTAAAAAGTTTCAAGACATTTAGTAGTCTTTGTATATTGGCAAAATTATCACTGGTTACAGATAATCATGATGTGATGATGACTTCCTTATAAGAAGCAACATTTTGCCAAGGAATAAGTGACTTTAGGATTTCTGTTAATTAAAAAATAATTATATAAAATTCTTCAGTGCAGTTAGGGAAATACTTTAATAATAGTGGAAGTGGCCATTGTAGTCTGCTAGGCATATTTATTATTTATATTGGGGTTGGCACTATTACTGCATTCTTCATTTTTCATTCAGTTCCCATCTTGGATTTGGGAGCAATTCTCAGTCCTAGTCCAAATGCCATGCTACCCTTATGTATTAACAAACTGAGAAGTTCCTGACATCCAGCCACATCTTACACAAGATGTTTGACAAATCCAAAGGTGTTTTTTTTTTTTTTACTGAATGGATAGAAAACTGATCAAAGAATCATCACCCAAGAAATTTGTACTTTATCAATGACATATTTAAGCTATTGTAATAAATTTGTTTAGACTCTTGTAGTGTGCAGTTATTGGAGTATTTGATTCTGAGAAGCTTTGACGTGTGCATTTTATACTTAACATGGAAAGGTGAAAATAGTAGCAGACGCAAAAAATATTGCATACAGTGTAACAAGAGGGTGGGAGTTAGGGTCCTTTAAAAGCTGTGAATAGTCGGCTTTAATTCTTTGCATTCTTGGCTTTTGTTGCTCCTTATTTTGGCTTCCCAGCTTCTCCTCGTATGCAGCACAGAATGTAATGCTTCCTGTTGTTATGGAAGCACAGGCTGTGACTGGGATAGGTGTGGGAAAAAGAGAATGAATACTAGAAAGTTATTATTTCTTTATACATTGCAAAGCATAGTAAAGGTTCATTTCTGTTCTCCAGCTTGGTGCATCTTGCAGACTGAGTAGAGATTAAGTTGAGCACTTGGATAGTTTGTGCTAATTTCTTCAAGTGTTTGGTTGCATATTGCCAGTACATTTGCAGCCTGGCTCACTTTAGTTGGTTCCGTACCACCTGAGTGCTCTTTGCAGTGAGGAGGAAGAAGAGCAGAATTCCCAGATGTGTTGCTTAATTTGGCTTTCTGCTTTCCTTCCAGATAGAATAATTTCTTCCTGCTGCTTGTAGGTGGTTCTGTTCAATCATTTTTATCACTGTCTTCACAGTTACTAACTGATACTGGCAATTTTAAATGAAATTTGAAATCATCAGTTAACAGTAAGAATTCTTAACTGGAAAACAGGCTTGTAGTATGGAGACTATGCTGTATAGATAATGAGTATGAACAGAATGTATAGTTTCACAGAGTCTGCAATCAGAAAAACTGTCAATAATTCTTGGCAATTTATCTGGTATTTAATGAACAGTCTTCAAAAAAATTGGAACCAGTTCATTCAAATGTGATTCTTTCCTCTCAGCATTTTAGATTTTATATTTGTGATTTTATAGTTTAATCTGGTAATTTTTATATGTTCACAGAGATAATGCCTTCCTATATTCTATGTATTTTGGATGTTTTGATTGCTGTATGGTTGGCTCTATTTATCACGTTGCTGCCTTTATTCTTCTGTTACGTCCAAATACATTAATATAAAACTGAGTCAACATGGAATTAATATAATTTCACAACTTTAAAAGACAAGACAACTCGTATTGTCATGGCATCATCACAAGACATATCGTGACTTTTCCCCCATCACTAAACCGGATGTGGATGTGGTCAGCGTATGACGCATCTGGCCTATGGGCCGCGAGTTTGACATCCCTGACCTAAGTGATTGGACACAGGTTTTTCTTAACATTTAGTAGTTTATGTACAAATGCCTTAAACTATCTAGAGCAGGGAAATCTGCACACAGTGATGCCACAGTAATTGATTATAACATTTGCATGTAGCTTTATAGTAAATTGATATCATATTCATTAAATCTTTAAGACTGGTATGTGTGTGTGTGTGTGTGTGTGTGTGTGTGTGTATGTCAGGTTAAGAAGGGATATGATAATTTTAAAAATGCTTTTCCACAGTTTACTATCTTATCTGCATGGGCAAAATGTTTTCCTAGATATTAGGATAGGGAAAGGAAAATTTTACGTTAAATATACAGAGAGGAAAAGTGTAAGAGATTTTTTTTGACTCCCTCCTTTACCTTGGGCTTCAGGGAAGGAGATAAATACTGTATATTTAGTCCTTCAGTTAGTAAGAGGTGAACTATAGTCAAGAGTAAATAGCAAGACAAAGTTATTCTTTTCTTGCTCTTGGGAAGAAGTTCCACACAATATAGTAGAATTGGACTCCAAGCAGTAAGAACAAATTAGCAATGCAACAACAACAAAAATACTTCAGGTGAATTGATCTGATTATCTATCCTCAAGTCAGGACCGTCACAGATAGATTTTTCTCCAGGAGAATCCACCCCCAGCTTGGTTTTCCATCTCTGCACCATTCCCCCTGAAATTGGGCTCATTTATTTTGCTGCTGGTTGTCTGTTCTTTCCTCCAGAGAACCAGAGTTTTGAATAATGTATCCAAAATGTAATAACTTCAGTCTGGTTATTTGTACCTCAAGTGAGAATTCTGGAAAAAAATCCAATTTTTGAAAAAATGAGGATGATGATTCATTTGTTTCTTTTCTTGGCTATCCATAGAATTCATAGGAATCTTTACCAACACCAAATTCAAAAGCTTCAAGTACAATGTATTTCTTGATTGTTAGTTGCTTTACTGTGATAGTTGATCCTAAAAGGCATTAGCTATCCACTATTTCAATATTATAATTGTCAGTTTGAGGCTGGTTGCTGTACTGTTATATAAGCCTGGTTTTTATATTTAATGTTAATTTCATTTTTTCATTATACTCTTTGACATTTATAACTAGAATTTGCAGAACATTTGCATTTTCAGCTACTAGAATGATGACATCAGTATTACACAGTTATGACATCATTTTCTAATACTAGAGTTTTTTGTAAGTGCAGAATATCTTTCAAAGTACCTTGGTGTATAACATCGCTACTGTTCAGAATTTTTGTGTACTCTTTCTGTTTTTGATTGACTTTCTTTAAAATCTATTGATGATATTCAGCATGTCAAATTGAGATTAGAACCTCATTTTAAGTTCAGAGATCTTTTGGAATACTTTCTTAGTATTTCTGTATCTTCTGTATTTGTTTCCATCTTTGATGTATTTACAAATGTTGTAATTATGTTTCTTATCTCTTCTGATAGGTCTTAAATTATTTAATGAATTCATTCCTAAGAACTTTATCCTTTTTGGCTTCTCTTCTTGTCTTGGTAATTTCTGCAGATTGTTATGACATGCAATGTGCTTTCTTCTGTTTCTTGATTCTTGGCAGTCTATTTTCACATTTATTATTAACAATTTCTTTGATATTATTCCATAGTTTCTTTGATCCCCTATTAATGAGTATCAGGACTTCAAATCAAGTCTTGATTTTTGAAAATAATGATTTTTTGGATCATACTATAGAAATTGCATGGCTGTCTCCTCTCACTTTAGTTTAACTTAGTAATTGCACATGAACAGTTGATCATAATCTGTTCCACAGTCATCCTCTGGCCTTTACTATTATAACTGAACTCTTTTACCTCCTTGTACCAATGGAATACAGGCATCATTTTGTTTATTTTAAGACATAATTAACTATGAAGAGAACACTGGAGTAGCAAAAATTGATAAGTGGTCCATCTGCTTCACTTTGATTTCCTGCATCATAAAATGTTCATCTTTAATATTTGCAACTTTGGCATTTCAATGTTGGGTATCACAAGCAATACATTTTGCTTACACGTTGTTTAATGTCAAATTGCACTTGATCATAAACCTCATCAACTTCCTCTTCTTCCAGGTCAGTGATTGGAGCATAAACTTGAATAATCCTTATGTTAAAGAGTTGTCCATGAGGTTTAATTGATATTATTTAGTCAAGGATGGCATTGTAGCTAAGTATTATTCCTGCTATATGCTTCCTACCTATGAAAGCAACACTGTTCCTTTGTTTTTCAGGTGTTGAGGAGGAAACTGTGTGACCTTTTGATTGAAAATGTCCATTTCTAAGCTGTCACAATTCCCTGATGCCTAAGATATATTAAAGGGCCTAGTATGACTTTCATTGTGATGCACTTTCCCATATTAATGCTTCCTGCATTCCATATACCAGTTTGTAATTCTGTTTTTGCTGCTTCAAATTTGAATGGCATTCCATTTGAATGGCATTCCATCATCCAGCATTGCATTTTGTATTTTCTGTTCATATAGTTTGTTTTAGTAAAACACAGCAGTGATTTATCATTGTTTTTTCCCCATGCAGTATCAATT
The DNA here is from genome assembly GCA_015471245.1 of Laticauda colubrina. Classification (NCBI taxonomy): domain Eukaryota; kingdom Metazoa; phylum Chordata; class Lepidosauria; order Squamata; family Elapidae; genus Laticauda; species Laticauda colubrina. The sequence continues at coordinate 25,921,607 of BLBF01000025.1, forward strand.
GGTGCCCTTGCCATTGTTGTCAAATATGACCATCTTCCTTGGACACCTTCTTATATCACTGCTGCCCAAGAAAGGTGCCTGTTGCTGTAACTGGGTGGCTGGGATGACCTTCTTGCCTTTGGTGATTCTGCTGGGAATAAATAGTGGAAATACTTGCTTTTTAAAAAAATCTCTCCAGAAACTTAACTTTGGAAGAATTTTAAAGCTAAGCAGGGTAACCTAAACGCCAAGGACACAAGGGATTATGTGTAGCCTATAATCCAATATTTTCTTTATACAAAAATGTGTAACATGTAAAGACAAAATTGTTTCATTAGTCTTTCAGAGTCTCCCAGGAGGTAATCACAGTTGTCCTCACATTGTAGATGGTGAATTACTTCAGCAGTAATGAGGGGAAACTAAAATGAACAATCCCTCGGTAAGCATGACACATACAATCTAAAAGTGGTTCTCTTGGTGGTCTTTCAGGAAAAAAAGTGTATTGACCACTTCTGCTTTCATTGATGTTTAATGAACTCAGATGCACAGCATAAAAATAGAATTCAATAATGTATAATGATGGTTTCTTTTAAGGGGAAAAAAACTTAATTGGATTCTTACCGGTAATCTCTCAGTGAGACAACGCAGCTGCTAATTATGGTTATTGATGACATTTGTATTTATTGAAGTCACTGCCTCCTTTCAGTAAATATAGATGTGCCTGCATACACACATACACGAAGTGGTGGTGGGGAATATAAGTTATTTAACACTCAATAGGGTGCAGTCAGAAAAAAAGTTTATCTTTTAAAATATTAAATCAGATTATAAATCACATTTAGAGCACAGGATTAGTAAATTTCAAGAAGTAAATACAGATTAATCTGGGACAAAAATGCAAATTTAAAAGTTGTAGCAAAAAAAGAGTCATAAATGGCAATCACCAGTAGCTCAGATTCATTATACTTGTTTTTATTTTTACTGGGGTTGTTCACTTAAGTGAGTTTAGTACCAAATTAGAGATCATGATCTTTAAAGGAGTTTTATGTTATATTCTAGTGAGACTTCCTCAGTCCGGTGGTTCTAAAGTAGATATTGCCTTATACTAGTTATACTGTGTGGATGAGCCACCTAGGCAGCATTAAATACTGCAAGACAATGTCAATTTCTGCAAAATACATTATTTTAATAATGATCTCACTAAGCCTGGAGAACTCCAACTAAATGCATGTATAGCTTATTAATTGTTAAAGATACATTAGACAAAACAAAGTATTTCATTAATTTGTATGCTTTTGCTTTTTTACTCTGTGGATTACTGTTACATTCATTCATTCCCTCGTTCATTCTCTTGAGTGTTGAATATAGCCATTTTCTAGAGGGGGGGGCTTTGTGAAAACATGTGAAAAAGCTAAGCATATCTTATTCTTTTAACTATATATTATGAAGCATGATTCCTCCTCAGTTCCAAGTTGGGTCTCTCTTCCACCCATTGCTTCTGCCCTCAGGTGCTATGACCTCCTTTTCCATGTGACAGTCCTTCAAATACTGGAAGAGGACTATTGGGCTAAACATACCCAATTCCCTTAGCCATTCATCATATGATTTCGCCTCCAGACCTCTTCTTTGCACTCTTTCTTATGACCTCTTTTTTGTGTTGTAGTGACCATAATTGGGGACAATATTCTAAGTGTGATCTCATTAATGTTGTCTAAAGGGCACACAAGATGAGATGGGTGGCACACAAATTTAATAAATAAATTAAATTAGAATGGTACTATTACTTTCTATGATCTTGATGCTAGGACTGCATTGGCATTTTTTGGCAGCTCCCACACATTGTTGGCTCTTATTTAAGCAGTGGTCTGCCAGAACATCTAGATCTCTCTCACAGGCACTGCTATTGAGCCAGGTATTGCCTAGTCTATATACGTGTATTTGGTTTTCCTGTCCTACTTTTCTTGCCACTGAACTGCATCATGTTGGATAAGGCCCAATATTCAATCTGTCAATAATAATAATAATAATAATAATAATAATAATAATAATAATAATAATAATAATAATA
>BLBF01000025.1:25923663-25965098 GCA_015471245.1 Laticauda colubrina
TAATAATAATAATAATAATAATAATAATAATAATAATAATAATAATATAAATAATAATAATAATAATAATAATAACAACAACAACAACAACAACAACAACAACAACAACCTTTATCGCCATTGTACATATATACAATGAAATTGATTTTGTTCCTGCTGGTGCTATCCATAACAAAAATACAATACAAATGAATAATATAGAAAATGGTCCTTATACAAGTAATTACAGAGAAACCAGTCATATGTTTCCATGTATGCATGGAGTGATTGTAATTGTATTTAGGAGTCTGACAGCCCATGGATAAAAGCTGTTTTTTAAATCTGTTTGTCCGGCTGGCTATACTTCTGTGTCTTCTGCCAGATGATAAAAGTGAAAAAAGACACTGACCAGGATGTAAATCATCTCTAAGTATCTTCCTTACTCTGCTGAAACAGTGAGACCTGGTGATGTCATCCAGTGGTATTAGGAGGCAACCAATGGTTTCTTGTGCCGAATTTATCACTCTCTGTAGTGCCTTCCTGCTGCAGCTGTTGAACCAGCATACCATACTATTATACAGTATGTGAGGGCCCTTTCTATCATGGACCAAAAGAAATAGGTTATCAGCCATTGTTCCACCTGATTTTTCTGCAAGACTCTAAGGAAATGAAGTCTCTGTTGAGCCTTCCTAACCACCAGGAGCATGTTGTATTTCCAGGTGAGGTCTTGACTAATAAGCACTCCCAAGAATTTAAAAGTGGAAACCCTCTCACACAGCCCTCCTTGATATACAGTGGGGCAGGTTCCTCTCTTTGCTTCCAGAAATCCAGCAACATCTCCTTTGCCTTGCTAGTGTTTAGATGCAGGTTGTTTTTTGAACACCATGTGGGTAGCTTCTGGACTTCTTTCCCCTCTGGTTATAAGACCCAGCATGGCTGTATTATCTGTGAACTTTATCATGATGTTGGATGGATTAGAGGATATGCAATTGTATATACAGCGAGTACAGGGAGGGGCTGAGCACACAGCCCTGAGGGGAGCCTGTGCTAAGCTTCAGGGTGGAGGATGTAAAGGGCCCAACCCTTAGTATTTGTGGATGATCTGTCAGGAAGTCTTTAACCCAGTCACAAATGAGGGGAGGGAAATTCAGGTCAGTCAGCTTTTCAGTGAGGATGCCTGGTAAAATGGTATTAAAGGCCAAGGTATAGTCTATAAAAAGCATTCTGACATAATTCCCAGATGTCTCAAAGTATCTCAATGCAGTATGTATAGCAGTGGTGGTGGCATCCTCTGTCGACCTGTTGTTTCTATAAGCAAACTGATGTTGATCGAAATTTGATGGAAGACAGGACCTGAGGTGTTGTAAGACCAATCTCTGAAAGCACTTCATCACTATAAATGTCAGTGCAATGGGTCTATAGTCATTCAGGCTGTTTATAGCTGTTTTCTTTGGAACTGGGATGATTGTGGCTGCTTTCAAACATGATGGAACTCTCGCCAATTATGGGGAGATGTTAAAGATCCTTGTTAATTGGTCAGTGCATGTTTTTATCACTATCCCCAGCACCCCATCTGGGCCTGCAGCTTTGTTAGGATTGATGGCCTTCAGCATAGCTCTCACTTGATGTTTATGCAAGGTGAATGGCTGGAGATAGAGAGTCTTTGGGCTAGAGCCACAGAGACAGTTCCAATAACCTCAAAAGTGGGTGAAGAAATTATTCAGTTCCTCTACCAGCATGGCATCAGCATTGGCTGTTTTCACCGTATTGCCCTTGTAAATGGTTAGATGCTGCCACACCTGTCTTGAATTATCATCTGCCAGATGCTTCTGTACCTTTTGTTTATACTTCTGTTTAGCCATCTTGATGCCTATCCTCAAGTTTGCCCTGGCCTCATTGTATTTGTCTTTGTTTCCCGCCTGGAAGGTGGAATTTTGGGCTCTAGAAGTGATTGTATCTCTGCTGACATCCAGGGTTTATGGTTACTGAATATTCTGAATCTTGAGTCTATCAAAGTGTTCGCAATTTCCCCAGCTTGGTATCAGTTATATTGTAACACTAGTTAAAATAAAATGTTAGTTAAAATAGTAATACTAGTTACTATAACCAAAACACAAGAGCCTAAATAATTACAAACAAGTTCTTATAGAAATGCAGGATATTATACTTGTCACAGCTGAATATCAATCTGTAGAAATGGCTAAATATGCAAGCTGTCATAGTCATTTTGAACTACCTGGGAAGCATTAGCCATTCCTTCTAGTTTTTTGTTAGTATTAATTTTATTAGCATTCCTTCTATGACATCTTCTGGGTCATTTAAAAAGCTGTTGCATGGTAGTAGTCAGAAGATGAAGATTAGGAAACTTCATTCAATACTTCCCTCCAGGCTGATGCAGAACAATTTATAAGCATCCTTTGAATTCAAGCAGTTGCAAATATTTTAAATTATGTAGAATCTAATTCACCTAAAAGAATCCTTAGGAGATGTAGCAACATAGCAATCTCATAAGTAAATAAATTAGGATATTAGAAGAGAGCTTGTGAAGTGCTTTGTTAAAATCAAAGTATACTACATATACAGCATAGAATTTCATTGGTCTAAAAATAGTAGTGACTCTTTCAACAAAATTGCGTAGCCTGACATGACTTACCCTCGACAAACCTATGCTGGCTTCTGGTAATTATGACATACCTATAGATAAGTTGTTTAATAATTTATTTTAATACATTGTCCAGTATAGATTATATCTAACTGGTGTGTACTCCTGAGTCTTTCCTTTTCCTCTGTTTGAAAATAAGTGCTATGTTTGATGTTCCCAGAGGTGGTATTCAGCAGGTTCTGACCAGTTCTGGAGAACCAGTAGCGGAAATTTTGAGTAGTTCAGAGAACTGGCAAATACCTCCTCTGACTGGAGATTTTACAGTATCCTTCCCCTGCCACACCCACCAAGCCACACCTACAGAACCAGTAGTAAAAAATTTTGAATCCCACCACTGGATTCTTTGAACACTTCACCATTTCTCCAGGGGTTGTCAAAGATTATTGTAATCTATTCTGAGATCTTCTGCACCCTGGAAAATATTTTTTAAAGATTTTTAATGCTGACTGTATTATCTTTATAAGTAATGCACAGCAGCAAACATATCTAATGCTCTTTCCTTCTTTTATTTTCCCCATAACAACAACCCGCTTAGCTGGTTAGACTGAGAGTGAGTCAGTGGGCTCTAAATCACCTAAATAACTTTCACACCTAAAGCAGAACTAGAATTCACAGTATCCTAGTTTCTAGCCTAGTGCCTTAAGCACTAAACCAGGCTTGTCAAATTGGCAGTCCATGTGTTGGATGCATCACTTGCAGGCCATGCCCACCCCAGCTCCGCAAAGGGAAAAAAACATTGCAATACCTCACATCACACAATTGAGTTTGACACCCGTGCACTGGACCAGTGATGGCTAACCTTTTTGGGCTCCTGTGCCAAAACTTGTGCACACGTTTGCATGCTTGCACTCGCGTGCCAGCACCCAGAAGGCAGTGCGCCCCCCCCACATCCCCTACACATGCGCACGCAATCCCCCACCCACCTACTCCCTCCGCCTCCCTTTTACCTGCACTGCACCTCACAGCAGATTTTTGCTGGTTTGAGGCCTTTTTCAGTCTCCCAAAGGCTTGAGGAAGGCTTCTGCAGACTTCTACAAGCTTTGTAGGCCAAAATCTAGTCCCATTTTGTCACTTCCTGTTTCTCCGAAAAAAAGGAAGTGATGAAATGGGACTAGATTTCAGCCTACAGAGTTTGTAGAAATCTGCAGAAGCCTTCTTCAAGTCTTTGGGATGCTGAAAAAGGCCTCACACCTGCCAAAAATCAGCTGTGAGGCTTGCACATGCGCAGTGAGGTAAGTTTGCCTGCAGCTTGCGTGCCGGCACAAATGATTCTGCATGCCACCTGTGGCATGTGTGCCATAGGTTCGGCATCACGGCACTAGACCAAACTGCTATTTTTTCTTGAATTCATTTACGGTAGACAGAATGAGTTTTTCTTTATCAATCCTGCCCTCTTCCTCAAATGTTAGAAGAGACTTTTTTCTTGTTCTGAAAGAAAATAGTGGTATAGAAGTTTAATTCTATTTACTCACATCAGAGTTAAAACTTTTTTTCCAACCCCCCCCCCCCCAAATGTTAGAATTTGGATTCCTAGAAGGCTCGTCCATTTTATGTTGTATCCTTCTTGGCTGTATCCCTATGGGCCTAATATACTGTTTTGCACTCCTTAATTATGGTAGTCTTCATTTCTCTGTCAGTAGGGTCATTATCATACAGGTCTTAAAATGTTTTTTCCCATTTTTCCTTTGTACCTGTATGTCCAGTATTGTTTTTCCAGCTGTTCCATCCTGTTTTGACTCATTTATTTTTTGGGTATTTAGAGGCCATAAGACTCTAGTGTTAAAAGGAATGTTAAAAACAATAACAACAAAAACAGACTATTCCTGTTTAAAAAAAAAAAGTTCTACAGGGGATTGGATCCTATCCTGACCCAAGACCTGTGAGGAGAAGGTACATTTTTGATTACTTTTTGAACATTGTCAATGTGAGATCCATATGAATATCTTGGGGAATGGTCTTCCAGAGGGCATTACAGAGACATTACATTTCCTAAGTCAGGAATAAATGACATGCTCGATCAAAGTATCTAGAGTACACCAGTCTGCCTAACTGCAAGAGCCAGCAACAACTATTGAAGAAGGGACTGTGATGGCTCACATGGTAAGACACTGGATGTGCACACTGCTGAGGTCAGCATCTTGGCAGTTTGATTCCTGTGAGCGAATAAACCACCTAGGGACAAAAAAAAAGGGCCTCCCCTGAATGCCTACAGGCATTCAGGCACCCCTTGGTTCAAGATAACACCACCTGAAAAAATTTCTTTCACAGAGGCAGCCAGCCACCTCGGTGATCCCTAGCTAACATGTGCCATACGCTAAATAAATAAACTATTGAAGATAGGCGGTCCCTCTGATATCCAACTTTTTTGCCACACAGGGTTTTCCTAAGTAGTACCTTGAATTATACCTAGATGTACCGGTATGTACTGCCACTTGCAGAGGACAAACCAAGATATGCCTATTACAGAGTATATACCACCATATTCTGGAAGATGTGTAGGTTCTAAATAGTCTTCAAGGGCAGTCCATGTAGAGTGCATTGCAGTAGTCTACTTTTGATGTAACTGATATGAGTGGGTGTGTAACTTGTGTTTACATTGCCTACCTCTCTCCTGAGTTCATTAAACTCTTGCGAGGTTATACATAACTTTGCATTCTCATGGATCCCAGACATGTTTCTATATATGACTTATTCAGCATTATGTTTGGAAGACTTGTGAATATAAAAGAAAAAGGCACCTCCATCTTTTCATAGCTTTTTCTTGGCAACAGTATAGAAGCAATTTACTACTACTTTTGGGGGGATTTCCCCCACAATATAACCTACAGCTCTGTGATGTCCTGGCAGCCTTCCATCCGAGCACTAACAAGATCCAATCCTACTTAGCTTTTCAAGTATTGTGACCTAATGTGAATACAAATTCCCTTAATTTAAAATAATGAACTTGTAAAAAGAGAAGATTGTTTTGTGTACAAAATAAAACAGGAAGATATTTGATAGTTCAATATGTGAGGCTGAGATCACAGGTATTCTAAAGGCAACAATTTCTATTTTCCCAGGGCACAGTCTTCTCTCGCTGTTGTGTATGTACTGCACTTCACTGCCCATTATTCTTATGTGGTTGGAGATGATAGATCTTGAAATCCTACAAATCTGCATTACAGCCTCAACCTTTTACTTTTACACATTAGTATATAACTAGCCATTTCTATAACAACAAATCTAATTGGCAAAACCAAAGTCAAGCACAAAGTTCATCACAAACACAAAATCCAAAGTGACATCCAAATAAAAAACAATACATTCTCCTCTTTGAATAGATCGATTTTAAACATTTCTACTTTATCTTCCTTGCTGATGAAATAATATGTATTTCTACTTGCACTTAATAATCTTTACAAACGGTCACCATTTATATTGACAAAATTCACTGTGTTCTTTCAGATTCTTTCATCTTAAAGGGAACAATATTTTTTCATCCATTTTAAAGCACTAAGCTTTTTTAAAAAAACATTTCTAAAATTAAAAACATTCTAATACACCCTTTTTAAACTTCTTTTTAGCATACATACTTTAAAGTATGTAAGTAAAATTTCCAATAAAATTTCAACTAACCCCAATTAACTCATTAAAGTTAGATCACTCCCTCCAAGTTACCTCCTACAATATCTTTCTTCTTGTTGTATACCTCCTTTATAAAGCTCTAGATTTTTCTCTAAACCAATACATCTTTTTCTTTAACACATATATTTTCTCTTAACATAGATATTTTCAAATGCACTTTCAATAATAAATGCACTTTCAAACTTTAGGAATTACTTAAGCATAATATATAAAGAAAAAATACATTTTCAAACTTTCGATTAAAACTTTCTTTCAACTTCACATATCAAACTGATGAATATCCATCCTAATTCCAATTGACTCATTAAGTTTAAGACACTCCAGACTTCTGTTTGAGCCTCTTCAGCGACAGACTGAAACCTCCTCTCTGTGAGGCTTCGATCTGTGCTCGCCTCTGGAGCGCCCCAAGCTGGCTGGTTTTGGGGCTAAGCCACCCTGTAGAAGTGGTGAAGGGGGGGCAGACTGCCAATGGGATTGAGGAGAGCCGCATCTCTCCTCCCTAGCTGGCCATTACTCCCTTTCCCAAAGGCGGTGGTAGCGGTGGTCACAAATGGCCACCACAAAGAAGAACTTGACTGGAAAAAAATGTGCAAGAAGAAGATAAGAAGAGAAAGTTTTGGTTGACTGGGTCAAACAGCAAAAGCAACAAATAAGGTATCTTGGAATTGAAACTATTAAAAAAAAACCATAACATTGTTCCCTAAGAAGATTTTTAAGCTGTGAAGGATAGAGAAAAGGGAAAAGATTTGGGTTTTTTCCCCTCCTCTTCCAATACTGACAGCTAAGAGACTTAAACAAGAAATTGGAAATAAATCCACTTTGATATTAATGGGCATTTAATGCTGAAAATAAAGAGTCAAAAGGATAATAAAGATTTCTGGATAATCAAAATCTTTTGAAAACAGGAAAGGAGAGAAAAATAATAAAAGGGTAGGATCTGGAAGGGAGGAGACTGCCTGGAATTAAAAAGAACTTACAGCAAAATCTCAACAAGACTTCCAAAAGATACATTTTATGGTACAAGGGAACTAAAACACAGGGGTATTTCAGAAGATATTATATACGGGAGTCTTTGTGGTTAAATTGGGAGAAGATAAAAAAACAATGTTATTTGAAAATTCCAGTTTGGTTATCGACTATTGAAGCATTTTCCTATCCTATGATCTATAAAAAGGAACAAACAGTTAGATATGGGGAACTGTTGGATGAAAAGGGTGGACTTAAAACGATCCAAAATTTAGAGGAACAAGGTATAAGGATGAATTGGTTTTCATATGCGCAAATACACTCAAGATATCTTGAAGATTTTAAAACGGAAGGATTCTATGATAAACAGACTGATTTAGATAAGATATTGATGGGTACTGATGAGAAAGTGATTAAAAAGTTATATGGTTATTTATTGGGAATTAAGCTAGAGGAAGAACAAGTTAAAGAAACTATGATTGCATGGGGGAAGAATTTTGGATATGGAATTGATTTAGAGCAATGGCAAAAATTGTGGTCTCAAAATTATAAAATGACAATGTCAATAGCATATAAAGAAAACTTGTATAAGATGTTTTACAGGTGGCACCTTCCCCCGACAAGAATAGCAAGAATGTTCAAGAATAAATCTGAAAAATGTTGGAAATGTCATCAGATACCTGGCTCATACTATCATATGTGGTGGACTTGTGAGAATGCTAGAAAATATTGGACTAAAATTCACATGTGGTTGGAAAAAATGACAAAGAAACACATAGACTTGAAACCAGAGATCTTTTTATTGGGAATTTTACCTGATATATATAATAAAGACTTGAAATATTTGATTGTAAATGTATTAACAGCGGCTAGGATTGTATTTGCTAAAAACTGGAAGAATGAGAAAATGCCATTGCAGGAAGAAATTATTGAGAAAATATTGGAATGTGCTGAGATGAGTAGATTGACATTTGAAATTAGAGAACAAGATAAACAATTTTATGCAATTTGGGGTTTTTTTTATCAATGGTTAGATGATAAAATACAATAATAGAGCATTAATATTATATATATGAAGAGTTTTTAGGATTGATTTGTTATGATTATATGATAAATTATAGAATAAACTGTTTGAAGTATTGTTATCTCGCAAAGCATGAATGATTAAAGGTATAGTCAGAAAAAGATTTTTTTATTTTTATTTTTTTTTAGTAATATTAGAATATGGATTGACAATATGAGTGGTTATGCAATATAATTGTAATTGACACTATAAAATGAATGCACAAAACTGATGAACCAACCGATACACCGGAAGTATATATGAGAGTAGATGTTTTTAATGTTTTGTATGTTTGTCTGTTTGTAGAAAATTAATAAAAAACTTTAAAAAAAAAAAAAGAAAGTTTAAGATTGGGAAAAAAAACTCAAAAAAAAGAATAGAGTGAAAAATAAGTATAAAATCAGAAAGCAATAGGAGAGAGAAATGCAGAAGAGAGAATTAGATGTAGAGAGACAAGGGGGTAAAAAGAGTAGGGAGAAGATGACAGGGAAGAAAGGAAAAGAAGTTATAAAGGACAGAAACAAAATATAGAGAAACAGGGCCTATTTAGAGATAATGGAAAAAGGGATTCTGCAAAGGTACATAAGATAGTATTGTTATACGAGAAACAGAAATAATTTTAGAAAGTATGAAACAATGTATGATTAAAATGTTTGATAAAATAGCTATCATAATTCAGTGAAATGCTTGTCAATAAATAAATGTAACAAAATGAATATTTAATGATTTACAAAACATATGTGAAGAGAAATAAGGTAAAAATTAATTATGGAGATTATATGTGTCTTTAAGGAAGTATGATATTTAATTGAAAAGAAGTGTTAAGAGATGTTAAGATTTTAATGATTATTAATCATACAACTGAACTGGAATGGAATGAGGGTTTATAATTACATATATTTATATATATATTTTAAATAATATAATGTGTATTATAAGAATGTACCAAGCAGAATTCAATTGGAAGTTATGTATTATGTATTATATTGAAGGTCATAACCTTAAGGTATATATTGAAGTTTAAATAAGAATTGAATGGATGTAATTAAAAGATATAAAGGTATCATATTCCAATTAGTAACTACAGGAGAAAATTTGTTTAATGAGAAAAGATAATATGAAATTGAAACAGAACATACAAAAGTATAAATATGATGATTTGAATTGAGATAAGCAAAATAAAATTGAGAAAAACAAAATAGAAAATGTAGAATAGTATAAGATATGCAATAGAACACAGAAAGGAGCATGAAATTGAGTTTTGTGTCTGTATAAAGAAGTTCAGCCTGGGACCATGCTATTTTCAAAAAAGATGTTTTACTTGTATTTTGTATATGTGAAAACCCAAATAAAACTTTATTAAAAAAAAAAAAAGTTTAAGTCACTCCTTCCAGCTTGTTTTCCTGGTATAAAATCTTTTTCTTCTCTGAAATGTTTGTCAAGTAGTTATAAGCTCCTCTTTTTCTCAAGAATTTCTTGATTGTGTTAATATCCATGAAGAAAAATTCTGAAACTTTTCCTTTTAAAAATTGCAAATTTTCTTGGAATTCTTCTTTCAATTGTGTTGGGAAGTTTCTGTTTGAGCCATTATAAAAAAAATTGCTGTCAGTTTGATATTCCAAAGTTATAGTTGACTCCTCTGCATTATCAGCTACCATGTTTTCCCCAAAATAAGACTCAGTCTTCTTTATTTTGGACCCTGATGCTAATTTTCAGTGTTGTGGTTTTTTTTCACCTACAGGAGGTGGTGATCATGGGGGCTGATGTTAATTAGGGTGCTAGCACCAGCCCCGCCCTCTGTCCCACCATCTACTTGCCTGCAGCAACAATCCAAGCTCTTGGTGCAGCCTGGCCTCTGCCCTCCCTGCCCGCTGGCCCTGCTGCTAGGACACTGGAGCTTGCTTGCAGTAGAATGCCAAGAGGTTCTTCCCACTGGTAGAGTCTCTCTTGGCAGGACATGAGACTCATTGTGCTGGTGGAGTCACTCTTAGCAGGATGCCATGAGACTTGTTGCGCTGGTGTGGCTCTTGTGGCAGGACACTGTGTGGTGTGTTGGCCTTATGCACTCAAGTGGCAGCACCAGTATGACGAACCTTGTGAGTGGTTGCAGAGGTTGGGCAGTGGCACAACAGGTGTTGGGACGTGGGAAGCTTGGCTGTAGCAATGTCCTAAGGTAAGTGGATGCAGAGCATTTCCAATCACCCACCACCTTTCTACTTGATTTTTACACTTGTGCCTCACCCCATTTTGTACAACCAGATGGTGGGCAGGGATTAACTAGGGCTTGTTTTTTGGGGGTAGGGATTATATTAGGTGCAAGCATAAAAATTAGGCATGGTCTTTTTTTGGGATAGGTTGTATTTTCAGGAAAACATAGTAATTGTGAAATTGCCTTTGTGATTTGGTAACTTTCTACTATATTTGGCTGTCTGAAGTAGTTTGAGTAGTCTTTTTAACGTCCTTGAAGCATAACTGTTCTATAAAATGATGGATTTTATTTAGAGATTCTTCAAATACATCTCTAATAATATGCTCCTCCATCTTCAGTCAAAGAGTAGCTTTTTTATAAGTCACTTAAGAATTCACATGTTAGGAATCATAAAAATCAGAAAGTTTTAGTTTTAGCCACGAACAGCAAAGCAGATCATGCTATAGATTACTAAAAATAATAAATTAGAAGCATAACATTCTGCCCTTATATTTCTCCATCACTTTAAAAAAAAAAAAGATAATCCACATTTTGTTATTTTAGTTTGCCTTAGCAGCCTTCTTCCTTGTTTAACAAAAAGAAAACCCCATTTATTTTATTTTATTTATTTATTTGATTTGTCAATCGCTTACAAGATAACAGGTATAAGTATAAACATAATTATGAGTACATGAGATGGATACGTATAAGAAAAATAAAAAGAAACAATAGCAGACCTGCCAACCCCTGATAAAGGAAAATCTGGAGACCCATGAAAAAAAATCTGGAGATTCTATAAAAAATAGTGAGATTCTATTTTTTTCCCGATCAAGATTAAACAAACCCCTTTTCCATCGAGGAAAGTCATTAACAGTTTATTTAAATGTTTTATTTGTGTTCCCTGTTTTAAGAAGATGCAGCTTTCTTTCTTCTATTGAAAAATCACCACCTCTTTTCGCCATGTTTATATGACTGCGATCGCTTTCCCACACTGAACTTACAAAGACTACCGGGAAACTAGTCTCGTTCCCAGGGCCTACTCCCCTTTCAAAATGACGGACAGACACGAAGAAAAACGATTACCGTATATACTCGCATATAAGCCGACCCCCAAATTTGAAAAAAAAAAGCGTTTTAAATTTGGCGTGAGATTGAGGAGCCTTGTCGTGAGACCGTGAGAAATGACAAAAAATCGTGAGACTCATGGCAGAACCGTGAGAGTTGGCAGGGCTGCAATAGGACAGGGATGGTAGGCACGATTGATGCACTTATGCATGCCCCCTACAAGCCTCTTAGGAAAGGGGTGAGGTCAATAGTAGACAGTCTAAGGTTAAAGTTTTTGGGGTTTGGAGAAGAAACCACAGAGTTAGGTAGAATATTCCAAACATTGACCACTCTGTTGCTGAAGTCGTATTTCCTGCAGTCAAGTTTGGTGCGGTTAACCTTGAGTTTGTATCTATTGTGTACTCTTGTGTTGTTATGGTTGAAGCTGAAGTATTCATTGACAGGTCGGACATTGCAATGTATGATTTTATATACTATATATAGATTGGACAGGAGGCAATGTAGTTCTAGTTTTTCTAGGTCTAGAATTTCAAGTCTGGTGGCATAAGATATTCTGCAATTGATAGAGGAGCAGAGAACTCTTCTTGTGAAATATTTCTGAACTTTCTCAACTGCATTAATATCAGATACATGATGTGGGTTCCAGACTGATGAGCTGTATTTGAGTATAGGTCTAGCAAATGTTTTGTATGCTCCAGTTAGTGTGATATTATCAGAGAAAAAGCAACGTAGGATTAGGTTAACAACTTTTAATGCCTTTTTGGTGATGTAGTTTCAGTGAGCTGTAGCACTTAGATCATTAGAGATGAGTACTCCAAGGTCCTTGACAGAGTTTGGATCCTCAACAAGGTCTTGATTATTTAGCTTGTATTTTAATTTCTGATTTTTTTTTGCCAGTATGTAAGACAGAGCATTTATTTGTTGAGATTTGAAATTGCCATTTGTTTGACCATTCTAATACATAGTTGAGGTTTTTTTGAAGGGTAGTAGTATTGTCTGTGGTGTTGAATAGCTTTACATCATCAGCGAAGAGAACGCAGTTACTCTTAATATGATCACAAAGTGATCATAAATGATCATTTATGTAGAGTATGAAGAGAGTTAGTTGGTCCTAGAACACTGCCTTGGGGGACTCCACTGCTGACAGGTACAGAATTTGGTAGGACGCTCCCAATTTTGACCATGTGTTGTCTGTTTGAGAGGAATGCTTCTATCCAATTAAGTAGGTGTCCAGAGACAGCACAAGATTTTAGTTTTAGTAGTAATTTGTCATGTACCACTGAATCAAAGGCTTTACAGAAGTCTATGTAGATTGTGTCTATTGCTTTGCCCTGATCGAGTTGTGTCGTCCATATGTTTTTGCAGTATAAGAGTTGCAGATTACAGGATAGTTTTTTTCTGAAACCAAATTGTTTATTAGAGAGTAGGTTGTTTGTCTCTAAGTGGAGGATAATGGATTGGTATGGATTGGTAAATGGTGCAGATCTTCCAAGCTGTAGCTAAAGAGAGTCTCTTTTAGCTTAATAAAGATCAGTAGTTCTTAAAAATGATGAAGAAATGAAAGGCACAACTTACTGTATGTTTGAAAAATACATTCCAGAATGGCTACTTCTTTAACCATGAATTGATTACAGCCCTCCAACCGAGCTTTAAGCACACAAGTTGTTTTGAAGCACAACTCCTGAAGCTATTTGAAAACCTTCTGTTGTATTGGAGGATCTTGTGGAGTGATTCTAGGGTTTTCCCTAACCCAGCAGAGTATATAAACTAAAGGAATGCCAGTTCCTTGTGTTGATAGTTGAATAAACTACATTCCAGGGAAAAATATCTCACGGATCCTTCCCTGGGTGTGTGGTTGGCCATCTTTTCACCAGAAACTGTAATGTTATCTTGTACTGTGCTAAAAAGCGAGGAAAGTCAATGCTTTTTTCTTTCTTTCCCTTGTACCTCATATTTTCTTTCACCCTTTCTTTTTTCTTCCCTGAATTTCCTATTTTTATTTTTTGTATTTTATATGTTGATAAACAATAAAAGATAAAAGCATAAGAAAACCTACAAATCTGGAGGGAACTAAAATTTATTTATTTTTATTTATTTGATTTGTCAATTGCTTACAAGATAATAGGTATAAGTAAAAACATAGTTATGAATACATGGATACATATAAGAAAAATAAAAGAAACAATAGGACAGGGATGGAGGCACGTTGGTGCGCTTATGCATACCCCCTACAGACCTCTTAGGAAAAGGGGAAAGTCAATAGTAGACAGTCTAAGGTTAAAGTTTTGGGGGTTTCTGGAAGAAACCATAGAGTCAGGCAGAGTATTCCGGACAATGACCACTCTGTTGCTGAAGTTGTATTTCCTGCAATCAAGTTTGGTGAGGTTAACCTTGAGTTTGTATCTATTGTGTGCTCTTGTGTTGTTATGGTTGCAGCTGAAGTATTCATTTGCAGGTAGGACATTGCATTGTATGATTTTATATACCATACTTAGATCAGACCGAAGACGGCGTAATTCAAGGTTTTCTAAGTCTAGAATTTCAAGGTTTAACAAAGTTATCATAAAACTAGTAGATATATTTTGTTAGTTATTTTCCGAAACCAGTCCAGCTTCTCATTAGATTAATCTCTTCTTACATCTATTTGGTTGTATAACTCTGTAGAAAAAGTGAAGCTAGAAAGCATATAATCTAAATCACAAATATATAAACATTTCCAATCCTAATTAGATGCTTTTATGTCTTTGTCTGTGCCAGGGGTGGGATTCAAAAATCCCAGCAACCAGTTCACTGCCTGGCTGCTGGGTGGACATGGCCACAGTGGGCATGGCCTACCAGCACTTCCTGTTTCCAGTGGGCCTTCAGAGCCCTGGGAGGCTGTTTTTATCCTCCCAAGGGTCTGGAGACTTCCCCCCGGCCTCTGGGAGAGGGAAAACAGCCTCCCTCGGGCTCTGGAGGCCCAGAGTTCTGTTTCACAGAAAGTTGTAGATGTTAGAAGAAATCTGTTCTTTATAATAACCACTTAATATCTGCATTTAAAAAAACAGAGTATCACTGAATCCAAGTATCCAAGTATCAATCCAAGAGAATAGGTGAGAAAAGGCAAAGTTTTGCTTAGTGCATCTTGAAGACAAAAGTATTGTTTCAGTTCTGGTATTATAGCTTGCTGGAGAAGTCTTGCCAAGAAGTCTCGAGACCTTTGCAACCATTTACTTCCTACCCCCAGAGTAGAGGGGTATATCTTCCCTAAAAGGGATTCCTTGGAGTATCCTTTCTGTCAAAGAACTGAAAGGATGGCTGAGAGTGCACTATTGTGCAGCTCCTTTAAAGGCAGGAAACTGGGAATTCTTGAGTGAGCCTTAATCCTCTATTCAGCTGGACTCATCCTGCTGTCCCTCCAACAGCTCCTTCATTTCACCATGACAGATAAATAGGTGGGAGTAGGAGAAGAGACCCCACGTAGGAAGGTAAGGGGTATAAAAGTTGAAGGGCTATTTCAGCAAATACTAATGGTCTTGCATTCATGTCAGCATGACAAATGCAGCTTCCATTGTAGTGTTTTTGCAGTTGTTGCATTGGGCTAATGCAGCAGAGAGTAGATGGCAAGAAACACAAAGAAAAGTATTATACAAGTTTAAGTTTGTGGAATGGCCTCTTTATGCGGAAATGAAATAAAAGCACTTTGAAGCGTAAACTGATTCTTCGTAGCACTTAGGCTTGATATGTGTTCTGAATATTATGCTGTGGCCTTAGTACCAGGGATTGTTTATAATGCTTACATGGTGAGGAGGAATGATTGAAGGGGATAAACTCATATTATGGGAGGAATGATTGAAGGGGATAAACTGTAGATGAAACTGGAAGGTCTGAGCTGTAGGAAGGACACACTTGTCTTTCAAAACCCACCCCACATAATTATGCTATTTGTTCACTACTAAAGATTATAAAATATATGCTGTTGATATATTTTGGTGGTAGCAAGTTTTAAAAGGATCATCAACTATGGAAGAAACTGAAGAGAAGGTCAGCATCCATGTTACCAAGCATATTTTGGAGGAAATGGAAAAAGACCATCTCAACTATTGAAAAGGCACACAGAACCAGGCACCTTATAAATACCACACAGGGAATAGTCCAAAGCACACACACTCTGCTGGAGAGAAATTCCCTGAGGATGGGCTCCAGCATGAGTTCGAAAGCTTGGAAGATTAAACCTTTGATCCTGGTGATTGACGCAGGTTGGATCCTGCAAACACCATCTCAATTTGTTATCCAAAATACTTGGAGTATTAAAGACACTCTCAGGAGCGTTTTACATATTTCAGATGGAAATCCATTTTTCTCTCACTGAAACAACTTAATCAGTTACCCTAGGAAGAAAAAAGGTTGTATTAATTGAAACACACACTCAAAAATGGGCTTCGGTACATTTTTGTAGTTTTTTCTCCCTTTTGTTTCTACATTTGGACTTCCTTCCAAAAGTTGATGCCTGTAGAAAATCAGGGAGATGACCTTGAGGGAAATAGACAAGAACTTACATGAGCAAAAAATGAAGACCTGAGAAGCAGGGTAATATTTGGAAGCAGTACTGGCAAAAGCCTCCTGATTTACTATGAAATAAGAGGGAGAGTAGGTATAGCACAATCAGGCAGTATTCTGTTATTGCAATATATCTTAACAAAGTTTAGTTCTAGTTTTCTGTGAAATCTGTTTCTTGATCTGGTCTACTCTGAAGGGCTATTCTCTTTCAATCTGTCTTTCATTATCTTCTTCTGTATCTTCCTCTATCCTTTATTCCCCTGACTCCTTCATGTATAAAGATCAGAATTCAGAGTTCTACTACAATCTTATTCCAATTGCATAATGATAGTTATCATGACAGTGAAACTCAAAAAAATAGAATATTGTGCAAAAGTTCATTTATTTCAGTAATGCAACTCAAAGTGGCTCAAAGTGTCCCACTCTAATCATTAATTAAGCCATAACACCTGCAAAGGGTTCCTGAGCCTTTGAATGGTCTCCCAGTCTGGTTCAATAGGAATCACAATCATGGGAAAGATTGCTGACCTGACAGTTGTGCAGAAAACCATCATTGACACCCTCCATAAGAAGGGAAAGCCTCAAAAGGTAATTGCAAAAGAAGTTGGATATTCCCAAAGTGCTGTATCAAAGCACATTCAAAGAAAGTTATGTAGAAGCGAAAAGTGTGGACAAAAAAGCTGCACAAGCAGCAGCGATGACCGCAGCCAAGAGAGGATTGTCAGGAAAAAGCCATTGAAAAGTGTTGGGGACTTTCACAAGGAGTGGACTGAGGCTGGAGTCAGTGCATCAAGAGCCACCACACACAGACGGAGCCTGGACATGGACTTCAAATGTCGCATTCTCTTGTCAAGCTGCTCCTGAACAATAAACAACATCAGAAGCGACTTACCTGGGCTAAAGAAAAACAGACCTGGTCTGTTGCTCAGTGGTCCAAAGTCCTCTTTTCTGATGAGAGCAACTTTTGCATCTCATTTGGAAACCAAGGGCCCAGAGTCTGGAGGAAGAATGGAGAGGCACACACTGCAAGATGCTTGAAGTCCAGTGTGAAGTTTCCACAGTCTGTGTTGATTTGGGGAGCCATGTCATCTCCTGGTATTGGTCCACTGTGCTTCATTAAGTCCAGGGTCAATGCAGCCGTCTACCAGGAGATTTTGGAGCACTTCATGCTTCCTTCCACAGACGAGCTTTATGAGGATGCTACTTCATTTTCCAGCAGGACTTGGCACCCGCCCGCACTGCCAAAAAGCACCAAAACCTGGTTCAATGACCGTGGGATTACTGCGCTTGATTGGCCAGCAAACTTGCCTGACCTGAACTCCATACAGAATCTATGGGGCATTGCCAAAAGAAGGATGAGAGACACAGCCCTGCCAACTCTCACGGTTCTGCCGTGAGTCTCACGATTTTTTGTCATGTCTCACGGTCTCACGACAAGGCTCCTCAATCTCACGCCAAATTTAAAACCCTTTTTTTTTTCAAAATTTGGGGGTCGGCTTATACGCGCATGAATCTGATTCTCACACAAATGACATGACGCCACTTCTCAGATCACGCAATATCGATATTACCATACAGTCATATACCATATAGCACATTTCTTTTTACTCTGGGCGCCTCCATATTGCTTTTTCTACCACTGGATATAACACGCTCTGATTGGTTAGTTATTCACGTGACCGTGAATCTCACTATTTTTTATAGAATCTCCAGATTTTTTTTCCTGGGTCTCCAGATTTTCCTTTTTCAGGGGTTGGCAGGTCTGGAGACATGAGACCGAACAATGCAGAAGAGCTGAAGGCCACTATTGAAGCATCCTGGTCTTCCATAACACTTCAGCAATGCCACAGGCTGAAAACTTCCATGCCACACCACATTGAGGCAGCAATTGCTGCAAAAGGGGCCCAGACCAAGTACCGAGCACATATGCATGCTTATACTTTTCAGAGGTTTGATATTGTTCTATGTACAATCCTTGTTTTATCGATTGCATGTAATATTCTAATTTTCTGAGATTGTGGATTTGGGGTTTTCATGAGCTGTAAGTCATAATCATCACAATTATGACAAATCATGGCTTGAACTATCTTGCTTTGCATGTACTGAGTCTATCTCATATATTAGTTTCACCTTTTAAGTTGCATTACTGAAATAAATGAACTTTTGAATGATGTTCTAATTTTTTGAGATTCACCTGTATCTGCTTCAAGACTGAAGTATTTTATGCCAATGTGAGGTGATGGTGAACCTATGATACACATATCACAAGTGATGTGCCACATTACTTTTGGAACTGCCTTGAATAGGCATTTTTTTCTGAGACAGACAAAATACTTGCAATTATGTATGCACAGTATCTATTTATTAAATGTACATGCTGTCCCTCTTAATATCCAGAATGACTCTTTGTTATGAATTGTTTCTCTTTTGGGGCTGTGTGTGACATATCAGCAAGTTCACATATACACATATTTCCATTTGAAACACTTGAGGTTTATTGTGCTCAAGAATATCTTGAAACTCTTCTCACTTGCTAGATTTTCCAAGAGAAGATAAAGTTGCAGATTTTTTTTTTCAAGTGCCTGCAGGGGATTGTCGGAATCTTTTTGAAAATAAAGTAGGCAATTATGATGCAAGGATATCTCACTTTCTTAATTTCTATATATTTATGTACGTTCACACTCCTAATAAACTCCTTCACATTTTTCTGACTCCAAAAAGTATCCATGTCCACTGGGGACTAAATCATTTTGATTTTAAAAGTGTAAGAAAAGGCACTGATTTTGCTTCCTGAGGAGAATTTCATTCTCTAAGGCAGATCAGTACGGCACACAGTTGCTAGTTCATACTGTATTATTCTGAAAAATATCTTTTGACAGACTTCGCAGTATGTTAACAATGCCACAAGTCTTCTTGATATATTCCATCTCAAAATAAATGTTCAGAGCTAAATTTGTCAAAAGAAAATATTCCTGTAGCTTTCTAGAATCAAATGGTTGTTGTTTCAAAACATTTCTATCATTTCTAGACAACTTCAACATCAAGCAACCAATATTTGACAGGATCATAAAAGTCTTTCTCCTGTAGTCCTCCATTCTGAAATGGCATAAGATTCTGAGCAGATCAATTTTTTAAAAAAATAATCAGTGCACCAATAATTGTCCATAATGCAAATCTGGAATTTGCTGATGCTGTCTTCAGCAAATAGCAGAGCACAGAGTGTGGGAAGCATTAATTAAAATTACTATTCTTACGGTGGCTTCTCTGGAGTTTTTTTCCTTTGCTGGTACTTTTATTCCAGGGCTTGACATTCTTGAAGGGGAAGGGTTGTTTTAATTTTTTTACGTTTCTTTAATGGTTCCTGGCATTGTCTTTTTGGGGTGTACTTCGAACACAGCTGAATCCCCTCCCAGCCACTCCTTGCTTCCTTTGTCCCCAATTAAGGGTGGGAGAGAGAGCGATCGCAGGCCTCTTTCTTCCCTGGATCTGTAATCTTCTTTAAATGAAGTGATCTGGCTAGTCTTTGGCTTCTTTGTATGATCACTTGCAAAAAAAAAGGTCTTCAGGAGATCTTCCCCCCTCCCCCCATGGGAAAGTGATGAGGCAATGTTTTCGGACCGCGACTGCTGATCGAGTTGAGCAACGGCTGGGAGGCAGGATGCAAGCTTGGCACTCTGTCTGATTTTTTTACTGCTCTTCTGGGAGCATGTGATCTTTCCTGAAATCTGGATATCCTTAGGATATCTTGTGAGATGAGACCAGCCAGTATTTTTAAATGGTGTAAATGGATCTAAGGATCACTTCTCCTGGGTGAGAAAAGGGTGCTTTGTTAGTTCACTGAGCATTGGAGACTTTTGTCTGTGGGGATTCTTCAGTCATCCAGGTCATGTTTGTCCCAGAGATGCTTTTTTCAAGAAGCAAATGGACTTTCTTGGTTTTCAGAAAGTCCAGTTGCCTTTTGAAAAAGCACCTTTTGGACAGGAGGCTCTTGCATTGTTTCGGAGTGTTAGACTGATAGTAAGATTTTTTTTTAAAAAAGGAGGTAGGAGTGTGGATCCCTCCCTCCAATTCATTTCAGTTTTCTCTCATGATAATAAAGCTTAGTAAAGCCCATGTCACACTGGCCAACGGATGCAAAAAGGACACAGCGGACGAGCAAAATGTTCCATCCGTTGTTATCCGCTCTTAAAAGGGGCAAAAATTTGCATAACCGGAGCGGTTAACACGGATGCGGGGAGGACGCAGGGCGGATTCAAAGCGGATGCGGAACGGAAGCCCAGCGGATGGAAGCGGATGGGAGCGGATGGCGCAACCGCTAGGCTTCTGGGGGACCTCAGCAAAGCGGAGGCAGAATGGATACAGCGGATGCAGAACGGATGCACAGCGGATGAAGCGGATGCACAGCGGAAGCCTAATGGATGCCTGGCGTTAACTGTGCATGCGGGGAGGATGCATTGCGTCAGCCCCGTGGATATAACGGAAGCAGCTCGGAAGCAGGTTGCCATTCAGAGGAAAGACCTGCTGCCAGACACATCGACTGCCTTGCCTGCCCTGCCTGCATGTCTGCCTGCCAGCCTTGCTGCCAGCCTTGCTACCAGCCTTGGTGCCAGCCTCCCTGCCAGCCTTGCTGCCAGCCTGCCTGCAAGCCTTGCTGCCAGCCGGTCTGCCTGCCAGCCTTGCTGCCTGCCTTCCTGCCAGCCTTGGTTCATGTCTGCCTGCCGGCCTTGGTGCCTGCCTCCCTGCCAGCCTTGCTGCCTGCCTTCCTGCCAGCCTTGGTGCCTGCCTTGGTGCCTGCCTTGGTGCCAGCCTCCCTGCCAGCCTTCCTGCCAGCCTTGGTTCCTGCCAGCCTCCCTGCCAGCCAGCAACCCCACAACCATGCAGAAGCACAGCAAGCCTCAGCCATCTGCTGCCAGCCCTGGCAAAAGGGACAGGGCTACCATCCCGCCCCCTGGCCCTCACTCTAGTTCTGCTGGGGCTTCTGCAGCACGGGCTCGCTCTTCTGGGGCTGGCGCTTCTGCTGCTTCTGCTTCTGGAGGAGCTGATGACAAGCACTCCAGCACCAGCCACCTCCACAGCACCTGCACCCTTCACCCCTGAGACTGAGCTACCAAGAGGAGTGCAAGAGACTCATTTTTGTCTTATAGCTTGTTGTTAATAAAGTCTATCTTTGATTCACACACTTGCTTCATTTCTTTTTTTTAATAAAGTCTTGGTGGAAACTTTTAGAAATGGTTTAAGCCTTTGCATGCTTGTGGGATGGGTAAGGATAGCTTTGGTATGGGTTAGGATACCTGTGGGATGGGTAATAGCTGTGGGATGGGTGAGGATAGCAGTGGGATAGATAAACCTCCAGTGCAAGCATAGTGGGACTGTATGGTCCACCCTCCCAGGTGCCACACCTACGGCCCTTTATTATCAATAATAATGTAATAATTATCCACACATGTCAACATAAACACAACTCTTTATTAAACGCCCTGTTCATTGTAGGCCAACCAAACATACATGGCCCAATCTCATCCGTGTGATGAGACAGGCTGAAGGAAGCATCCATTAAGCATCTACCATCCTGTCTTGCCACTCCACTGCTCCAGCTGGGGAGTTGCACCATTGTCTCAGGAGGTTGCGCTGCTTCTTCGCTTCATGTGAGGCTCTGTTGGGGCCTTGCACATCCTGAGTGTCGATCAGGTTTTGCCCTTGCCTCCATTCCCCAGGCTCCATGTCCCCATTGCCTTGTTGGAGGTCCACGAGCCTGTTCTGCAAAACTGGGTAGCGGGTGCGCATGAGATTGTGCAGGATGCAGCAAGCTTCCATGATCCTCCTGACGGTCTCTGGGCAATGCTGCATGGTGGTGAGAAGTACCTGGAACCTGTTAGCCAGGATGCCAAAGGCGTTCTCCACCACCCGCCTTGCCCTGGACAGCCTGTAGTTGAAGGTCCTCTCTTCACGGGTGAGGAATCTGGAGGTGTAGGGCTTCATGAGGTAGGTTGTGAGGGAGAAGTCGTCATCCCTCACGATGAAGTAGGGCACATCTTGTGTGTCGTTGGGCAGGGGTTCTGGATCTGGGAAGCCCACGATGAGGTTGCCTTCCAGCTCCTCCTTGAGGTGACTGGCGTTGTATACCTGTATACCTGAAGAAGCCCTTGGAGTTGAAATAAGTGGACCCTGAGTTGGCTGGAGATTTGCAGGCCACGTGCTTGCCATCTATGGCTCCAACGGTGTGTGGTAAGTTCCACTTCTGATACCACTGCTCTGCAACTTTCTTCCATCCTTCTTCAGTGGAGGGGTACTGGAGGAGCTCCTCCTTGTATTTTTCGATGATGGCCTGCACCACTTCTCTGAGCACAATGCTGATGGTGTTGAATGGCACCCTCCAGCCGTACTGCATGCTCCTGTAGGTGGTCCCTGAGGCCAGGTGGCGCAGAGTGAGTGCCACCTTGAGTCCAGGTTCCAGGCTGGGCCGGAAGCTGGTGTTTGCCTTGGTCAACCTGGGTGTCAGCCGCTGCACAACTTCGTCAAACATGGCTAGAGGCATCCTCATGAAATTCTGGAACGCCCGAGTGTCTTCGTTCCTGAGCTCCACCATCAGCTTGTTGTACAGTCCGTCCTCCGCTCTTCTGGCGAACCAACTTCGGATCCAGACTCTTTTTGGGTGGCTCCTTTTCTTCTTGCAGTAGAGTTCACAGAGCCTGCAGATGGCTTCGCACTGTTGCAGAACGATGGTGGCTGCCGAAAGGACTTTGTTACAATCCATGGTGGACATGACTTGATGCTGTGGAAGAGGAAGAGCCAGATGAAGGCTGCAGAGGTCTGCACCGCTGGGCTGCTGTTCTGAAAGTGAGATGCAGGCGAGTTGCTCCCCCTTTTTATAGGAAATATAGGTTTTCCGCTAGGCATCCTCTACGCATCCTCTAGGCATCCTCTAGACATCCTTAATATCCGAGATAGGTCCCCTCTGCGAACGTTTTTTCCGTTTTAAACGCTTTGTTTCCATTCTGCATCCGCTAGGCATCCGTTCTGCATCCGTTCCGCTTCCTCCCTGTGTCCGGGCGGATGGAGTTGCGCGGATGCGTAGCGGATGCCTAGTGGATATAGCGGATGCGTAGTGGATGTGTAGCAGATGCGTAGCGGATGCAGAACGGACGAACTGGATACATTTTCCGCGCAAAAGTTTTAGGCAGCCCAAAAGTTTCTGAGCGGACGAAACGTCAATAAATGGATGCTGGACGGATAGAGAGGAAGCAAAATGGAGGCAGTGAGTACATCGCGTTTTCGAACGGATGGCAAGGTTTTTTGTCCGTTTTACATCCTCTTTGCATCCATTGGTTCAGTGTGACATGGGCTTAACATGAAGTTTATTTAGTAGCTTGAAGTTTATTTAGATATCCATGGCATGTACTAATTTGTGATCCTGATAAGCTTGGGAGGGCAGAGACTTGAACCTAGGTCCCCTATATACTTTGTTAATTTGTCTCTTTAGCTTGGCATTTTGTAGCCAAGTGTACCCACCCACTTTCTGGAGAGCTTAAATGACCTCTTTGCTAAAGGGTTTCACTTTATGAGGAAGAGTTGGCTGCTGATAGTTACCGTTGCATTTTAACTATTTTAATTCCTCAAGGTGTTCTGGCACCTTTTTAAACTCCAGGTTGCAGGTATTGCTGATGAAAAGGAAGGTATTCGGATAGAATGGTTTAGGTTTCCATGATGGCAGTGGCTATCATTTATCTTTAGGGTGTATTACTCCATTTCTAATCAAATGATTGGTATTTTTGTACAGGTAATCTTTGACTTATAACAGTTTATTTAGTGACCATTGAAAGTTACAATGGCACTGAAAAAAGTGACTGACAACAGTTTTTCATACAACCGTTGCTGCATTCCCACAGTCACTTGGCCAAAATTCAGATGGTTGACAATTGTCTCACACTTATTATGGTGGTAGTCTCCCAGGATCAGGTGACCCCCTTTTGCAACCTTCTGACAAGCAAAGTCAATGGGGAGGCCATTCACGTAACAGCCATGTTACTAACTTAACTGCAGTGATTCACTTAACAAATGTGGCAAAAAGGTCATGAAATGGGGCAAAATTCACTTAATAAATTTCTGACTTCGCAACATAAATTTTGGGTTCAATTGTGGTCATAAATTGAGGCCGGGCAAGATGAGGCCAGGTGTGACAAGAAGTGGCTGGGAAGGGTCAGGAGAAGCAGAGATGGACATGAAAAGGAGAGGTTCAATGAGGTGAGGTGCCCCTGAACATGAGTGATGTCAAGTTGGCCATGACCACCCAGTCACATGACCACCCAGCCACACCTACCCAGCTCAACATTAGGGCAGAGAACGGTTGTTAAATTATTTGAATCCCACCACTGCCTCTCTTGTAATGAAAAACAGTTTAAATATCTATAATCACAGAATAAACAATGTGAGTTTGAGCATGTTTTATATGTGTGTGTATGTACATGTGTGCATTTACATATATAGTAGAAACAAAACTTATAATACCTACCTTTTTTAGATGCATTCTACAACCACTGAGAAACTATCAATAGAAAAGTTTGGAAGAATGCATGCTTTCCTGAAAGTAATTGGAGGTAACCAAATTCATTTCTGCCAATTACAGCATGAATTATGTTCCTTTAACGAACATTCCACTTACAGAAAGAAATCAACTAGAAGGATGAAAATTTGAAAGGCAGAGTATACTTTCCAGGGCTTTCTTGTCATCCCATGAACACTTTGTAGTGATCTATAGAGCTAATACTTTTCAATTCATGTTTGTTATCAGTTCTAAACCTACAAGTTGTAACTGCATTAGGCTCAGCATTTTAACTGCTGAGCCTAAAAAAATAATTCGACTGCTTCTGTGTAGCCAAACTTCTGGGAGGCAAGAGCAATATGCACCTTGGGATGGCTGGTTTCTTTTTCAATTAAAATCAGCTGGAAACATTTTATATGTTATAAAATTAGCCTTAGCAACCCTTACTTTATGTAAAAAAGGCAATTGAAAAGAATGCAGTGATACTACATAGAAATGAGAGGCATATTTGATAGATTGACTATTGTTTTCAGCTGTTGATGAAACTGGAAACTGCACAAACTAGAAAGCATTTCGGGTATTTTCCCAAGAGTTAACACAATGTAAAGTGCAAAACTAACAGGGTTAGGGTTAGAAATGAAGATGTTTATTTAAGTTCTTAATTTGATTTGTGCTCTTTTTCACAGCCACAAGAATGCAGATTGTAAACTGAGAAAAATAATACAGTACGTGAAAGTTTGCATTTCCATTCCAACAATGGTTTTTAGAATTTGTTTCAAAATCATATAGGCATACAGTAATTATGATTAGGGTTGACTCTAAGCAACTCAGACAATAAAATGCCTTAGTTGCAATGTGTGAAACAATATTGAAATCTCTAGTTGCTTCTTCAACTTCATAGTTCCAACAACTTCTAATTCAGGCAGCAACCTATCACAGGAGGAGAGATTTGCTCTGTTCTACTTGGTCTTGGCCATGTAGGAGTTGTGAAGAAACTTGTGCTTACATGCAGTAATCTGGGTTACTTTAGGGAAATCAGGATATACAAAAGTAGAAAATCTTTAATATCAATAAAAATCTCAAGACTGAAAGTTACGCAGTTCTTGTGATGACAGATTAAAAGTGGAATACTATTCTCTTGTGATCTCAAACCATGCTTTAACAACTTTCAACATGCTTATACTTTTAATATATCTTAGCCCTTGTTCTTTATTTCTAAACGCAAATTAATGTAATATAATTTTTTCATAGCAGGGCTACTCCTAATCTGTGATAATTGCTTCAGGGGGTGAAAATTAACATAGATCCAGAAAGGATTCTCTGAACCTGGGGGAAGGCTATTCTGCTTTATAGCAGGAAAATATTTTCAATGAATGTTGTTTGTTTGAAGACATGCATAGGAAAAAAAATGGATGAACACACATTGTCCTGTGATGATCTGTGAAAAGTTTAGGATAATTTATAAGTAACAGAAATTTGCTTTCTCCTTCAGAATGGTAAGATTGAAGGAATTTCAGCTAATTGCTTCCATGGAATTAATTGGTAACCAGTGAAACTGCAGTCTTGGCTTCAAATGTTAATTTACAAAATGTCTATCTCATAGGTCTTCTGAAAGGCTTACTAGGATAAGGTTTCTGGACCATTCTAATTATTTATATCTATATTATATCAGGGCAATTGTCTATAAAAAAAACCCCATGGTACTCCTTTGCAATCAGCTGGTAGCTGTAGTTGCAAAAGCTAATTCTGATGATTAAAATTATACTCTCTTCTTCATTTCTTCATAGTAATGCTAAGTTTGTTTTCAGGAAAGAGGTAGCACCTTGTAGTTAAGGGATTTAATAAAATGCCGTTCATTATGCACACACTGTACAATTAAGATAAAAAATGACATATCCACACCCATGCACCAGATTGGTTATCCTAGGTGCCTAATGGATCCTGGTGGTTTTCTGCCAGAGTAGTAGGTAATTTCTCAAGGATTTAGTGGAGAATTTGGTTGGGAGCCTGGTTGCCTACTGGAATTGGTGCGGTGACCATGGCAGTGGACTGAATGGCTCTGGAACAACCTCTGTCTTCTGGCAGATCCACTACATCTCTTTGTTTCTCTAAGGAACTCAGGGACATGAAGTGGCAAAGGAGATGTGTAGAGTGCCATTGAAGAAAGACTTATCTTGAATATGACTGGACATTGGGAAGAAATGTTTGTAATGTAATCTCAGCACAGCAGCAAAAAGGGAAAAAAACCATTTGCTGCTCTTATTAAGTCTGATTAATGCTGCCTTTTTAAGGTGACTTGTTTTGTCCCAAGGAATCACCAGGTACTTGAAGCACTGTTGGGAAGAATTCTTGTGACATTCAACAGGTAACACTGTTATCCCAGATCTGAGCTGAGTTGGACTCTTAACTGGTTTGAATCTCCAAATCCTAGTGAAGTTAATATGACTTTTTATACTGTCAGCTCTATCACTTCTCAGCTAGCTCCCTACTCTGAAATGTCTGGTTAAGGAATCCCATAATGTAACAAGTGGTTGAATCCAAGGAGTAGGGAGTCTCCTTTAAAAGAGGCCATAATGTGCCTCCTCCTACTTGAACCAACTATTTTGGGACAATTTAAACCAGTTTCTAACCTCCCCTTTTGGACAAAGGAGTTAAGAGAAAGTGGTGATGCTACAACTTCAAACAACCCTAAAGCAGCAAATTATTTGGCTCCATACACTCAGATTTAAGACTAGGATTCAGGAAGGAAACTGCATCCCTTATTGATGATCTTTGGAAAGACTAGGACCAGAAGAGTGCAACCATTCTGGTCTTCTTCAGTGGCTTTTCATACTATTATGCCCTTCTGAACCCCTTCCGAAAGGGTTAGATTAGATGGCTCAGTTTTACTTTTTCTTTCTTTTTCAAGTTTTATTTACTTTATTTGTATAACAAAATGGCTCAGTTTTTCAATGTTTTTCTCTTTCTTTAGGGATAAATTCTAGTTTGGAACATGGCGATGATAATCCGGGTATATATCTTAATCTATCCAATAAGCGATGAAATAGAAAACGAACCTAGCATTTTGAGACTGCAAGGGCTGGATTGGAAGGAATGCACTCAAATGAATTCTTTCAGAGTGGTTTAGGCTTCATGGACCACATGATTCTAGTGAAGTCTTTCTGGATTCACAGCTCCTGATGTAGCCAAGAAGGCTTTTGCACATTCACATCTTATGTACTAGTTATGGCCTCATTTGTAGTCACTCATACTCTGATCACATCCCCTTTGGATTTCTGTAACATGCACTACATCAGACTGCCTTTGGAAAGCATTTGAAAATTACTAGCTAGTAAAAATGTAATTGCCTGGGCCATGATGAGTGTTTTTGTTCTGCCAAGGTGATGTCAGTTCTTCAAGAACTTATGATTCAAGATGATGATTGTCTCCTTTAAGACCTTACATGGTTCTGGATCTGTTGAACTGCCTTTTCTCATACTTGTTAGATTGAATGAGCTCAGTTCCCTGTAGATCAGGGCTGTCAAACTTATAGCCCATGGGCCAGATCCTCATGTGTTGGCCATGTTCATGCCCGGTTTAGTGAAGGGGGAAAAAGTCATGATATGTCACATGTGGTAACTCAAGAGCGGGCCAGGAGTTACAAGTTGACATTTTATGCCACCATTATGCTGCGAATTTGACACCCCTGCTCTAGATCCTGTATCTCTGGAAATTCAATCTAGCACTAGGAAATAATTATTTAATGTTGGCGTTCCCATATTTCGGAACTCTTTCTCTTTGAAGGTCTGGTTGATCTTTTCACGGGAGCAATTAAGACCAACTAAGACTTTGAATGTTGGAATGCGTTATGGAAATCTCTGATGAAATGGTTGAGATGATAATGATTTCAATGGGTTTGTCTGTTTTTATTGAGATTTTTAAAAATATTGCTAGTTACTCAGATGGAAATGGATGGCATCCTAAGTAGCATTATTCCCTGTCTGGTAAATCCATTGATTTTTTTCCAAAACATTTACTAAAGAAAGATCAAAGAGGTCCTAATAGAACATAGAATCCTATGGCTAGAAGAGATCTTGGTGGTCTTCTAGTCCAATCTCATACTAAAGAGGAGACCTTATAATATCCTGGACAAATGGTTGCTAGCCTATTTTTGAAAACTTCCAGTGGTGGTATATCCACAACTTCAGGAAGCAAGATATTCCATTGATTAATTGTTGTCACTTTTTGGAATCATACACAATATTTTCTATCGATGGTCTCCAAAGGAATATATACTTTTTTAGAGACCTTTGTATTGAACAGACCCCCTCTATGGGGAACAGTAACATGCCATGGAAATCGTCCTAAAGGTCAACATATTTCCACAAAGAACTCTTAACATTTTTGTTCAAAATCATTCTTCTGCTTCCCACACAGCTTTCCTACACGCTCTAGTAAACTGGCTCCTGAGAGATGTCTAAGCAAACTGCTGCCCTTCCCCCACAGGTTTGCTTTCTCCTTCATTTCTGCCTCCTGTGGTATGGGTATTATTTCTCAAAAGTCTCTTGTGCTGAACTAAACCACTTTCTACCTGTAAGAGAAGAAAAAGGGGGAAAATATAGAAGGAGAACATGGGTAAGGGGAGTTTATGCATATATATTGTGTATACACCAACAAACTCCTATCTACTTTCTGAAAGATTTGACAATTTCTTTTTTTAGGGGATAGACTTGTGTTCAAATTTATCAGCTGATAATTTGATTTGATCTAAAATAACAAAATGATAGCTTTAATAGTATTTTGAAAGAAAATATGTGACTTCTATTTCTCTGTAGCTTCTGATATTGCTGACCGTAGGACTGTCTTGTGGAGCTTTCACATCTATCTTTCAAGATTTTATCAGAACACGGCATTGGGAGAGTTCTGCTTCCCCCTTTGGAATTGTGCATGGAAGTCCTTTAAAGTTCTATCTTATCTCTCATGTTTCTTCATATCTATATGCCATTGCTAGGAAGGAATAGGTGTGGGTTCAGAACAAATTCATAACACTATTACTACATATCAAAAATACCTAGTTGCATTTTTTTCTTCAAGCTTAGGGTGGATGTTTCCAGAAGTGAAAGCCTCATTACATCTCCAAGTTGCAAGGTGCTAGATGTGAGTAGAGAGTAAGGAAGATAACCTTCATATAAATATGCAGGAACCATTGTCTTAGCAAAAACATTTGAATTTTGAAAGTCCAGAACCAGATAGCATTTGGAAGTGGCTCATGTAGATACCTCCCTTTTTCACTAAACTAAGAAGGAGGAGATAGTACAGCAGAATCTGATTTGTAAGATTCTGTTATTATGGCTAATCTCAATAAAAGAAATTTAGTCTTTCAGTGGAAATGATTTCCTGGTTTAGTGTACCTAGTAAGGCTGAAAAGATTGGAGAACAAATGTCACCTACAACTAAACAAGGCAAAGTTGTTGATTTGGTGGAATTACATTTCCTTTTAAAGATTATATTTACAGTATGATGTTTCTCTTTCATCTTGTATTGATGATGGATTGTCACTTTATGCTGAAGTGATAGGACAGAGGAGCTTGACTGATAAATCCACTGAGCCCATGCCTCACACTTGGTAGTGATAACACATGGTTATTGATAACTTCAATAAGTTGGATTACTATAATGTGTTTCTTGTTGGATGATACTTGAAGAGAGTCTGTAAACTGCAACTGGAGGTAGTGCAATATCAACCTATTGAAATAGCTACACTATGTTGTAGTTGATTTCTAGGCTAAATTCAAAATGCTGCCTATGTTATATAAAGCTATATAAAGTTATATAAAGTTATATAAATCACTTGTTTTCAGGTTATTTGCAAGGACACTTATGCCCATAGATCAGGGGTGTCAAACTCACAGCATCACATTGTTGTCACATGATGTACCATGACTTTTCCCCTTCACTAAACTGGGGGTGGGCGTGGCCAGCGTGTGATGTATTTGGCCTGTAGGCTGCAAGTTTGACTCCCCTGCCAAAGATTCTATGCTGCACTTCCATAAAATACATTTGCAGGTCTTACCAGAAACACACTTCAATTGGACAGCCTTTTTTAAATTTTTCACTGGACTTGTTTAGATTATGGAATTTTTGACATAGGAGCTGAGAGTCTAGTTTAAACCAAGCAAAGCTTTATTACCCTTTGAATATTAGTAATTAGTAAAATTTGACTATACATTGCTGCAAGAAAACTCTTGGGGAAATTTTATGTAGGATTAGGAATATTTATGGACTTTCCAAAGTGTATTCAGGCTTGTGCTTCATTCATAGCAATAAACAGAACATTAAAATTGGACTAAAATTTTGTCATACATTTTGATGTATCTTCTGTATGTACCCAGGATTCCTAAAAACAAGGATATTTAAGTTTTTTGCAAGTTCATGGACAGAAAAGTTGGAAAATCTGCAGAGATAAAATGGCAAGTTTTTACTCTTCACTTTAGCAATATATCTGTGAGAGGGAAAGGGGAAAAATGAGAATAATAGCCAGAAAAGAACTGAGCTCGCTTGAGAACTTCCATGTTTTTTACTATCTAGAGAACTATTTATGCATGTTATGTGCTGATGATAATTTATTTTAAGTGCAAAACTTATGTTTTGCCTGCTTGGCATTGGCAAGTTTATGCTAATTTCCCTCTTCCTCTCTTCACTGTTGAGACAAAATTACCTTGCTGAGAAGATAATATTTTGTAAATTGTGTTTCAATACATTAATAGAAATGCTTTGGAGATATATAAATCTACATACATATAGAAGTCTAAACATCCTAAAACACTTTCATAAATTAGGTCTGAGATGAGTTTGGCCCTAATTATGTCAAATATAAGTGTCATCTACAGGAATTGCTTTTAGAGCAGAAATCATAATATTTCACATAACCTACCTCTAAGGATTTGTGGGGAAAAGCTTAGAAGAGAGCTTATAAATGTGTGAAGCCACTTCCATCACTAAGGGAGTATCATTGCCTGTCTGGGAACTCTGGATAGAGGGGTGCATAGTTACTGAAATTCCCTCTTGACAAATTACATGGGACAGGCATCTCCTCTCAAGTGACAATGTGCTGCTGGGAATTAGCATCATGGGAATTATCTCCCCAGCCTCATCTAAAATGATAGCCCTGGTGCTCAAAGATAATCATGTTAAAATGAATGATTGGAATTCTTTGGTTCATAAAATACTGTTCCTTTCAATTAGCTGAAACTTGGTAGAGATCTAAAGAGATGCTGATGTTGGCCACATATGGTTTTTAGAATAAAGAACTGTTCTTCCTATTCCACTTCTCACATGCTTTTGCTTGTAGGAAGAAAGCTGCTGAATACAAAGTTCACTGCAATGTTGAGCTTTAAAAAGCAGCAGAACTCATGGGGACTATTCAAGGAAGGAACTTGCAGTCACCTTCTCCAGGTGTCCACATGTACAAGAGAGTTAATAAGCTATAAAATAATTGCATGGCTAAGGTCTTTGTATATCATAACATACTTTAATAGATTTTTATATTAATAGCATTGACATTTAAGCATTATATAAACATCTACTCCCACCTAGTTCTTCAAAGCCAAGGGAAAATGGATATAGTAGTTTGTGTTTCCTCGGAAGTTTGGCTGTCCTGGGACATTTTCTTTAGAAGTACCTTTTGACTAGATCTTAACATAAATACTTAAAGCTTTACGTTTCAAATGCTGACTTTCATATAACCCTTATGAATATACATATGTACTCATAAATTCAGTATAGAGGGGGCACATTGAAAGTGAAAGGTTGGTTATGAGAATGGTTAATGAGAAGAGAAAAATAAAGGTAAATAAAAGACCTTGTTTTCCTTCTGTTTGATCTTGTTTTCTTTTTGTTTCATATCATGAAACCCCATGGTAAATTTCATTATTTAATGAAGCATTGTTAGGTGGCTGGCCAGCCTGATCTTTAAATTTCTTAGTATGGGATACACACTACTACAAAATATTTACTGGATTTTTAAAAAATTGAATAAGAACGACAGCAAGTGAAATCCAACACAAATATAAGTAGAACCATCTTGTATTTGCCCACAGGAAAATATTTCTAAAGGTTTCCCCAATTTTCAGAGAGTCACAGCAAAGGGATGCAGGAAGTATTTATCTTTAATCTGCTGACAGAATCTGCTCCATCTGCAGGAAGAAGTAACTACTTGGAGCAGGTCTCATATGGCTGTATTGGAATACTACTTTGGAATAATTAATAATTTTGGGAATAATTGCACCTTTAAAATATCCTTCAGGGCTGGGCTGCTACTGGTTCATACAGGTTTGGGTGAACTGGTTGTTAATTTTATGGCCAGTTCGGTGAACCAGAAAATTGCACCCCTGGCTGGCCCCGCCCACTCCTTCCCTCGCAGGAGTCCCCACATGGCCCATTTTGGATCGCAAATAAGTGCAGGGTCCATGCGGAGGCTCGGGGAAGGGGAAAAATGGGCCTCATGAAAGTTCCAGAAGGCCAAAAACTGGTCCAGAGAGCCTCCAGAGCCCAGGAAGGGTGAAGACAGCCCCCACACAGCCCATTTTCGCTCCCAGGGTGGTGCAGGAGGCCAATTAGGCCATGCCCACCAGGGCCACACCCACCCAGCAATTGGACAGAGAACTGGTTGTTCAATTATTTGAAGCCCACCCCTGTATATCTTACACCAAAGTGTGAGATGGATTATTAATATTACTTAAAAAGTGTTTTCTAAGGCTAGCAAATGAATGTTCTGCATATTGTTGTTGTTCAGTCACTAAGTTGTGCCCAACTGTTCATGACCCATGGATCACAGCACGCCAAGCCCCCCTGCCTTCTACTGTCTCCCGGAGTCTGCCCAAATCCATGCACATTGCATCAGTGACACTTTCTAACAATCTCATCCTCTGCTTCTCCTTTTGCTTTCAATCTTTCCCAAGATTGGGGTCTTTTCCAGTGAGCTCTCTCTTCATATTTGGTGGCCAAAGTATTCTATCTAGTCTTAGGTAAATAACTTCTTACTACACTCCAACAAAAATAGATGGTGCTTCAGCAATGAGTTAAGGAAAAGTTTCCTTGTTACTGCTATCTTCATCAATTTTGGGAATACAGAGTAGTGAGTAGCAATATGATGCAGTTCATTTAGTTTTGCAATTGTTTAATTGGCTTCACTTCTTAATAAGGAGACTCTCCTATTTCACAGACTGCCACTATTATTTACAAGTAATCCTTGAGTTATGGCCATAATGGAGCCTGCCCATTATGATCACAAGTTGTGACATTCATTGAGTGAGGTGCCCATACACCCACCTCGCTTAATTACCCCCCCATCACTGCTGTCCCTGCTATGATCATTTTGTTGATTGTGTAGGTCGTTAAGTGGGTCACTGGGTGCCTTGGATGGGAGAGAGTCTGTTTGTATGATAAAAGTGTCTGTAAGCTAGGATCCTGCTGCCTTTCAGAACCTGGTTGAAGAGAGTAAAGCACAAAGCTGTGAAATATTTTTAATTCAATCTACAAAAATTCCTAAATTAAAAAAGAAAAAAGAACAGAGATGAATTTTTGATGAAAAAAAAAAGATTAAAAGTAGAAGAACATCTAATACATTTGAAGTACTCAGAATTATACAGTATTTTCTCAAGCCCTACAGATGCCACAGCGATTAATAAAGATATTATATATCATACAATAGATGACAAAGTATAACAAAAAAGTTATAATCAGTTAGAATTGAACCATATAACCATGAATAAATAATATATTGTGATTGATTTTGAGAAATCATCATGTTGGGAAAGACAAAAACTCCATGTGTGAGTATACATGTTTATTTGCAAAGATGGCAGATTTTTTACAGGTACAAACAATAAACTAATACACTATTACTGCATTGAGAATGAACTTATTTAGAATGCCAGTGTCTGAGCAGAAAAGATGTAATGACAATTGTATATTTATTATCAAGTAGAGTTGATACTTTCTCATGCTGCATTCAAAACACTTAAGTAATTCACAGGTTTAGAATTCTTTATTGGCCAAGTATGATTGGACACACAAGGAATTTGTCTTTAGTGCATATGCTGTCAGTGTACATAAAGGAAAAAAATACATTCATCAAGAATCATGAATTTATATGAAACCTTGAAGTGGTTGGCTTTGATTTCAACTTTGAAGTGTACTTCGTGAGATGAGATGAAGCAACTTGCTCTTGTAGTTGAGGCACTACCTTGGAAGTGGATTGCTCCAGCAATGGGGATTGGCTTCCCTGAGTGAAATGACACTGCTTTGCGTGGCCCAGGACATTCATAATACAGATTTAAATTTGCTGATAATGATGTATCTTCAACTACTTTATGAAACTCAACATTTTTAATATTTTATTTGCCAGAGTCATGATCTTGAAGACTATGAAATTTACAGATTTATATCATTCCTAGCAGGAATAGCAATTTCTATTTATAAGTCAATTTTCTGCTCCATATCAATCAGAATGACACCCAGTCAGCAAATTGGTATGAATTTCAGTTTAATGATCCACAAATAGTGTTAATTTTAGTTATTACTTCCAAATTTATTTAGCTAATAGCTCTTTTTTATAGGAAAAAGTAAGACATTAGATTCCTGTTCACATAGGTGAGTGCTTAATTGACAGTGAAACCCTTTATATGTCAGGAGTACTCAGTATCTGCTTTCAGATAGATGGATACAAGATTATAGACTGAAACTACATAAATTGAGATTTAGAATCATAGACGTATAGAATTGGGAGGAGCTATTTAGACCACTGAATACAAACTCCACTCATTATAGTAATTCAAATTTAAAGTGTTGCTGAATGATGTTTCAAAGGAGGACTTCACTTTGATGAAGTTTCAGGCAAACAACATGTTTCATGTTTCTTGGCAATAGTGGTTCCCTCATTTCTAATTCTAAAGCAGGCTGCACAACATATCATTCACAATATATCACCAACTGAATTATGAAAATAAGCAATTTATTGCAGCCATAGTTATTCTGTTGCAGAAGGAGATGAGAAGGATCATGAAACATACACTTGAACTATGAACCTCAAGCTCCTTTGGTGCTCCAAGACAATACATATGAATTGTAATGCGTGCTTTGAGCCTGTGTTCCTGAACTTAAATTGCAACAGGCTGATATTGCCTTAAATGATTTATGTAAATTTAAAGTATAACATACAATTGTCTTAAATTTGGGGATATGTTAGAAACTACTGAAGTATTAATAAGTTAACAATAATGAGATAAGGAGTTTGCTTTTTAAAATATTCAATCACTAGTTAATTGGTTAAGAAAAGGAAAACAGAGAAAGGAACAGAGTTTATCTGCTTAAGTATATATTTTTTTGTTTTATCAGAAAAGGTAAAATAAAAGCAAACAAACAAAAACATATGTCCAGCACTAACAACAACAAAGAAAAAAGGTGTACAAAAAAGAGAAAAGAGTGAACCAAATACATTTAACATACAGAATCCACCACAGCTGGATGCTAAAAAAAGTAAATTCTCCTTCTCTTTTATACAACCTTCTGTTTTCCAATTTGGCACATAGAAAGTCCACAAATGGTTTCCAGTCTCTTATAAAGTTGTCTAATACATTATCTCTGATCAAAGCAGTTCATTTCGCCATCTTTGCTAATTCAATCAATTTTAAAATCCATTCTTTAACAATTGGCATTCCTTTTTCTTTCCAGTGCTTGGCAAGTACAATCCTCACAGCCATCACCATGTGAAAGAATAGAACCCCAAATTATTTTTTCACTTGGCTTTAGATACCTAAAATAAAACCTTCAAGTTTCATTAATATTTATATCTTAAATATTTTCTGCATTGTCATTATTATGCTTGTCTATTATATTTTCACATATTTGCAAGACCACAAGAAGCAGAATTTCTCAAACAACTAAGATTTTTTAGCAATTCATGCTTTAGAATTTTGAGAACGCATTTGCAGAATTATTCATTGTTCAAGAAATAATTAAGAGCTCTCGAATAATTGATGTGACTCAGAATGGGCAAAGAATTACCGACAATTCTAAAATTAGAACAACATATTTTAATTTTACATATTCTCTGATGAAGCGTACTATTATCAGTAATAAAATTACTGGTACACGGTATGAATTGGTTGATCTAAACAATAAACAAATGGCAGGTTCAAAATCTGGAGATGGTTTCAAGGAACAAACTAAGAGTATCTAAGAAGATAATGCAATTGAGTCCATCAATGAACAGTAATATTGTTTAGGCCATTCTTTGCTTCTAATGCCAATATGGTTAGATAATTTTCTTGGTAGCATCTTTTTTTACTTCCCTGCTTACTATTTGCACATCTTCCATCCCAAATAAAAAGTTAACACAAATCTTATTTTAGTCACTGACAATATAAAAAAATGAAATATTCTGGTTATTACTAGCACTTATTGAGCTAAGCACAAATTATATTATTAATGACCAATACCCACTGAGTGTGGCATGAATTCCAAAGATAGCAACTTTCAAGGTGATTTCATCATGTTGGTCAGCTAAAAATAAGCAAAATATGTTAGGCTGGCCTGAATATCTCATTACAAAGAGTGATATACAGATGAAACTCAAAAAATTAAAATATCATGCAAAAGTTCATTTATTTTAGTAATGCAACTTAAAAGGTGAAACTAATATATGAAATAGACTCAGTGCATGCAAAGCAGGACAGTTCAAGCCGTGATGTGTCATAACTGTGATGATGATGGCTTACAGCTCACGAAAACCCCAAATCCACAATCTCAAAAAATTAGAATATTACATGCAATCAATAAAACAAGGATTGTACAGAGAACAGTATTGGATCTCTGAAAAGTATAAGCATGAATATGTGCTCAGTACTTGGTTTGGGCCCCTTTTGCAGCAATTATTGCTTCAATGCGGCGTGGCATGGAAGCTATCAGCCTGTGGCACTGCTGAGGTGTTATGGAAGACCAGGATGCTTCAATAGTGGCCTTCAGCTCTTCTGCATTGTTCGGTCTCATGTCTCTCATCTTTCTCTTGGCAGTGCCCCATAGATTCTGTATGGAGTTCAGGTCAGGCAAGTTTGCTGGCCAATCAAGCGCAGTAATCCCACGGTCATTGAACCAGGTTTTGGAGCTTTTGGCAGTGTGGACAGGTACCAAGTCCTGCTGGAAAATGAAGTCAGCTTCCCCATAATGCTTGGCTGTGGAAGGAAGCATGAAGTGCTCCAAAATCTCCTGGTAGACGGCTGCATTGACCCTGGACTTAATGAAGCACAGTGGACCAATACCAGGAGATGACATGGCTCCCCAAATCAACACAGACTGTGGAAACTTCACACTAGACTTCAAGCATCTTATAGTGTGTGCCTCTCCATTCTTCCTCCAGACTCTGGGTCCTTCCTTTACAAATGAGATGCAAAAGTTGCTCTCATCAGAAAAGAGGACTTTGGACCACTGAGAAACAGACCAGGTCTGTTTTTCTTTAGCCCAGGTAAGTTGCTTCTGACGTTGTTTGTTGTTCAGGAGCGGTTTGACAAGAGGAATACAACATTTGAAGCCCATGTCCAGGATCCATCTGTGTGTGGTAGCTCTTGGTGCACTGACTCCAGTCTCAGTCCACTCCTTGTGAAAGTCCCCAACACTTTTGAATGGCCTTTTCCTGACAATCCTTTCCAGGCTGCAGTCATCGCTGCTGCTTGTGCAGCTTTTTCGTCCACACTTTTCCCTTCCACATAACTTTCTATGAATGTGCTTTGATTCAGCACTTTGGGAACATCCTACTTCTTTTGCAATTACCTTTTGAGGCTTTCCCTCCTTATGGAGGGTGTCAATAATGGTTTTCTGCACAACTGTCAGGTCAGCAGTCTTTCCCATGATTGTGATTCCTACTGAATCTGACTGAGAGACCATTTAAAGGCTCAGGAACCCTTTGCAGGTGTTCTGGCTTAATTAGCTGACACTTTGAGCCTAGAATATTGAACCTGTTCACAATATTCTAATTATCTGAGATTGTGGATTTGGGGTGTTCATGAGCCTGCAGCAGCACAATTATGACAAATCATGGCTTGAACTATCTTGCTTTGCATGTGATGAGTCTATCTCATATATTAGTTTCACCTTTTGTTGCATTACTGAAATAAATGAATTTTTGCACGATATACTAACTTTTTTAGTTTCACCTGTATATTTCAAGTCATATACTTATAGCAGTTGTGATGTAGTAGAATTCGGGCCACTGTTTCATTTCCCTCAGGGCCACAGGGACATATCTTCTGTAGAAATAGCATTTTTCTTTGGGGACTGCTGAATACAGATTGTTGAAATGTCACTTTATCTGGTAATATTTTGGTACAGTTAATTGATTTAAATACTAGTTGACCTTTGCCTGAAAATCTGTGTGCCTAAAAAGTGTGGTCTTGTTGTCCTGTTCTAGTTATATTGATGGTCTCAGTTGAAGATCCTTCACCTAAGATCCTGCTTAGCAGGATCTCAAATCACTATGGCTACAGCATCTGCAGAGATACACTGAGCAGTTTCTTTTCTGGCATGAGCTTCCAAAATAAGAATAATTTATAAAAAAAATAGTTGGGCTAACCCTGCAAATAGATATTAATTTTAGGAAGAAGTAAAATATTCTTACCCATTGATTGAGCTTAAAATTATTTCGCCTTCATTCAATGCATTTGCAAACAAAAACCCAGACGGGTTTTGTTTGAAGCCAACTGTGCTGTGTAGCCATTTGGCTACAAGATTTGGCCAATTTTAACTGCTGCAGGTATAAATTGAGCACCACTTTCAACTTATGAAATTAAAACAGTTTTCAAAGAAATTCTTTTGTTGCTTTTCAGCTTACTAGCAATTCATAATATTTAATAAGTAGATAATTGATAGCATTGGGTTCTTGTAGATTAAAGTGGTGTCAGTAGGGTCCTCCTTTGCTGCTCTGATAAATGTGGATAATACTCCATAGAATTTTGGAGAAAAATGGAACCCCTCCTTCCCATTTGCTTCCTAACTGCCTTCTTCCAATCCATTATCATTCACATTTCAATCATTATGGTAAAATTGTTTAGTACATATTGGAAACCAAAGGATTTTATAAAGATAGCCATTTAATTGTAGTTGGCAAAAACAGAATCATTGAATAATTGTTGGAAGAGACTTGGACATCATCTCATCCAACCATCTGCTTCATGTGGGAATCTACTACTACATCTCATTCCCAACAGATGGTTATCCAGTTTCAGTTTAAACACCCCTAGGGAGAAACTAGTGCTTCCAAAGAAAATTTATTTCATCACTGAATAGTTTCTACCATTAGGAAATGTTGGATGATGTCCAAATGAGATCTTCTTCCATTGTTTCTTGTCTACTGAAACATTTCAGCCTCATTTTCTACATCAGGGGTCCCCAAACCCCAGTCTGTGGATTGGTACCAGTCCGTGGCATGCTAGAAACTGGGCCATGAAAACAAGCGAACCCTCATCTGCAGGAATCATGCCCCCTCTGGTCCGTGAAAAAATCTCTCTCCATGGAACCAGTCCCTGGTACCCAAAAGGCTGGGGGCTATGATAACTGTTCAGATATTGGAAGAACACAAGCAACCCAGATTCTGTTAACTGCTGTCTGTACAAAGAACTTAAGAACAAATGTAGGGCTTCATTTCTCTTTGCAGGTTCAGATGCTATATGTAATATAGGGTGTGTTAATAGTGACCTGAAATGACAAATTCCATTGAACCTATGGTTTCAGTTGGTTCTGCCAGTTTCCCATGAGATCACTGGCTTCCATCATGGAGTTGAATTTCTATCCTAAAATATACTTTTGCTTTTGTGAGAGCCATGGCTCCTGCATCTATTTTTTTAAAAAAAGTCTTGGTCTACCAGTTCATCTAGAGAAAGCAAAATATGTTTCTGACTTAAGATATAACAGATAACAGTTAATCAGAGTTGGAAGGGACTTTGTAGGTCATCTAGTCCAACCCCCCACCCAAGCTGGAGACCCTACATCATTTCTGACAAATGGCAGTCCAATCTCTTCTTGAAAGTCTCAACTGATGGTGCTCTCACAACTTCCAAGGGTAACTTCTGTTCCATTGGTTGATTGTTCTCAGTGTCAGAAAGTTTCTCCTTGTTTCCAGGTTGAATCTCTCCTTGTTCAGTTTCCATCCATTATTCCTTGCCTGGTCTACAGGTGCTTCAGAAAATAGTTTAACCCCTTCCTCCCTGTGGCAGCACCTCAAATATTGGAAGACCGCTATCATGTCTCCCCTGGTCTTTCTCTTTACTAGGCTAGCCAGGCCCAGTTCCTGCAACCGTTCATTGTATGTTTTAGCCTCCAGTTCCCTAATCATCCTGGTTGCTCTTCTCTGTACTTTTTCTAGAGTCTCAACATCTTTTTTATAATGTGGTGATATGTGATTGGAAAGTACCTGAACCTTATATTTCTGTAGCCTGCCTGGTCTGGGATTTCCAGTGGCCATTAGTTCTTTACTACATTTCCTTACATTATATTCTTTGAGTAATTAGCTCTTACAAAGTAAAAGTAGCTCTTGAGTAAAAAGCTCTTACAATGATCACCAAAGCTTTTTTTTTTTAAATCCAGCACTTATACAATGGTGGTATCATGGTGCACAACTAGATGGCAACAAAAAGATACAAAAACTATTTCCTGCCACCTGAGGATCAATGGCTCAAACAATCTATTGCTGGACATGAATTTAATTGATTTCTTAAAAGTTCAGCCCCTTATTTATTTATTTATTTATTTATTTATTTATTTATTTATTTATTTATTTATT
>BLBF01000025.1:25969710-26007865 GCA_015471245.1 Laticauda colubrina
GAAATCTGCATAAATACTTTAATGGATAAATGCTAGTATTTATGCATACATATGTAATCTGTATCTTCTACAGCTTTCTAAAAACAGCAACAGTGTTTAAGTTAAAATTTGGATTTGTAGCATGTCTGTACACATACTAGCTATTCCCTGTCGCCAGTTCAGAAATTAACCAATGGAAAGAGCACATCTGTTCTCCTGCAATGTCTGCAAATACCTACTTTGGAATAATTGTGTTCATAGCATAACAATTAACTGGCCACTGTCAGTCACTTCATACACCATTTATTTATCTAAAAAATGGATTTTTAAATTTTTCTTTTTGGAAATAAGAATTTAAATCCTTGGATTTTTCTTTCATATCAACTTCTTGTAGTTTCCAAAACCTTTGGCAAATGTTTATTAGTCTTGATTTAATAATAATTTAAGAAACACTAATCAAAGATTAATTAAAAAAAGAAATTCCATGGACATATTTTGAGCAATAGATAGTCAAAAGATTTTAATGTTCCACATTATTTAAATTGGGTTGGATCCTCCTCTTCTGCCTCCTCCCCTTCCTTCTCCTCTCTCGCTCTCTGTGCATGTTTGTACACACACACACACACGCACGCACTATACTACAGAAATCAAAGTGAATCTCTTATCATGTACTATCATGACTTCAACAATTTCCACTCAACTGTCCACCTCAGCCAAGACCTATCTACAGAACAATCCATTGCCTTGATGTCACCATAAAACTATATAATGTATATATAAGCATACAAGATTATTATGAATACTTAGCTTTTACCTTCTACCTACAACACCCTCCTCCCAATCTGTCATCTATAGCCAGGCTCTACAATATGATTACATTTGTTCTGATCTTTTTAAATTGTTTTTTATTGAACTGTGACTAATAAACAATATCAGGTAATTATATTACCATATATATGTATAAATTTACCATGTACACAACGTACATACAACAACGTATGATAGTCTATTGCTGTTAAGGCAATTCATAAAATCTATCCAAACTTGAAGTTGCTGCCTCTGATTTCTCATTATTTCATGTTTGTGATTTTTTTTCTAATCTGACAGTTGAAGAGACATTGTTAATGTCAACTGTTATGTTATCTAGAGTTTTCCAGTGTTGGGCAATTATTAAATAAATAATAAGATAACAATTTATTTTTATTTTTTAAAATAAATTTTTTTTATTTTTAAGCTTGAGTTTTCGTCATATAAATAAAAGCAGGAAGTCTAACTTTGGGGAGCATTCAGGTTTATGTTTAGTGATGTTACTTAACTCTCCCAAAATTTTATGCCCAAAGACTATAGA
Organism: Laticauda colubrina; assembly: GCA_015471245.1. Lineage (NCBI taxonomy): Eukaryota > Metazoa > Chordata > Lepidosauria > Squamata > Elapidae > Laticauda > Laticauda colubrina. The sequence goes on from BLBF01000025.1 coordinate 25,971,038, forward strand.
TTTATCGCATGATTGCCACAAATCAAAATACTGAGCGTTTTTTGGGATAACTTCTCCAACATTTGCAAGAAGAATTTTGATGTATATGTGCCAATCACAATGAAGTCAAATACCAGCAATATATAATCTTCCACTGCAGTTTTTACACTGTAGTTGTGGTGAATCCACCTAGTTTTCCATAATTTCTGGCAATTTGTTTTCTACATCAAGACCAGTATTCCAAGCTTTTTTTTGAACTAGAGGGGTGGATCTATAATAATATCTTGTATATTTTTTACATTGCTCCTTTTGATAATTCTAAATAATGAAGCATTAAGTTCTCAAGATTGGCATAAGGTCATGTAGCAACACAACCTTGTTCTGACCTACTTGACAAATATACTTAACTGATGGGATTAAATCAGGCTTTTAGGAGATCAAATTACCCATCCAACCAGACAAATCAATAGAGAGAAATTAATCACGAGGGAGGAACTTAGAAAGAAAGACACCAAAATAGTACAAGAGAACACCACGGGTTGTCATTCATGGCTGATACCAGTCAAATGCGTGACAATGTTGAAAGGTTACAGTCCACACTGTGCAATAACAGTATACTTTCTCAGACACTGTAGCAGTCCCATACATATACAGTATATAGATGACAACACAACCTGAAGCACATTCTCACAAATAACAACAGGATAATGGAATCAGAATGGGAATTGGTATGGGAATCAGAACCTGTAACAAACCCAGATGCCGACTTTATCCCCAGATTTACATCAACAGCACCAACAGAGGTCCCAACAAGGAGACATTTAAGATTGGATATGCTTTCACATGCTCTTCCTGTAATGTGATATAAGGGTAGTCCTCGACTTAAAATTGTTCATTTAGTGACCATTCAAAGTTACGCTGGTACTGAAAAAATGACAATCGTTTTCCACACTTATGACTATTGCAGGATCCCCATGGTCATGTGATCTAAATGTGGATGCTTGGCAACTGGTTCATATTTATGATGGTTGCAGTGTTCTGAGGTCATGTGATCATTTTTTGCAATCTTCTGACAAGCAAAGTCAATGGGGATATCAGATTCACTTAACCATGTTATTAATTTAACAAGTGCAGTGATTCAAGTAACACTTTGGCAAGAAAGGGCATCAAATGTGACAAAATTCAGTTAGAAATGTCTCATTTAGCAACATAAATTTTGGGTTCAATTGTAGTCATAAGTTGAGGACTACCTGTTGAGGTAATTCCCTATCAGGAGAATGAGTGCATACAGGGAGACGTATAGAGAGTAGTGTTGGAATAATACACACTCAGTACACAGATACACTGTACAGTTAATGAAGATTTTTACTTCCAGAAAGGTTTAAGCAAAGTCCAAAATAAGCAGCCCAAAAGTCATTCACAGGTTAATCAGTCAGTTTTTCAATCCAGGGATATATTCCAGTAACAAAGTCCAGTGTCAAAAACAGTTAAGTATCAGACTTACATTAAATCCAGTAATATCAGTCAATTAGGAAAAATGGAGCAATAGCAATCAATACTTTCCAACAGAAGGAAATAAAGATACACTCTCTTCTCTTCTGAGACTCAGACTAATACAATCCAGGTTTCTGGCTCCATCTTAAGGCCACTTGAGAAACCACACCCAATTGCATGCTCTTGCATTCCCTTAAAGAGATTGTACTAAAATGTTTATCCTGGTTAAAATATTTCTAACCCAAATACCTGTTAGAAGACTTATATTCCTAACTACCTATATGCTATCCTCTGCCAGCAATACCCAAAATCTTCTTGCAAAAGTATTAATGGGCTTAACTTTAATATCAGGATTCAAAACAAGACCAAGCTAATATAAAAATATTTCAATCTTCAGAACACTCTATGGCAGACTTCAAAGAACTATTTTGGAAAAAACTATATTTTAACAGCACAATTCAGCAAGAGATTGTTGAATTCACATATATCAAAAGGGTTCAAAAATCTCAGCAGGTCTGGGGAAACATAATGTTTGTTTAACACATTACAATGGTTAATTGATAAGATATTTGTAAACTGTCTGGCATGGGACCTGCATTTGAATAATCAATTTGTCATCTCCTCCCTTCTCTCCCATAAGTCCCCCTAAATTAACTCCTCCATCAATCTAGCCATATACATCTGATGAAGTGAGTTGCAGCTCAAAAAGTTTATGCCTTTTAATAAAATGTGTTAGTCAGAAAGCATTCTGCTACCATGAAGTAACATAGCATTACATCATATTGGAGCTTTCAGGCTTCTTTAGCATGGCTTATTTGCTATTAGAACAAATATATTAATTTTCTATGATTATATACAGCTGTCTTTTCTGCCATTTTTTGCGATATGTTCTTTACCATAACAGAAAGATGGGAAGAGATCTACTGAAGTTGAAATCTTAATCTTAATTTTGCCTTAACCTTTTAAAAAATTAAATTACTTTGAAAAGAAATGTCACCAATCATGTACCTATGCACATTGTCTCTGGCAAATGTATATATGAGCAGAATGACTGTTGGGATTATAATGTTCATTAGAGCATGAAAATATATTTTAAAAAGCACAAAATAATTTTCTGCATCAATTCAAATCTCTTTTTAAGCAGGATGCATTACTAGATGTTAAAACAATTTACTGATGTGTCCTATTATTATTTTTTCAATGACACAGCTATACTTTGGGGTTTCACTTTATTAGAGGTCTTAAAGGAGAATCCAGGATATAAGCAGACAGGATCTCCAATAAACTGCTTCAAATATTAGTTACAATAAGGATAAGGAACTAGTTACAATTGTCTAATACAGGGTGTCAAACTCAAGGCCGGATTGGACCTGGTGGGTGCTTAGATCTGGCCTGTGGGGCCACCCTGGAAATGGTGAAGAACTGGTCTGTGGTGCCTCTGCCAATGAAAACAGAGCTTGGGAGGGTTGTGCGTGGCCCACCCAGTCTCCGTTTTTGGCCAGAATGGCCTCCTGCAGCCCTCTGCCAGTGAAAATGGAGCTGGGGGAGTCCATCTGGCCAAAAATAGGGCCACACCCTCCCCAGCCATGCCCACCCCCATCACACCGGTTTTTTTTTTTTTTATAAAAAACTGTAATATCAAATTGGGATAAGTAATCAGACCTTTTACAACAATACTTGAAATTTAACTCTAGTGCCTCTCATTTCTCTTGATTGTTGCTGACATGTTTCTACACCTTGAATGGAGTCAACCTGTGGTAAATTGATAGGGTATGTTTTAGAAAACCATTCAACTCTCTATAGAAGGCCTCATAGCTGACAATGCATACTGCACAAGCCACGAGATTGAAGGAACTGCCTGCCGAGTTCAGAGACAGGGGAGGGAAGGCTACAATAAAATTTCTGCTGCACTAAAGCCTCCATAATTCTCAAATGGAAGAACTTTGGTACAACCAGGACTCTTCGAAGAGCTGGTTGCCTGGTCACACTGAGCAATCAGAGAAGAAGGGCCTTAGTAAGAGAGGTGTCCCAGGGCCCAATGGTCACTCTGACTGAGCTCAGCGATTGTGTGTGGAAATGGGACAGAGTTCCAGAAGGACAACCATCAGTGCAGCCCTCCACTGATCTGGGCTTTATGGCAGAGTGGCTAGATCCTCAGTGCAAAACACATGAAAGCCTGCTTGGAGTTTGCAAAAAAATTGCACCTGAAAGAGTCTCAGATTGTGAGGAACAAGATTCTCTGGTCTGATGAAACCAAGATTGAACTGTCTGGTCTCAATTCTAAACATGTCTGGGAAAAACCAGGCACTGCTCATCACCTGCCCAATGTCATCCCAACAATGAATTAGGGTGGTGGCAGCATCATGCTGTTGGTGAGTTTTTCAACAGCAGGGACTGGGAGACTAGTCAGGGTTGAGGGAAAACTGAATGGAACAAACTATAGGGATATCCTCCATGAAAACCTGATCCACAGCACTCAGGACCTCAGACTGGGCCAAAGGCCCAGGCTCACTTTCCAACATGTCAATGATCCTAAGTACACAGCTGTAAACGTCCTAGATTGTTTCCACTTTGTCATTATGGAATAATGAGTGTAGATTAATGAAGAAAAAAATGAATTTCAACAACAATCAGGTTGCAGCATAAGAAAATTGACAAAAAGAAGGGGGTCTGAATACTTTCTGAATGCAATGTTCATATTTCATGTAGAGTAAGTAAACACACAACCAGCCATCGCTGTGGAGGAAACATTTTACTAGAGAGTGAGTAACACAGCAAGAACAAGAAGTGCATCACTGGAACAATAGTGATGAATCCTAGAGTGGCATTGTGATACAGGAACCAGCTACAATATAGAGGAATGATAGAGCTGCATATAAGGTAGACATGCCACCTGTAATAATATATAGTGGAGGGGAAAGCCTAGTTTAATTGAAGTCAAAGATATTCTTAGCACTGTCTGATGTTTTACAATCAATATCTTTGCTTCGAATCAGTAGGTTACTTTATAGTTGCTTTCATAATTTATATGTTATTAAAAACAATAAGTTTTTTCATACATATATTTTTTAAATGTACTGTGTAGAGAATTGCAATATTTTAATGTCAACCCTGGCATTTTGCCTTATATATTATCAAGGAAGAAGTGTAAATTGCAATGTCTGAACAATTATAAAGAGTACTTTTGTTTGAATAAAACATTAGCAAATAGGTAAATGTTCCAAATAATACTGACTTTAATCTGAATATCAGCTTAAAGTTCAGCTTTGAGGTTTGATAAGCTCTTTCAGCAACAGTATATGAAAAACCAATGTCTGCCTGAGCCTTGTGATTTAAGAGTCTGTCTTCTGTTTGAGAAAGTGATGGTGAATGGAAAGTTTGTGGCGTGCCCAAAATGTGAAGCAGACATGAAAGGTAGAGCAGTGTGCAAGCCATGGCAGGGAAGGTTATTGAGAGTCTGCTCACAGCTCAGTCTGCCAATCCAAGTACTGGCGGCCTTGGCCTTGTCTCTTGGAGAAAGCTATTTGGCATTCTTTGCCCTTAGTTTAAAAAAGAAAGCTAAACATTTAATTTCCTGTAATAAACTGAAATGATGTGCTTTGATGTTAGCTTCCCTGTTTATAATATTTTAAGGAAAATAAACACAATAGTTGGAAATTAAAGTATTGGAAGGAGATCTGCGTTTCTTTATGTAATATCCTTGCTTTGAAAAAGCTGTCCTTTCTGAAATAGCTTCAGGTTTTCATTCAGTAGATGTGATTTATCTATTTGTTTGTTTATTAGAACCAGGTATCAATTTTTAAACATTGTCAGTGGCTAGATTGAAATACTTTTACTGCCCACCCCCCAGCTACCGTCCTTTGGTTCACAAGTTATGGATATTTCCATTTTGTGTGCCTATGTGTGTGAGAGAGCAGGTCTGCTTTCAATTCCAAAGTGAGAGTGGGATAGATGTTGAAGGCCCACAGAAGGAAGGAGGACAATCAGGATGTGATAGGGAAGTATTTTGTCAACAAGGATATTTAGACTTTTCTCAAGCAGTGCCACTGCTATTCTTAAGAAGTAAACAAGCTGAAGATTCATGAGCGAGAGACAGAAAGACAAGCACCCATACTAACCAAAAATGCTAAGGAAGCATCTTCTGTACTGTTTCTGTTAATGGAAGGTGTGACGAGAAGAACAAAAATAGTTTATCCATTCTTTCTCCTTTTTTTTCCAACTGAGTCCTCAGCAGCTTCCAATGTGACTCAGGAAGCAATACAATTACTCATAATGTACAGCCCCACCACTCCTCCCTTGTACAGTTACTGGGATTACCACAGCTATGGTGAAAGTAACCTATAATTTCTTCATAGACTTGCATATTATTTGCAAATCAACATCTCTCCTTTTATTTCTCTCCTCATGTAAGCTATTAATGTATCTTTCCCCAGGTGGTCTAGCTCGATTTCCCCTCATATAAATCCCAAATATGCCCATTGGGCAGTTGAAATAGGGAGACAGAATTAATATGGCATACCACAATATGGGTGGGCACAGTTTTTTTTCCTATGACTTGTGTATAATTTTCTATTTTCAGGAAACCATGAGACCTATGAACATTTGTTACAGTACTTAAGTTGGTTTTCTCTTTCTCATCTTCCTTCCCACACTTGTGATTTGTAGAGTTTCATGTTATTTCATCCCAAGAAAGTGGTCAGTGAGTTAAATTCCTTAGCCATGAAAACCAGCTGAGTGACTTTGGATCAGTCACTCAGACTAACCCACCTCACTGGGCTGTTGTTTTGGGGAAAATAGGAGGAGTTAGGTGTGCTGGATATGTCCTCTGCCTTGAGTTATTTGTAAAAATATTTTTGAGAGAAATTTAAATGATAATTAGATCTTTTTAAGCTAAATGTATACTAGGAAAGAGTATGTGTCTCTGTGTGTTCTAGCAAGATTTAAACTTGTTCCTACAATTTTCTTGACAAGATTTCAGAAGTGGTTTGCCCTATCCTGCTTCCCAGGGCTGAGAAATAGCATAAGTAATCAATGGCAGCCGGTACATTAATCTGTGCTTTAAATCAGGAGTCACCAATCTTTTGGACCTCAGGGACCACCAAAGTCATAATTTTAAATCCCAAAGACCAGAGACCCTGGAAAAATCCCCCCAAAAGTACAGGAAAATTCCCCACCCCATTTTCCTACCTATAAAGATCATTCTTTATTTGGGATCCCAGAATATATCTCCAGCTCCATTCTCAGGGGGAGAGAGAGAGAGAGAGAGAGAGAGAGAGAGAGAGGGAGGGAGGGAGGGAGGGAGGGAGGGAGGGAGAGAGAGAGAGCGCCTTGGCTTCATGCAAGGAAAGCAGCAGAAGTCTTTCTTTCTCTTCCTCCAAACTCCACCAGAAATGAGTCTTTGTGAGACTTCTTAAGCTGGCACAGCCTCTTGGAGCAGGATGCCTTGCAAGGTCCCAAACACTCATTTCTGGTGAAGTTTGAGGGAGAGAAAGAAAGACTTTTTCTGCTTTCCTTATGTGCAGCCAAAAGCAGAAGAAAGAAGTGGCCAAGAGAGGCACGTGGGGCGGGTGGGGCAAGTTCCCCCCTCCACCCTTTCCCCACTCCCCTCACTACCTTGTGTTGTTCACAATGCAAGTGATGCAAGCCTTGCGTTCCCGTGGGCCATGTGAGTGGCACAGCCTCACAGTGGCACATGTGAGTGTTCTCAGGTAGCCTGGATTAATTGCTTTGGGGATGATATTTCTCTGAGAACCACCAAAATTTTCTTGCAGACCACCAGTGGTCCCTGGCCCACTGGTTGGTGACCAGTGCTTTAGATCATACACTTATTAGAGTCTTCCTTCTGATATTTACAGTGGAGAGTTTTTTTGTGTGTGTGCACAGCTCTATATATTCTTTTTTAGAAAAAAATATATCACAACTTATGTTGCTTCCTGTTTGGTATTCATATAGTTTCCTTAAACTGTAAAATGCCTGAATAGAGCCATAGTTCTGAAAATTCTACTTCTGAAAACCCAATATTTAATGACATTTCATTTAAAAAAGATTTCTCTTCATGATTACATGTTTTTCAAATATGGACAACTTTTCTATCCTTGGCATGGCCATATTTTTTATTAACATAAGATGCCTTGGATATTCTCAAAATACTTTTTCCTCTCATATCTCCTCACATTGTTCATTCTTTTATCAATATTTTGTATGTTTCTCCTGTTAATGGTTTTCTACACTTGTAAGTCAAAATAGATTGTAACTATACAAAGTTAGAGGGCTGTAATTCTTCTATTGATTGTTTTAAAAACAGGACATTAGTGTGAGTAATTACCGTTTGCACAAAAGAAAGAGAACTTGAAATACTTGCCAAGTTCATGCTTCATGTTTCTTTGCATATGATAATCTTTTTAAAGATAAACTTTTTAAAATACTTGGGATTTTGAAAATGTAGGATTAAAACTTAACTAGATATCTCTGAATGGGTCATGTCAACTCATCTCATAGCATTAAGGCATGGTTCTTTTATTTGTGTCCCAATTCTGCTTGATCACATTAATCTCTTCTAACTCATCTCTGTGGGTTTTATTTTCATTTTTGGATTCTAAACTTCTCAGAGGTAAAGACTAGATTGTTAGTTTCTTGTAAAATCCTGTAAATTATCAAGGATATGAGCAACAGAATAATAATAATAATAGCCTATATTTACTTATGTAGGTTTATATTAATGAACATATCTTTATTTCTCAGAAAACTAGGAAATAATTTTTCCCTATAAATTTCAATACCGTAAAATGCAATAGATACATTTCTTTTGTCTCATTAACTTGAGGAATTCTGTGATATCTAAGGCAACACATGTGATAAAAGACTTGTCAAATTAGATGAATACAGTAAGTAGATTTTGATATTAATAATGTTAATAGTCACATTATAATAATATTTAAGATTGTAAATCATGGTCTTGAACCTTAGGATCAGTACTTTCTTTCCAGACCTGCTTCATTCATTTAAATTTTTTAATCTCAGCAGCTAGACAATTCTGAGAGTTGAAGTTCACACGTCTTAAAGTTGCTACTTATCCATCTTTGCTAAAACCTGTAGTTGCAAATATCTATGGAGGTTCTCAGTAATCCAGGTCATGGATCCAGGTCAAAGGTGCTTTTTTTGAAAAGACAACTGGACTTCTATGTTGCAAATAAAAATCTCAATTCTATTCATCTATTTACTTTTCTGTTTATTTGTATCCCACGTTTATTATTTTTAGAAAAAACTCAAGGTGGCAAACGTATCCAACACGTTTTCATCCCCCTGTTTTTCTCACAACAACAATCCTGTAAAATGAATTAAGTGAGAGAGAGTGACTGGCCCAAGATTGCCCAGCTGGCTTTCATGGCTGAGGCAGGACTTTGTACCCTGGTGTCTTAACCACTGGATTAAACTGGCTCTTTTTTTTTCTTGTATTCTAAATATTATCTTGTATTCTTTTCTATGAAACATTAGCTTGCTAAGGTGACACAATTTCCAGTGGAATAGGGAATATGACTTCTTTGTACATTTTTAATTTGTATGTGTGCGTGCAAGCATCTTCAAATCATGCTTGACTCCTGTGATGGTCTGGACAAGTCCCTGAAGATTTCTTGGCAATTTTGTGGAAGTGGTTTGCCATTGTGTCCCTGGCTGAAAGAGAATGACTGGCCCAGCATCACTTAGCTACCTTTGTGTCTAAGGTGGGACTAGAACTCACCTTCTCCTAGTTTCTGATCTGGTGCCTTAAGCCAGGGGACCCCAATCACCGGGCCCCGGACCGGGATCGGTCCGTGGATCATTTTGTACCGGGCCGCAAAGAATGAGTAATTGTGATTAAAATATATATAAAAATATGTTTTTAGTAAAGAAATAGTAAAGAAGCCCTTTATTATTGGGGAAGAATTGATTTTGCCGGTCCTTGAAAAAGTGTTTCTGCGTGAAACTGGTCCCTGGTACAAAAAAGGTTGGAGACCACTGCCTTAAGTACTCCTCCAAACTTGCTCTCACAGTCCTTGCCTGTTCCACTGATATAATTTTCATTAAATTGGTCATTATATTTTTTCCATTTGTGAGAAGATTGTGTCTTTAACACTGATAAAGTGACTTCTACATTCAAGAATGTTGATGTATCATATTGTACTTTACTAGAACTATGATCTTCATGTTTTTCAAAATACTTCAAAAGAGTATTTTATATTCCTATGATGACTAAAATCCTGAGCCCTATGTCTTGTCTATGAAACAATAGTGTGAACAGTATGACTGTCATAATAATTGGTGTGTGACTTTGAAATTATATTTTTATTATTTTATTTATTTAATCTTGCACCAAATCTTTCTTATTTGCAGCCCAGACAGTTTCCATATCAGCTATGAAGGTGGTGTGAGCAACTGGTAAACATTTTTTTCTCAAAGATGAAATCATTACTGTATTTTTTGGAGTATAAGATGCTCCAAAGTGTAAGGTGCATCTAGCTTTTGAGGAGGAAAAGAAGAAAAAAAATCTGCCTCCCAGCATCCATCCGGTATTCTTCTGGCCTGTTCACTGTGGCCCGTTCGCCACCGCCCATTTCCTGATGTTGCAGCCTGTTTGCCACTGCCCATTCACTGCCGCCCTTTCACCGTGGCCCATTTGCCGCCGCCTGTTCACCATGGCCAATTTGCTGCTGCCCCATTTGCTGCCGCCCATTCACCACGGCCCATTCACTGTGGCTTATTTGCCACCACCGCTCATTCTAGAGCAGCTGATTGGCACCACACCAATCCCCTTCCCCCCACTGCACTATTCAGTGAATAAGACACACAGACATTTCCACCCACTTTTTTTGGGGTATTTGGGGCTATACTCCAAAAAATACGGTAAGTTAAGTATTTCCAGTTCTGTACCCAGTTCTATGTTATTATTAAGTGATGTACCTTATGATTCTTGATTCTTGATGAATGTATCTTTTCTTTTATGTACACTGAGAGCATATGCACCAATCACACTTGGCCAGTAAAGAATTCTATTCTATTTTATTCCTACTAAAGGTGAAACTATAAGTAACTGGGAAACAGTGAAAATCCAAGTTTATTATTCTAAATATGACTTCTTGTTTTTATTCTCTCTGTCTGAAGAGACTGATATCCACTGACATGAATTCTTAGATGAAAGGACAATTTTTTTTGGCTGGGGGGGGGAAGGTTACATGTAATCATCCCAATATTTAAATAGTCAAGTATTATGGGAGAATCAAAATTGTCTTTATAATGTCTGCTTGTCTGAATGTAGTGATGAAAATTAAAATCAGAATTAAACCCAAAGAATAGATGCAGAGATTTTCATTACAGCTACAGTAGATATTTTTCTCATATGATACAGAAACTGTGCATTAAGTAATGATGATGTTACATAAGATCTCTAATTATATTTATGAAGAAGCAAGTTTCCTGGGAACTAAAGCAATTCCAGTTCTACAAAATTATTCCTATTCCAGAATTATTTAGAAAGAATTGTACAAATTCTCTGATTAAGAAGAAAAAGAACATTAAAATATGGTACATTGTTGAAAGCTGATATGAAAGTTATGTATTATAGGAGAGGTCTTGCAAAAGATGAACAGGTTAAGAATGTTTAATACTAAAATACATAAGATATGTTCGAGTGGTGTTTTTCATATAAGGTAAAGTTTGCTTATATCTAAACATTTACAAATGAACAAATATGTTGAAACAACTTCTATCAGTTCATTCAGAGGAAAGAAACCTGTTTGGTTTTGATTCATTCATATAGTCAACATGAGTTTTCCTTTTCAGTTTCATTTTTCGCTAATTTGCCATCTGATTTATTACAATTTTTTGTCAAATATTCCAGATGGATCACTTCTAAATATTAACTATTTTTAAGATGAACTGAAGACAGTGAAAACAGCAATGGATAGTATTTTGACAATATTGTTGAATTAGACTTAATCAGTAGTTTTGAATCCATTTGTTTAGATCTTTACCCAAGGCAATGCTACTGCAAGTGTTAAAATAAGAGGGCAAATAAAGAATATTCAGTTCTCACTAACTGCTAGTTTAGTGAATGACCACCATTCCTTTATTTCTCTCTCTGTACTTCTCATGTAAATTGGTGCCTATCAACCCAAGCTTCTGAAGTGCCCTTTACCTCAACTGTTTGTTAATAAGTTGTCATATTTTTTTAAGCAGTGTTATTTTGTTCATCATCTTTATATTTTTCCTCATAACTGAGCATCAGGACAAAAATATTGATACTTACAAATATACTTTTCTGCCATTTGTATTCCTTCAGTTTCTGATCATTGATTCTTTTTCTTGCTGATTCTTTTCTCCTGGTTGTCCACATTTTTCTTTTTGAGGTTCTTAGGAGATTACCAGTAGTTCTTATAGATGATGATAGGAGCTATAATCAAAGAACATCAGGGCATCCAAGGTTGGGAGTAGCATCATTCCTATCTTCTTCCTTCCTAAGTTTCATCCTTCAGAAAATAAGTGTGTCCTAATTAGGATGCTGGACTTATACTGAAGATCATGGTTCCAATTCCTACTTAGCATTGAATTTATTGGGATATCCAGGATAGGGGTATCAAACTTGTGTTGTCACATCATCGTCACGTGATGTATCGCAACTTTCCCCTCTTCACTAAACTGGGATGGGCATGGCCAACACATGACTCATGTGGCCCGTGGGTTGTGAGTTTGACATCTATGCCCTAGGGCCAACTTTCAGATTACCTTCTATCATAAGGTTGTTTTGGGGATGATAAAAGAGTTAGGGAAGAAATCAAATATGATTTATGAAGTTCTTTTATTGAATAATAAAAGATAGGCCATAATTTAAGTTTTTTTCCAGGCATTTCACAATTATATGTAGTCTGAAATGGATCTCACCTTTCATGTAATTGTATTGTATGTATAAACCATCACATTGTACAGTATATATGAGGTATTGAAAGAAGAGAAAACACTTGTTAATGGTCAAAGAAGATACCTCATTAATCTTATCTTTGAATCCTATGCTTAGGGTTCCACCTTTGCATTAAAAAACAATTTGGTTAGGGAGAAATTAGCAGATGTAGGTTTGTAAAAAATATTTACCACTGAAAGCAACCCTGAAAATACAAATAGCCTTTTTGGTGATTTTAAATTTGGAAATGCTACAGACTAAATATTGTAGAGCATGCTACAATTCTAATTTGCAGTGAAGTGAATAATTTGCAATTATTTAATATAATTTTCATAAACCAGGAGGAACATCCCTCCTCAAAATTCAGATATTATTTAATATAATACTTAGTTTGATTCGAAGGATTAAACATCCCCCATAAGAAAAAGACAATCAATGAACATATTCGGTTAATGGAACAAAAGATGATGTATAGGCTAGACTAAAAAGATCCTTTAACACATGAAGTAAAAATTATGTAGCCATTTTATATGGGGTACTAATTGTCATTATGGTTTTCAGGAGTATATTTTAATTGCTCCTGAAAGTATTTGTCATTAAAGTAATTATCAGCATATTAATCATGGAAAATATCTCTTAACAGACATTTTAATAAAATCCATAGAATTTAAGGTAATCAGTATATTGATGATAAAACATTTCACATTTTATATTATTTCTAATTTGTTTACTTGCAGTATAGCATAGATCTAGAATGGGCAAACTACAACTCATAGACCACAGTGGTTTCTAGAACTCTACATAGTTCTCTGAATAGGCAAGCTAAACTTTTATTTGTGCGATTTTAAAGGGAAAAATCTATTACACTCTTTAAAAGGTTTAACTTTGGGGGATATATTAGAAACATTAATTTTGCCTCTTTGTCCTTCACATTTCTGCAAATGTGAATAGTAATAATATAGCATTTCAGATCTTCAGGTAGAGTAAAATATCACGTTGCTGCCCCCAGACTGCACTTCATTGAAAACCCTTGTTCATTATTGGTACCTCCGAACAAAATATTATTTTATTGTTTTAAAAGGATGAAGCACTTTATTTAGTGGAAGGGGGAGAGAGTCCAACCACACACACACTATTTTTTTTTTGGGGGGGGGGGGACATAAATAAATGATTTTAGCAATTTCATTCCATTAGATGGAATGAAAGTTGAAGAAACTTTAGACAATTGTATATGCAAAATATCACCAAATTTCATAGAAACTTCAGTAGCTACAAACCTTGCATTCTCCCCCTTCAAATGCCTATATTTATTTCAGCAGGCTGGGATAACTTAATCACCGTAAAGTGTGCCAAATGTTAGAGAAATCATTGAAGGAGATTTTAAACTATATTCCTATAAATACCTATTATTTTTTTAGATTTGATAGAGGAGAGGATTTAATTACATTTCCTGTGGATTGGCTTCTAGATTTTTTATATGAAAGGAAGGCATTGTGGAAAGAAATAATGTGCCCTCTTTCAAGATGTAGTTAATTTGATATCAGAGGCTGATGAGAACTATTTACTCACCTTTTTAAAATAAAATTAAAAAAACTCTCCATAGGACAGGTAAGAAAGATAGGTAATAACAAGAAATGTACTTCTATAGTTTATAAGGACAGATTATGGAAACAGTTAAACAATGCTCCCCCCACCCCATTTAGACTATGTGAAAGGACCTCCAATATTAACCTAATTGCAAAGATCACCAGACTAAAAGGTAAGTCTGTCAGTCATTGGATCCAAGACCAGATCATTCACAGGTAGCCCTCGACTTTATGTTGCGAAGTGAAACACTGTTAAGTGAGTTTTCTTGCCAGTGTTCTTAAGTGAACTTTTCTTGCCAATGTTGTTAAACGAATAATTGCAATTGTTAAGTTAGCAACATGGTTTTTAAGTGAATCTGGCATCCCCATAGACTTTGCTTGTCAGTAGATCACAAAGGCTGATCACATAACCCCCAGGACCCTTATAAATACGAACCAGATGCCAAGCACCTGAATTTTGATTGTGTGACCAGGTGGATGCTGCAACAGTCATGTGAAAAACTGTCAAAAGTCACTTTTTTCAGTGCTTGTCAGAACTGCTACGAACCGATCCTTTAGGGGCGAAAAAGCCTTCAACTTCCATTTGGTTAAAACAAAGTGTTCTTTTACTAAGGATGTTGGATGCCAGTCAAGCCAGTTCTGAAAGCACCTCGCTTGCTGGATACAAAAATAAGGTGTAGGTTGTCCCCATCCCATCCCTCCCCCCATGACTAGCTCGCCAAGATGGTTTGAGAACTCTGAGATGTTTGGGGGTAATCTGCATATTTCTTAGGGCACCTGGCCATGGGATGTTGGTACAAACAGGATCCAGTTGCCCTGGTCCTTCTCACCAGTCATTCCACCCTCCCAATTTCCTTTCACGTACACAAAAAACTTTTATTGCCCTTTCATCTCTTTTATCCTCCCCCCCCACTTCTTTTTTTATGACAGGATGCCTGTAAGATGCCTCCCCGCCCCGCCAAGCCCAACCAGGCAGATCTGACATTCTACCCCTTGACAGAGACGTTAGCCCTGCGAAAGAAAAAAAAAAAAAGGGGGGGGGGAGAGATGCACAAACTTTCCCAATTAGTAGACAGTTCAATGTGGCTTATTTGGGTATCAGTCATGGCATTTTTTAAAGCAGTTTGGAGGCTTTTATATGTTGGGAGCTGACTCATTCAATTTCTCTTTCCAGGCTACAAATATTGAATTTCCCCCCAATGTATGTGAGAGTCCAAAATGTCTTTGATGTCAAAGTGTTGCTCTCCCTTGATCATAATGTGGTTGGGATGGGGTAGTGGTTTGGGACGTGGGGTAGATGTGATTTCTGGTTTCAGTAAGCTACAATGAAATACCGGGTGTTACTGGATTAATAATCCTCTTGATGGGGAAAGGTCCAATGTATTTCAGCCCCAATTTCTTTAATGGTTTTCTAGATTGTAGGAATTTGGTAGACAGATAGACCCTGTCTCCACCTTAAAGTCCTTTCACTTGATGGTTTTTATGTGATCTATAGCTTTGCAATCAGCAAAAGGGTCTTCAAAGTGGTTCCCAAGTGCAGACATGAAGCTGTTTAAGTTTCTCAGCTACATCTTTGTGGAGGGTGATCATCCATTCAACTGCAGTCCCCTCTAATGCCATGGTCACGCATCACCCCTTAGCCCTTTCTGTGGCTATACTCTTGCATGTATATCCAAACTTGTACCAGGAAGAACCCCAATTGCTTGGGGTTTCCATTGAACTTTATTCCCAGGACTGGTATCTTGCATCCTCTCTGTTCTGCTGATGCTGCTCCTACAGCTGGTGCAGGCTGGACTGTGGGA
Organism: Laticauda colubrina; assembly: GCA_015471245.1. Classification (NCBI taxonomy): domain Eukaryota; kingdom Metazoa; phylum Chordata; class Lepidosauria; order Squamata; family Elapidae; genus Laticauda; species Laticauda colubrina. The sequence goes on from BLBF01000025.1 coordinate 25,986,829, forward strand.
CCAGGTGCTGGGGCAGTTGTGGTTGCCAAGGGGCTCCCTGCTGCTGCCATTGTGGTGGCAGAGATAGCTGCCCCCTCACTTGCCATGTTTGGAGTTGGCTGGTCAGTGGGATGTGCCTCCCAGGCTAGGGCTTCTCAAGCTTTGAGACTACCAAAAGCCCCCTTCAGGAACTTTATAGCTTATCCCCACATTCAGTCCTCTCGCTCCAGCTTGCCTATGCTCATTTCTTCCTTCAGTTCCTCCAGTTCCACTTGGGTCTCTCACTGCTCTGGCTCCCAAGGGGGAATGTCACTCCCATGGGTTTCTCTTCCCATTCTTCCTTTTTCTCCACCCCGAGGCACCATCAGAGTCATGGTGGATTGTCCAACCAAGAAAAATGACATAAAAATAAAATTATTAAAAAGAAAGCAGGGAACAAGATATTCTGAATTATGCTTTGGGGAATTTTGTCACAAGAAAAGTAATCAGAAGGGACATATGCTCATCATCCAATACTAACATCAGACATTCAGGCTTTTTAAAAACAATTTTACATAATCTAACAGCTCAAAAATCACACCTGAAATTTGATGACTTTCACATAAATTATTTACACATTCAAAAGCAAGTCATAGGCATCTGGAAATATAATTGGGCTTCAAAATGTGTGTGGGTGACCTCCTAGTGAAGCTATGCCTAGCTTGCTCCTGTTTTCTGCTTTTGTGGGAAAGAAATCAGCAAATAACATTTGTGGAAGCAGAGCCAAATCTATCAATATAAGGATGGCAACTGGCTTTCCCTTACAAGAAGCATAAACGTACATCTTCTTTAATTGGTTGCCCAACTTACATAAAATATGTATTTTATATGTAGCCATAATATGTGACATAGTTATTCATGTTCTTATGCTTTACAAATAATCTTTCTAGCATGCTAAAGTCATACAAAAAACCATAAATATCTAAAATCAATTTAAACTCTGATTTTTATCTGAATTTTATTTCTTTTAAATATAACATGTTTGTGTTGCCAGCATGCTGAGCAGAAGTGAAGTACAAACAAAAGAAGATGGTATAAGCATGAAGTTTTACACAGTGTAAAAGGCTTTGAGATCTGTTTGGGTGCTTTAGTTACGAATAGATTGTATAAAGAACAAAGAGCAGTTTTATGTAGAGTTTATTTGCACTTAGTAAAATATTTATACTAATGTGGGTTTAGAATATTCTCAAAAGAGTACTTAGGATTTTTTCAATCATTCTCTTTTAATTGTTTGCAAATGAAGTGAATTATGATGCTATTGCTCTGTATAGAATATTACCTCTGTTTTCTCTCAGAGTAATAGACTATTTTGATGAGGTGCTGTGCTTAAGAGTAGCTAACTAAATCTGAACTCTTGTAAGTAATAAGGATCAATAAGTTGATCAGTTTTGGATTTCTTATATTTACAATTTTTACATACGTCTCATCCTCTTTCTATATTAGATTGCAACTTTTTTTTCAAAAATTCCAAATGAAAAGTAAGATAAAATGTGGCTGCATATTCTCTTATTTTTGTATTCTACATACATATTTGGCTGTTACGTGCATCAGTATTTTGTTTAATGGAATGCAAATTTACTACTAATATATGCATACTTGTTTGCATATTTTTCCAATGAAGGCATTTTAATAGTTATTCAAAGTTAAGAGTAATATTTAAATATCTGTATTTCTTAACCACAAAACAACTGTATAGTATATCTGTTTTGTATGAAATTGTAACTCAAAGACTAGAGTAGCTGGAACGTGTTGTTCTTTACCAGCGAACAGTTCATTGTAGTTAAGAGGCAGGGAAGAAATGAAGTTTTGGAAGAGAGATGGATGGTATTCACTATGGCTTGTATTGATGGAAACTACAACTTCTGGCAATCAGCACTGAACACCAACTAGGGGTTCTTACAACCCCACACTCCCATCACTATGGCATAGCAGTGTTCAAAGAGAATGGAATAACCTGAATGAATAAAACAGCTGACTCTATATCTTGAATCCTGATATAACTTTTACATGCCGTATGACCACATGCACTTCGGTGCCATCTGAACAAATAAGAACACAGTTTCATACCTTCCAGTTTAAGGCATTGATAGGCTCAGATGGTCAGTTGACTTGGTTCTGGTTGTCTTGTTTTAAGACAAAAAAGAGATTCAATAACTTTGGGACTGGTTTTTCTGTATAAAATTATGTTATCTATAAATTTAAATTCTTTGAAGATCAGAACTGTTTTTCCCATTACATTTCACACATTTCAAAATGTTGCAGCTACCGTAAAGTTCAAATGTTATAAACATGAACACATTAAATATTACTTGGTACTGGAATACACATATATGCATTTTGAGAGCAGTTTTTTAAATTGTAAATTAATATAGAAACATACCAGAATGATCACTAAACCAATATGAAAGATTGATCAGGAAGCAGTAACAGGTAGTCCTCCCCTTGTGACTAAAAGGCAGTCGTTAAGTAAGTATTGCCCAATTTTGCAATCTTTCTTACCATGGTTGTTAAATGAATCTGGCTTCTTAATTGACTCTTTGCAGAAATCACACAAGGAAATTATGTGACCCTGGGGAATTCCAACCATCATAAGTTGTGAAGTATCCAAATTTTTATCATGTGACATGGGGAGGCTGTAATGTCTGAAAATGGTCATAAATCATTTTTTTCAGTGCCATTGTGATTTTGAATGGTGACTCAACGAATAATTGCAAATTGAGTACTACTAACATACAATTCCCTCCAACATTATATGCCCTCAATTGGCATGTGTATTTCATAGATTCATATAGTTGAAAGCATCCAACTCACTAACTTGGTTCAAGAATCCAAATTAAAGCACCCCTAGCCAGTGGTGGGATGTAACAACCGGTTTGGTGAGTGCATGCTGAAAGGCTAAGGCGCTTGAGCATGGCACTGAAAATGGAGCATTTAGACGCTCGGCTGCTTACCTTTCAAGTCATCAGCAGTAAGTAGAACAGCAAGGGGGGGCAATCAACTGTGCTGCCCAATTGAGATGAGCTACAAAGCAAGAAATAATGGACAGGATAGGATAGAGGTGAGTTAAAGGAAGATTTTTTGTGATTCTTTCACCAACCTCAGCTCAGTCTAAGCTGAGTCATTTTCCAATGTTATCCTTAGGAATTTATATTCCAATCACAAGGATCATCCCACTACATCTACAATATCTATTAAATGGCATTTGCCTTCTAATATTAATTTTTTTAAGCTAATTTTGTTTACCTTTAGATATCTTTAGATAGCTGAGCATTTACATGTAGACAATGAGTGCAGACCATGAATTTCATGAGCCAATATTTTTTCTGAGTTTGAATGTTTAAAAAGGACTTCCAGCTGACATCTCAGTGAGATCGGACATAAGAAGTGTGTCTCCGCCATCCCGTGTCAAGTTTTCCCCATTGGAGGGCTCCAAAAGGAGCTAAAGCCACCCTGTAGGGGTGGTGAAAAAAGGGAGTGCAATGCAAGTTGAGGAGAGTTACAACTCTTCCACTCAACCCTGGGCTTCATTCCTCTCATCCATGAGAAGAGGCAGCCATTATGGCTGCCGTGAAGCTGGGACAGTTGAGGCAACAAAGAAAGTGCATGAGTGGTGTAGATGAACAGTGACTGGAACTGGGTGAGATGATTCATTTTTTACCTAGAACCTAATCCTTAAAAAAAGAAAAGAAAAGAAAATCCAGGAAAAGAGACTCGTAGAACCATTTGTTAAAGCGGTAAATAATTACATAGAGAAAAATCCCAGACCTGAAAGAAAGGAACTAAGCGGAGAAAAGTAAAAACTTTTTAAAACATAGAAAATTGGAATTTTCAATTGGCAGGCACTGGTTTGGAAAATCATTTTAAAATGCTGGAACTATCTACTTGAATAACTGACTTTGCTTCCATAAATTGAATTAAAATTGGATTAAATACTTGTCAGATTTGAAACAACACTGAAACCTAAGCTGAGTGTGCCACCTACTGATGAATGGAAAATATACCATACCTCTACAAATCTGGGAAAAATTCTGATAAGAGAAATAAGTAACATTTATCTGGAGGACTGCGGTGATACCTCCTGTTTTATAATTATTTACTTTATGACTACTAGAGACTCAACTGTGAGAACAAGGAAGATACTTAAGGAAAGTGACTTTTGAATGTCAAGATTAAACTTCTAGAGTGAACTGAAGGAAATATTTGGAAAGCTTCCTGGACTATCTAAATGGAATTTATTAAATAATCATGAGACATAAAGAACTATGATTATTGTACTTTTTGAGGAGCAACATTAGGCTTGAATATATTGTTTTTGGACTACTGAGCAAGAGTGGAACTTACTAAAAAAGACAAGACACTCCATCAGGGGGAAATGAGTAAAAATTGAAAAATAAATGACATTGATGTTCCAAAGCATTAAGGACACGATGACATAGAATCACAGGGAGATAAAGAACTTACCAGAGGACTGGAAAAGAGCTGATGTGGTTCCCATCTTCAAAAAAGGAAAAAAAAAACAGACCCAGGAAACTATAGATCAATCAGCCTAACATCAATACCTGGGAAGATACTGGAAAAGATAATAAAAAAACAGATCTGCCAATATCTAGAAACAAGTAAAGTAATAACCAGCAGTCAGCACGGGTTTGTAAAAAACAGATCATGCCAAACCAATCTTATTTTATTCTTCAACACCGTGACTAAATTCATAGACCAGAAAAATACTGTGGACATAATATATTTAGATTTCAGCAAGGCATTCGATAAAGTAGACCACAACCTACTTCTTAGTAAGCTAGAAAAAAGTGGAATAGATAGCACCACCACTAGATGGATTCGCAACTGGCTGGCAAACTGTACTCAACGAGTAGTCCTTAATGGATCTAAGTCTACATGGAGGGAAGTAAGCACTGGGGTGCCACAAGGTTCCATCTTAGGTCTAGTACTCTTCAATATCTTCATTAATGACTTTGATAAGGGAATAGAAGGGGAACTTTCCAAATTTGCAGATGATACTAAGCTGGCAGGAATAGCTAACACCCAAGAAGATAGGCTCAAGATCCAGATGGATCTTGACAGACTAGAACACTGGGCCATATCTAATAAAATGAAATTCAATATATAGAAAAGTAAAGTCCTACACTTAGGCAAGAAAAACCAAAAGTACACATATAGACTGGGTGAAACCAGGCTCAATAGCAGTAACTGTGAGAGGGATCTTGGAGTCTTGGTGGACAACCAGCTAAATATGAGCCAGCAGTGTGCAGCAGCTGCCAAAAAAGCTAATGCAATCCTAAATTTTATTAACAGAGGGATACAGTCAAGATCAAGGGAAGTACTAATACCACTCTATAAAGCCTCAGTAAGACCACACCTAGAGTACTGCATCCATTTTTGGTCACCACATTATAAAAAAGATGTTGAGACTATAGCAAAAGTACAGAGAAGAGCAACCAGGATGATTCGGGGACTGGAGGCTAAAACATACAATGAACGGTTGCAGGAACTGTTCTTTTTTTGGCTAGTCTAGTAAAGAGAAGGACCAGGGGAGACATGATACCATTCTTCCAATATTTGAGGGGCTGCCACAGGGAAGAAGGGGTCAAGCTATTTTCTAAAGCACCTGTAGGTCAGACAAGAAATAATGGGTAGAAACTGAACAAGGAGAGATTTAACCTGGAAACAAGGAGAAACTTTCTGACAGTAAGAACAATCAACCAATGGAACAGCTTGCCCTCGGAAGTTGTGGGAGTGCCATCAGTTGAGACTTTCAATAAGAGATTGGACTGCCATTTGTCAGAAATGGTGTGGGGTCTCCCAATTGGGTGGGGGGTTGGACTAGATGACTTACAAGGCCCCTTCCAACTCTGATTATCTGTATTATCTGTATATCTATTGCATGGCATAAATGGGAAAATAGAAAATACTATACAACTGATAATGAATGAAGATCAAAAAGTCTAGGAAAGAGAGGAGACAACAGAAAGAATGGAGGAAAAGATAGAACGGACAAATTGGCAAATAAAGCAAGAAGATGAGAAGACAATAAAGACTGATAAAATAAATCAAGGGAAAAGTACTTCAAGAGATTTAAAAATGGAATTGGATAACCTGGAAGATACTTTTGAAAGGTAGACAAGGGGGTTTGGGTGGATAATCTGGAGACCTGCCGGTTTAGGAGGATAGATGTGGGAGAAATATTCAGACTAAATGGTGAAGACACAGATGCTGATAGAGACAAAGATCCAAGAGAGGAGTTTGGGAGGCAAGCTAAAAAAATGAATAAAAATTGAAGTGTTAAACTGAACAAGAGATTATGGATAGAAAGTAAAAATCTTTTAATATAATGATGGCCTGATTAAAAACTAGAATAGAGATATAAATAAGAATACACGATTCATATAAAGCAATAGCTAGATGAAAAGATTAGAGGTTGAAATATGGTATTAAGTATGTAAATAATATGGTGATTGGCACTAGAATGGTGCATTGAAACATTGAATAACTAAACAATGAAGGATTATGTCTCAATATAAACATGTATATTTACACTAGGATTAGTACTGATGGCCTGATTAACAGCTAGAATAGAGGTAGAAATACAAAATAGGGAATATTAGCATACACATTTTTATATAATAGAATAAAAGCAATAATTAGATGAAAAAATTAGAAATTGAAAGATGGCATTACCATGCATGCTCAAATAATATTGTGATTGGCATTAAAATGGCACATTGAAACATTGAATAACTATTTTAAAACAAACATGTATTAATACTAGGATTATATAAGTTTAACTAATGTAACAAATATTAACATTATTGTTGCTATTTGTATCAAAATGAACACTACCCAGATACCATACTGTTCATATATTAATGTTGATGTTTTTAAAAAAACCATTAAAAATGCTTCAAAATCCTTCTACAGGGCAACAGATCTTTATCCCTGTCTTAGGATTTCAATCAGAATAGAGCTGGAAGGGACCTTAGAGGTAATTTAATTTAATTTAATTTAATTTAATTTAATTTAATTTAATTTAATTTAATTTAATTTAATTTAATTTAATTTAATTTAATTTAATTTAATTTAATTTAATTGCCTTTACACTGGCACAAACTGGTTCGGCCCTTCTCTGGTCTTTGTCAAGCTGTCTTTCCCCTTCTCTTTTCCCATTTAAGGAGGGGTCAATGGGGTAGTTTGAGGTGACTAGGGGAAAGACACAAAGTCCTGCCCTGTGGCCACTTTAAAAGGAGTGACTCCAGTGCTACTGTGTACTGAGTTGTTGCAAGCAATCTCAATGAAAGGAAACTGGTCCGCCTAATTGTCCTGTTGATAATTATTGGAACACCTGAGATACTGCTCTAGGACCTCATTCATGTGTTCACAGCTTTCATTTCCAAATGATGCTAAGAACTAAGCCCCAGAAGTTTTAAAAACTCTTGCCAAAACTGAAGTGAAGTGAACTCTGTGATCCGAGATTATTCTTTCCAGGGCTTCATGCAATCTATAGACATACTGCACGAACAGTTTGGCTAAGATATGACAGATGGGATTTTTTTTGACAGGGCACAAAATACACTTGTTTAGAAAATAATTCAGTCATCACCAGTATTTCCCCTTGGGTAGCTCTACTATGAAGTCTCTCCTTGGGGCTTGGGGCTCTGCCACTGGCAAGGGTGTTTTTCCTTGCCGACTTTTGGCAGAGGCACAGGTAGGGCAGCTAGCTACCAGCTCTCTATATCTTTCTTTCGTGACAGACACCAAAACTGGCACTTAACCTTGTGCAAGGTTATAACAAAGCCAAAATGTCCCATTACTTTTGAGCATGGTTTTTCTGTAAGACCATCAGCCACTGCTTTTCAGGAACATACAATCTACATCCCCATGAGGACTTGATCACATACTCCAGCATCTCATCCTCCTGATCTGCCTCACCTTGGACTGTTTCCTTCTCAATCTCCATGTGTAGCTCACTGGTGGTTCTTTTGGCTCCTGGGTGTGAAAGGCTAAATCAGCGGTATGGTGTGCTGCTTGAAAGACAGGAGTATCCACTTCCAATTTGGGACCTCAGGAAGACTCTTCACAGCTCGAAGATCAATCTGTCCTCTGTGGCAGTGAACAAGCTGGCTTAGGGAATTTAGTATAGCACTCTTAGTATTCCAGTGTCCGTAATTAAGTCTGTTCATATGGATTCTAAAAGCAATCTGTTGTGTTTGCAATGAGCGATGTGATCGTAGGGGAGATGCTTTCCTGCCTTCCAATGAAACTTCTCGATTGATACTTCCTCCTCTTGTTGCCTTGTCTGGAGAAGGGCTGTTTTTCTGAGATGGCTGCCACTTTTTAACAGGTTTTTTAACTGTTTCCCTAGGTCTTTGCTCTTTTTTTTCTTCCTTATCCTGAGTATGGGATTTACCCAGGTCTGCTGTAAGAACGTTGGTGGTGGGGTCTGTAGCCTGATGCTGTGCTTGCAGAAAGACAGCAATATCTTTTCTTAGTGTCTCTACATCGTGTTGGATGGTTATTAATTGTTCAAATATTGAGACAACCGTTTGCGCTGTGAGAAGGCATTGCTTTGCCATAAACTGTTGTTTTCTCCCATGGTAAGCTCTCATCACTTTGAATTAGTTTATTGTTTACCTTTTTAGTTTTTATCACAGTCTCCATATTAGCTGTAACTGGCTTAGTTGTTTGTGAAAAAATCTGGCAGTCATTTTGCTCCTTGCTGGAAATGTAGGGGGGTTAGTTTTACCTACAGATCTGTTGCCAGCAAAGTGCTCCTCAATTCTTGGTTGTTTTGCACTCTTCAACGGTGGGAGAGATCCTGAGCTAGTGCCATGGCGCTTCTTTCTTTTCCCCATGCCTTGTTAGTCCTCAGCAAAACAAAAACTTTTGTCTGCATTGTGGTCTATGCTGTTATCTTCTCCAAAAATATTATTTAAATAAAAAAGATCCAGTGGGAGTACTAAAAATTGATAAAATAAAATAAAACCAAGAGGAGCTGCTGCAGCACACTCCAGTAGCTGGCTTCCCCTGGCTCGTCCCCCCTCCTGGGTGTGAATGTCCCCACAGAGGGATTTTCTTCCTAGTCTTCTTTCCTTCTCATCCTAGTCTTCTTTCCTTCTCATCCCCAGAGACCATCAGGGTCTTGGCTGATTGCCGAAGGCTTCCACCACACCCAGCCATTTGGGAAGAACTACTGCCATGGGGTCTCAAGGAGGCTGCTTCCCTCCAGGTTTCAACCTCCTCCTGGTCACTTTCAGGAGCTAACATACTTTGCACAGCTCACATGAAAGAAATGTCTTTCCAGGTTGATTGTTATTGAAGCTCTAGCCTAATGTCAGACCTGCCCCAGTCAGGTGCCTTAGGAAAGAAAGACCCTCAATTCCACTTGGGTGAAATGATAGGTTCTTTTACTAAAGACTGCTGGCTGCAGTAAAGTCAAGCTAGAACAGCCTCCCCCTAATTTGATTCCAAGATTGATTTTGTCACATGAAAGGAAAAAGATATTAATGTGTAGGGATGTGTCTGTAGTTACAAATATTGAAATTGTGCAGGAATGGTTTTCTCTGTGTGGATATGATAGTTGTACTTTGAATAAGGGGACTAGAAAGAGTATTGATGTTTTTGAATGTTGGTGATAGGGAAGACTGCTAAGTATACCATAATAGTCAAGAAAATGAACAAATCAATAAGAGAATTCTCACTCAAGGCATAAATGACTAAGTTCAAATGTTTATTTTTGAGACATGCTATGTAAAAGAGTATTCACTAATGCTGGGAAAGGTGAAAGGAAAGAGAAAAAGACGATCAGCATTAAGATGGATGGACTCAATTATAGCAGTAATGGCTGTATTTTTTGGACGACTTGAAAGACCAATTTGGAGAGAGATCCTCCTGGAGAAAATCTTGTATGGTCAGTAAGTGATAACACTGATACAGTGGCACATAATCAGTCAAAAGGGGCAGAGAGATTGGGCAGTGATGGCAGCTCTGATTACAATGAGATCTTTATCAATGGCTCAATGGGAAGAATTCAGGAAGTTTGCAGAATAGAGAGGTATGTTAGTAGAAGGTTATATATAGAATATTTATATATATCCTGTTACTGCAGTATACTAATATGCACAAAAATGCACATTCTGTCCATGGATACTTTTCCAAAATTCAATTTTCCATGGGAAAGAACAATTTAAAGCAAATTATCAAATTGAATGAGAACCAGGAGGAAAAAATGCAAGGGGGCACATCTTTAGTTGCTATTAGTAAGTAGCTGCAGCCCTGGGAAATATAAATACTATATGAAATCATTTAACAGTTCATGGATATTAGCCAACTAATAATCACAGGAACAAAATAAAATTATATTACAGCTGGGGATATGCTGAGAGTACAGTGTATTACTGCACACTTTGAGACACTGTATTGTGTACTCTTGTATTTAAAACTACTTTTTCACAGATAAAATATCTTATGATGTATTAATTTACAAGTCACTGCATGGCAAAATCATTATATCATATTTCATTGTCTTCTGTCATTTTGCACACTTGTAAATATCCTCTGAACATATTTATAATTACATTGAACTGAATCTATGAGAAATAAACATTCACATTACCATATATGTCTGATCATGTGAGGAATGATGTACGATGTGAAGAGATGTTAGCCTGGTACTAATTTCCTCTCCTTTTCAAATGTAATAGTGTATTGGCAGGCAACCTAGAGTTAATTAATCTTCAGCTGTATACATAGTGTATATTGCCAACACTGGTCTGGAGAGCCAAAGACATGATTTCTTCTAATTATAGTAATTTTTAATAGCCAAGTTCAGAAATTTTTAGGAAAAGCTGAAATAGCAGTAGAATTTTTTGTGTGTGCAAAAGTAAAAAGCATTTTTAGATTTGAATTCTAATGATCTTTCCTAGTTCCTACTGATTTTCTTCCAAAGTAATCATATAAGTTATTATCCTGGTTGGAAAGAGGACAGAGCTCAGCAGTGCATTCATATTTGCATGCATTTGCTTTCATATTCATATTCTATTCCTTGAATCTCTAGTTAAAATTTGCTTGGATGAAAAAACTTGGAAAGCTGATGCCACACAATTTTGTGGACTGGATCTGATAAGATAAAAGGCAAAGTCTTATATAACATCACACTGAAACGTTTCTCAGCTCATCTGCAAAACAGAAGCAAGAAATTCTTCAATTTGATTATGGTTGTTTTATTTTATTTTTCACTGAATAGATAATTGATTCTACAAGGAGGTTCATGACCTTTGTATGGCAACACAAATGTATCTTAGGATTTCCATTCTGCTCACAGAATGGGAGAGCCTCATCAAGGCCAACCTCCTGTTCAGTGGAGGAATCCAAATGAATATATTCCAGACAGATGGCTGTCTAGCTTTCACTTGATCACATTCAGTGAAAAAGAGTCTACCATTCCTGTGGAGAAATGATTCTTACTGCTGTACTGCTTTCACTTTAAGAAGTTCTAACTTTCAGCTGAAAACACTCTCTGTAATAGAAATAACCAGTTATTCCATATCTTGCACTCTAGAATAGAATTACATTTTTTGCGAGAAATTAAATTCTCTCTGAGATATAGGTCATCAGTTATTTCACATCTTGTATTCTAGAAAGAATTAAATTTATTTCTAGAATGAAATTTAATAGTGGCCAATACAGAGTTACTGTCTTTGCTTTTACTTAAGAAAAATAAATGAACAAACATGGGACTGGAAATACTTGGCTTGGCAATAGGATCTATAAAAAGTATATTGGAATAATAGTGAAAAATCTGTGCTGATGATTCTTTTGAGAAAATGTGTTTCAGAACAAGCAAGAGTCTGAACTAGCATCTACTTGCAATTTATTAAAATGGCTACATCTACTCTCAGGTTAATGCAGGTTAATTTCTTTGTTTAATTATTCTGTTTCACCATTTCTTCAATATTATGTAACTTTTGTCCCATGGAAAGTTGTACCCTGGTAAATTGGCTGTGGCTAATTGTCCTTTGGTGAGTTGTCCATGTTGATTTCACCGTAGCAAGTTGTCCTAGTCCCCTAGAAAGAGGTGTGATTCTTTTAAGCAGTTACAAACACTCTGCTGTGTTTGTGATAGGTATTTTTTTCTTTTATATCCATACCAAAGAGAAAACCATATTAAATATAGTTGGCTTATTTTTTAATAGAAATATACCATATTTCACTTTTACTGCCTTTTTTCTGCCACATCTATGACAGTTGGTAACTCTTTTTAGTGTTGATTATGTTTCATTTGTGCAGGAAACTCATATCTATAGTGGCAAAGAGTTAGAAAGAGCCTGACTAACCTATTTGATTAAAAATCACAAAAATTCATTCATCTCATAAAGTGAGCTGGACCCATCTGATCAACCACTTAGACTTTCTCCAGAATGATCTGTTCCCTAACTTAGCTCTTCATCAGTCTCCCACTGTGTACACAATATATTTAATTAAATCCATTCAACTTATTGCTGCTCATCCCATCTTTGCATTTTCCAACATCATGGACTTCGCAAGGGAGCTGAGTTTTTGCATATGTTCAAAATATGATAATTTGAACCTAGTCATTTATGTCTCACGCGAGAACTCTGGATTGATTTGTTCAATGCTATTGACAGTCCATCCCCCCATCTCCCACCCCCAGCATTTAAAAGCATCAAGAAACCATGTTTAGAATGTTAGCATTCTTCTCTGAATATAGTTTTCAGGACATTGCTCAGGGATGGGTTTCTACCGGTTCTGTCCACCTCTGTAGAACCGGTAGCTCTGAAGAGCAGCAGACATAGAACCGGTTCTATGTCTGCTGATGTTTTTGTCCACTCACCCACCCCGGCTCTTATTTGGTTTTTATTTCCTGATTTTTCAACTTCAGCTGCTGAACGAGGCACAGCTGCAGTTAGAAAAGCAGGAAAAGAGGGCTGTTTCAAAGGCTGCTTCGCTGCAGGCAGCTGATGATGATGATTTACAGGCGCAGGGCTCGCAGCCTGCTGGGAAGCTCGTAAATCCCGAATCGGTAGTTAACCCTGTCGTATCCCACCCCTGGCATTGCCTGATTGTGACCCAAGTTGGATTTCCTTTTGCTCTCAATCTTCTGCTATTCTCAGTCCCTAAAAATACATCTTTAAAAATCACTATGTTCTCCTGAATGCATAGAGAATTTTTATGATAATATAATTCTTTTTGAAGTTCTATATGATTATCTTGCCTTTGCAAAGCATTGTTTTACTATACATATAAAGATAATATTGTTACCATTCTTATCTGTGTAAAGTAAGATATGATATTTGTTATATGACATTGTGAAATTGCATAAACAACTTATCCTGCCCAGGGATTATCTTTCCATTGAAAAGCTAATACATATGAAATCTTCAGTTAAAATATCATTTTCACCTATATACATCTGTATACTGCACTTTTCCCTTGGTATGTGTCAGATCGTTCACAGGTATCAATTTCTATTTTTCCAAAAGCTCAACCCGAGGCCTTAGGAAGCTAACAGTAAAGTATTAAAAATCAAATAATGCTAGATATATTTACACAATGTCTTTCTTTCGTGTGAACAATATTGGCTTGCATTTCTCCATCTTAACCCTGACATCATGACATCTTAACCCTACATCACATTCACTGCTCTTTGAAACATTGTAGAATCTGCCAAGAAGGACATCATGAATATTTTATTAGAGTAAATATTGCATACTAGCAACTTATCCAATAAAGTTACAATTATTTTTCCATGATTCTTAATTGGTATTCTTAATATGTGCTTCCTGTAGATATCAGGCTAAATAAATTTGGGGGCCCAATTCAAAAGGCAAAAGTAATAAAAGAATGCCTTTTTATTTTAAAGAAAACTTGTATTTGTTTCCTGACGTTAGGTATTTTTTATGAAATTCAAAATGACTCAGAAACTTAATGTGACAACATTACATATCTTTATATTTGGGAACTGCACTGTTGATCTATCATGATTTTTGTCAATGAAATTTTCAGCAACATCTAAAGCTGTAGAAAGAAAATAGGTAGATTTTCTTTCAGTATTTTACCCATTGTTTTATTCCTTTAGCTATACTTAGCCATGTTTTAAGCACCAAACTGTGCTTAAGTGGGACAAATGCATCAATCCTAGATAAAAAAAAATACAAATAGAATAATTGTTTTTGTATATTTATGTGTTACGTTTGTGTTAAAACATATTTTTACTGTTAAAATGTTTTTTTAAAGAGAACAGATTTGTTAGAAGTGTATGGGAAGGCATAGCTAAAATCTATTCAAACTCATTTTAGCATGGGTATAAAAGGAAAGAAATAAGAGATAAATGGAAACTAAGAATAAATAAAGTCATATAAATTGAGAAAACTCTTAAAATGAGCAAAATTCTGAATAGAAGAAAGGGCTTGCTTAAAAATGTAAATTATACATACTATACCTCCCAAGACATTCCATTTCAAAGCTAGAATTAGTATTGTATGGCTTTCCTGGCTTTGGGGGAAAGAGTGATCTCCAGGCCCATTTCCAAATGTAGTTATGGTTACATGCATGAAATCATACAGGAAAGGTTTGTTACTGCTCTGCCCAGCAGTTAAAATGATAAGGTCTATTAATTATACAGATTGGTTATAGAATCTGAAAGAAGTAAAAGTTGGCAGAAAGAAGCTTTTCACAATCATGCACAAACACAGAAATACAGAATGCAAATTTCTGTTCCTAGAAAAATAAAGATTGGTATTATTTATCAAATCTATTCTGTGTAGGACTATGGGAACTAGACAGTTTTTTAAATTAGAAGACAAAATTCTATGTTAATGTAATGTTATCATTCTTATTCAAGGCTGGGAAAAACGGTATTTTTATTATCTGATGGGAGATAAATTGTAAGATTTTCATTCCAACATGAACCAATCCAACCATTATAGCTTTAAAAAGTGCGTATCTCAAATGCACACTCCAGAATAAATACTGGGTCTACATTAAAAAGCCATTTGAATTTTTGTATAAAAATCTGCAGGGTACAGATTTAAGTGAAATTATTTCTCACCTGCTGCAGAAATAAAGGGGAATTATTTTATGCTTTAAAAACATATAAATGTCACACAAAACACAAGAAACCCTTTTCAGTTTCTACTATTCACATTTTAAACCTTATAAGCATTTCATCCAATTTAAAAAGCAAGAATATTTCTTTGGTAATCCTTCTTGTCTGGTTTTTTTTTTACTTTTTTTATAAATTTTGTCATCCCAACAGCTAATGAAGTCTATCAATACTTTACAATATAAAGATAAGTATCCTGAAATGAAATTAAAGTTAATATATTTTAGGAGATTATAACAACCATTTTATTATACATAAAAATATATAAGCCTGAACATACAATGTAATAAAAAGCTAATGGTTTCTCCATTTGAAAAATGCAGAGTTATAGGAAGCTTAACACTTTCCGAAAACTACTTTTGATATTTGTTGCAAATAACATAGTCAAAACACGTAGTGCTGCGATGCAGGATAATTGGAATCATTCTTTAAAGCATATGTTTAATGTAATGTAATGTAGCTGAACCCTTGGGCAAAGGGAGGGAAGCAGAATTGTTTGGAATATTGGAAAAGGAGTGTAATGAATCTGTAGCAGCAGCAGCAAGATGGGTACAAAGATTATTGTATTCACCTTTTTACAAGCTGGCAAGAATCATTTAGTAAATAGCATTCAAATATAATGGGAGCAAGGAAAGAAGATTAACAGTTTTGCTCCAAAGTTTTCTTACTCTCCTGATCATTTGATTTATTATCTTGATTTGGAAGATGTGTGCTGGTGCTAGAATGAGCAGAGTTGCAGTTTGCACATCCCTCCCTCCCCCCATGCACATAGTCTAGAGTTAACTGACCTCCTTTTGTTAGTGGTACCCTGTAGGAATTTTGGTAGAATATGTATCCACCAGATCTAGAGATACAGATCTGCTGCCAGCATTAACACAGTGCCTCTCTGATGAGGCAGGGAAGGGAATCTATTCCAGGCATTATGTCTAGAAAACCTGTTCCATTTTTATTTGATTCCATTCTTGGTCTGCTGCGTTTGCTGTGTGGATGGAAATATTATCTTTCTTTGATTTTCAAAGGTAAGGGCTTTGCAGGATGCTACAGAACTGGTCTCCCTTTTTTCATCTCCTTAGCAATATAATCAGGGGCAACACAGAGAAAGTAGTTGAGATGAGGGAATAGCTTCAGGCAGCATGGGTTCATCTGTTTGCTCTTGATACCATATAACATGAAGGACTGAAAGGAAAATAGACCCATATTTTACTATTTCCCCCACATAATCAGATGCCCTTCATTTGTAAAGTCTCCGTTTGTATTTCCTGTTTATTCTGTGCCCTTGCAGCCTTGCTTCAGCAGACCTTTTTTGGGATTGCTTGCTTCAGCTGGTCTTTTTTGGCATAGTAGGCTGATATAGGAACTAAAATATAAAGTTTAAAATTCATGTGTTTTAACATTTGTAAAGCTGGAGAAGGGATTTAACTTAAATAATTATCAGGAGTGTAGTTCATTTGTCTGAAGGTTATAACCTGAAGCCTGTTTTGTAGAAAGTTCTCTGATGAGTCAGAGATTAAGACAGTTAATTTTATTAAATAAATATACTAAATCAAACCAAACATATTCTCTCTCTGAAATCCAAATTTAACTAGATTAGAATTCCTTCCACCATGTCATTTCATGATGAATACCTAATAGAAATGTAATATTTAAATGTAGCATACAATGTGTACTTTCTAACTGTGCCAGCAAAAGAGAGGTTAAGGAAGTTATAAACTTATCCTAAGTATGACTAAATTTTGTTACACTGGATGGCAATTCCACTTTTTCCCCACGAACCTACTAATCATCATCGATTTTCAGGAAGATGGTTTGCAAGGTGGAAGGCATTGTTTCTTAGGGATTTTTAACCTTTTTTCTGGGAAGGAACATAACCTAATGAGGTGTTTTGTGGACACTCTATTCTTTCACCTCTTCTTCCAGAAATGTACCGTAGTTTGTCTGAATTCCAAGGAAGAAAAATGACTATGAAAGAGATAATTAGCTTTTCTTTCATTCTCTAATTTTCCAAACAAAATGTTCAAACCAATTGGACCAAACAGGCAAGATGACACTTCAACTATTGCTGTCTAAGTATTGTTACGGGCTGGCTTAAAACTTTGTTGAACATTCATACTGGATTCAGAAAGGTACTGCACTGCTTCGAAGTGAGTATAGGAAAGGAAGGAAGAGAGTGTCCTGACCTAGATCCCTTTTCCTTTTAAGACACTTCCTACACACAATTACAAATGGTAAGAGTCTGTTCCATGACTTTCTATTTTCTTTCTTTGTAAGTATAGATGATGAATACGTTTTTCAGCAAGAATGATACCATTTGAAAGTAAATAATATGCAAGGGCTGTGGTGTCTCCCTTACTTTTAAGCAGAATTAGGTCGTCTCCACTTTCCATTTGAAATGTTCCCTTCTCTTCACTGATTGGAGAGGAAAGGAACAATAATAATAATAATTAAAATAAACATGATGATTAGAACATCATAATTATGTATTAGAAATATAAATTTCTGCCATTAATTCAGTTCAACAGATGCTAGTAGATTCTTGTCTAAGATGTACTACTACTGTATGCTGTTGCTTAGCACAATTCATCACAATTAACTAATTATATTTTGTGGTTTTTATTGTTTATTATTGAAAATACTTGATAGCTTGAGAGGGCACTAGCACTCCCAAGGCAGCTTGTGCATGTATGTGAATGATAATAAAACTAATTTAAAAACAAATACCTTTTAAAAGTTAAAACTCTTCTAAATTACTAAATTCCTAGAGAAAGCTAGGCATTTAAGTTATTGGATACAATAACTTGATTGTGCACCTTAAGAATTAAGCACAGATCATGATTATTCTGCTTTTGCTCTGATATGTAGTTTTAAAAACTGATGCTGTACCAGTAGAACTCTTTTTGCACAATGTATTTTAAATATTGTTTAGTCATAATACAATTTTGGTTGATGCATTTCTGTGGATTTTATTTTATATGCCTCTTTCAGGTGACACATACTGTACAGTATGTATAGTTAGTTCATATTTTCTAAAAGCTACATATCTTCCCCCCCCCCCAACTCTTATTTACTGAGTCCATTAAAACTGCAAAAACAGCTAATGACCTTCATCAAGTTTCAAATGATTTTGCAAATTAGTTAGTAGCAGTGAGTGTGAATTTGTATGAGAGGTGTTTTTGCACATTGACTTCACACATCATAACAATAAAGTGATGTTTGTATTTGACTTTCTAATCACACCATTTCGGGTTAATTAATAAAATGCATAGCTCTGGGGGTTGCCCTTAGTAGTATATAATTGACTAACAGCTAAGCCATATTTCAAAAGGCCTTTGAAAAGTTCAGTGCTTTTGCAGAAATTTTTACCTTGTTTTGGTATGTAATTTCCTGTAACTTATGCCACTGTTTAATCAAGAAAAGCTTGATATTTTCTCTGAGAAACTCTGGAACCAGTTGCACTTTAAATTGTTCTGAACCTGGTGTGGTACTTTCTGCTGTTTTGTAAATTTCTTCCCATAGATTAGTTAATTATATTTTATATTGGGGAATATAATATAAATTATTATATAAATTATATTTATATACTAGTTGATGAATGTAGCATTTAGGTTTCAAAGGAAAAACTATTTTAGTAGTTGTAAGACTCTGAGGTATGTGTCATACCCAAGCAAACAAAACAAAATGAGATTGTTTGGAGAGTCAAAATGCCACAACCAGGACACATATTGGGAAAAATAAAAATATATTTTGAACACGAATGATATTTGTAATTTAGAAATACAAACAGGAAACAAACTTTTAGATAATTCTTCCATTTATAGGCGAGCTAGAAAATATGAAAACGTATATAGTTTTATCTTTCATTTTGGATATTCTTGCATTTATAGCCAAGTTAAGCAATGTGAAAAATATTATAGTCCAACAATGTTAGTTTTAGGGTTATCCTATCACAGTAAGGAGCCATATTCTTTCACCTATAGAGTGCAGCACCAACAAAGTAGTATTTTATTCTGAGTGGAAAAGTATGGAGTTATGTGCATAGCTTCCCATATTTATATATGAATAATATATCTATATATATCAGCATGTTTTACAGGCATGAAATGAAATTATGCCCCTCCTCCCAAATTAAGGCCTATATTAAAACATGCGAAATGGGGAGAATGGTGGGGGGGCTTGACGTTAGGAAGGACTTTTGTTGTACGCCCGGATATGGTGCTACCTGCGTTGATCCCGATACGAAGTGCCCCACCAACACCGAGGTCAACATCCAACCCGTCGTCGCCTGCCCACCCAAAGATGCAAGGAGGGGAATTAAGTCACCCCAAAAAAGACAGCCTAGCCATTTTTGGGGGGCTCAAAATAAATAAGACCCAGCCTTATGGTATTATCCCATGTCATTGTAGTGCTTTTAAAGTTGTAGCAACGTTTCAGCAGAATCTCATCTGCCATCATCAGGCTTCTGTATTGAGTTTGTATGTGGGTCAGGCTCTCACAGCCGTTGGTTTTAAATTTGAGGCTAGCCTATTGCTGTGGCAGGATGTTTTTTTCTACATCCTGATTGGTTGAGAGTCTTGGTCTGTGTTTATTGGACTTGGAGTTTGTTTGATTGGTGTTTCTGGTTTCTTCTGTCTGTTTTGTGGCTTTGATTGGCTGGCAACACTGTATTCCTGTGTTGGAGGCTTTTAGTGCAGCTTGGCTTCGCGTGAAAGGATGGCTATTATCTATTAAGAAGCTAGGTTTCATCTGGGTGCCTGGTTGGGGTGTGTTTGAGCTGGAGGAATCAGAGGGAGTCTGTGCCCAGGTGTTTGCCTGGCTTGTGGTGTGGAGATCTTTCTATTTGAGAGTGCAGGCTTCCAAATGATTGACAGTCTGGTGGAAAGCATGAATAGAAGAGATGATTCTACCAGACTGTCAATCATTTGGAAGCCTGCACTCTCAAATAGAAAGATCTCCACACCACAAGCCAGGCAAACACCTGGGCACAAATAGACGCCCCCTGATACCGCCAGCTCAAACACACCCCAACCAGGCACCCAGATGAAACCTAGCTTCCTAATAGATAATAGCCATTCTTTCATGCGAAGCCAAGCTGCACTGAAAGCCTCCGACACAGGAATACAGTGTTATTTGGGTTTTCTCCCACGTAAAATTGGAAGTATTTTGGCGATGTTTCGACGAAATCTCATTCATCATCTTCAGGCTTGTGTCTTCGGCTTTGTACTTCTCGGAGTAATGTGAGCTTGCAGCTGTTTTTTCTTTTTAGATGAAGATGATGAATGAGATTTTGTCGAAATGTCGCCAAAATACTCCCAATTTTACGCGGGACAAAACCCGAATAACCAAAGATCCATATATATATATATATGTTTTCTTAGGCTTTTGCGGGTACTTACATGTGTGTTGTTTAGCTTCCTTCGGGTATTATCCCACGTCATTGTAGTTCTGTTAAAGTTGTAGCAACGTTTCAGCAGAATCTCATCTGCCATCATCAGGCTTCTGTATGGATATGGGTCTTACAGCTCCTCGTTTTAAATTTGAGGCTGGTCCATTCTGATTGGTTGGGAGCCTGGACCTGTGTTCATTGGACTTGGAGTTTGATTGATTGGTGTTTTTGGTTTCTTCTGTCTGTTTTGTGGCTTTGATTGGCTGGCAACAGTCTGTTCTTGTGTTGGAGGCTTTTAGTGCAGCTTGGCTCCATGTGAAGGGACGGCTGCTCTTCATTAGCAAGCTGCTATTCATTAGCAAGCTGGGTTTCACCTGGGTGCCTGGTGGGGGGGTTGGGTTGGAGCTATCAGAGGGAGTCTGTTTTTGCCCAGGTGTTTGCCTGGCTTGTGGCATGGAAATCTTTCTATTTGAGAGTGCAGGCTTCCAAATGATTGACAGTCTGGT
>BLBF01000025.1:26012865-26039424 GCA_015471245.1 Laticauda colubrina
GGTTGGAGCTATCAGAGGGAGTCTGTTTTTGCCCAGGTGTTTGCCTGGCTTGTGGCATGGAGATCTTTCTATTTGAGAGTGCAGGCTTCCAAATGATTGACAGTCTGGTGGAATCATCTCTTCTATTCATATATGGTATTCAGCTTTGTTCAGGTATTTTCCCACATCATCATAGTTGTGCTTTTAAAGTTATACCGACTTCACTACAACATTAAAAGCACAACTATAATGACGTGGGAAAATACTTGAACAAAGCTGAATACCATACATATAAATATCCTCGTAAACATAAATATATATATATATATGTATGGGTGTGTGCGCGCGCACACACACACACACACACACACATGGCTTTTTCTCTGGTAATATTGCACTACTAACTAGAGTATTCAAAATATTTGCTAGAGCAATACTTGAATACAACTCATCATTCTGGAAGCCGCACTACATATCGGATATTAATACAGTCGAGAAAGTCCAAAGATATTTCATGAGAAGAGTCCTCCACTCCTCTACTTGAAACAGAATACCTTATGCTATTTGAATTTTATGCTTAGACAACCTGGAACTACACCGCCTTTGGTGCGACCTCAGTGTAGTACATAAAATTATCTATTGCAGTGTTAATGCAGTTAATGCAGTTACTGTTAATGACTACTTCATCTTCAGCCACAACAAGACAAGAGCACAAAAACTCAAGGTAAACCTCACCAAATGTGATTGCAGAAAATATGACTTCAGCATTAAAAAAAAACTTATTTGAAACCTGGACTGAATGGTCAACATCTGGAATACACTACCTAACTCTTTCGCTTCTTCCCAAACCCCAAAAACTTTGACCTTAGACTGTCTACTGTTGACCTCACCCCTTTCCTAAGAGGTCTATAGGGGGTATAGACCTATAGTCTATCGGTCTATACCTATAGCATAAGCGCACCAATGTGCCTACTGTCCCAGTCCTAATGTTCCTTTTTATTTGGATCCATTTCATGTATTCATAATCATGTTTATACTTATACCTTTTATCTAATATTTGCTTGACAAATAAAATAAAAATAAATAAATGAATAAAATATTCCATGGAAGAAGAAACTTGGGAAAATAGGCCAGGGAAGATGGAAAACTCCAGTTAATGAAAATATTCATGGATTTGAAGAATTGATCCTTGAACTCCAAATAAGCTATATTAAATGTTAAATGTTCTGCAGTGTACAGTAGGTTTCAATCTGAGACATTTGCACAGCTTCTTTATGTAACCTTGCTGAAACCTTCAGCTTTGTTTTTCATACCACTGGAAAAAGTTCAGTCCAAATTTATTAGAGCAATTCTCCAGATCTCTTGATGTATCTTAAATGCACTTCTGCACCTGGAGACAGGATTGACAAAAGTTGAAGCAAGAATCTATATAGTGTCTTTAAATCTCTGGCTAAAGCTTAACTTCTTTCTACAAGGCCTTGCTCCATTAATCCTCCAAGACAAATTCTCCTTCTCATGGATCAAAGCTGTCGAGTCCAACCTTGCCAAACCAGGCTTCTCCCCAGGCTAAATACTCAAGTTGGAGTACAACCCAGCAAAACTAACCTTGTGACGAAAGGTAGAGGACATTGAAAGGCAAACGGACTATGACTGTAATGAACTGAATTGAATTGAATCTGAGACATTTGCTGAACAAGTCTAAGAGAAATAGGAATTCGGGTAATAGCATGAAGACACTTTTACGTAGAAGAGACTCATGCCCTCATGTCCCTGTGGTTCAGGATCATATTTATGGTCCATTTTAAACAAACTCTGCCAGCTTTAGAGAGTTCAAGAGCTGATATAGTATCAAATAATTGAACATACTTGAACATTTTTTGTTTGACATTTGCCCTATAGAATCCTACAAATCAGCATTTATGCTAATCCTTTTGACAGTGGGTCGGAACTAATAACTGAGAAATGCTCCAAATTTAGCTGTTACAATATATTAGTGCACTTTACCTTATATTTTTATTCATATTTTTGATATTCTGAAATGCCTTCCAGTCTTGGCTATGTTCTCAGATAGCTGCATTGTTGAGGTGGCCATTTTTACCCTCCGTTTCCTGTGTTTTGTATCTTTTGCTTTTATGATATTTATTAATAAGGATTTTTATATTGTATATTTTTGTTTTTATGTATTTTTATCTGATTATTCTTCACTGCCCAGAGTTGCCTTTGGTATAAATTGCATAAATAAAAGATGTATAAATTTGATAAATATATGCATAAATAAATTATCTGGGTTGATATTATCTGACATGATTATAACATAAGACAGGGAAAGGTTGTTCAAAAACCTTATTTGAAACCTGGACTATGGCACATTCTTCCATTATATTTGTATATTTCAATTAATGCACCAGATTCAAAATTTAATTTGAAAGTAGTAGTTTTGAAAAGAAGGAAGGAATCATATTTTCACCTTCAAATTTTTGATTTAAACAATGTCTTTTAATATATTAAGGCATCTTAAATGGTGATGAAGTACCTGCCTAGCGAAAAAGGTATTTCTATCCTAGAGTAGATATGAGTAGAAAAGCAGGATAGAAATACTTTTTTCGCTAGGCAGGTACTTCACCTTGCTGCTGGAGCTTCATTAAACTTTTTCTTTTTGAATAGACTTCAAACCTAACCAACTGGCAATCACATACTTAGTCATGGTTCTAAGAACTAAGCTATTAGATACTTCTGCCCTGCTTCTATGTCTTTCCTTTTTCTGACCCAGGCAAAATGGATCTTGTACCTTTTTCTTTCTTTATGTGTTTCTTCTAGAATATTTTTGGATGAGAATTAAGTCCAGAAGAATCCTTGTGACCTCCACTAGCAAGTGCTCTGAGAAAACTTCCAAAAGCTTATTCCATGATGGATTAGATTAACTCATAAGTAATTAACATTAACAGACATATATATGTGTAACCTATTTCTGAAGAAATCCATGTTGATGGCCATCAGCTCCACATATTAATTATATATTGTTTGAAGAAGTCCTTTCTTCTATATGTACTGAGTCTCCCACTCAGTTTTAACTTCATAAGAAGTGGAAAATGCTTTTTTATATCTATTTTCTCCCCAACAGATTTACCTGTTCTTTAATAAGACTAGATATTCCCATAGTTGTGCAGAGCATCTCTCACCAGGTGGCACAAGAGATCACACAATAAGTGGTATCTCTCTCAATAGGAAATGGTTTGAGACCCAGTCTGCCCCTCAGCAAAGCTGCCGGGCAGCTCTTATTCTAGCTGCACAACTTAGTGGTGTGGGAGGCCCAGGACATTATTGTCCTAAGACAATGGCTTCTATTCTGAGCAGCACTGGGAAATGGCAGCATTTTGACATGTAAAACTCAGCAGCAGATAAGCAAAAAGTCAATTCAATTTGATGAAAAGCTCTTCTGTTGTAAAGACAAGTTAACAAGCTCACAAAGCGAATTTGTTCCCACATCAGGAGGGCCATTAACTTAAGACAATTTTGTTCTGAAAACAAGACACAACATTCATTCACAACATTTTGAAGCAATTTACCAGCAAATCTGGGTGTACTGAAAGTAAATAAATAAGAAATGAAATGAAAAAGTGATATTTCCTCATAATATTATTTCAATTATTTTACAAATATAAGCTTATTTGCACAGAGATTATTCCAAGACTATTATTACTGGGAAAGGCTTTGTTTTTGGAATGCATATTTTAACGACATGTTACAGTGCATTGCAAGAACTTGTCATTGCAATACAGGATACTTAATTCTGGTATTTACAACAGGTTCAAAAACAAACTAAATTATTACTACTGCAACTTAAAATATTGGGATACTCTATAAAATTTAGTATCACTTCAGTCCTTCAATGAAAAAATGTTTTTCCAAATGATTTCTTTTCATAAAGAACAGTGTAATAAAGGCCAATTAAGTAAGATCATGATTTAGGTATGATAAGATTTCCATGAAAATTGGGATATATGTTTATTCCAAGTTGATCTTCCCATCCATACATAAACTTGACTTTAGACCAGACAAACTCTCAATTGAATTTATATATAGGATTATACAGGGGTGGGATTCAGCCAGTTCAAACCAGTTTGGGTGAACCAGATATTAATTTTACATCTGCTTCGGAAAACTGGTAGTTCTGACAACCGGCTGGCCCCACCGCGCCCCTCCCAGGAGTCCCCACACACCCCATTCTGGCTACCTGGTAAGTGCAGGGAGACCTAAGTCCAAAACGGAGCACAGGGGTGTAGTGTTGCCCCACTGTGGCTCATTTTTGCTTTCAGGAGGCTGCAGGGAGACATCTTAGGCCCAAAACAGGGCATGGAGGGTGTGTCCCACCACAGCCTGTTTTCCCTCCCAGGGAGGCTGCAATAGAGCCTCCTAAGCCCAAAATGGCCCATTTTTGCTTCTAGGGGAATGCAGGAGTCCAAGTCTTCCTGTCATACCCACTGGCCATGCCCACCCAGACGGTCATTAGGGCAGAGAACCGGTTGCTAAATTAGTTGATTAGTTTGCCTCCCTTGCCCATTTGCCTCCCTCACCTGAGGGCTGCCTGCCCTCCCTCCCACCAGCCAGGTTGGCCTGGAAGCGGTGTGTCAGGGCTTTGTTCAGCTGAAGGTTTGTTCCTGCGCTCAAACAATAAGACTGGCACATGCAAAGCGCAAAGATTCTCCAGCAGCTGCGCTTGCAATTGGCTTGCAACACCTGAGTGTCACGTTCTTCCTCCTGCCCCTTCTCCTCTTCCTGGTTCTGCTTCCTCTTCCTTCTGCTATCTCTTCTTCCTTCCTCTGCTTCTTCCCCACTTTCCTCTTCTCGCTCTCCCAGCACCACAACTGGGCTGGCATTCCCTTCACACACCTCTCCAAATTTGCAAGACAAACACACAACTTGCAACCAGATATTTCTCCAAAGCCTTGTTGGAGGGGGACCCCTCCAAGGTATGTGTATATGTGGGAAGTGCTGGGTCTCCAAAAGAATCCATCTCTCATTTGCACATTTTCCAAGACTGCTCGGCTCACTTCAATTGGATTTTTTTGCTTTTGTTTTGATGCTCGAGGATACCTCATGTGTTTTGGCAACATCCTGCTTGCTTTTCACTGTTTTGTTTAGTGTGTGTGTGTACGCGCACGCAGATGCTTAAAGGGGTTTCACTGCTTGGAGCTTTGCAAGCTGAGTAACTGCATGCTTCGGGTTTTTTTTTTGTTTTTTTTTTTGCAAAGAGACATTGTGCTAAGCTGAATTGGTTTGATCTCTTGGTGTTTTTTGAAAGTTTTCTCATCACTTCCTCCTGCTATCACTTCTTCCTCCTCCTCTGTTTCCTCACTTTCCTCCCCTCCCCCTCTTGGCACCCCAACAAGGCTCGTGCTCTTTTCTTTCTCATGCAGCTCTCCAAGTTTGCAAGCCTGCTCCAACAAGCTTGGAATGGAGGAGGGGAGAAATTAGCTTTCCCCTCTTAAGCACCGTGTCTCTGAGAGAATCATTCTCATTTGCACCTTTTCCAAGACTGCTGGACTCTCTGTCCCCCTCTCCCTCTCTCCCTCCCCTCCCCCTCCTCCTCCTCCTCTCTTTTGAATGGTTTTCTCAGCACTTCATAAAAGTGCTGGATCTTCGGTTTGTTTTGCTGGAAAGATGAGTTAGAATTGTCTCTTCTCCCCCACCTACCTTCCCACTTTCTTAGAAGCAGAAAGTCACAGGTCTAATCTGGAAGGGAATCATTGTGCTCAACCATTGAAAAGTGCAGGTGGGTGGTCATTTACCCTCTTTCTGCTTTTCTGGGTCTTTGGGGTTTCCTCTGGAGCAAAAGCAGAGAGCCTCTTCCAGTGAAGATTTCTCTGTGTCTTCTAATTTTCTTTCAGAGCAGAACAAAAAGGCCTTTCTAGTTTTTTATTCTGATTTTCTCCTGGAGCAAAAGAAAGCCTTTTCTATAGTGAAGTCTTCCCTATGTGTTTATTCTGATTTTTCCCTGGACTGGAGCAAAATCATCTGGTGGCAGTCCTTAAGTAATAATCCCACACTTATTTTACTCCATATATGGCCCACTCCCTATTTAGTTTGCCACTTCTGTCTATGCCTCTTTCCTAAACTGGACTTGGATTTTTTTTTTTAAAAAAAAAACCTGGCTAGTTCTGTGTGCCTCAGCATATGAACATGCCAGTCATATGACCACAGAAGTATTTGTGGTTAACGCTGGCTCCTTTGAGTTGGACAGGGGAAATCTTTACCTTTACCATGTTTTAACATGAAACAGGATAGAAGTAGCACAGATATTCCAAGGACAAATTTTAGCAGATTTTACATTCATATATTTATTATTTCTCCTTTCCTTTCTGCCATTTGAATTCACATTCAAATGTGATTGTTAGTAGCAGGAATGGAGAATCTCTCATCACAAATAAAGTGCTGTAGGGGAATTTCATTGATGTGATAGAGTTGGCAAAGATTGCAATCTCACTTGTCACTTTTTATCCCCAGTGATAGTCTTGATTATCTAACTTTTCCAACAGCGCTTAAAATATAAAGATTTAGTATCACATGCAGAAAGGTTAGAAAATTATGCTTGGTATGGTTTGGTTTCTTCTTGGTTAAGAATTTACCAAAATTTGAAATTGGAATAATTAAACAAATCCAAATGTTCTACACAAAGGGGAAATAACTGAAGAATTGCTTTAAAAATGTCTCCTCCTAAACTGAAACTTGAATGTTCTATTCTTTTGAAAAATAAAAAGGAATAGTGAACTGCAGCTTTCAGAAGCCCCCGATTTCCTAAAGCCTCATAAGAAAGGAATAATCAGTGCCTTCTCTTTGCATATGACAATTACTGGTCTCAACCAAAAGGCAACATCATTGTTTCAATAGGTCTTACTGTATATTCTAGTCAAGAGATAAGAGGCTGCTGATGCTATCAGCTGTTTCCCCTACTAGGACGTAGTATCACTGTCAGATTTTGCTAGGAACCTACAGCAGTTTTTAACTGCTCTGAGGTTTCTGTTGAAGCTTTGACAGTTATAAGCAATTAAAGGTAAGGAGAATCAAATAAGTATTTGTTCAAAAGCTTGAAAACAAAAATCTCACAATTTGAGTTGCGACTTGTCCAAATGCCTCACATATTACATACTTAGTCTGATACCTTACTGAGAAAAATAAAGGCAGTTCCAGAGCTCTGTTCAAGCTTTTGCTTCTGCACAACAATAACACACTAGTCACAATTAGACATAGTTCTAATTTCGCAAATGCTTGTGTGATCATTTTCTTTGGTAATTGAGTTCCCTGTAGAATTCCTGTACTCGTGATCACCCACTCAGAAAATTAATTTGAAAAACTAAAGAAGCATATTTCATATAATGGCAATGGAATAATTGCAAAAAAATATTTTTACACCAGTTCTATTTTCGTCTAATAAAGATTCCCTGATGGTATACAAGTTCTGGATGTTTTAATGTGCTCAATATGTTAAATCTAAAAATAATTTAACTTTCCACATTTCTTTATTAATAAATTTGTTTTAATATTTTTTTATCAAATACAGTATTTTAATCTAGAGAAAATAATATGGAGTATTTCCTAGGACTGTTCATTCAGCTTGAATTAAATACTGAATTCTCATGAAAACTGGGATAATTTGAGACAAATGATGATAAGTTGGAAAGTAGATAGCTCTAACTCACCTTGTTCCAATTCAAAAATTCTCTGCTCTAGATTTCTTAATGCGATGACCTCTGACTTAAAAAGTTTTTTTTTAACGTAACTTGGAAGACTGACTTCCATGATCAATATGTTGTCCCCTCATGAACATCAACTGGGCCCATATCATTTTACATTCAGAGCTTGATTCAGTTATTAACTCATACAGTCCCTGCTCGAGGTGGCACCCTCTGAGATCCTAGATAGCAACTTGTCATAGAATGCTCCTCTATAGAACAGCATCCTACACAAATAGGTCACATGACATGGCCAATGTTCATATTTTACCATTTCTGATAGAGAGTTGCTCATTGTAGAATCCTCTTCAAATAGACAAGTAGATTCTGAAGAGTATCCTTTTAGATTTGTGTAGGGTAGAAGACCATTCAATGACAAGTTGTTATCCAGGATCTCAGAGGGTACCTTCCTTAGATTTAGGTTTATAATGTTAGTGAATAATGAATAATGGTGGTTATGGGCACATCTTCTCCCTCTCACTTGATCTGATCAGGTGAGAAAGTTCTAATCAAGGTTAATATTGTAGATACCTAAATAGCAGTAATCATATACTCAGATGCAATGGATTTGCATTTGCATTATTGTCTTGCTGATGTGTGCACTGAGAACAGTGCTCTGATATTCTGTTTAAGTCAGTGATTCTCAGGCCAAACACAACTATTAAATAAATATGAAACAGATGTCTTCAATTCTCAAGATTAAGAAAGGACAGCCAAAATTTCATTGACTTGAAAGGGCAGGAGGTTTATGATTAAACTGGGCTGCCACTTCCATACATACAAACATATGCAATGGAAGGTGGGGAAGGTGAATTTTTCATTAGGAAAATATTTTGTGCAAATATGTATTCATTTTTACTGCAGTACAGTAAAGCAATTTATCTAGCTGTCTTGAGTCTGTGAAACTTCCAGTAAATTTTTGGAGATTTGACATTTATTGCCATGCCAAGGATGAAATCTGATAGCCTGTGATTGTTGGAGAAATCATATAATCAAAGTTATATGGGATATTTTCCCGGTATCAAATTCATAGCATTGTTTATTCAAGCTTACCCCTGATTGCATATACACTGCTTTTTAATATTTCATATTAGTTTTCTATCTCTGAGTTGTTTTGTTCAGGCTGAATTGGACTTGGCTAATTTAACAAGATTATCTGTACCCTTTGCAGTCAGGATTCAGATGAGGCTATTATACCAAGGCAGCATAGGAGTGCTGTGTCCATCCTGTCCCTCTGGATGCTTTTCATACCATCCTGTACCCTGATGAACCAGCTTTGGAGGTTGAATGTGCAAGTTCCTGTAATAGAATTTGTAACTATCAAAGTACATGTCCCCCTGCCCCACACCTTTATGAGTTGTCTGCCATGCCTCCATTGCTTCTGGAGGTTAAGCAGACTCTTATTTGACTGTTGCGTACTCTGCTGCTGCCTCTCAAGGACATCCTCACGGACCATTACACTGAATTACTGTAAGATGCTTTGCATGGGTAGGCCCTTGGAGATCAACCAGGAGCTGCAACAGATCTAGAATGCATCAGTGTATGCAGTTCTGGGTGCCCTGCAGTTTATTCAAGTTACATTGCTGTTATGTGAGTTGTATAGACTCCCAGTTCCTTTCCGAGTGCAATACAGGGTTCAGGTTATTATATTAAATGTCTTGCATGGCACTTGGTTAGGTTATCTGGAGGTGCACTTTCTTAGTCGCTGACACTTCCTGTTCATTTATTAAGCAAATCACTATGGTTATTAAGTAAAACATCATGTGACTGAACTTACAGTGTTACTTCTGTGTTCTCCATAAACTGTGCTTGTTACAAGCTAGTTAGGAAGCACACAAACGGTGTGATGGTTGTAATGTGCATCACTTGCGAAGCTCCTGAATGACAATCTCACGATCATGGGTTGTGACGAGAGTCATGAAAGTGAGGATTGGCCACAAAGATGATTTTATCATGGAAACATCTTTGGACAGCGCTGGCTCTTCGGCTTTGTAACGGAGATGAGCACTGCTCCCTAGAGCTGAAAACAACTAGCATGTATGTGTGATGGGAACCTTTACCTTTAACTTTGAACTTAAAGCAGTTGGTAAGCAGGGAATACTTTTATAACCCACTTTCCCCAATGTGATGCTGTCCAGAAAAAATGGAGCGCAAATCTCATCATCTGTACTCAAAGTAGACAATAATGTCGCTGTGTAGGAATGGTGTATATTACAATTCTATACATACTTTGTTAAATGTCCACTTCACCCCAAGAGGCTAGGTGTCCCTATAACCAATTTAATTAGTGAAAGAAAAGAGAATGGACAGAATGATTATATTTAATTTGATTGGTTCAGATATTGTATTATTCATTAGGATGGTTATTTTGGAGTCTATAATACATTTTAATTGTTCTTTGACAATTAAATTGTTCCATTTTAATTGTTCTTTGACAATTTCTTATATGATTGAAGAGGCAGAGAAGCTGGTGGAATAAAAGAATAAATAAATTATTGCCAGTTAGATTTAACCTGACCGTTGCGTTTCCAGATGATGAGCTGGAATAATGACGTCTTCTATAAAAAGTTAAAATTTTGAAATCCCTTATCTCTCTGTTACAGAGAGTAGGGGCCAGCTTGAAAAAGGAACTTTTCCTTGGAGTGGATGGGAATGGGGATGAGGCTCTAGAGGAGCCCTGATGTGGCATTGGTTTGTACAGTAGAAACATCTAGAAGCAGGGTAAAAAAATACAATTGGGTCTGTAACTCATACATTTGATCATATAAAATTAGAAGCAAAATTGTCTGGGTCAGAAGTGTTATATATAACAGCTTTCCATTTTGTGTGGAAAATTTGGTATAGTGAGGAGTGCTTGTTATTAGGAAATGAAAGCATTAAGATTATAATAGAACAAATCCTGCACATTAAAGTTGTAAAATTAACCTTTTGAACTCGAAGATCAGATCAGAGAATGGCTGCTTTTCTCTATTCCTCTTGAGCATGGTATCTAGTTAAGTTAACTGTCATGTTGCCAAAACTGTGGTCAGTCATATTTGTGGATGCCAAAGAAGTCTGCAGCTTTCAGTTTTGAAGAATGTTAAAAGAAGATGCCATGGAGGAGTGCAGGCTTCCCTTCAGATGCACTGTGCATCACCTTGTCACCTAGCAGATTGTTCTAAATTGGATATGGGAGATATTATATGTGGCATGTTCCCAATATTTTCATCTGCTTATTTTAATGAAACCAAGTGAAGAAAAACATATCAGAATGTAATGCAGGAAGCAATCAAAACATTTAAGCTATCAGCTGTCCTCTTGAACAAAATTGCCCTATCAAGCTGTTTTCCCCAGTGGGAAAAATGTATAAGACTACACACATCTTTTCATCTATGGAGGGCAAAACAGCTGAAGAAGGCAAATGATTGGCAATGAAACTATTAAGCATTATTAAAGTAAAAATAAAACTGTCAGGCAAACAATGTGTCTTCTCCATCTCACTCTTAAGTTTCGATTATCACTATCTCTGAGAATGAAGTATTCAATTAGCACATTGTCTAGCAGTATCATATCACATAAATTCATCACTGGACCTTATTAAATTTCAAATGAACAAATACTGTATGCCTCAGCATGCTGCATGGACCCTCTGTTCTTCCATTATTGTTTTATTTGTTCCTCTCTTTAACCTCCAAGTTTCTTATGGAACGTTAATGAATTTTTAGCATTTTTAATGAAATAAATGAGTTGTTCTCCATCTGTTGCCTGTAGACCCCTGGTAGGTCATGATGTTGCAGAGGTCTTGAACAAATGTTATGTTTTAAATCTTGAGTTAAGATTTGGTTGTTCGTGGCCACAGAAGGTATTTAAAGGGGGTCCATAATGAAGAAAAGGTTGAGAACCACTGAAATAAATAAAACACCTACTAGTTTCTAATTTGCAGACCAATAGGTTCATTTTGGCTGTGGAAGATTTCTTCCACTGTGACACATATATATGGCATCACTAGATACTGAGTTGATCCATCCATAACTGGCTACATAGTTTTGTTTTGATTTTTGCTTCCAGACATAGAGATTAATTTCTACTTGTCCATACTTGTCCAAGGAAGTGACCTCTGATAAGATTGTTAGGGAGGAAACCTTGGCTGCTACTTGTCATGTAAAAGAAACTCTGTCTCTAGGTTACTGTGCATCCACTTGAATTTGGAGACCTAAATTAGCTTTATACCTTTTAAAACAAGCACAACTTGCATAACATGAAAAAAAAAAAGTTGATAAACTGGTACGAATCTTGCCATTCCCATAATGGGCATTATGTTGACAATGTTTCTGTAGGTTGTGCATGCAGAGAATTTGCAAAATATCTTATTTTAATAAAAGTTGCACAGCGCATTTAAATTATGTGGACCTGACTATAAATTAGTCAGTGATGAAAACTGTTTTATCACTGAATAAATAGCCCTTGCTAATCATGAACTTGATTTTTAATGTCCTTTAGTGCCATTATGTCAAATAAGCCTTTTGTTCTCTACGAGTCTGTCTACCACCTTAGTATGCCCTTGCAGACTTTGTGATGATTTGTACACTCATTGTTCAGGGTACTGGATTTCTTTGCAAATAGTGCATGTTATTAATAATCCAAAAGAACCTGGGTCAGAAGCTGAATGTCTATTTTCCATTCTGATAAAATTCAAGGAGAAATGTCAAGACATGTGAGAGGCAGGCCTGATTTCCAACATGTATCATTAAATAAATATTATATGTGTTGACACAAAGATTAATCTAAGGATGACATTCTTATTTTTCATGGAAAAAGAATATAGGTTTAAAAATCAGAAAAATGGTCTTTTCTTTGAAGCTCAATACTTTACAAGTAAGAGTGACAATTCATGTTCTTTTAAAAGCTTGTAGATGATTAAAAAGAAACTACAACTACCAAGAGCTTAAAAAATTCTCAGTTCAATTTGTTTGATGTGAAAAGAGGTAATTCATTAAACTTCAGAGAAAGAGAAACCTGATCTGGTTTAGGAATGTTGCTGCTGTTATTATTTGCAAAAAAAACAAAAAACAAAGTCAGAAAGTCAGTCATTAATAAACTATGTACTAGAATTTATAAGTTCACTGCACTCATGGAGTACAGTATAGTACATCAACATTAATAACAATAACAATAACAACAACAACGACGATGATGATGATGATGATGATGATGATGATACACAAATCCAGTATAACAAAATATGATCAGTCCAAACCAATGACTGGATCAGAATGTGATTGTTTTCCAGATCCAATATTCTCCTAGTGGAATGTAGGTCTTGCTCGAAATTTCTGGCAAAGTTCTTTCCACTTCACATTACAGTTTGCTTTGGTCAATAGGCTGTCTACTCCATCAAGTTTTCAAACTGATTTTAAAACATCCAGTGCATATCTTTATTTTTATTCATTGCTTATTTTATGTATTTAGTTTTATTCAGAGGGTGCAGTGCTAATATAACTTCCCTTTCAATATTTTAGTGTGATATTCCTGATGTCCTTAATACAGGCTTTTAAGCATTTTAAGCATGGGTTTGTCAAAAACAGATCATGCCAAACCAAACCTATTTTATTCTTTGACAAAGTGACTAAATTAATAGACCAGAAAAATGTTATGGACATAGTATACTTAGATTTCAGTAAGGCATTTGACAAAGTAGATCACAAATAGTAGCATCTAGTTTAGTAAATGCTGTATTCCCAGGGGAGTAACAGGTTGGTGTGGAATTACAGAAGATGACCATTATCGTATTACCAAAACTGGTCACTTTATTATTCTGCACTGGGGAAATGTTACATGTCTTTGACATGCTGCAAGATATCCTGGACCCAGTATTGAACTTATTTTTCTAACTGAGAATTCTTAATCATTTTTCAAATACTGTATTTTAAGGCCCTGTCACACTGGCCGACAGATGCAAAACATTTGTAAAAAGGACACAGCGGACGAGAAAAATGTTCCATCCGTTGTTATCCGCTCTCAAAAGGGGCAAAAATTAGCAAAACCAGAGCGGATAACATGGAAAGGTACAGATGGGGGGAGGATGCAGGGCGGATGGAAAGCGGATGCGCAACGGAAGCCTAGCGGATGGAAGCGGATGAGAGCGGATAGGTCCCCTCTGCGAACTTTTTTTCCGTTTTTATGCTTTGTTTGCAACCTGCATCCGCTTTCATCCTTTCTCCATCCGTGCTACTAATGCTGCGCGTCCGTTCCACGTCCGTTCCGCATCCGTTCTGCTTCCTCCCTGCGTCCGTTTACCGCTGGAGCGGATTTGAGTTGTGCGGATGCGCAGTGGATGCCTAGCGGATATAGCGGATGCAGAACGGATGCAGAACGGATGCAGAACAGATGTCCCCCATATGCCTAGCGGATTCAGAACGGACGCGTTGGATACATTTTCTGCTCAAAAGTTTTGAGCAGCTCAAAACTTTTTGAGTGAATGAAATGTCAATAGACGGATGCTGGACGGATAGAGAGGATGAAAAACGGAGGCAGTGAGTACAGAACGGATGCATCGCGTTAACCAAGGATGGCAAGTGTTTCTCTCCGTTTTACATCCTCTTTCCTTCCTTTGGTGCAGTGTGACATGGGCTTAAAACCTTCAACACTATGTTTCCTTCTTAGTTTTATGCCTGACATTCATAACAATAAACAACCCCAAAACTTGTTTTAAGGAAGGGAGAAAAATAAATTATTTTAGATTTTCAGCGATCTTGAATTCATTAATTAATATATCGCTAAGTGCTATACCACCGATGTCTCTCTGTAGAGTTTTTATAGCTGTTGGAAAGAAAAGGAACAAAACAACTAATGCTGGTGATAATTTAAACTGGCATGTTAAACAAGAGGGGCAATAGCAGAAAGATCCATGGACAAAAAAGATGCAGCCAGAGATCGTAACTAAGTCGGTGGAATAAAACAGTGTAAAACCATTCACCTTTGGCCTCTCTTAAAAATCAACTCTGATCCAAAGTTAATTACAAATTGGAATTTTACATTGCACTTTCTGAACTGTATGGGTAAATATCAAATTTACTCAAATGTCTTTCAGATTTTTATAGACAGAAGGATTAACTTTTTTCTTTTACATTTTCTAAGTATAAATATTTTGCATTAACCATTCCCAACAAATAGTTTCCACTTTTGTTTAAGGATATCATTCATGCATGATATGATTAAGATAGCAATTTTTGGTTTAAAAAAAAAATCTGGGTACATCATAGTTTAAAAATCAATTGATGTCTGATAACCTGCACTTTATTTCAGGTGAATGCATGTATATTTTGAGAAATATGTTAAAAACATTATTTTATAATCAATCATTTTGCCTTGGAGGTATTTTTCAGGATTGTTTATAGCACAGTAAAGCTGCATTTAATAGAAAAATAAAACTAGTTTAAATATATCATATATAAATAATGAAAGCACAGAGTTACAAAAATAGATTTGTTGAAAAGCTTGAGTGGAAAAAATAAATTAGTAATATAAAAATATATTAAAAGGCCTAGGAAAATTAAACATTTTCCCTGATATCAGGGGAGTTATATAGTACAGGGTTTTTTGAACTGGATTCTATGGAACTGTTAGAACTTGATGGAGTTCCATGAGACTTTAATGGCCAACTTTTTTCTAGAATAATTAAGACAGAGTTATTTTGAGTTTTCTTTTTCATGTTTCCATCTAGTCCTGCATGGAGATATTTCTTTTGTGTGTTCTCAAGGCCTGCATCATGCTTAGTGAAAGTGGCACTGCCTAGAAGATTCTGAAGCTATCATGAGTTCATCTGGAGGTGGTTACGAATCTTAGAACAAAGAATAAAAAGGGTTGGAAAGGACCTTGGGGTTCTTCAAGTCCAGAGGTATCAAATACAAGGCTTGCAGGCCAAATCTGGCCCATGATGTGGTCAGGAGAGGGAGGCCATCCTGGAAAATGTAAGGGGCTGGCCCATGTTGCTTTGGCCCATTCTACTGAGTGTGAAGAGGAAACATGCCAGCAGTTTGGAGAGTAACATCAAGCTGGCCACACCTATCCAGTTGGCCACACCTACTTAGTTGGCAACACCCTGTGAATGGCATCAAGTTGGCCACGCATGCCCAGTTGACCACACTCAGTAAGCCCCTTCTGCGGTCAACCATAGTCCTGATATGGTGCTCAATGAAATTGAGCTTGACACCCCTGTTCTAGTCTATCCCCGTGCTCAAGCAGGGGACTTTCTTGCAGCCTATGAAAAGGTTGCTCAGTGCTTCCCATTATATCCAAACAAAAGCTTATATATTATCACACTGACTTTTATAAATTACTGCAACTGTGGAAGAATTGAGTTCTTCACTTTTTGTAGTTTAGCTCTTGAATTAAATTCTCCCTTCCCTGACTGATCTCTGCTCCCCTTGACTGATTTTGACAGAATTAATTCTGATTTGGAAGATTAAATCATCATTATTATATTTGTATTAGCAGGACTTAAATTTTAAAATGGTTCTGTCAATTTGAGGAAGCAGTGGGAGGAAGGGAAGGAGGGAGGGAGAGAACAGTACTGCTAACTTGCATGTTTTTCCATATTCCCCTCTGTGCCATTCTTCATTGTTAATACATACAAATGTTTCATTCTCTCTTTCTTTTAAATTGCAATTTCTCTTTGTGTGAGATTGAATGTGAAAGTATGAAGTGAAGCTGAAGAGTTTTTCCTGTCCATTTTTTAATTCCATTTTTCTACATTTAATAGAAAAAATGTGACTGTGTGCCTATTAAAGGCTTAAGCTCCTGTCACACAGCACCAACGGATGGAAAGAGGATGTAAAACGGAGAGAAACACTTGCCATCCGTTGGTTAACATGATGCATCCGTTCTGTACTCACTGCATCCGTTTTTCATCCTCTCTATCCGTCCAGCATCTGTCTACTGACATTTCATCCACTCAAAAAGTTTTGAGCTGCACAAAACATTTTGAGCGGAAAATGTACCCAACGCGTCCATTCTACATCCGCTATGCATACGAGAAACATCCGTTATACATCCGTAGTCATCCGTTGCGCGTCCTCTATATCCGCTAGTCATCCGCTGTGCATCTGCGCAACTCGCATCCGCTCCAGCGGAAAACGGACACAGGGAGGAAGTGAAACGGACGTGGAATGGACACACAGCGTTAGCACGGACGTAGAAAGGATGAAAGCGGATGCAGCTCGCATACAAAGCATTAAAACGGAAAAAACGTTCATATAGGGGACGTATCTCGGATATTTAGGATGTCTGCAGGATGCCTAGAGGATGCAAAAGGACACCTAGCGGAAAACCTATATTTCCTATAAAGAGGGGGAGGAAATCACCTGGATCTCACTTTCAGTCCAGCAGCCCTGCGGTGCAGACCTCTTCAGCCTTCATCTGGCTCTTGCTCTTCCACAGCATCCAGTCATCTCCACCATGGATTGTCACACACTCCTTTTGGTAGCCGCCATCATTCAACAACAGTGCGAAGCCCTCTACAGGCTCTTTCACCTGTTCTACGTGAAGAAAAGGAGGCGTCCCAGAAATGTCTGGGTCCGAAGATGGATCACGAGAAGAGCCGAGTACGGACTGTATAACAAGCTGATGGTGGAGCTGAGGAACAAAGACCCTCGTGCATTCCAGAACTTCATGAGGATGCTGCCAGCCATGTTTGACGAAGTTGTGGAGCGGCTGAGACCAAGGTTGACCAAGGCAAACACCAACTTCTGGCCCAGCCTGGAGCCTGGACTGAAGGTGGCACTGACTCTGCGCCACCTGGCCTCCGGGACCACATAGAGGAGCATGCAGTACGGCTGGAAGGTGCCACACAACACCATCAGCATTGTGATCAGAGAAGTGGTACAGGCTATCATCGAAGAATACCTGGAGGAGCTCCTCCAGTGCCCCTCCACTGAAGAAGGCTGGAAAAATTGCAGAACAATGGTATCAGAAGTGGAACTTCCCACACACCGTTGGAGCCATAGATGGGAAGCACGTGGCCTGCAAAGCTCCAGCCAACTCAGGGTCCACTTATCACAACTACAAGGGCTTCTTCAGCATCATCCTCTTTGCCATGGTCAATGCTGACTACAAGTTCATGTACATCGATGCTTCAGGCAACGGGTCATCTTCAGATACCCAGGTATACAATGCCAATCACCTCAAGGAGGGGCTGGAACGCAACCTCATCATAGGCTTCCCAGATCCAGACCCCCTGCCGAACGACACACACAAGATGTGCCCTACTTCATCATGGGGGATGACGCCTTCTCCCTCAGAACCTACCTCATGAAGCCCTACACTTCCAGATGCCTCACCCGTGAAGAGAGGATCTTCAACTACAGGATGTCCAAGGCAAGGCGGGTGGTGGAGAACGCCTTTGGTATCCTGGCCAAGAGGTTCCAGGTACTTCTCACCACCATGCAGCATTGCCCAGAGACCGTGAGGAGGATCATGGAAGCTTGCTGCATCCTGCACAATCTCATGCGCACCCGCTACCCAGTTTTGCAGAACAGGCTCGTGGACCTCCAACAAGGCAATGGGGACATGGAGCCTGGTGAATGGAGGCAAGGGCAAAACCTGATAGATACTGTGGATGTGCAAGGCCCCAACAGAGCTTCACATGAAGGGAAGAAGCAGCGCAACCTTCTGAAACACTGGTGCAACTCCCCAGCTGGAGCAGTGGAGTGGCAAGACAGGATGGTCGATGCTTAATGGATGCTTCCTTCAGCCTGTCTCATCACACTGATGAGATTGTGCCATGTATGTTGAGTGGCCCTACAATGAACAGGGCATTTAATAAAGAGTTGTGTTTATGTTGACATGTGTGGATCAATGATTAAATTGTTATTGATAATAAAGGGCCATAGATGTGGCACCTGGGAGGGTGGACCATACAGTCCCACTATGCTTGCACTGGAGGTTTATCTATCCCACAGCTATTACCCTTACCACAGGTATCCCTGCCCATCCCACTGCTATCTTAACCCATCCCACAGCTATTAATCCAACAGGTATCCCTGCCCATCCCACAGCTATTACCCATCCCACAGGTATCCCTGCCCATCCCACTGCTATCCTTACCCATCCCACAAGCATGCAAAGGCTTAAACCATTTCTAAAAGTTTCCACCAAGACTTTATTTACTAAAAGAACTGAACCAAGTGTGTGAAGCAAAGATAAACTTTATTAATAACAAACTGTAAAAGCAAAATGTCCCAAGTAAAGTGTCCCAAGCAAAGATAAAGTCAACAGGTAGCAACCCAATCTCTGGCACTCTTCTCAGTCACTCTGAGGCGTGCCCATAGTCTCGGGGTGAAGGGTCCAGGTGCTGTGGAGGTGGCTGCTGCTGGAGTGCTGGTCTGAGGCACCATTGGGGTGCCTGGCTCCGAGAGGACAACGGGATGGTGTGTGGAGGAAGCTCTCAGAGAGCTGGCTCAGTCCTGTGATGTTGAGAGGCCCTTCCTCCATGACATGGGGTGTCAGTCCCAAGACCGATAACAGATGTTCTGAGGCCAGGCTTGGCTGTGGGGTGGAGGAAGGAGGAGTGTAGTGGGGCTGTCTGATCTGCAGCTGAGCGAGGTGAGGCGTGGGTAGCATCTGTGGCGTGGGTGGCATCGGCATCGCTGGCATCAGTGGCATCGGTGGCATCCGATGAACCTGTGGCTGGACTGGGAAGGGCTGCCTGTGCTGCTGGAACTTCTGGTAGCCGTAGCCTTGGTAGGTGAGGGCCTGTGGAAAGCCTTGGAAGGGCTGTGACATCACTTGTGGTGGAGGAGCAGACCTGGACTGGGTGGGAGCAGGTTCAGCTGGGCCTGGAGGGTTGTACAGAAGACCATTGATCCTCTCCTTTATCACCTGGTACTGTGATTCAGACATGTCCATGAGGGCCTGCTTGACGTAGGTGAGGAAGGGCTTGCGGTTTGAGGATGGTATGTCGGTGTGTACCAGCTGAGAGAGGAAATCCATGCTGCTTTTGATGGTGTCCCTGATCTCCAGCAGGACAGTGTGGCTCTGTCCCTCTGGTCTGGCTTTCTGCCTGCTTTCTGTGGAGGTGGAGCTGGGGATGGGGGTGGGTTGGTCTCTGGTAGACGTGCCCTCTCCTTGCTCCCACTGCGTCAGGGGGTCCTCCACGCGCTCCGCCACGGGGAGTGCAGCTGTCGGGGGGGGGGGTCTCCGTCGTGGCATGCTCCACAGATACCTGCCTGGACACAGGAGCTGACTCTTGGCCAGAAGAGGACTGGCTCTCTGTGGGCTGCCTGAGAGAGAGGGTAGACAGAGGGGCTGCTCCTCGGTGGTGGATCTCACCCTCCAAGAAGCTGCATTTGGCCATCACGTCGGTCTCCCGGTCGGTGAGCTTGACCGTGGCCTGGCCAGATTTCTTGAGGTGCAGCTTACCGTACCAGGTGTGCATGTGCTTCCACCATCCGAGGAGGACCTCCGAAGTGTAGCCCAGGCTGTCCGCCTTCTCTCTCCAAGCCGCCTGCTTCCTCTTGGTGTCTCGATAGAGCCTGTGTCCCTTCCGCCATAGGTACTCGTTCTCCCTCAGCCATTCGAGCACGTCATCCTCATGTTTCTCTTCGATGGAGTATTGCCTCCTCTCCCGTTCTCGCATATGCCTCTTCCTTCCTCTGGCAGGGCCATCTGGGCCCTCATCAGAGGGCTTCGAGGTTCTCGGGGCTGGTCCACCACACCACCACCACCACCAGCAGCAACAACAACAGTAGCAGCACCAGCAGGACCAGGAGCACCAGCAGCACCAGCAGGACCAGGACCAGGAGCACCAGCAGGACCAGGAGCAGCACCAGCAGAGTAAGCACCAGCAGAAGCACCAGCACCAAGAGCAGCGCCAGCAGAGTAAGCACCAGCAGAAGCACCAGCACCAGGAGCAGTGCCAGCAGAGTAAGCACCAGCAGAAGCCTCAGCACCAGGAGCAGCACCAGCAGAAGCCCCAGCACCAGCAGAGTTAGCCCGAGCAGCAGAAGCCCCAGCAGAAGCAGAGTCAGGGCCAGGAGGTGGGATGGTGGCCCTGTCCTTCTTGTCAGGGCTGGCAACAGATTGCACAGGCTTCCTCTTTTTCCCCATGGTTGTTGGCTGGAGATGTGTCTAGCAGCAGGTTTTTCCTCTGAATGGTGACCTGCTTGCAAGCTGCATCCTTTTATATCCGCGGGGCTGACGCAATGCATCCTCCCCGCATGCGCAGTGAGCGCTTTGCATCTGCTACGCACCCGCTACGCATCTGTGATTCATCCGCTGTATCCACTAGGCATCTGCTCTGCATCCGTTCCTTCCGCTGCACGTCTGCTTCGCTGTGCTCCCCCGGAAGCCCTACAGATGTGCCATCCACTTCCATCCGCTTCCATCCACTAGGCTTCTGTGGAGCATCCGCTTTACATACTCGCTACGTCCTCCCCTGTCCGTTCCTTTCCATTGTTGTCCGCTCTCTTTATGCAAATTTGGGGCACTTTTGAGAGCTGATAACAATGGATTGAAAATTTTCTCGTTCGCTGTGTCCTTTTTACATACTTTTTTGCATCCGTCTGACTATGTGACAGGCCCTTTAGCTATCGAGTAAGGGAAAATCTTTTCCATCTTTTCATAACTTGAAAAGTTCACATAAAACCTGAAAATAAAAGTCAATTTCCTTCTCATTCAGAAATCATTGCTTTTAAAATTAACCTTGTCAATAAACATGTGTTCTTAAGTTCAGTCTGACTTATACCTATCAATGGACCTAACTCACATGATTAATTTTGACTTACAGGTATTCTTTGATCCAAAGTGAATGCAGAGGTGATTAGAGATGATGAGAGAACTGTCTGAGCCTCTTAATAAGTCAGTAATCTAATTTTGGTTGCAAGTATGATTATTTTAGAAAGGTAGTATATGTTGGCTTATTAAAGTCCTTGAATAATTTGATGCTAGCAAAAGTAATCATCAGCAATAGAAAATAACCTTGATATATGATTAAATTAATATTTTGCTGCTCATTCCAATTCTTAATAAATTGCATTTGAAATATATTATGTATTTGTGTGTGTCTTTGTGTCTGCACTTCTATGGTAAATGCACTTTACCTCCATAGTAAATGGAATGTTAAAATGATAAAAAAAATATAATAAAATAATAATGATAAAATGAGGGAAAATCTTCTCTATATATCATTGTCCCTCCTTGTTCTGATTTCTACAGCCTGAAAACATCTCCTCAAGGTTTATAAAAAGTTGACCATGCCCGGTATAAGAACTCTGGATTTGATCACATATACCTGCATCTGTTATCACATTATTGTTTCAGGAAATGAGGTGTTCCAGATTATGGAAATCAGGCAAAAATAGATAAATTATTTAAGAATTCAATCATATTGGACAATTTTCTAATTAAATTCAGACTATAGAATAATGTCTGGAGTTTCAAAAGTGAGTTTGAACAATATTGCCAAGTATACCTCTCTGTAGAAGAGAATTTATTAAACAAGATAACATGAACATCAGGAAAGCTATATTATCAATATTACACAAATTAGTATAATATAGCTGTTATTATTGCTAATGAATCTCACATTTGTTAATGTGGAATGACCAAATTCAATTCAATTTATA
Source organism: Laticauda colubrina (assembly GCA_015471245.1). NCBI lineage: Eukaryota > Metazoa > Chordata > Lepidosauria > Squamata > Elapidae > Laticauda > Laticauda colubrina. The sequence continues at coordinate 26,035,175 of BLBF01000025.1, forward strand.
AGCCATTTTAGTATCTTTGCTACTTACATAAATGATAAATATTCCCCATTTGCTACAGATGTTTTCGTAAACAGAAAGCAAACTGATAACCTGTGCAGCCAGGTTATCATTTACCATCTTAACTAATGTTTTTAAACATTGAGTTTCTTTGATATATGTTCGTTTCCCCTCCCCATGTCATTACATTATATAATTAGATAACATGTTTTACTGACATAACTTTTTTTTAGCTAATTTTGTTTCAGATTTTTGAAAATGTAACTTTATCATAGTCTACATATTAAAAAAAAACGCTATTGTTTTTCAAAATGAAATCTATTACAGGAAGTCCTTGACTTACAACTATTCATTCTGTGACTGTTTGAGGTTAAAATGTAACTTAAAAAGTGACTTATGATCCTTTTTCAAACACTTATGATCATTGCAACGTCCCCATGGCCACATGATCAAAGTTCAGACACTTGACAACTGGCATGTATGTATGACAATTACAGTGTCCTGGGGTCCTGCAGTCTGCTTTTGCAACCTGACAAGAAAAGTCAGCAGGGAAGTCAGATTTATTTAACAGCCATACTAATAACTTAACAACTGCAGTTATTCACTTAACAATTGTGTCAAGAAAGGTCATAAACGGGGCAAAACTTAATCGATTAGAATAAAATTTAAGAATTATAGTTTTTCCCCTTGTTGGATGGTTCGCAATATGGCAAAGAATTTTCCTTAAAGAGTCAGCAGAAATTAGTGGATAGCAGAGAAAAAACATCCAGGCTATTCTAATTAGTTGGATTTGTAGCATACCTATATTTGCACAATATACTGAACCACAAACTACCTTGTCTGCCGGTATATTCGGTATATAAATTCGGTATATCTCATAGTATGTTGTGCTACTCACAAAAAAGATAAATTTTGCAATTTATCATGAATCAGTGTGTCTGAAAATGAAAATATATCAAAAGATAGTTATTGATTTCATAATTTTCTGTTGACATTATCACTACAAATTATAATGGTGTATTCCAGGAATATTACATTTCCTAAATGCAAACATATTTAATGAGTAATTCAGCTTAATCAGATTGGAATTAAATAGCATCAAAATACTAATTTATACTGTAATGCACTTATATATAAACTAATGATGGAATCTTAATCAAATGAAATATAATCAGTCATTTCTGTTAAATGATAGTCACCCCTTTCCCCTAAACTTCCATTTATGTTTATTTTTGAAATACTAGAAGAGTCTGTCTACTGTATCTCTACAATTCATGGTGCTGGTTTTGTCTCCTTCAGCTTCCGTTGGGAATGGCTTTTAGAAGAATGTTGTCCCAAGGTTGCTCTAGATTCAAGATTTGCTTCCTGTCTTTTAAGGAACAAATCTTGTGCTAATTTATTTAATTTGCTGTTGTTTCCTTTTTCTCTCTGCCAGCCACTGCACAGTATGCCAGGATTGGATGGCATTGGGAAAGATTTTTTGTAATTACATACATACTTGTCTCATGCTATAATATTCACATAAGTGGAATGCACTGCAAAGTGACAACAATGTTATAAATGTCATCTTTTAGGTCCCTGTAGATTTTGTATTGAATTAAAATATTTGTATTCCAGTTCTTATTTCAAAAATCTAAAATCAATTCAGAGTAGTTCAGTTGCATTGGATAAAATTAGTCTGAAAACAAAATAACAGGAGTTTAAAAACAGAGCAGCTTGAGAGTTGGTGAGCCACAAAGGAGAAATAAATCCGTCCAGGACAGTGCACCTGACTTCATTATCCCCGACTGGCTAGGATATGGAGAACAGGATTGTTCCCAAAGACTTCTGGTTTCTGGAAGGCTGATGTCCTTGAAAGTACTCTTTTAGATAACTTGGACCAGAATCATACAAGTGAAATACTATAAAATTGTATTGGGGGCTGGGATAGGTGGGAATGGTTCCAGATGGATATTTGCATTTTCTAATAAATGGCATTTTATGGTGAGCTTTAAGAGTGACTGCAGCCCAGTTGCCAATGTTCTTGGTAAATGGATCTCAATGTCACAAAATTTAAATTGTGGACAATAAGTATATGGTAACATTTGCTGCAATATATATTTTTATTCAGCTTTGGGATGTTTGTACTATACTTGCTAATCCAGACACAGGTGTTCAATAAATATTGAATACAAAGAGGAGAAATGTGAATTTGATGAAGTTTGCTGACAATTAAAGCAATTTATTTCACTATTAACATGACAGGCTCTAAATGGAAATCAGCTATGGATGAAAATGCAGTTTTATTGCCCTGTATTCAGGCTGCTGTGTAATTAAATAATGAACTAAAAAGGCATCCTTCTAGCAAAGCAGCCATCCATCACTTCATCGTCTGTTGAGGGTCTGTGTGTATCTATGGAGAGAATGAGTGTGTTTATCACCCCAGAACTCTGCTTTCCCAAGTACGTGTTTATAAATGGCATTGGAGTTTGCTATTCAGAAGCTTGTTGAAATCATATTTTTCAGCACAAAGTACATTTTTGGCAATATAAATTTTTCAAAGGACCCTGTAATGTCACATGTATTCTGTGATTGCTATGCAATGATTAATATTATTCTATAGCAATGATTAATTAATGAATAATTTAATTAATAATTAAATATAGCAAATTATATCAAGGAGAGAAGCAACCTGGAATTAAGGAGAAACATCCTAACAGTGAGAACAATTAACCAGGAACAGCTTGTATTCAGAAGTTATAGGTGCTTCATCACTGGAGGTTTTAAAGAAGGGACTGGACAGTCACCTATCAGAAATGATATAGGACAGGGGTGTCAAACTCAAGAGCTATGGGCCAAATCCGGCCCAAGGGGTGCTTAGATCTGGCCCATGGAGCCGTCCTGGAAACAGCGAAGGTATCAACTAAAAATACTTATTTGGTTTTTTTAATTACCAGCAGGATTGGGGAAAGTAGTGCATTCCTTAAATGCTTCAGATAATTGCTAGGAAGCCTAAGCTGTTGGCGCACAAGATTATTACTGGAGAGCATGATTGATGACTTTTGGCTATGGATGTGTACCATTGGAGAATATACATCCAGGGGGTGGGGAGAAGAACAGGGTCAAGGGTGAAATGAATGATGTGTCTTAGAGTCAGCACACCCAGGTAACGCCAACATGGTCACTGCTAATAAATCAATTTTTTTTACTCTGAGAGATGCGGCAAGAGACTTATGATTTGAATGGGGGTGTAGAGCCCTGACATGCCCTCCCATGGTACCTCTGCCAGTGAAAATGGAGCTCGGCCGTCCTGGGTCCCATTTTTGACCTGGATGGCTTACTGCAGCCCTCTGCCAGAGAAAATGGAGTACATGCTGCAGGCGTCCGTCCAGCCTGAAAACAGGGCCCAGGGAGGTGCGCGCAGCCCTCCAGGCTACATTTTCACTGACAAAGGGCTGCAGGCATCTGTCCAGGATGAAAACAGGGCCCAGGGAGGTGCACGCAGCCCTCCAGGCTCCATTTTCACCGGCAAAGGGCTGCAGGCATCCGTCCAGGATGAAAACAGGGCCCAAGGGGTGCATGCAGTGCACAGGCGCCCCCTGAACTAGGTTTTTGTTGGCAGAGGGCTAGCAAAACAAACTAAAAGCAAAATAAAATAAAAGGAGAAATGTTTCCTTCTTAGATGCCCTTTTGCATTTTAGCATCCAAGAAGGGACAGGAAAAGAGAAAGGGAAAAGAAAAAGAAAGATGGGATGAAAGCAAGCAAAGAAAAACAGAAAAGAGGGGAAAGAAGAAGAAAGAATGAAGAGTGAAGGAAAAAGAAGAGAAGGGAGGAAGGAAGGAAGGAAGGAAGGAAGGAAGGAAGGAAGGAAGGAAGGAAGGAAGGAAGGAAGGAAGGAAGGAAGGAAGGAAGTAAGTAAGTCAGTCCTGCTTTAGCACTTGGCCACCAGCAGACGGCAAGGCTCCTCTGGAGGACAAGGATTTGATGGCCTCCCTGGTCTCGCCTTCCTCTGCTGGTGACAGTGGATCTCCCCAGCCTCATCTGGGCCACCACAGTTGCTCCCAGCATGAGCGATGTTGAGCTGGCCATGCCCTCCACCGTCCCTGTGCCCCCCCAGGTCAAACACAACCCTCAATGAAATCAAATTTGAGACCCCTGGTATAGGGGTCCTGCTTGAACAGGAGACTGAATCAGAAGACCTCCAAGGTCCCTTCCAGCTGTTCTGTTCTACTCTACTCTACTCTACTCTACTCTACTCTACTCTACTCTACTC
>BLBF01000025.1:26044301-26061200 GCA_015471245.1 Laticauda colubrina
ATATATATATATATATATATATATATATATATATATATATATATATACTGCACACTGCCCTTTATTTATTTATCCAAGGCTCTTATTATGACTCTCTTCTCCAGCAGCTTCAAAGCCAAGCCTCAAGTGTTGAAATATTGATAAGAGTCCAGGAAAACACCTGTAATAATATTTTTCTGTGCTCTCCCTCCATCTTATCACATTAAAATGTCCTTGAGAAGGAGTGTTTATACATTTCTCCCCAATTCAAATAAAGTACTTTCAAGCCTCTAGTTGGCAGTGTTGCAAGATCTCTTAATACTTTTTTCCCCCCCAGCCAGAAAGAAGAGTAATGTATACAAAACTCAGAGGAAAAGAAAAAAAATCAAAGGGGGCCTCTATCCTAAAGAAAATTAAAAAATCAAAAGAAGCATAAAAATATATATAAGAAAAAAATCAATCTGGTTATTTACAAAGTCACATTAAAGTCCTCAGAAAAAGAAGTAGTAAGGAAAGAATCCAAGCCTCAATTTGACATCACTTTAGAAAACGCCGCTCAAACAATTCCAGTCAAACAAAAATAAAGTCACAGGTTTCTTCTTTGTTCAGGATATCCTTTCAGGTCTCAACCAATTTACAATACAAAAGAGGTTTCTCACCCAACCGACACACACTCGCTCAAGCCACTTTCTTTTCGGAGCTGTCCCGACTTCAGCAGCTTTGGAGGCTGCCTTTCCACCGCCAGCAAAAGGGCTTCTCCCGGATCAAACCAGAGATTTTGCCATATCTCTGGGATCCTGGGACTGTGCCCTTCACAATCCCCGTCTCTACGGGACGGTTTAGGTCCGTTAGGACCGACCAGGGGCGAAAATATCAGCTGCGATCTCAGAGCCCCGAGATCGCAGCTGTAGCACCGAGACGAAGCTCCGCCTTCTTCCTGTACATAATTCTTTATTGCAAACAACAGAAAAAAGTTTGCAATGAAACAATGTAAAAATGCAAGAAAATAAAACAAGGAAAATGACAAAATTGTTTACAGATGCACATATGTGGATGCACACACCCCCTATACAAGAATAATAATAATACAGATAGAATGAGAGCTTAACCAGTGATTTGAAGAATTTATTTTTTAGTTTAAAACCAGAGATCTAATTGGCAGATCATTTAGAAATTTGAACTTCATGTGATTGTATAAATTTCTATCTTTTAAATAAACAAATAAGTCTAACTTTGATTAACGATGAATGTTGGAGCTATAAAATAGTTCAAGTTCTTTTTTACAAGGGTGACAAGGGGTAACAAGAATATATTTGCAATTTAAAAAAAATACTTAGAAAATAGGGTAATGTAGATTATTAAAGGAGGGATAGATACTGATAACTTTTATTAGATCAATATACATTTTTATTTTTATTCTTAAAAGAAAAGTTAAGGTTTATTGAAGAAACTGTAATAATTGAAATGAATGTGAAGATGTTTAAGAATGAGGTCAATATCAGTGATCAGAAATTGAATAGTCAATTTTTTACTTTTTTGAAATTAGAAATAAAATTAAGGGGGGAAAATATGTTGCGGAATCCAAATGAAAAGATGTAATGATTATTATTGTAACTTCTTTAAAATAGTGGTTTATTGGGAATTAAGATGAGGGGATAAAGGTATATTTTAACCACTGAGCTGTCACACTCAAAGCAGTAAAAGGGGGAAAACCTATGCTTGTTTCTTTTTCTTTTGTGTTAAAACTAGTATTAATCTAGAATCTATAGAAAAAATGTGTGATGGAAAGAAAATATGACAGATTAAATAACTACTTAAATTAATAAACTAATACAGACTATTAAAAGGAAGGAGAGACACTAGTAACTTTTTTCTTTTTTTATTAGGAAAACATATATTGTTATCTTTATTTTTAAAATAAATATTAAAGGATTATATTTGAAATAATTGAAATGAAAAGATGTTTGATTGAGATTAATATAAGAGACTAGGATTAATTTGCTTGTTTCTCTCCTTTCTGAAAGTTTGGAATGGAAAAGGTAATAATAGAATTAAGTATGCATACATGAATGTATAACTATTGTCATATTTGTATGTAAAAGTGATGACCCGGAAATATGTTGTCCGCTAAAAAGAGCTTTTTGTTTTTATGTGAAAAATTGAATAAAATTTGTTTTTTTAAAAAAGTTCTTTTTTACAATGCGGACTAGCAATATTGCCTACACAATGGAAAAAACCGAAATGTACAAAATTTCTAGTTTCAAGCACATCTCCCTTTTTAACTCCTTTCCCAAATTCAGGCAGCAGAGTGAAATTAGAACTGATGTATTGATTAATTGTCTGATTCATGTGCCAATAAGGCTAGGATCAAACTCTTTTTAAAATTTAAACAAGGGAATAGGATTATTATGCTCAGTAACTGGTGAATGCTATCATTCAGATTCATTCTGCATTAGAATTATAATAATCATAGAGTAACAGACTTGGAAAGGACCTTGGAGTATCTTCTTAAAATCCTCCAGTGATGGAGCACCCACAACTTCTATTTATTGGATACATCATATCGGCACAGCCAGCGAAAACCAAACTCTAAAGTTTCCCACAGTTACCATGTAATTAAAAGAGAAAAATTTCCCTTCTCAGGTGTCACAGGTCACATTTTCCAATCAAAGCAGGTGGCGGGCGATCACTTCTGCTTCTCCTCCAACTATCACCTGTTGGGATGACCTTGGTTCCAGAGGTGGGATTCAGCCAGCTTGCATGAACTGACATTTTGTGCAGTTCAGAGAATTGGCTCATCCCATCACTGGGTGGCCTCATTTCTCCCAGCCACTCTTTATCTCACCTCGTCTACCATGCCTAGAGTCATGCCCACGGCATAGCTGCTGCTGGTTTCTGGTTCCCTTTCTTGCCTCGACCACGTAAGTCCTGCAGCCCAGCTGATCTCTGCCTCATGAGCCTCTCTTCCCTCCATCCCATCTGCCTCCCACCTGCTGCGATCCAGCCTGCTTGCCTGCTTTCACCGTGGCCCGTCATGAGGCACCCATGGCCCAGCCCAACAATCAAGATCAAATGAGGTACTAATACTACTCTATAAAAGCCTTAGTAAGACCACACCTAGAGTACCGCATCCAGTTTGGTCACCATATCATAAAAAAGATGTTGAGACTCTAGAAAAAGTACAGAGAAGAGCAACCAGGATGATGATTAGGGGGCTGGAGACTAAAACATATGAAGAGCGGTTACAGGAACTGGCCATGACTAGTCTTGTGAAGAGAAGGACCAGGGGAGACATGAGAGCAGTCTTCCAATATTTGAGGGGCTGCCACAGGGAGGAAGGGGTCAAGCTATTTTCTAAAGCACCTATAGGCCAGACAAAGAATAATGGATGGAGGCTGAACAAGGAGAGATTTAACCTGGAAATAAGGAGAAACTTTCTGACAGTAAGAACAATCAACCAATGGAACAGCTTGCCCTCAGAAGTTGTGGGAGTGCCATCACTTGAGACTTTCAAGAAGAGATTGGACTACCATCTGTCCAAAATGGTGTAGGGTCTCCTGCTTGGGCAGGGGTTGGACTAGATGACCTTTCAACTCTGATTATCTGTTATCTGTTATCTCTGCCTGCTGACCCTTCCTTCACTGATATCTGGTCCTCGCCCAGCTGCCTCCCCCCCATGGCGTCCATGGCCCAGCTTGCTTGCCAGCCTTCCCCATGGCCTACCACACAGTGCTCATGGTCCAGCTAATCTCTGCCTGGTGAGCCTTGCTTCCCTCGTCCCCCAGCTGCCTCCCATGTGGCCCTGATGCCCAGCCCACTTCCCTTCTTCTATCTCTGCGTGGGCATGTGGCTGACACTTGGCTTCCACTGCCAGAGAAGGTGGTGAAGTGAAGTGGGCGGGCTGCTACTGCCTTTCACTGGGGCACGTGTGGTGAAACAGGGCTCTTCTTTCCCCCTCACCGAGCATGGCAGGGTCAGCCACCTGCTCCCTTTATCAATGCAATTTGGTGGTGGCAGGTGGAGAGGAGGAGGAAGGGTATTCCTGACTCCCGGGCTGACTGGCTTCTTCCCAGAAGATGGGAGAATTCGGACAGACCATAGCAGGGGTGTCAAACTCAAGGCCCGTGGTGCCTCTGGCAACTAAAAGGGGATATGTACGCCCCCTATGCCTAATTTTCATCCTCAATGTCCTTTTGCAACACTCACCCCCCTCTCCACATTTCATTTTCACCTTCCATGGTCACCTGCAACACTGCCAGCTAACACGAGATTGAAACCCAGGCCAAAAATGGAGCAATAACAGGCTGGAAAATGGGCCCCAAACGGATTGAAAACCCCTAAACCGGGCCAAAAAAAAGGCCCAAAATGGACTGAAAATGAGCCATGTGGCCCATTTTCGACTGGCAGAGTGCTGTAGGAGGTATCCATAGCTCAGGATAGAACAGGGAGATTTCTGAGTTTGTCTAGCTATCTTTCATTAGCATGCCACTTCAGGCCATGTGCTTTTCCTCATGTTATGATGTTAATCATAAGACAGTGATCACATATGGCAGGAGGTGGAAGTGGAGAATACAAGAGCACTTCTTTTTTCTAGAACCTGCAGCAAAGTTTGTTGTATCTTCATCATTTGTTCATCAAATTGATCACTCATTTCAAGAAAAAGTGATTCTCCATTGCGTACAATAAAATTATAAAACAGTTAACATATAAAAACAATAATTATTCAGAAAAAAATTAAGTTGCAAATGCAGTCAGTATTGTTCAGTTTTGTTTAGGAAAACTGAAATCCTATTACCTACTTTTGTGGAGTTATGCAAACAATAATTTATTCCAACATTCAATAAGGAAAACATGCTTTTCGAGATTTTTCAAAAACAAAGAAAATGAAAGAAAAAGTACTATTCAATTTTTTGTGGCCAAAATAAGCTGCTTTGAATCTTGTGAGAAACCCTTCTATGAATCTCCATCTCCATTTTTGTAAACCTATTCAGCTAACGCACCAAGAATTTTATGTAACCGATGCTATTTTTAATGCTTTTTTGCTATTTTTAATGTTTAACCTTCTTCCCAGTCAAGTTTAATTTTGGACCCATCAAAATGGATAGTAGCCCTTGAAGTCCTATCACAAGTTGAGCTGTAAGAACTTCTTTGTTGCTGGTTTAAATTACTTATAACGTACATCTGAGGAAGTAATTATTTTGCTACCTTGTTAGGTTGGATATAATGTATATGAAGATGATCTGTATAGATATAATACCATGTTTAGGACCTGGGCCTAGTTACTGCAGATCTCAATCCCCTGAAGGGTCAGGGGAGATTCTCTGGTGTTTCTCTGACATCCCTAGAAGAGGCCTGATATGTTTGGAGTCTTTGTTTTTCCATGGTATCAGTAAGAATCGGAAAACAGTCAAAACAATCTTTAGATTTATTTTAAAGATTTGGGAAATGGAAAAGTAGACTGTCTTGAAGTGCCCTGTAAGCCTTTTTGTCATTTTTGCTTGAAAATTACTTTTCTTTCTTTTAAAATGAATTGTATGAATTTTGAATAAAGATACAATATGAAAGTACTTGTAAATGTATATGATTTCATGTTTATTCACCAGCAGTTATTGTTATATTTTATCACTGCAATGATTATAGCAGGGTTTACTAGATATCAAAATAGCTATTTCGTATTCTTTCTGCATTCATATTCAGATGAATGCATTTTCACTACAAATCTTATTTATACACAGCATATTCAGAATTGTTTTCATTTGAAGAGTAGCAAGTTTAAGGTCTTGGAGGCTGATGATTAAACTTGTTACTTTTGTAAATGAAAACTAAGAATAATATTTAAAATACACAATATATTTGCTACATCACAAATAATATTTAAGTAAATTTCACTTGTAATTTTTAATAAAAGTAAACAGTTATAAGAGATTGATGCTCTATCTCCCTTCTATATAGTATACCAGAAGCATATAGATATATCTTAAAAGTCAACTTTAAATCAATTAAGCATAAGCCAGACAAAATTTAAATTTATTAAAATATTTATCAACTGCTGTTTTTAATGTAGTATGCCATTCAAATCTTTATCGAGTTCATCAGACTTCCATATTTGATAAATAAATGAGACTGGTTGATTCCATTTATAAGGTAACCCAACTTCATTGTGACTCTGGGCAGCATATAATGTTAAACAATTCAATAGTGCTAAGAAAAGAACCAGCAGCATCTGGGGAAAAAATAGCAACTTCTAAACAGCCATAAAAGAATACCACAGAAGAAATGTGATAGCACCTTTTCTGACTAATATTTTTTTTTTCTATTAAGAGTCAAAGGTTTTTCTGAGCTGTGAACATTTCACCAGATATATCAGTGGTTTTATATTTTTCACATGGCATTTGGGGCAATTTTTGACTCTTTTGGTAAGGATTGCCTTCAAAGCTGTGGCGGGGTTCAAATTTTTTTATTACCGATTCTGTGGGCATGGCTTGGGGAAGGATACTGTAAAATCTCCAGTCAGAGGTGGTATTTGCCGGTTCTCCAAACTATTCAAAATTTCCACTACTTGTTCTCCTGAACTGATCAGAACCTGCTGAATACCACCTCTGCTTCAAAAGAGAACAAGTCTGAATCTGTCACACTCATGTCTTTCTACTTTTTGACTTAAGACACTCTTTTTCTCGGATAATAGCAAATAGAACATAGACCATAGAATGATAAGAGTTGGCAGGGAACTTGGAGGTCTTCAGTCCAACTCCTTGCTCGAGCAGGAGACCCTATATCATTTCAGGAAAGTGGTCATTCAGTCTCTTTGAAAGCTTTCAGAGTACTCACAATATCTGAATGCAAGCTATTCCATTGGTTAATTGCTCTCACTGAAACTTCTCCTTAGTTCTAGGTTGCTTCTCTGCTTGGTTAGTTTTTAACCATTGTTTCTTGCCTTGCCTTTTGGTGCTTTGGAAAATAGTTTGTACCCTCATCTTTGTAGGAGCATCTCAAATATTGGAACAGTCCTTCTTTTCATTAGACTAGATGTACCCAATTTTCATAACCATTCTTTGTATATTTTAGCTTCCAGCTCCCTAATCATTTTTGTTACTCTTCTCTGCACTCTTTCCAGAGTCTCAATGTATTTTTGTATTGTGACCAGAACTGGATGCAGTATTCAGTTGGTCTTACTAAGGCTTTGTAAAGTGGTACTAGAACTTCATGTGCTCTTGATTCCATCCCTTTATTAATGGAGCCTAGGATGTTATTGGCTTTTTCAGCTGCTGCCACATTGTTGACTCAAATTTAAGTGATTGTCCTAAAGATTCCTAGATCCTTTAATCTTTCTCCGATCTCACATCATCTTTCTCATGATCAAGTATAAAATTGAATTTGTTGTTCTTTTATCCACATTGTACTGGAGGCATATTCAATTTGTAATACTATTCTTCTTTTATTAGTACTGTTTCTAATTCATTTCAATTATGTTTTCTAAGTTTATAATTTTATCATTTGTCTGTGTTATATCTCAATCTGCTAACTAGTAAAGTATGTGTGTCTCTATGTGTGCATATTTAAATTTCTTGAGGAACAGAAAAATATAGTAACTTGTTTCTTCTTGTTTAACTGACACAGATTGTTTTGTATTTGTTTCCCAAGAATGAATAGATAATTGAAAATGCAGCAATGTGTATTTGTGTGTGGATGGTGTGTGTGAATTTAATTAATATTCAATTCTAGATTAATTTTGGAAATGAATTAGTTTAAATGGGAAACACAGAAAGAAACTAGCATATGTATGTATGCATGTTTGCTGGTACAATTTATAACCAATAAGATAAAGTTACAAGAGAGATGCTGAACAGTTTATCAGCAAACTATCCAGAGATTCTGTGGCAACCCAGCAAACTTGACAGAAGTAATGCTTCTTTTCATTTTCAAAATGATTATATTTGTGCAGAGTTAACAAATTAATCTGTGCTTTGAGCTTATTGCCTGAAAGAACTTAATTTGAGGATGTAGGCATTCCTCTCAACTTGACCAAAGTGAGAAGAATCATATTTTACAGTTGCATTACTAAAAATGGAACTAAATGGTAGACTTGCTCTAGAGCAAGGATCTGCAACCTTAAATACTCAAAGAGCCATTTGGACCCATTTCTCACAGAAAACACTTGGGAGCCACAAAACCTGGGTGGGTGAGCCAACTCAACATCACTCCCATCCAGCCATGCCTACCCAGGTTTTGTGACCTCCGGTGTTTTCTGTGGGAAATGGGTCTCTCTTTCTCCCTCCCTCCTCCTTCCCTCTCATTTCTGTTTTTCTTTCTTTTTCCTCTCCCTTTCTTTCTTCTTTCTTTCTCTTTCTTTCTTTCTTTCTTTCTTTCTTTCTTTCTTTCTTTCTTTCTTTCTTTCTTTATCTTTCTTTCTCTTTCTCCCCCCTTCTCTCTCATTTGTTTCCCTCTTTTCCGTCTCTCTCTTTCTCTCCCTCTAGCTCTCTCATTTCTCTCTCCTTCTCTCTCCTCCCTCTCTCATTTGTTTCTCTTTTTCCTCTCATTCTCTCCCTTCATCATTTTATCATTTCTCGCTCTTTCTCTCACTGTTTTTCTCTCTCATTTCTCTTTCCCCCTCTCTCTCCCCTTCTCTCTCTCATTTGTTTATCTCTCTTTCCTCTCTTTCATTCTCTCCCTTCATCATTTTCTCATTTCTCTCTCTCTTTTTCTCCCCCTTTCTCTCTCTCATTTCTCTCTCCCCTTCTCTGTATCTCTCTATAACTTTCTCTACCCCTCTCTCTGTATCTCTGTCTCTCTCGCTATTTCCCCCCTCTCTCTGTATGTCTCTCTCTCTCCCTCTCCCTCTCTATATTCCCCTCTCTCTCCCCCTCTCTTTCTGTATCTCTCTATGTCTCTGTGTGTGTATCCCCCTCTCTGTCTCCGTATTTATCTGTCTGTCTGTCTCTGTGTGTCTGTGACTCTTCTCTTTCTCTCTCTCTCAGAAAGCTGAGGCTGGGCCAAGGCAGCGAGCTCTTGGGGCTCTTTGCTACTCCTTTTCTTTCTTCTTGGCTACTTTTTGGAAATCTGGGTTGGCTGAAGAACAAGTGAAAGATACAGAGATACAGACACAGAGAGAGACTGGGGGCTGGAGACTGGCTGATGGGTGAGCATCTTTGGTGAGGGTGCTCCAGCTTTATCTCAGCTTGACCTCTGGGGTGAGCGTGCAAGGTTCGGCAGGGCCAGTTCCTTTTTCCCACTGCCCTGAGCTTCTTTACTCCTTCAGCGGAGTGGTGCTGCTACCAGCTTTCATTGAAAAGCATCTGCTGAGTGGTGAAAGTCCCCCATGCAAGTTTTAAAGCCACAGATGGGTGCTGTGGGCCTGTTCTCCTTTCTGTCATCACCTCCTCCTGGATCCCATTCCCACCCCTTGTGTTAGCGATGCCGGCATTGGTTGTGGCCAGATTGGGCCAATATCTCGGGGTAGAGAGCAGGTTGTGCATCTCCCCAAGTGACCGAGGCACTCTCAGCATTAACAAGGGCTGGAAGAAGCTCCAGCAAGAATGAGACACCAGAGAATCAGCCCCAGCTGCTTCTCCATCCCCTGCTGTCACCCATACTTTCTTAGGCCAGGTGAAGAGGGACTGGGAGGGGAGGACGAGGGGCAGGGCCAGGCAGTGGTGGGATCACTTGACAGGGAATCATAGCAGAGGGCCCAAAGAGCTGCATGTGGCTTGGAACCATGGGTTGCCGACATCCGCTCTAGTGGGTGAGTAGATTTGAAGAAGAATAACATGCATAATATGGTGAGATTTAAAATGCAATTCTTATCTTTGAATTTTCAGATCAGATTGTTGAAGTAGATTAGGTGGATTCAATTCAGGTTTTTGAACCAAATCAGGAAAATGTATGTCACAGCTGTCATTCTGCTGCTGCTTTGCATTTTGTCAGTCTGACATAGCAATGGTGGGAGGAGAGAGGGGTTAGAGTGTGGGTGATTTGGAAGGGATTGGGTTTGAAGTGGAGCTGGACCTAATGTCAGAAGCACCAATAAAGTACAAAGTCAACAAAAGGAATGCAGTGAAGAGAAATGTGAAAACACAGGGTCTATTTCCACAATAGCTTGAGAATCTTCAATTGGATAGTGACTGATTATGGAGGGGAGGGGAAGGAGAAAAGGAAAATTAATTGCAGCATTTTTGCACCTAGCTGACAGGTTTTGCCTGTTCTAATCTTTATTGCATACACTTGGAAAAAGAAATGAATCAGGAATTTTTCTTTGCTGAGTAGTTTAAATGGGATAGATAACATAAAGCAGAATTTGCAGTAACCTACCCAGAGAAATCATTTGCTTAACCAAGAAGGTTAAGCAAATGATGTCTGCCTCAGGGAAGGAGTCAGAACAGAGGAAGAAGACTGGAGCCTGAAATTCCAAGGACCAAACAGGGTCCAGGCAGCCCCCGTAACCAGTGCTCATCCAAAGGCTGCAGGGGAATGGCCTGAGAATGCCACAGCCATTCTGGAGGAGCAGCCAGGATAAATACCATGTGGGTCAAAGGGTTGATAATCCTGAGGAGTTAGATCCCTGGGAGAAGTAGAAAATCCTCCCCCAGAGGTGAATGTGGTGAGAGGAGACAACTGGAAGGCCTGACACCCTATTGGATAGAAGAGGATTCAGCCAACTGGAGAACTCCAAGTTTAATCTTCAATTCAGCAAAAGGACAGCTAAGAGAGGGATCCAGGAACTGGAAGTGTTGATGTGTTTAGCTCCCTACTGTGCCTGCAACCCCTCTGATGGCTCCACTGGCTCTGCAAGCCCCTCCAGTAGCCACCATCTCTGCAGCTGCCTCACCAATGGCTGACCTGCTAGCACAGGCCCCACCCCTGTGTCTGAAGGATTGCCATCTACAACTCCTGACCTCGAGTTTGATATGAAACCAAAACAGCTGGCCCATTTCCTAGCTCTGACATTACGTGGAATGCTATGGGGCCACATATCCAGATGATGTCACCTGCATTGTGTATGTGGCCCCAAAACAAGATGGAGATGTGGTAGTATGGCTGGTGATGACACACCTGAACTGCGACATTTCAGTGCCTTCATGTGGTCCCTATGGAGACAGTTTGTAGATCCATACACAACCAATGAGCTGAAACCCACATTTGAAATATCTGGCTTGGGAAGCAGTTCATGACAGAGTGTATCAAGGACTTCTGCAGGGTAGGCTGCTGATTGGGAGAGAAGTCCAACACCTGTTGATAATCCACTTTTGAGAGAGTTGAACAAAGAATTGTACCACATTTGTTTGTCCCTAGAGACTGCACAAAACCTCCATATATGATACTTACTGGCCAGTGAGGTGGAAATCGACCTAGCCAAATTCCACAAATGCACAGGGAAAGACTGCCATGGGCACCCCAATCCCAAAAAGGAGGAGAAGGGTGCATCTTCCCCAAAGAACTCCCAACCCCAAGGAAGCGCAACTGCATGTTTTTGCTGCAGCAAAGGACATCAACCAGATGAATTCCCAGTCCCACACTCAGTTGGGGCCACCCTCTGGACACACGAAAAAAGGGGAAGTCTCAACCAAAGTAAAAGAAGGGGAAGTCTCAACCAAAGTAAAAGAAGGGGACAGAAAAGGGTCATAGAGTTCTCACCACTGGCTGTCCTCGAGAACAATAGTGAGGGAGAAGACAACCCTATGGTAAATGATGTCATCATCCTTGTAATTGCCATGGTTGAAATAATGGTGAAATCCTTGAGTCACAAGAGCTTTTTAATGGCCCTATTAGACTCTGGATGCACCTGATGCCTAATCAGTCTCTGCATGGTAGGGAAATTAGGGATTATGTTAAGAGAACTGAAGATCCACATAGCTTTTTTTCTTGTTGGACAGGTGCATAACAGATGGAGTGCCAGACACATTCCTGACTGAGGGTATGGAGCTGAAGATAGGGATCCATGTAAAAGACAACCAATTCATCACAACTCCAGGGCTGACCAAAATACATGGTCTTGGGTCTCATTTAGCTGAAAAAAATGGAAACCCTCTATTGACTGGAAACATGACCAGCTAAAAGTGTGAAAGAAACTCTCCAACCCAGAGGCAGTTGTAAAAGTAGTGAAAATCCACCAAGTGCCTATAATTAAGAAAGTGAAAGTGGAGGGTGCAAGGACCACCCAACCAGGGGAGGGGCTGAAGTAGGTGATCCCCAGAGAATGCAGAGACTAAGCTGACGAGCTCAGAGAAAAGGACTCAGACATACTTCTGCCCCACCACCTCATGGATTATGTAATCAAAATCTTCTTGGGGACTAAGCTACTGAAGCCCAAACTGTACTCGATGATGTCCTGAGGCTTAGAGGAACTTAGGGAATTTGTGGACAAAAATCTAACCAAGAGCTTCATTCATTCAACCAGCCAAGTCACGAAGAGCTGCCCCTGTCTTATTCCGAGAGAAAAAGGATGGCTCTCTTCGATTGTATGTAAATTACCGGGGGCTCAATGGAATTTGTGTACAGAATGTGTAACCACTACATGTTGTGCCCCTTGGCAAATAAAATCCCCCCCCCACAAATTTGGACTTAAAGGAAGCCTACTTCAGAGTGAAAATAAGGAGCCCCCACAATATTCATGCAGTTAATAAATGCAGTGTTGCATGATCATCTTTATAAAGGGGTGTTGGTGTCATTAGATGACATCCTGAGCTATACTGAAACTATAAAGGAACAAGTTATGTTAGTGCAAGCAGTGCTCAAATTGGTCCAAGTACAAATTTTACAAAACTAAACTGGATTATTTGAGTTATCTGATGTCCCAGGAAGGCATAGAAATAGATCCAGAAAAAGTATGTGCAATTCTGGTATGGAAGGCTCCCCACATGAAGAAGCAACCGCAGAGCTTCCTTTAATTCATGAACCTCAATGGGCAATTCATCCCTGCTTTTTCCCAGATTGCACGGCCGATTACAAACATGTTAAAAACAAAAGGGCTCTAAGGGCTCTAATCCCAAAGCCAGTCAACTCCCCAAGATGCTTTTGAGAAGTGAAAGTGTTTAATTGCAGCAGAGCCAGTGTCAAGGCACCTTGATCCAGAAAAAACATTTCATAACTCAGGCTGATGCCAGTGTTGTGGCATGGAAAATCAGACGTATCTAGTTCATTTTAACAATTTGGTTATTCTTCAACTTACCAGTACTTGTTTAATGAACATTTGAATTTACACTAGATTTTTAAAGAGCTACTTACAACCAGTCCTCAAAGTTACAACTGCTGCCCCTGCTCCTATGATCATATGATCATCTTTTGTGGACTTTGCAACCAATTCGCATTTATGACCAGTTGCAGCATCCCTCAGTTGCACCCAGATTCACCTGCATAAGCAACCTGATAAAATCATTGACTAATAAGGAACTTCCCAAGAGAAGAAAACTTCCTTGCATCTTCTGCCATGTGTAAAAAAAAAACCCTTGGCCATTAAGGATTGAGACATATTTTAATCTAATAATTAATACACAAAGCACTGACATTCTTCTTCAAAAGAGTAACTGGTAATAAAAATGAAAAGCATGTATAATTAATTCCATTATTCTCATATTATCTATCAGTGCAGTTACCCAGTGGGGTAGTTTTTCAATTCCACTGTCTTTGTCATGGCTTTTGTGGATGCTCTGAGTTTATTTACATATGCTATGACTCCTATGATGCTTCATAATACTAATAGATAACCTTTAAGATGGTCATATAACCTCATACTAACCAATCTCACCCTCAAGAGGCTTGAAATCAAGTAGGCATACAGGACATTTAATGTAACAGAAGTTTAATTGGCAATCCAGAAGACCTGTTTGTGATTTATAGCTTGATTAGAGGACACATGTTCATGCTCTGCCAACAAAGCTGGCTGAATTTCAATCCACAGATGGTACATTACCCTGGACAGATGGCTGCCTCTATCCTGCTGCATTCCCAAACCATCCACTTGACACAGTGGTGACCCAATTCATTGGATAATAAAGAAAAAAAATGTAGTGTTAGTTTGGTCCAGCTGAACCCCCAGGCATGTAAAAATGAGGAAGGAACCATAACCATTTACAAGAGATAACAATATGTAATGCTTTTACTTTCTTCAAACGTTGCAATACTTCATCTGGGTTTCACATGCCTGTTTAGGCACCTTTTTGGAAAAAAATATTGCAATATAGTTTCACACATAGTGTGTTGTTATTCTTATTATTGCTACTATCTCATTCTCAAACTACATGTTCATGGTTGATATCCATTGTGGCTGTTGGAAGGGAAAAAACAGAAAGTAAGGCTTCTTTTAGCACATAGGATTGTAGTCTTTGGAGGAAAAGTTCACAGCAACTTCTCATATCTGTGAGATCGGTAGAGCACTCTTCAGAAGTTCACTTGTGATATTATGTCTCTGAGTAAAGTTTTAAATCCAGTATGTTTATACTGATGATAATGGCTGCTGCTTAAATACTAAAAGAATAATCTGAGGCAAATGACTATCAAAGAATGTGGTTATGTAAAGCACTCTTGCTTTCCATCTGTCTGTCAACAGGCTAGTGATAAAAACAAAATGGAAAGGGATCAAATCTGATGTGGGAGAAGGTGACATAAGAAACGTTGTAATGGGGAACAGTTGGCCCTTTAAATCATGAGCTTTGCATGCTGAGAAGGATTACCAGGCACTTGAGAGCCAATAAAGGAAAAAAGAAATAGGGGGTTGATGGGTTTGGGAGAATAAGAAGGAATTTTGGAGAAGATGGAAAGTTGGCCAACATCCTGGATGAAAAGGTTATCTCAGGCAAGTGTAGAAATTGTGTTGTATGGCTATAATTTGAACTGCATTAGGATTTTAATTTTGTATTATAGCTCTTTTTACTCGTATATTGTATGTGGGAATTTATCAACTTTTGGTACCCTTTAAAAACAGTGAAGTTTTGGTGTTCTACTAGCTAGTTGTTTGCTTGTAGATGCTTTATTGCCCAGCTAGATAACATGTATTGGAACACCTTAGAAAAACTGTTTTTTTTTAAAAAAAAATCTGCAATCGTCCTTTTAGCATCTGCCTAAGCTTGACTGAGCTATTGTCCATCCAGAGTTTTGTTTGATAACCCTTCCCTTAGATTAGCCAGACATGGAATGAAATGAGGATTTCTCTATCAGCCCTCCCCTGATATTCCAGTGGGCTAATGTGAAGGGTCTAGGACAGTGGTTCCCAAACTTTTTCAGTCCACCACGCCCTTGGTGCTACAAACTCATCCTCAATTCCCCCCCCCCAGGGGTGGGATTCAAATTTCTGTGGGCATGGCCTAATTTGAGGGTGTGGTTTGCTGGTCACATGACTGGGTGGGTGTGCTTTGGTGACTGGGAAACCAAATACAAGTGGTCCTCAATTAATGGCCGGTTGCTTAGCAAGTGTTCTAATTTATGACTGGCCTCCCTAGAACTACTTGACTTGTTTTTGGAGTTTTGACAACCATGCACACACATATACACACAACCCTGCTGGAGCAGGTCATTGGACTAGAATCGGCAAAGCATCTCTGATTAGATTCTAGTAGGGAATAAAATCTAATCAGAGATGCTTTGCTGATTCTTGTGAATTTGTTTTCTTTCTATTTCTTTATTTTATGTTGCTGAATTGCACTGACATGTGTGTCCCTTCTTGTGCACAGCCTAGAAGCTTTTGTGATTCTTTTCAGCAAAAATTACCGATCTCTGGCTTTGCACTATTTTTCAAACGTGCCGGCACTGCTGCGTTCTAGGTGCCGGCCCCGCAGGTCCACCTCATTGAGCCCGCTGCACTGGAGGGACCTGCCCAAGCAAGCCTGAGTGGAGTGGTGCACCAAATCAATGGGGTGAGCCTGAGAGAGGGAAAGAGAGACAGAGAAAAGAAAGAGAGAAAGAGAGAAGGAAGAAAAGAAAGAGAAAAGGGAAAGAAAGAAAAAGGGACAAAGAAAGAAGGGGGATAGAGGGGGGAGGGGAAGTGTGTGTGTGTGTGTGTGTGAGAGAGAGAGAGAGAGAGACCTGATGCATCAGATTGAAATGAGGCCTAGTTTAGAGGCCCTTTTCTACACTGAAACATCTTTGCCAGCATCTTTGCCAGCACATTGAAACTTCTTTGGCTTCTATTAATTAAAGATTTTGTGGACAAAACATGGCCAAGACTATCAGGAAGCTCTCACATTTTGTTGAGGCTTTAAACAGGATCCATTGGACCAGACCTCCACCCTAAAAAATTACTTTCCCCCAATGTATTACAGTGCATATTCTGAAGAAGGCAAAACCAAAATGTATTGGTAAATTACAAGAACACACACAAACACACACACTCCCTTCTAACCCTGCTGGAGCAGGTGATTGGACTAGAATAGATATCTCATTATCTTTCTTCTCCTTCCCTCACTCCTTCTTTATTTCTTTTTCTTTCTGTCCCTTCCTTCCATCCCCCCTCTTTCTTTGTCCCTTTTTCTTTCTTCCCCTTTTCTCTTTCTCTTCTTCCTTCTCTCTCTCTCTCTCTTTCCTCTCTCTTTCCCTCTGTCAGGCTCACCCCATTGACTTCATGCACTGCTCTATTCAGACTTGCTTGGGCAGGTGCCTCCGATGCAAGGGACTCAATGGGGTGGACCTGCGGGACCTCGCCCTGTGGCAGCAGCAGCGGGATGCTTGAAAAGGAGAGCAAAGCTACTCTGGTTTGTTCTCCTTTCTCAACGCTGTGTTTGGGGCGAGGCCACACAGGATCACCCCATTGAGCCCTTTGCACTGGAGCATGCAAGTCAATGGGGTGATCCTGTGGGACCTCACTCCGAATGCAGCAGCGGTGGGGGGATGCTTGAAAAGAGAGCAAAGCCACTCTGGTTTGCCCTCCTTTCCCAATGCTGTGTTTGGGGCAAGGCCCCACAGGATCACCCCATTGAGCCCTTTGCATTGGAGTGT
>BLBF01000025.1:26061210-26074542 GCA_015471245.1 Laticauda colubrina
CAAGTCAATGGGGTGATCCTGTGGGACCTCGTCTTGAACGTGGCGGCGGTGGGATTTTTTCTCACCCCTGAATTGTGCCCTGTGAGGGCCCACCTCCAGCGCCCCCTGCTACCTCTTAGCACCCCCTGCCGGCCCCCTGGCTTCTTAGTGCCCCCTAAGGCATCCCATTGCCCCCCAGGGGGTGGTACCGCCCACTTTGGGAACCACTGGTCTAGGACAACTCACTGTGACTAACTCACCACAGCCAACTTGCCATTGCCAACTCACTGCAAGATAATTCAAGATTGTATTAATGGTTTTATTCAGTTACTTTTATTATTGGAGTCCACATTTTTGTCAAATTTATTGTACCTCTCGTAGTTCTGAATTGACTTTCTTTATTTTATTATTATTGGTCACAATAGGTTCTGTTGAAATTGATTTAACTTTTGTATTTGTTGAATTGTCCTGAGGTGAGTTGCCCATGGCAAGTTGGTCACAGTGAGTTGTCTCATTCCAGAATGTGGAATGTATAAACTTGTAATGAATGGGTGGCAGCAATGTAGAGACCTATTTTTCTAGTTGTTGTTGATCTCTAGACACAGTTTAGCTCAGAGCGAAGGGCTAGTTCAACCTTGAGGATGTCTGCTTAGTAAATATCCAGCTTGAAAATGCACTGGATTCAGGCAGAAATAGTAGAGAAAGAAATATTCAGGAATAAAATCCCCTTACATCCTTATAGACAATGCCTTGGAATGCTGGTGATGCTTTTATTTTAACTCCACCCCCTTTAATGTGCTATTATTAAGGGATTGGAAGGTATACACTTATTATTATTGATAAGAAAGTTGTGTAATTATGGTTTAATACAATGACAAACTAATCCTGCCCAGATCACCCATTAGTTTCTCTACTTGCCCGGGACTAGGATGGACATCCTAAGAAAGAAATGGGAAGGCACGATTTTAAAATAAACCCTATTAATCTAAAAGTTGTGTATACATTTTATTAAAAGATTTACATAACTTTTTGTTCACATTTTACTAAAAGTTTTTCATAATTTTTGCATACGTTTTATTAAAGTTTTATGGAGAACATAAAAACTAACATAAACAAATACAGAGTGAAAAGAAAAAAGCTTCTGATTTCGTTTGCAGCAAATACAAGTACAATTGCAAAATTATTTCCTACTCTATAATTACAAAACAAGTTTTAGTAGTATATACATGTTATTTTAGCCTCTTTCTAAGCCTCTGGCTTCTATCCTTCCTGTAGAATAAAGTTCATGGTATTTTCTAAAAGTTGTAAAGTTCATCCTCTGAGCACTTATAACACAATCTTGATTGTCCATCTGGACCAGACACCTTTTCTTATTCACTCTGTTAAATTGCTTTTGATATTTCCCTTATCATTATAGGTCAATTCATAACTTAACTTTGTTCTTTTATAATCCTCAGTAAATTTTGTTTTCTAAGTTATTCATCTATTTTGTTCCAAGGAATATCACATCTGTTACACAAATTAGAACAATATTGATAAAATGGTTTTTGGTGGTGACATTATCTGTTAATATAGAATCTCCCTTTTTCAAAATAATTTCCTTTTCCCTATAAGGTATTATAGTAAATAATTAAGAGTTGCAAATAAATGTTATTTTACAACACTTTAGAGCCATGATGGCGAACCTATGCCACGCGTGCTGGAAGGGGCACGCAGAGCCATTTCCCCCAGCATGTGAGAGCTCGCCTGGAAGAGCCCCACTGCACATGCATGCATGCCACCGCCACCCAACAGCTGATTGTCAGGTATCTGGCGCATATGGGTGGGGGAGCAGGGGTTCACGGGAGACGTGAGCATGTGCAGAGATGTACAGCACCCATTGGGGTCATGGGTGCATGTGCAAAGATGCACAACACGCAGAGGGATCACACGTACATGCACAAATGGATGGCGAACAGGAGTGATCGCCCATGCAATTATCAGAATGGGAGTCAAAAAAGGTTTGCCACCACTGCTTTAGAGCACATATATCTCCTAAGGTGGAGGAAGAAACTACATTTGCCAATTCATATTTTTCATGTCTTAAATAGAGTAGTCAAAGGATGAGTCTAATTAAAATAAAATAGCTGTTCTGTATTACTCACATGTCTGCAAGGCTATAATTTTATCTTTCTTTTGCCAGATCTCTGATTTAATTTCTAACAAATCAATAGAAAAGAAAATTTGAAACATATGTTTTATGCTTGGCAGTTTTAAAATCATAGTCTTTAGGAATTGAGAGGACACATGATGTTTTTATCATCATTACAAAGCAAGATCACATGCAGCATTCACATTTTTCTCAAATTATAATTTTTACTTGGCAACTATAATTTAAGTAGGTGAGCATTTGGCAAATTGTTGGCTGTGATATGTTCTAGGCTAAGAATTGGTGGTGAAATTGGACTTCTCTTTAAAATGCATTTGGTTGTGAGCTTGAATTGGTAAGGATTAATGCCCAAGAAAGCTTACCCCTTCCACCACCACCCTCTCACATACACACAGTATTTTTATTACCTGAAATCTGGTTCAGTTAAATAGTGCAATATCTAAAGTTGATTTATTTTTGGACATGTATTTCTTTGGTTCTATATAGGTTGCTTTTTATCCTTTCTCCCATTCTGAAGTTTTTAAGGTTAAGGAAACCTCAGAGATTGGAAGCGGATCATATTGATTGAACGTGTTCTGGAAAAATTTCCTTTATGTATCAAATGAGAGCACATTCAATTCTTTCAAATTTTAAAGTTGGATGTGGATAAAGGTCTAAATATCTTCTTTCAACATTTTATGCCTATCTTTTCCTGAACCTGTGTTTGCCATTTTATATTTTCCATAGTGTTTGCCATTTCTGTTGCCTTAGTTTAAAAGTAATAATCTTTGTCAATAGCGGAGTGCCAAGTAGAGCAGTTCCCACAGTTTTGTCTAAATAATAATGGTTGTCTTTTTTTAATATACTGAATGTGACTTCATTCTGAGTGCAATGTATTTTCTATTATTTCTGTTGCATTTTTTAACATTTTTTTTGTGAGAGGCAGTTAGGTCCATATGAGAAGATGTGTACTAGGAATGATGAAGACTGAATTCTAGCTTGCCTTGGTATGAAAGCCAATTGCATGATTATGGCCAGTAATTTTTTTATAAGCCACAGAAAGGCAAACCAATTAAAAAAGTATCACCAGAATTACATGGCAAGTGGGTGGCCATCCAAATTGAAATAATAATTAAAATATTACCAAGCTACTAAGCCAAATTAAAGAAAACTGATAAATTAATATGAAATTATTTGCTATAAATATAGTAGGACATGATACTCTCTTTTACCGGAACCATGCATTAACACAGATGTATACAGCAGCTTACATATACACACCACGTGTTTCCCCAAAAATAAGACTTACCCAAAAACTAATCCCTAGCCTGATTTTTCAGCATAGCCTAGTATATAAGCCCTACTCCAAAAATAAACCCTAGTGAAGAGAGTGGGTATGGCCAGCACAACGAGCATGCACAGGCCAATGGTGTCCAAGCAATAGCTGCAGCCCAAGTGAATTAATTCCCTGTTGAAGCAGGAGGCAGAAGCAGGGGGAGACACATGATCTGGATGCACTATGTGGGCCATGGGAAAGCCAAGAGTCAGTGGGTCGGAGTAGGCAACTGCAGGAGGCTCGTCTTCGTGTCTCTCAACTTGCCTGCCTTCTACCCCATGCCTCTGCTTCTTTCTATTACCAGTGCTGCTGCATGAAGACAAGACTCCCATAGCTGCCCATCTGCTTTGGCCCACCAACTCTTGGCTTTCCCGCTGCCTATGTGGCATGTCTGGATTGCCTGCCACCCCACTGCCCCTCTGTCTCCATCTGCTGCTTGAACAGGGAATCAACTCACCTGTGCTGTGCATGTTGTGCAGCCCCAGATCATCTTGAAATTGTGTTTTCCTGAAAATAAGCCCTCGTGGAGCTTATATTTTTGGGAGCCCCCCCAAAATATATTTGGGAGGAAACACAATAGTATTTGGAAGGCTTAGTAGACTTGAACAGCTAATTCTCTATTGAAATAATTCTATACTTTTCACTAACCTTCAAACTGCATTGGTCCAGGTAGCTTTTCTAACATGGGCTTTATGGTAACTTCTGTAAATAAAGAGGGTTTGTGTTTATATGTCACAATCTAATAGGTACATAGTCCCTGTTTAATGAGATTTACATTCGCTCAAATAAAATTAGCTTGGTAAAAGACAATGCAACATGCTCTAATGTAAATAGGATTGACAGCAGAATTAAATGTTTGTGGAAACAGGGCAATAGATCTATCAGGAACTAATTAGACAGAGAGTTGTGAGGCAGGCCTGAGAGTTAAGTGGGGAAAGCAAGACAGAGAAGAAGGTGTCTAACTGGAGAGAAGCCATGAAGATAGATATTTAAATTAGAAGGTCTTGACAGGCCTTTCCTATGGGAGAGTCTTCTAATCTTAACTGAACCTGTTGATTAAGATAAGTTGAGTGGCAACTTTGAATCCTTACTTTTAAATGCAAATAATATTTTGCTGATCAGGAGTATTTCCTTCTTAACTTTTCTTTGCCAGGCAGTTCATTTAAAGGGAATTTTATAGAGATTAGGAAGTTTCTTAGCATGGAACATCCCAGAGTCTGGATTTAAGGGTAGCACTAAAGCTGGATTTTCATATCTAAATAATTAAAAAAGAAAGATTTTTCCAAATGTGAGAGTTATGATTCAGGTTCTGAAAAATAGTCCATGAGATGCAGGGTAGGAATTGATGTGATAATGTCCCCTTTAGAAAGAAGCCAAACTTCTTGGATGCAACTTCTGGTCCAGGACATATTGAGATAACACTTCTCATCTGAACTTATTTCTTGAGCACTGCTTATATGTCAGGCCAGAACACTGGCATTTTTCTGTGTGAGATTTTCAGGTTCCTGAACAGATGCTTCTGGATTCCACCTTTTTCCTTGCAGATTATCTGATCATAGCAACATGTATATGAATTGATTAAATATCATTACAGAAAAGTACTGTAGCATCTGCCACAAATGTTTTATGCTGGAACATATTTATCTGCCAACTGATTCAGTTGCCTTAGTGTGGCTAAGGAAACTTGTTTGGCCAATGTATTAAAAATAAGTTTTCTGAATATGTTGTTTCCAGATCAGTATACAATAAGAAATATTGTTACCCTTCAGTGTGTCCTTCCCAGAATGTTCTGGTGCAAGTCTTTGAACATTATCATTATAACAATACACAAACAACACAACAAAACAAACAACACAACAAAAGATGGTCCAAAGATGAATATATTACTGAAAGAAAATGTATTTACAAAATAAATACAGTATTAGAAAATATGCACGAGGATTTTTACAAATTTTCTTACATGCTTTGGAAAAGTTGTAGCTTCAAAACTGAAATTGAATTTGTGATGCATGTTGTCCTGCCCTATCTGTTACCTTGTACTGTCATTATCAGATCTTTGATTTAGTTTATGCTCCTTTTATTTTGTAATTTTTTACAGAATTTAACAGAAAACAGTAAGAATTTACTTTTTTTCTTATTTCATTCAAGATATGCTTTTTTAAAAACTGAACCTATATATATATATAAATACTAAAAAGTTGGTATCATATTCTGAATTTTGACCCACTATACGTGCCCCAGATCTCAGGCATGAAAAATAAACATCTTTACTTTTTAATTATCTTTAATTTAAAATCAGATTGCTCACTGAAAGCATCATTAGTGAAACCAAAGCTTAAATATTTTAGATACAGTGCAAAGGTCCCTGGAGAAAACTGTGGTGCTTGAAAAAAATAGAAGGTAATTCAAAAGGAGGCTGACAAGGTGACTAGTTACTATCACCGATGATACAAGGAGGGGATTCTAAGAATCGAAGAAGCAGCTGCTGACAAAATATAGGAGAAATTATATCTGTTGGGTGACAAAGAGTCAGGTGCAATTGAATAACAATTTTAAAATCTCAGCTTTTCCTTTTCAACTGACAACAGTTAGGAAGTGCTTCTACTGCAGAGTACCTTGTAATTAGTAAGATAATCATGACATGATAAATGTTTGTGATTTAACCAGTTTCTAAAATTCTTAATGGAATAATGGAGATTATAGTTTATTAGGATTACTATAATTTTCAAAGGCTACTAATAATGGCAACCATTATAAATCAATCAGTATTTATTATGTTCATCAATTAAGCATTCGTAAAAGTTGCTATGAAGACGCTGACACATTATTTGTTGAATCCATAAAAGAAAGAGCTGTTTCCTTTATTTGGGGGAGGAGGTTGTCTGCTGAGAAATTAAGTTCAATTCAGATTTCATTTTAGTCTTAGTAAAGTTTTTGCTCTATTTTCCTACCTATCAGAATTCTGTTTCAGGAAGATTTGAAGTTAAACTCGCATATTTCAAAAAAGCTTAATGGAAAAGCATTCCAAAGGTCAGAGCTAGTCTTGACTTTAATCAGGAAAGTTGAAATGATACGCATACTTAAGAGTACTTGGAAACAGAAAGTGAAATTATCATTACTTGCTTCTAATTTTATGGGAAAATCTTATATTCACATTGTTGGTTGAATAAAGTTATATAATTCAACAAAAGTTTCAGCTCTAGAATGGGATTCATGGCATATGAATGAATGGAAGATGAAGTAAGCATATGCATGAAGAAATGGTGCTGAGATTGAGACTGGTGTTCAGGTGGAATTTGGAAATAATTAAAATAAATAATACATACCTCTGTGGGAAAGGGGACTATTGAGATTTCCCCCTCCCCAAAAAAAACATGTTGGCTTTACTTTAGAGGGGTTAGTAATACGAAGTTTGTAGCTGCTGTAAATAAGAATGGAAGTTGTTTTTATAAATATATTTTTCATCTTCTTTTCTGTACTTTCTGTTTTCCATTTTTTCTTAGTTTCATCAGTATTTTCTTATGCTTATGTTTTGATGGCTGCTACTTCTCACTGAGGGAGAGGAAAGAAGCCCTGAGTCCAGCAGGAAAGTTGATTCTCTCCACGAACTACAGGGCGCCTCTCTTTCCTTCACTACTCCTATACCCTTTTACAACCAGTTCACCTGAACCAGTCCGAACCAGCTGAATCCCACCTCTGATTAGGGTGTTGGAGGATAAAGCATATGAACAATGGTTACAGGAACTAGGCAAGCCTAGTCTAGTGAAGAGAAGGACCAGGGGAAATACGATAGCTATGTTCCAAGATTTGAAGGGCTGCCACAGAGAAGAAGAGGTCAGGCTACTCTCCAAGGCACCAAGGCCAGACAAGAAAAAATAGATGGAAACTAATCAAGGAGAGAACCAATCTAAAACTGAAGAAAAATTACCTGACGGTGAGAACAATTAATTAGTGGAACAACTTGCCTCTAGAAGTTGTCAATGCTCCAACACTTGAAGTTTTTCAGAAGAGATTTGTCTGAAATGGTATAGTGAAGGGCTGTCAAACTCCTGGCCCCTGGGCCAGATGCATCATGCGCTGGTCACACCCATATCCAGTTTAGTGAAGGAGAAAAAAGTCTCAATATGTCATGTGATGCTGCTGTGATGACATGAGTTTCACACCCTTTGGTATAGAGGTTCCTGCCTGAGTAGGGGATTGGACTAAAAGGCCTCCAGTGTCTTCTAACTCTGTTGTTCTGTTATGTGCCCAACCTGAAAATGCCCCCGGTGGTAAAAAAGTAACATTTGTTGTATTTATACAATCATGTCTTCAATGCCCATTAAATAGTTGCCCTCCATTCAGACAGAAAAAAATAGTGTTTCTTTTGATCATCCCTACTCTTTGTAAAATATCCCCCATCTGGAAATAACACAAACATTGCTTCTGATAAAATCCATTTTTGCTGCAAATTTAATCATGTTTGTTTAAATGATGTGATCAAATATCTGAATGAAATGAAGCAAAAAAAAAATACTGATTTATTTAAAATGTACTCATTTCATTTCTGCACTGAGTTTTCATATATACTTCATCCTGTTCCAATAGAAAGCAAAAACTTCACGGGACTTGTATGAGGCCAAATTGTGGTGGAAAATAGTTTGAAACCCACTGCACCAGTTTCTGTGCAGTTTGAGTTGTTTTCGTCTTCTTTCACCAATTGATAATGTTCTGAGGTCATTTTTTTGCAAATACTCTTCCATTCTGAGGAACAAGGTATACTTTGAGGGTATGTTAGCCAAATGCCTGAATAAGAAAAAGGGCGTTGGTACTTTCCTGATACGCCCATTCTCTGTGAGCTGTGAAAAGCATCCAGAAGTGGGAGGTGCTTCAGTCTCTTCTGGAAAGGATGGGCTTAAAACTCTGTGACGCTTCTCCTCCTCCACAGAACACTTCCCCAGCGTCCCCAATTTTGTGAAGACTGAGTGCCAAAGTCTGGAACTCATCACCTAATCTGGATCTCTGACTGGAACGGAACCCCCCAGACAGAAAGAAAAGGGTGGGGCTGGATGCTCTTCACAGCTCACAGAGAACGGGCATATCAGGTAAGTACCAACGCCCTTTCTCCCATGAGCTGTTCAGAGCATCCAGAAGTGGGACATACCAAAGCTTGGCCTGTCCTTAGGGAAGGACTCTGGATTGAAATCCACTCCTAGACTCTGTGGACCCTCTGCAGGACTCTTCTGCCAAATGAAGCATCAACTGAGGCATAGACATCAATTTTATAATTTCTGACGGTAATTTCTGAATATAATTTCTGAAGGGAGATGGTGAAGCCCAAGTTGCCACTCTGCAAATTTCATCTATTGAAGCCCGTGTGGCCCATGCTGCCACACTCCTTGTTGAGTGGGCTGTAATGCCCTTAGGAACTGATATGGACTGGCATTCATAACTTTTAGCTATGGTGGCTCTCAACCATCTACCGATGGTCGTCAACGACACCATCCTAAAGTGGATGGGTTAAAGGATAGGAATAGAGCCTCAGATTTTTGAAATGTCACCATGTGGTCTAGATAGATGCTTAAGGCCCTTCGAATGTCAAGTTGATGCCACTGATGCTCCAGTCTATGAGATGGTTTCAGAAAAATTTTTAGAAGCATCAACTCCTGCGCTCTGTGGAAGGCTGAATTTACTTTAGGAGTGAACGATGGATCCAATCGGAGAACCACTCTGTCTGCATGAAACATGCACAGGTCCTTATGCACTGACAATGCCGCCAATTTGGAAATCCTCCTTGCTGATGTGATTGCAATTAGGAAGACCACCTTATATGTCAGGAATTTGAGACTAGTTCTTAAAGGCTTGAATGGACCAGTTGTAAGTGCGGTTAACACCTTGTTGAGGTCCCAGGTGGGATAGCGGTGAATCACAGGAGGTTGTAAGTTTGCAGCACCCTTAAGAAAGCTGCAGACATGTGGATAGTGCACTATGTAACGAAGGTCACCCCAGGCTATCGCTGAGGTTAAAGCTGCCACCCGTCTGCATAAAATATTTGGAGATAGGCCCATGGTAAATCCCTCTTGTAAAAAGTCCAATAATTGTCCTATTGATGGGGCAGCTGGCTCGATCTTAGACCCCGGGCACCAGCGACAGAAAGCGGACCACATGACCTCGTATATATGATTTGTTGAGGACCATCTGGATGCTTGAATGGTGGCAATAGCATCCTCTGAAATCTGTTGGGCCCTTAAGCGGCTCCGCTCAACCTCCTTACAGGTAGACTGAGCCATTGTGGGTTTGGGTGAAGTATCTGTCCTTGGGAGAGGGAAACCTTAGACAGTGGAATTTTCCAAGGTTGTTCTCTCGACAGGGCCTGTAAGTGTGAACTACGTTCGCCTGGGCCAGTAAGGGACGATCAATATCAATTCCGCTCGTTCCTCCAATAACTTCTGGATCAACCTGGGTATTACAGGGAGTGGAGTAAATGCAGAAAGAAGTCCAGGAGGCCACTGACATCTCAGGGCATTGACGGCCTCTGCCCCTGAGTCAGGTACCTTGAAATATACCGGGGCAATTAGGCATTGAGAGGAGAGGCAAATAGATTAATCACCGTTTGCCCAAACCTCCGCACTGCTTCCTAGAAGACAGACGGGTGTAGGTGCCACTCTGCCTGATCTATTGTGGCCCTGCTGAGCCTGTCCGCTTGTGTGTTTAAGGCACCTGCTATGTGTTCTGCCTTGAGTGAAAACAGATTGACCTCGGGCCACTTGAACAACCTGGCCGTCTCCAGCATCAGAAGTTTGGAATGGGTACTCCCGTCTGTTTACGTGGGCCTTGATTGTGATATTGTCTGTCAAGATCAGAACGTGGCGTGATTGGAAAAGGGGTAGAAAACTGCATAAGGTGAACTGCTTGCAGCTCCAACAGGTTGATGCTTTGTGATTTTTCAGAAATGGTCCAAATTCCCTATACAGTATGGGATTGGAAGTGAGCTCCCCATCCTACCAGGCTGGCATTGATTGTGATCGTTGCCCTGTAAGGTTCCTTGAAAGGACACCCCTTGTTTATCATTTTTTCCAACCACCAGCAGAGCGATCGGAGAACATTGTGCGATACCTTTATCCAGGCATTGGAAGTGGCTCTTCCGGATCACTGGAAAAGTAGCAGGAACCATTGCAGGTCTCTAGAATGGAATCGAGCCCAAGGCACAATGGAAATACAAGAAATCAGTTTCCCTAACAGCTGAGATAGCACTGCCAGGGAAACCCTCTTTAAGGCTCTGATCTCTCTGGCCAAAGACTGGATACTGTTTAACCTGTCCTGAGAAAGAAGGACCTTGCCCTCCACGGTGTCTATCATTGCCCCAAAATGAACTAGCCTAGTTGAGGGGATCAAATGGCTTTTATTCCAATTTATGGAAACGCCACGACCCTGAAGGGTCTCCAGACTAATTTTGCTATCAAATTTTGCTTGATGTCTGGAAGATGATAAAATTAAAATATCATCCAGATAAAGCCCCTGTCACATTGCACCAACGGATGGAAAGAGGATGTAAAATGGAGAAAAACACTTGCCATCCTTTGGTTAATGTGATGCTTCCGTTTTGTACTCACTGCATACGTTTTGCTTCCTCTTTATCCGTCCAGCATCCGTCTATTGACGTTTCATCCGCTCAGAGGGTTTTGAGCTGCTCAAAACTTTTCCGTGGAAAATGTATCCAATGCGTCCATTCTGCATCCGCTAGGCATCCATTCTGCATCCGTTACGCACCCGCTATATCCGCTAGGCATCCACTACACATCCATGCAACTCGATCCGCTCCAGCGGTAAATGGACTCTATAAGGAGGAGCTCCAAAATACTGCCAAATAATTTATCTCCCGATACTGGGGCTGATGCCAACTTGCATTTATGCTTGGTATCCGCCTGCCGATGCCTGAGCCATAGCAGTCTCCGTGCTGATATGTGAGATGCTATGGCTCTAGATGGGAATTTGACTGCATTAAATGTGGTATCGGCGGAGAATTCTGCCGCTGCAATAATCTTAGCAATGTCCTGGTGGGCTCTGACATTTGGCGCCGGCAATATATCCCTCAAGTGGAAGAGCCATCGTAGGGAGGACTGTGTAAAAAAGGACACCGCTGTAGCTGCCCTAATGGCCCAGGCATCAGAAACGTGTGCTCTACTGAGTGCCAACTCTGTACTCTTTTCTTCCGGTCTCAGGGCTTCCTTGGCCTTGTTGGGAAACATTGAAGAAGAGGCCAGTG
The DNA here is from genome assembly GCA_015471245.1 of Laticauda colubrina. Classification (NCBI taxonomy): domain Eukaryota; kingdom Metazoa; phylum Chordata; class Lepidosauria; order Squamata; family Elapidae; genus Laticauda; species Laticauda colubrina. The sequence continues at coordinate 26,072,899 of BLBF01000025.1, forward strand.
CCACAATGGGCTCATCCGCCTCCAGAGTTTTGAGAAAATTTGAAACCTCTGGTGCAAAATTATAATATCGTTTATCATACCCTGTTGGGGCTGGGTATGATGCTGCTGATGCCAATTGATTTTGTAGTAATTCAGCAAACATATGAGGGACAGGAATAGTTTCCACCTCATTAGCCAGTTGTGAGAATATTAGATCCTCCGATTTGTCCTGAGACCCTGTTGACAATGGACGAGGGTTTGATGTGTCGAGTTTAGCAGTGTTCTTTGCCTTGAACAGTAAGGATTTAAAGAGGTGCGGGCGAAAAAGGCCAGAAAAGGTAGTTTGGTCCAGAATTAGGCCTTCGTCGTCCAACAATCCTCGTTCTAGTGGGTCAGCCTCTGACAACCCCAAGTCCATCTGATGGATCGACCCCACCTCCATGGGAATATCCTGATCCTCAAATTCCACCTCCTCCCAAAGCCCCTGGGCTGGTATGTTAGGAATATTGGGGAATACCTGAGTTTGATATGTCTCATATGCGCAAAGGATCAAGCGGACAGGGATCCCGCATCCGAAGTGGCCGAGAAGTGTCTGGTCCTGATGGATTGCTGAACTCCAGCCATAATGCCCCTTTGAATCGCCCTCTCCATCCATTGCCTCATTTCGATTGGAATAGTTTCAGGTAATCCCTCCTCCTGTCTCTGGCCGGCGACCATAGGGGTGAAGGTTGCCTCTGGGATTAGCTGGGCAGTGTGCATTGGAGAAGATGTGCCTATGGGAGGTTGTCCAGAAACAGTCCACCTGGACTGGGTAGATAAGTCCAAGGGCCCCAACAATGGACTTGGGTCCTGATCCAATTGTCGTTTCATAGCCATCTTGTCTGCCTCCCTGGCTTTTTTCTGCAATTGCCTTTCCAAGGGTAGGTGCCATCTATGGACATCCTTATCCACCTCCTTGAATGCCTTTTTGGGGCCCACTGGCTTATCTCAGGACTTATTTGTCTTGGAGCGGAAAGCGTTGTCACCTTCCATTGTGGATGACTGATTCTCTTGCGTCTGACTTTAATTTTTATTTTTAATAATAATAATAATAATAATAATAATAATAATAATAATAATAATAATAATAATATAATATTATATATTATATAATATATATTTAATAATAATAATAATAACAACAACAACAACAACAACAACAACAACAACAATAATTGTACTTTGGGTTGATGCCTGCCCTTGTGGTTGAAAGTAGAATGCTCCTCCACGAGAGTAAGCCTGTATGTATGTAAGTACATATGTATATATATATTTGTTTTCTTAAGTTTTCGTAGGTACTTACATGTATGCTGTTCAGCTTTGTTTGGGTGTTTTCCCACAGATGAACACAATACAGAAGCCTGATGATGGCAGATGAGATTCTGCTGAAACGTTGCTACAACTTTAAAAGCACTAGAATGACATGGGATAATACCCGAAGGAAGCTGAACAGCATATATATATAACAAACAAATATATATATTTGTTTGTTTTCTGAGGTTTTCGCGGGTATTTGCATGTAGATCTTTGGTTATTCGGGTTTTCTCCTGCGTAAAATTGGAAGTATCTAGGCAACGTGTCGATGAAGTCTCATTCATCATCTTCAGGCTTGTTTCTTCAGCTCTG
>BLBF01000025.1:26074942-26128428 GCA_015471245.1 Laticauda colubrina
ACATATACATATACATATACATATACATATACATATACATATACATACATACATACATACATATATATATATTTGTTTTTTTAAGTTATCGCGGGTACTTACATGTGTGCTGTTCAGCTTCCTTCGGGTATTATCCCACGTCATTGTAGTTCTGTTAAAGTTGTAGCAACGTTTCAGCAGAATCTCATCTGCCATCCTCAGGCTTCTGTATACATATATACACACATGCCCATATTCATATGCCTATATCTATTTGTAAAACTGTGCATATGGTGAACAGTATCTAAGGGTCCTTAACAAAGGAAACCCCCAAGCGCTCCAAGCGAGAACTTTCTGGATCCCTGGTCCCCAACAAAGGAAACCAGCTATACAGGATCTGAGATGGATTTCTTCCTGTCAAAACAAAACGTCCCGCTGTTTAAAATGGCACTTGCAGCTTCACTCCAAAGAAATGATCCAAAGGCAATTGCAAGGTAATGCCTTTTTAATGACTAGCCTGTTTATCCAATGTCAGCCAGACAAGGGAGAGCTAAACCCAGGGAGAACGAAGTGGGAAGGTACTGCCCCAGTCTCCAAAAGGGAAACCAGCGGGGAATGGCGCCTGTGATATTTAGACACGAACTTGAGCCAGCCGTTGAAAAAGGCGGGAAGCCAGAATCTCCGCTGCTAATGTCTGAGAAGTCTAACGAGCCGCTGCTGCTGAGGTTCTAACTTGCGAGTTAAATGCTCCTGTCAGATGAAACGGCAAAGCGAACTGAGCTGCAGCTGCGAGTGCTCCACTACGATCGTAGAGAAGACAGTCGGAAAGTTAGATAAGGTAATTGTCTGAGGCAGTCGCCTCAGGCTGCCTGCGGAGTGGCAGGCTCCGCTAGTTACAAAGAAACTGTTTTTAAACTGATCGAGGCAACCTAATAGAGGCACAAGCCTGAAAAAAGCCAAATTAAATGGGGAAGATTTTTGCAAGCGAAATATCCCAAGAGCAAACCTGAATCAGAAAACTATTCCAGTCAGGGTGTACACAACCTCTTACCACGAAGGCTGAGCTAAAACTGGGGATGTTGGGGAGGTGTTCTGTGGAGGAGGAGGAGCGTCTCGGAGTTTTAAGCCCAACCTTTTTAGAAGAGACTGAAGTACCTCCCACTTCTGGATGCTCAGTTCATGGGAGAACTCTAAATTGTACAGAGTGTAATGTACTTCTTCCAGATATAAAATGAGCCCACACAAGATAAAGTAATAAGAAAACCTTTACCTCTAAAAATTCAACTGTTGAAATAACATACAGATAGTCCTCGACTTAGAATAGTTCATTTAGTGACCATTTGAAGTTACAATGGCAATGAAAAAAGTGACTAATAACATAAGGAAATAAGGAAATTAACTTTTATGTTTATCTCTATAATATAGCTTATATGGCCAAAATGATGGCCAAGAAAGTTGTACTGTGTTCAATTGTTTTTAATGTTTATTCAATATTATTTTTAAAAAGTGACTAATGATGATTTTTCATACTTATGACCATTGCAGCATCCCCATGGTCACTTGATTTCCATTCAGATGCTTGATAACTGATTCATATTTATGATGATTGCAATGCTCCAGAGCCATGCGATTCATCTTTTGCAACTTTCTGAGCAAAGTCAATGGCAAACCAAATTCAATGAACAAGAACTGCAGTGATTCACTTAACAACACATAAACGAAGGGAGCCATATTTCTTTTCACAGAACAATACTGGGGCTGCTACCTGGAGTCCAACAGGCTAGATGAAACCACGTTCCAAATTTTTATCGATAAATGACCGCAGCTCTTCTAGCTCCCACGGTATCATTGAGTACAGTTTTGGTTTTGGGAGTTTCACCCCTGGTAAACTTTCAATGCTTCAATATATTGAGCAATTTGGGGGAAGCTCGTCCGAGGCCTTTTCACTGAATACCTCCTTTAAGTCCCAATATTCCTCTGGAATTTTCTCCTCTCCCTTCAGGCTCTTGGTGCCAGCTCAGTAGGATTCTTGAGTTTTGGTTGAGATTGCCCCTCCCCTTCTGGGCATTGGTCACTATGTATGTGCAATTACCCCCTCCTCCAATCAATGGGGGGGTTCCATTTCTGGAGCCAGGGCAACCTCAGTATTAGGGGGCGCTCCATCTCAGGAGCCACAATAAAACACAAAGTCTCTCTATGCTTCCCCATTGTCATTTCTATTGATTCTGCTATGAAATGTGCAGGGCCGCCCCCAATCCATCCAGTTGGCAAAAGGCTATGAGCATTTTTAAAGTCTTTAGCCTTAAACCTATTTTCTCTACTACCTCCGAGCTGATTACGTACCTTGTGCACCCAGAGTCTAACAAGGCCAGCATTTTCCCTTTTGGCTCCCAACGTGGGTACCCTTAATCTCACTGGAATGGTCATATGGCCCTAGTTTGGACTTACCAGTGAGTCGTCTTCCGATTCAGATTCACTCCCTTCAGAAGATGTTGGAGTTCCCAGCTCCTCTCCTTTCGGAGGCGTGATCTCTACAACCTCCTCCACTCTAAGCACTATTTCATGAGGCTTTGATGGGTTTTTTTCAGGTTTTCTTCCTCCTCCTGGTGCCCCCTTTGGCTCTAGCTTGGCACGGCAGTCTGCAGCCCGGTGACCTTCCTTCCCACATCGGAAGCATGCAGTGGTCTTGGGTTTTGCTGCCATTCCTCCCTTTTGAGGTTTTAAGGCTTCTCGAGGGATGGTGGGGGAGGACTTGCTCCGACCAACACCCCTTCGGCATCTGTTTTGGGTCAGATCAATTTCCACCTCTGCTGCCAGCACGTACCATAGCTGCAGCTCACTGGGATCTCTTCTGGCAATGCAGCTTTGATATACATCTTCATTCAACCCATCTTTAAAAGCTTCTATCAGGGCTCCCTGGGACCAGCCTCGAATATGACACGCCAGCTCTCTAAATTCCTGGGTGTAGTCGGCCACTGATTTCCGCCCCGATTTATGGTCTTCATCCTAATTCTGGCCTTACGTTCAGCAAGTGGGTCTTCAAACCTGGCTCACAGCGCAGTCATGAACAGGTCATAATTCATCAGCTGAGGGGCATTATCATTATGCAAAGTCACTATCTACTTTGCAACTGTTCCCTCCAGAGCCCTTGTAACACATCTAACTTTGGCTGCTTCTGAGAAAAAATCCCCTCCATATTCCTCCACATGGCTTCAGACTTGTTCCAGGAAGAATCTTAACTCCTTGGGATCCCCCACCCCATATTTTACTTCCAATGGAGGCACCTTTGGAGTTCTACATCTTCTGGAAATTACTCCCCCTGCTGGGGGGCCCTGGGCTGCTGCTTCTTGTTGCACTAGCCCAGGTTGATTTATGGGGGTGGCTGCTCTGATTCTTCTGGCTGGGGCTGCCTCCCCCTCCTCTCCCTCAAAGCTTTGAACAGTTTGAGGTTCTCCTATAGCTTCATTTAGAAGATGCATGGATTGAATTTGTAGAAAATTCTTTCTTTCCTTCTTTTGCCATGGTTTCTCTCTTCCACGCTGATGGGCAGTGGTCACTCCTGGAGGAGGCTTTTCCTCAGGATTCTCCCACCTGACTCCCAGGGACCATTTGGGTTTTACAGCTGGCTTTTTGCCAAGACTTAATTCTGCTAACAAGTTGGCTTCCCCTGCTGCCTCTAACAGTAGGGAATCTTGTCCTCCAGTCGCTCCCAGGTCTTCTTGGTCGCTGGCTGGATTTGACATTGTGTTCAGACTCCCTCGGAAGAAAATTTATTAATTCTCTGGGTGAGCTGGTAATGTGGAGATTCAGAATAATGTCAGCTGGTGCTCCATTCAGAATCCAAGAAAGAAATACTTAGACTCCATTAAACAGAGGAAAGATATCTTTTACTGGAAATCAAGTGGTAACAACATAAGAATTCTGAATCTGAGAAAATGGGCGCGTAAATCACATATACAAAGTAATGGCAACGTTCCCACCCCCAATAGTTCAATTGGCTCATCCAATTAAAAGTTGTGTATATCATCATGTGGGCATCTCCAGGTGGTGATGAGGCCTCTGCCCGTTGACCTTGACATATTTTGATAAAGAGTTGCAGCTGCGCATAGCATAGTATAGAAACCTAAGCAAGAATCTACCCCCCCCCCAGCTTTTCCAGTTCTGGTTTATAACACCTCCAGCTCACTTCCCATAACCATTCCCCCCTCCTCGCCCTGTTACTAATGACAGCCGAAAGATGCAAAGCAAAGGAAGAAAATCATAGAGGCTGACAGTTACGAATGTAAGTCACCTAACAGTTACTTGGGTTGGAAATATATAAACTGGGATAGAAATTTTAATACTATGTCTTTAAGAGCATGCTAAAACTGTAATTGGATGTGGTTCTGCAAATGGCCATAAGATGGAGCCAGAAACCTGGGTTGTTTAGTCTCAGTGAGTCTCTGTTTCTTCTGTTGGAGAGTGCTGCCATTTCCTCCTAATGATTGTTACTGATTATTGATGTAAGTCTGTTACTGAACTGGTTTTTGATACTGGACTTTGATATATGGATTATCCCTGAATTGAACACTGACTGCTTTACCTATGAATGACTTGGACTGCTTATCTTGGACTGTGCTTAAATGTTTATTGGAAGTAAAAACTTACATTTACTGTACAGTATATCTATATGCTGTGTGTGTATTATTCTTCACTACTCTCACTGCGTCTCCCTATATGCGCTCATTCTCCTAAGGGGGAATTACCTCAACACATTTGCTGTTTATATTTATTGAATAAAAATGGAATAGGCTTTCTTAGTCACATAAGCTACAAAATAATTGTGCTCTGCTTGAAACTAAAAAAAGACATGGGATATCTCCTTTTCAAATCTTGGGCAGAAGGAAATTATAAGACTTCCTCAGTATAATTTTGAGACACTTAGAAATAAAACATGTGACTTGAGCTCTTATCTCCCCAAAATGGCTTATAGTGACCAGAGAACTAGTATGAATTTGCATAAATTCTGAGTATAGAGAATATTTTATCTTTTAAAAATATTTTAAAAATATTTTATTATTTATTGTAATGATGTTTTTAAAAAAATTAAAATTATGAAATTATGATATTTATTTTTAATGCTCAAAAGGTGAAGAGATTTTACTTTCATTTTTCCTAATATTTAATATTCTTAAAATCTATATTAATTTGCCATTCCTGCATATAGGGAGTCAGACTGAGTTAAACTGTAAACTTTACTTTGAGATATAAAAATTGTATCATTTAAACTTCAGATTCAGAACAATATATAAATTCTAATATTTAGAATTTAAGATCAACACAAAAATAGCCTGCTTTGTTAACTTCCAAAATTATACACTTTTTTTTGTACTTTCCCTCTTCGATTCAACTTTAGTGGCAAAAAGTACATTTAAACACATTTGGAAAGTTAGATGTCATGCTGCATATATAGATTACATTTGGAAGGAAAATTGAATCTTTTCTTTTCGCTGTTTACCAAATTAATTACCGTTTTGAGCTTATACTTTCCATCTATTCCCTACCTTAAGGTGACCAAAAACTTCTGTGAGTTTTCAGCAGTTATTTCCAGAGGACTTTCTAGGGGTACAAAAAAGGGAATTGAGGGGTCATATGAAGCCCTAGTCAGTAGGTTGTCATTCCTGATTTAGAACATTGATAATAACAAGTTAAGTAATGGAAAGTCACCTTGATAAAAGTATTAATTTTGTTTAAAATATACCACTGTCTGACCATAGTCCCTAAAGCACCTTGGAACATTCATCAAATGTAATAGAGCCATTAATTATGTGATACTTTAACATTCAAAATAAGAAGAAAAACACAGTTTAAAGGGGAGAAAGCATTTAACACAAGACTACTGGAATGACTTGAGAACAACAGATATCTTTTATTGATAAATAGAAATATAAATCCAGATTTCTCATCTTTCAGTATATTGTTTCAATATCTGGATTTATTTCTTCAGAAGACAGTGCAGGATAGAATTCCGGAAACATGACTACAGTATATAAAGTTGTTTTGGACTTTGTAACAGTAGTCCAATTCTGCCCAAACTGGTTTTCTAGGCTCTCAAGAGATAAGGAAGTACTTCTTTAGCACTTATCTATTCCCATCCATCCATCCTATTTCTATAGTTGCTGATCACATAGAAGAGTGATTCTAGGCAGCCCTTTTAATTGAACTCTATAAGTCCTAGGCCAGTGATGGCTAATCTTTTTAGCACCGACTGCCCAAAATGTGCACACAGATATGCGTGCGCATGTAAATCTCCAAAATGCAATGCGTGCGCATCCCCTGTACATGGGGCCCATCCCCCATGCATGCATGTGCATCCCCTGCATGCCCCCTGCCCCCTGCACATGCACGGCAGAGACCAGCTGGCAGGCGGGAAGTGAATTGGGGCGATGGCTCGCGTGCCATAGGTTCACCATCATGGTCCTAGGCCATTAATATGTAATGTAATGCATTTATTCTCCTGGGGAATATTTTTTTTTAAAAAAAGCAGGACATGTTAAGAAATATCATGAAAAACATCATACCCTCATTGGGTGCCCAGAAAATGACTCCTACAAAGATTTGTATGGATAAGAAATTTGAGGTGACAGTTTTAATTTAGCTTGTGAAAGAGCTCTGTGTATTTCTGATCTAGTAAGCAATATATTTGGTCTTTTGGCCCCTCAGCCACATCAAGGATAACTTTTCATCTGTTGTTTCCCCCCCTCCATGTTATTTCTGCTACCCCTTCCCCCTCAAGTGATAGATAACACTGTCTTATCAAGGTCAGTCAGAAAGGGTCTTTTTACATATCTCATAAATTTGAACCAGGTGCCACTGATGTGAGATTAATGTAATGGCAGCTCAGCAAGCGCTCAGGCTTGTCTTAATTATGCTAAGGTTGCCGGTTCACTGTTTCTCTTCATCTGTCTTTTGCTTTAGGGAACACTAAACACTATGTCATTATTGTCGGTTCCACAACACTGGCCATTTGCATTTACAAAGTCATCAGCTAGCTTATGATCTAGCTTTTCTAAGAAATTAAATAAATAGAAAAAACCCAAAATGAAATAGGGGCTGGTGAAAAAGAGACATACAGCAGTTCATGAGATTTGAATCTTGCTTGATCCAGAGAAAAACACCTAAAGGTATAATAGTTATTTTTTTCCCAGCAAAACTTCCTATATCGCTTCCAGGTTTTTCTGAAAAGTTACAAAATAATGACTACATATCAGTTTTGGTTTCTTTCCATTGAGAATTGACTGAGCATCTTCAATCCTTTCTTGAGATATCTCTCTGGAAAATTAAGAAATCATATACAGAGTGACATTTATAGGGAGGTGAGCTCAACTTGTAATACAAGGTGAAATGTCACTTTATAAGAATGTGCTTAGGTAGTAGATTAACAATGGATGCAGTGATACTGATATGGATATATGGGCAGATAATGGGCAGATAATGTTCTTAAAAGTCTAGTCATACGAGAAAAAAAAGGGATGACTGAGACTTGTCTAATTGGTTTTGTTTTGTTTTGAATGGGTAGTTTTATGATATGCAAACTGGAAGGATGGAAAGAAATTAAAACTATCCTTCGAAATATTCTGTGGCTTCTTTTGTACCTGTAGTTGACCATATATCTAATTTAGATTTCTCAAGTTTAGAATCTTGGTTTACAAGTTGGGCATATAGTAAATCATTCCATAATGTTCCACAGTTTGCTATAATTCTGCTCACATTATAATTAATTATAGTTAGATAAATTCTGTTTTGAACCATGTTTTCAAATAAGTGTTCACATTACTAGAAAAATGTATCAACTGAGAGATTTGTACATATAGCCCATTCCTTTGTATCACAGTCACTGTTCCCTTGTATACAGGGAATGTCATACTGCTAAGTTTCATTTTGTACAAAGATATCTGATACAGCCGCAAATACTACAACTCAACAATATCTAGCAAGGCCAGACTCCCATGGGAGAATTGCAGTCTAGCTGCAATCCAATACATTATTACTAAGAGATAGGCAGAAACGATTTTTATTCAGGGCAGGGATAGCATGCCATATTTGCAAAGCCTTTGAAAAGTAAATCAGTCTTTCCATTGGATTTGCCTTGGACCAAGCAGGAAGAGCCAACAATACTCTTCTATTATCATGCTGTCTGTCTCAGACCTTCAGTCTGTTTAGAGTTGCTTCATGAAGGATGGCAGAATGGCAGCTACTGCCTGCCAGACAGCTATGCTGTTGAAAAATGCAAGAGATCTCAGTTTGCTAACAAAGACAAATGGTCTGATGAAGAGGTAACCAGAATAATGCAATTGTTGTTAGCATTCTACAGATAGATGCTGATTTGTCACAAGATCCTTATATTTTGGATCTCAGCCGAAATTTCTTTATGTTGATATACCCATTGGGAAAAGGGGAAAAAACAATAACACATTAATTTCAGAATGAATTTTAAAATACATCTTAATGTGGAGAAAAAAAATATCCTTGATTGCAGTAGTTTAGCATTAGAGAACTCTTTTTAAAATGTTCCACTTGCATCAGTTTTATACAGCTAGTTTTATCTTTTCCCCATCTAGGCAGCTATAGAGATTGTGGGAGAAAATTAGAACTCGCCTCTTTCAGTATGCCCTAACCTGATACTTGTCATCAGATGTGTCAATTTTAGCACACTGACCATTGTGAGGGCTTCTTTTGTACTGTAGTGTTGGATCTGCATCGAGGAAATATGAGTGCCCATCCCCCCATCATCTAACCTCAAGTGACATTTTAAAAGCGGAACTCAGAACAAAACTGCTTTCAAATTAATTGCATTAATTTGTGTTAATTATATTAATACACATATCAGCTATACATATACATATGTATAATGTGATGTTCTTTAAAAATGTTTTATTTTCTTATATTGCATCATTGTGCATACTTCTGAGCTCCCCAGATAGGAACCATATACAGATAAAGTCAGTATTACTGCCATAGTAATAATAGCACTGCACATTTTATTCCATAGACAGAGTTGAAAAAGTTTCATGGTGAGATTCTGCAGCCTTATCATCTTATGAGCTGTTTTCAACCATGCAAGTTAAATCAATTTTAAAATTTAAATAAAATGAAATGTGAGTAGAGGGGTTGCTCTATATTTTTTTCTAACTTGTAGAGTTTTCCTGTAGCAGGTAGTTATTTTGCTTTAGAGCATAAAGCAAATTATTTTATTTTAGAGCATAAAAGCATCCCATTTCAATGTTGCATTGTGAGCCAAGTGTTATTTAGTTGTTGTCTGCTCTCTTAGAAGCCCCACCCCAGTTTATGGTGGTTTTAAAAAGAGGAGTTTCTTTTTACTTTGTAAAAGAGGAAGTTGTGCTGAAGTAAATGTCATGTCTAGATAAGCTGTGGGAAAAGTTTGGCCACTGTTTCTCAAAGATCTGTTTATTTTTAGGGAAAGATTTCCATCTTGGAAATAATTAATACAAGAGGTAAAACAAAAGTCAAAAATATGACAATGTTTTATTAATTGGGAAATTCTGTGGTGGGCTATATATATCAAAACATTGATTTTTACTCCCCAAAACCTGCAGTAATGCAGTAATACTTTCAAAAACACTGTGGGCCTTAAACAAGTACCCAGTGCACTAGCACAATCCTGAGGATCAGTTGCAACTGAATTATGAGAAAGCCCGGGAACCGTGTTCTGAAAATGCATGGAAATGCTCATCTGCCATCCTTAAATACTTCTGAATGGAACAAGTATCTGCAACTCTCAAATTATTTGAAGTTGAACCCAATTTTGTACCATTAAACCTTATACAATCCACATTTTTATAATTAGCCCATTGAAGTCCCCAATTTAAGACTAGAGACAAACATCCTGACAGCGGATACCAAATTGCTTGATTTCATTAATTTCAACTCTTGTGTAGCCTTATAGCTTATTCCTTTCTTTTTTATTTCTAAAGTTGTTTCATCTACAGCAATTGAGAAATACTGGCTTCATTGATCATTCAGTTCTTTGATTCAAGACTATTAAACATATTCAGTTTGACAATTTGATTGTAAAAATAGGAATTGACTTTGCAGATGTGAAAAGCTTTTGCAGCCTTTAGACATGATATGAGTTGCTTTACTGTATATCTGCAAAGTTTATTTTCATTTCCTTTTAAAATATAATAACTGCTGATCTTGGGTTGATCATTTGATCATTTGACTTAATCAAAAAGAGATGCTCTAAATATTACCTGTTACAAAGATGAAGGCATTTAAGATATTTTATAATGGTGACAGCTACAACCTTCTACAGCTGAAACCCTACATCATCTGCTAGAAGAACCGGTATGCAGGAGAAATCTGTGCATCCTTTCTTTTTTATAATGGCACTTTTATCATTAATTCACTGTAATAATTCCCTATGGAATATATTTAGGCAAGTTAATCTTTCTAATTAGAAAGAACAACCAGCTACCAAAGTTTGGGTCTAGCCCATGCAATTCCCCCAAAACCAGTAACCGTTTTATGTAACAAGAAAGTCATTAAGTGAGAAATAAGCATATTCATTATATGATGTTCAATGAAAATTAATTTACTTTCATTGTAGCTTTGTCCAGTTCTTCATCCTGCTCCCCATCCACTTTTTGAAATGGACTTCCTGGTAGGCCTTTTAAATTAGAAGTGTGGATCTTGACTTGAAAACGCTGGCACATACTCTTGGGTAGCCCTGGCATCTCTAGAATATATCTAAGAGTAATTTCTTCCCTGCAACCCAATGACTTTCCAGAATTTTGTAGTCCAGTTCCTATATTATGCTGGTTGAGATGGAAATTGTAGTCCAAGCTAGAAGAATATATGGTCATTTTCACTGGGACAATATGTCTTGAAATGAAATAGAATAGGTTCAACAACTGAGGTGATTGCAGGGAAGGAAAACAGACCACTGGCTTGGCTCATCACCTTTCAGGCTGCAGTCTGACTAAGAATGTCATGTAATAGGGAAGAAGTTCTCAGTAGCCCAGAGATCCTGCTGTTTAATGGCAGGCCAGTTGCTTATAAAACAGTATTTATTCGGATATCTGGACTTCCAGTGATGAGATATGGGTGAATGGAGGTGCTGAAGCTCGCTCTGGGTTATCTCCTCTTGCTGTGGGAGCGACCCTTAGGGGTGCACGAATCTTATAGAGACGTGTGCCAGTGTGGGGAGACTCAAGTCGTGGGGCAGAAAAGGCAATTCTCATCATGACGTAGAGAAACCCTGTGGAGACTGACAACAAGAGATTGTCAGCAATGGCAGTCCTAAAGCCTTGATCGTTGCATACAAGAGGAAGCGAGTGAATGACAGATTGTGGTGATTGAAGAGTGTGAGTGAAAGAATTTACGATCCTGATTGAGCGTTGAATATTGGAGTCTCTTAGTTGAAGCGACTAAGTCGAAGCGACTAAAAACAGCAGCCAAGGCAGATACGAGTGGTGGCGAAAGTGAAAGGGCTCGTGAGACAGAAGAGGGTAAGAACACAAGTGATTGAACAGAGAAGATGAGAGAATTGGAGGGATCTGAGAGACTGATAATAATTGGGGGAGAATAAAAAGAAGAAGAAAGAAAGAAAGAACAATAATTTAATCTAAGGGAACTTTGAAGGATTTGAATTGTGGACTTTGGAGGAAATTGGAAGGATGAACTTGAGATGAGGGGAGACTTGAAGTAAGGAATTAAATTACAACTTTAAATATTCCATGAACGAAACTGAATAATTTACTAGTCTCCTTTTTGGATTATTGGACTGGAGCTGTGGTAAGTGGAGAAGATTTACTAAAGAAAGAGACTATTTGAATCTAAAAATTGACTTGTTAAACTTTCAAACAAAAGGAGAAACGATGACAGTGGAAAGTGTGGAGAGATAGTGAAATCAGAGATATTACTCAGCAACTCTGTACTTCCGGTACGCTCGGTGAAAGAATTTTGAAGAACTGAACAATTATATTAACACACTTTAAGCTTTTAAATTTGTGGATTGTAACAATTATTTTTTGACACCATCTTAATTGATTTTTGAATGTAGTAAATGTAATTTATATATACTTAATTGATAAATTAGTAATATTGTAGTTTATGTTTGGTTGTAACACATATAAAAAAAAGGGAGGTAATGATTGATTATTTAGGTATAGATATTTGATTATAGCTGTTGATTAGATTGATTTAAATAATTAATTGTGATTAATTGTGATTATCATAGATTAACTAATTATATACCGTATATACTCGCATATAAGCCAACTTTAAAATGCTTTTTTTTTTAAAAAAATTGGGGGTTATACGCGCATAAATCTGATCTCACACAAACGACATGACGACATGACGCCACCTCTCAGATCACGCAATATCATCGATATTACCATTCAGTCACATATACCTACAGCACATTTTTTTTTACTCTGGGAGCCTGCATTTTGCTATTTCTACCACCGGATCATAACACGCTCTGATTGGTTAGTCATTCACATGACTGCTTTCGTGTTTGCGATCGTCACATGCAACTTTGTGTCCAGTTTCTTTGCATTTGTAGTGGTAAAATTCATTAAAATATACCCATGTCTGATGTTAAAAGATTTGGGGCTCTGCTTATATGTGAGTTTTTGCAAAATTCCTCATTTTGGGGCAGTTTTTTAAGGGTTGGCTTATATACGAGATAGGCTTATATGCGAGTATATACGGTAGTAAGGTTGATATATCTACATTTAGATTTGTAAGTATTTGAAATAGTATTTTATAGCACAATTTTGAGATTTGGGATTCTATAGTATTTATAGATATACAGGTTAATATTATTTAGATTTAAATAGAGAAATTTGATATAAAGAATTACAAATCCAGATATTTGATTTAGAAATTAGCTATAAAAGTGTTCTGGAATATGTATGTATGTATGTATGTATGTATGTATGTCTGTCTGTCTGTATGTATGTATGTATGTATGTATGTATGTATGTATGCTGTTCAGCTTCCTTCGGGTATTATCCCACATCATTGTAATTGTGCTTTTAAAGTTGTAGCAACATTTCGGCAGAATCTCATCTGTCATCATCAGGCTTCTGTATCGATACAGAGTAATGTATTCTGTATTCAATACAGAAGCCTGATGATGGCAGATGAGATTCTGCAGAAACGTTGCTACAACTTTAAAAGCACAACTACAATGACGTGGGATAATACCCGAAGGAAGCTGAATAGCATATATGTAAGTACCCGTGAAAACTTTTATATATATATATATGCTGTTTAGCTTCCTTCTGGTATTATCCCACGTCATTGTAGTTCTGTTAAAGTTGTAGCAACGTTTCAGCAGAATCTCATCTGCCATCCTCAGGCTTCTGTATAGAGTTAGTTCCTGGTTTCAAATTTGAGGCTGGTCCATTGTGATTGGTTGGGAGCCTAGATCTGTATTCATTGGACTTGGAGTTTGATTGATTGGTGTTTCTGGTTTCTTCTGTCTGTTTTGTGGCTTTGATTGGCTGGCAACACTCTGTTCTTGTGTTGGAGGCTTTCAGTGCAGCTTGGCTCCGTGTGAAGGGACGGCTGCTCTTCATTAGCAAGCTGGGTTTCACCTGGGTGCCTGGTGGGGGGGTGTTTGGGTTGGAGCTATCAGAGGGAGTCTGTTTTTGCCCAGGTGTTTGCCTGGCTTGTGGCATGGAGATCTTTCTATTTGAGAGTGCAGGCTTCCAAATGATTGGCAGTCTGGTGGAATCATCTCTTCTATTCATGCTGCCAGGTCTTTTTTCAATCTCTATGGCTTCTCTGATGATTCTGTGGCTGGGGTTTTCTATAGTGGCTAGGGTTTTAGTGCCATTGAAGTTGATGTTGTGACCTGTGGTTTTCATGTGTTGGACTAGTGAGGAGGTGTGTTCCAGCTTTTTTACTGCATTTTTGTGTTCATCTAGGCGGGTACTTATTCTTCTATTGGTCTGTCCAATGTATGTGGCCGGGCATGATGTACAGGGAATTTCGTATATGCCTTGGTTTTCCAGGTCAATTTTGTCTTTGGGGTTCCTCAGGATGGCTGATCTTCTTGTAAGTTTCGACGTGGTTTCACTATTCACTCAAGTCCCAATAAAAGAAACTCTTGAAATCATCAAAAATAAATACCAACCAGCTAAAGACCTCATGGAACTAACAGAACACTGCCTAACCAACACATATTTCATATACAAAGGACAAAGATACAAGCAAATTGAAGGAGCCCCTATGGGATCACCACTGTCACCCGTCATTACAAACCTGTTCATGGAAGAATTCGAATCCAGAGCCCTGGCTAATGCCACCCACAAACCCAAACTATGGCTAAGATACATCGATGACACAGTTGTGATTTGGCCCCATGGAAAAGAAAACCTAAACAATTTCCTAACACACCTAAACAACACAGACCCCAAAATCAACTTCACCATGGAAACGGAAATAAACAAACAACTACCATTCCTAGATGTACTAATCTACAAAAGAACAGATGGCACACTGGGACACACCATATACCAGAAGAAAACACACACCAACCGCTACCTCAATGCCCAATCCCACCACCACCCAGCACAGATAAATTCCGTAGCGAAAACACTAATTACCAGAACCAAACGCCTGGCAGATAAGACATATATAAAGACTGAACTATGCACCCTGACTGAAGTATTGACAGCCAATGGCTTCCACAAAAACAAAATCACCAACTTGATCCACAAAAACACACCAAGACATAACAGAGACCTAGAAGATCAACAGATCTATGGAACAGCTGTCCTGCCCTACATAAGAGGTACCACAGATAAAATCAGTAAGATACTACGCAGGCATCACATCGAGACTGCCTTCAAAACAGACAAAAAAATAGCATCCACAGTGTGTCAAGAAAACAGCTCTCTTGCGCTGGTCTGAGATTTCCTCCATCTCATTGCTCTCCAGGTACATCTGGAAACGGTCCACGTAGGATTCCCAATCCTCTTCATTGGGATTGAAGGGTGCGGGCGGCGCGTTGTTTCCAGCCACTGTTCTTCGTCTGTTTTTATCTGTCACCGCGTGCTCAGTCTCGCGTTTAGGACGATCCCACCTTCGTCGCCAGTGTTCCGTCCGGAAAAACGCGAGGTAGACCGGGTTCCAACAACAAAGTCTTTATTTTATAACACAGTTGAAAAACGGAACATTGGCTCAAGCTGTGGCAGCCTTTTATAGGTTTTTCTCTGCCGGCTTGTAGCCAATGACAGGTATTTAATATTTGCTGCCTTTGAGCAGCTATGTGGATTGGTTCCTTTGAACCAATCCCCATTCAAGTTCTTTAGCCAATCAGAACCCTGTATTTGGAGTCTACTATTCTTTATACAAAACAGGTTTGGACAAGGAATAATAAAATTACAAGATCAGCAGCATAGACAGAAAATACCTATAAAATGAATAGCGAAAATGTCTCCTAATATGAATTAGTTTTGCAACAATGCTGGAAATCATTTTTCTTTTCTTTTTTTCAATTTTCTTTCTTGCTTCTTTTGTGTGTTCTGTTTGACATTTTGGTTTTGTAATTAATAAAGTTTTTTTTTTAAAAAAAAAACAGTATTTATTCTTAGATAAGAAGTCAGTCTGATGTGTATCTGGAGGAAAGGGAGAGAATTATTCTGTTTGTTGGGCTACTCCATGGTTCTCTAGGTTAGATCTGGAGAGTAGGACAATGAAGTGATGATTAAGAACTCCATCACTCTGGCCAAATATTCCATCTCACAGTCTCTTGATATGGAGTGCCTGTAACTGTGATGGGCTAGCCAGGAAAATAAAGGGGTTCCATCGTGCTGCCTAGTCAAATCTTTTATTGACCAAGCCAGTGCTGTCTTGGGAGTGGAATACTCTTAGACTATTTGTCATGGGGGCGTGTAATATTCATACTGCATAAAGCAGAGCAGTCTAGTCTATGTCCACCTTAGTAATCAAAGATTTGTCCAAATGAATATCGAGCCCCACACATGCAACAAGACTTATTGTAGATTTGGTATTCTGTTCAGATGGAGTTATTGAACTGCAGGTGAGGATCAATTACAATAGATTGGTAAATTTAGACTCAAGAAGAGATGACTGGGCAGAGATATGAAACAGCGTTCAAATATCTGAAGGTTCATCATACAGAAGAAGGAGTGGACTCACACATTTCCCCAGAATGAAGAATAGAGTTAAAAGGGTTAAAATTATAAGGAAGAAAGTTCATCCCAGAAACCAGGAGAAACTTCCTGAATGCATGATTACAACTTCAGCAACAGATTCAATGTTTGGAATACCCTACCTGACTCTGTGGTTTCTTCTTGAAACCCCAAAAACTTTAACCTTTGACTGTCTACTACTGACCTCACCCCTTTCCTAAGAGGTCTGTAGGGGGCATGCATAAGCGCACCAATGTGCCTACCGTCCCTGTCCTATTGTTTCTTTTTATTTTTCTTATATGTATTCATTTAATGTATTCATAACTATGTTTATACTTATTATCTTGTAAGCGATTGACAAATAAAATAAAATAAAAATAAAAAATAAAATAAAAATGAGCAGTGAGTCAGTGGAATGGAACAAAATGCCACATAAAGGGTTGAATGCTTCTTTGCTAGAAGTCTTCAGAAAAAGGTTAGATAGTCCTCTTAGAAGCTCTTTTGGATCCTCTACCCAAGCAGAGGATTGCTTAAGATGACTTCAGAAATCTCTTCCAATCCTAAGAGTCTAGAATTCTATGAAACATGACTGTTTTACAGCTGCTGACTTATGTATTTCAATGTGATTTACATGGGATTGCCTCAAACTTCAGTTGGTGCACAATATAGCAGCTAAACTGATGATTATGCCAATAAAAGAATGAGTTGCCAGACAATAATTTTTCTGTGTGCAATTTACAGCCCTCATGATCTGAGCAGCTGCTTCACTCATATGAATGTGTTTGCGTCTAAGAATCCATCACTTTCCAAATTCTCTGTGGCGAGCAAATGGCAGCAGTCTTTCTTCTATGCTGTTCCCAAATCTTTTAGAAAAGTAGCCCTGTTAGGGATAACATTGTTCACCCTAACTGTTTTAGGTGAAATAATAACTATGAATCATAGTTAATGTATGCAGCTTTAACTGTGAAATAGCAACTGTGGGAGTGGTTATGTAAATACTATAAAAGTAGCAAGGCTACGGCTTGCTCTCTCTCTCTCTGGCTTTGATGATCCCTGATTACTGCTTGGAAGCAAGACTGCATTGCTCGAACGGGAGAGACAACAACGGACTGATTTATGTGAACTGACAATAGGATATTCTACATGGACTTTGCTAACTGAATATCCCTGAATGGACTGACTACATGGTAAATGAATATTGGACTGTTTTTGACTATGCTATAAACTTATACTGGAATAAAATATATTCTTGATAGCACAAGCGTATCTGTTATTTTTACTGTATGTTAATAAACATACAAGCTTAGCTCACTCATTTATCTGTGTGCCTATCTGACTAACGCTGCACATTCTGTTTAGCTTGTCTACCTAACCCTGGTTGGGGAACCCAGGCTTAACAAGCCCACTCTCTTTAGCCAAGCCTTTTCAGTTTGAGTTTATTTATAATGAGCAATTGTCTTATGATATTTTAGTGTATTTTTTTTTAATCTACCTTGAGTGCCTATGGGAAGAGAGTGGCAAGTAAATAATAAAAAAACGAGTGACATTGCCAAAATCTCAATATGTATTTCCCATTGAAAATGCCAGTTTTAAAATGTATTTGTCTTTTCTTATTATCAATGGTATTTAAATTTTTAAACAACATTAAAGTAACTTAGGCTTAGCAGCTGGAACTCAAAGAGCCATCTTGCTGAAAATTTGGTATTTTGGGTGATTATATACTTTGCTAAATGCACCATTGTGAACTATTAGATTGCATCAGATAACTTTTCTCCGACTGCTATTTTTATAAGATGTTTTTTACTGTAGCCTATGATGTGTAAAGCAAATGGTCTGAAGTATTCTATTCTCTGAAAGAGCTTCTTCCATGGGAAATTAAGTACGGAACTCCAATGGCAGAATTCTCCATACCAAGTGCTGGAGTTATTGAATGTCCTTCCCTAATATGACACTGGCTTTGCTATCTTTTAGGTGTTCTGGATTTTAATTTTGGTTGTGATGTATTAGCTGCTAGGAAAACCATGGGCTTTTAAATTAATCAATATATTTAAAATAAATCAGGAGATAGATAGACTGGCATTGGAAGGGCCAAGAACTGAAACAGGAATAGTGAAAGTCCAGTTCCAATATATGAGCTGTGGGGCCAAAGAGCCAATCTCTTGAGGTTTGTTGCATATGGAAAGGTGCATATATGCACTATAACAATGACATGCAGATTCAGTGATATTAATCTTTTTGGAGATCCAAAATGAATTCTATCAAATCTGCTGGCTGCCCAACTGTGTTTGATTCCAGTTGCACTTTTAAAGCAGCCCCTTCCTGCTGCTGTTAAATTTGGAACCACGCCAAGGAAGTGAGATTGGAATAGTTGTAGCATTATAATTTAAGAAATTTGTAATGCTTAGAAGTGTAATGGGCTCACATTCATTATAGCCAGATGTATTAGACTAATTTGCAAAATTGTTTCCATCAGTATGTATCTCATGCAATAGTAAGCCTTTTGAGGTAGTTTACTGTGGACTAAAAAAATGAAGTCATGCATGCTAATACTACTTTTATTATAAGGTTATAGTAATAGAATGTTGCAAGACTGAATGTGCTTCTCCTCTCTGTGCCTTTTTTTTTTGAGAACTAGGGAGGGTCTTGTCTGAGATGCTTTTTCAGATTGCAGTTCTGCCATTTTATCTGACCTCTGTCTTGGTAGTGTCTCTTCTTCCTAATCTTCAAGGTCATTCTTTGTATCCATTATAGTAATACTTTCCCACATAATACTATAATTGAGAATGGGGATGAATTAGCTTCTGTTTAAATTTTTTTCTATGATTTTTGGAACGGCAACTAAATAAACTGGTGACATGGCTCCATTAGTCATTTATTTATTTCTGTGTCTAGATTTAATTTTTAAAAATAAATTATGCTTATTTCTCAACCAGTGCTTCCCTTCTACAACTCAGCAGTACCTAATATAATGTTAAAGTCTTTGGCTTCCACTGCATATTTTGCCACTTCTACTTGTGAAAGGAAAGTTGCAGAAGAATTAAAGCTACCTCCTGTTATTAAATCCTGTACCTCTGTGTCTTCTTTCTTTTAAAAATGAAAGGAATGTGAAGCCTAGGAGTTAAGAGGCAAATTGTGGGAAATTTGGGGGGGGGGGGAAACAGCAGCTGAGTTTTCAGAAAGAGATTACTGTTTGTAAAGAAGGTGAAGATTGCATTTAAAAATGAAAATTGCTATGGCAGCAAAAGCACACTAGAAGTCTGCTACAACTGATTAGCCTCATGACTTTCTATGTTCCAGTGATTTGTTACTTTAAGATGGAAGCAAAAAGAAATGTTAGTTTAGTTGATGGTGCCAGTTGATGGTGGTGGTGAATTAAACAGTTATTTCCAACTCTATGATTCGATAACTGTTTGGAAATTTGTTCTTCCCATTGTATGTAGAGCATCCATGTACAAGAGGTTCACACCAGAATCAGCTCCACACTGTCCTTATATCGTACAATATTGATTTGGGAAACACAGTTTCTGGCTCTATTCTGTCCATATGAAATCAGAGAAAAGTTATTGTTTTTTTAAATTTTTCTTTGATCTATTGTGACTGTGGAAAGCTTTCTCAATAAACTTATTTTTTCTCTTTCATGTTAAATTATTATATAGTCTGTTTGTGGCTTAGTAATTTGAATAAAGCCTGCCACTGTGGTTTGTGAATTGCAGTTTTGTAAATACAGTAAGAAGTACATACCAGCTATGTTTGATACATATGCTAGATTTTTAGGTGGGTGTATTTGGATATGACTCAAGCATGATATCTTCAATTACAGCAGGAGCTCTATGTAATATATCCTGGAATTAATCACTTCCTGTGTTTCCAATTGAAGTGGAAACCAACACAATCTTAATAGTTTATATTCATATTTTGTAGTGATTTATCAATCACAGAATAAACACTCCATTGCTGTTCAGGTTAAACTGGAAATGAATTAATGAATGCTAATTCATTTGCTTAGACTTCAACTTCAACTCCCAGAATTAGTGTAGTAGGTGAAGGTCAGTATCTCATTCCCCAATCTACTTGAGATGTGTGGTTGTAACATGGGTACAATTGCCACTGGTTTATTATTATGTATTACTGAAACACCTTTTGGGCAAAACTTTATTTGTTAAAGAGAGATCCAACCTGAAACTAAGAAGAAACTTCCTAACAGAACCATTAACCAAGGGAACAGTTTGCCCCATGGAGTTGTGGATACTCCATTGCTGGAGGTTTTCAAAAAAAGATTGTACAGCCATTTGTCCCGGATAGAATAAGGTCTCCTGCCATGGGCAGGGGGATGGACTAGATCTAGAAGATCTCTAAGGTCCTTTCCAGCCTTATCATTCTATGATTCTAGATCTGAGACAAAATTGCAAAACAAAGTTGTGTTATTAAGATTTAAAATTATGTTGTGGCTAGACAAAGACGCACAATATAGCACTGTAGTGCATCATCCAATAATTCATGGATTGGGGTACTTTAAAGGGCTGAATATATTTTTTTCTTAGTTTTTTTAAAATTTTGTTTCATTTTAAATCTGCAGGAAAAAGTTTGCTTCTGCTTTTCACTAGGAGAGAGAAGAACAAAAGCTAAATTCATTTTTTTTGGGTTATTGAATCTCATCCAAGGAAGAAGTGATGACTCTTAATGTGATTATTCAGTTATCTGGCTTTCATGCAATATTGCCCAGTCAGATTGAACAAAGTATAATATTTGTCTGTTAGGACAGATCTATTTCTACTCTATATCAGCATAACCTCTATTGATCTATATCTCTGATTTTCCTAGCAGATTGAAACTATTTTTAAAAAGAAATAATTTAATTACATATTTTAAAAAGTTTTCTTTCTCTCAAACTACACTTTGCTAAATATATTTTGTTTCAAAATATACCTAAAAAATTGGGGTATACTTTTTTATGTGAAAATTGCATTGAAATATTTTGGAAGTAGGACAACAAAGACGTAATCTACACAACAGTCTAGCATGCCCAGAACAGGATAATTTGTTCCAGAGTTAAAAAATATCAAATCCCAGATTTTTTTTCCCAATGTCCTTGTCTCAGATATACATCAGAAACTCTATCTCAGATATCTGTTTTTAGAACCTGAAAGTATATATTGGCTATAGATTAAACAATGCTACCAGATGCAAGCAGTATCCTTTGTTCTACATCCAAAACTGCAAACATTAAATAAAAACAATATATTTATATTTACTGTGTTAGCTTTAGCATTTAATGTTTTCTCTACCTATAAGTAACAGATAATCTGATCTACCTTTATCCAATATAACATTTTTTTTTTACTAATTCTGCAGTTTAGTGGGATTGTGTCAGATTTCCCTCCTAAAATAATTCATTCAAGTTTGGCTAGAAATTGTATTTTTAATGGCTGCAGCTTTGTGCTACCAATACATTTTTTATCTCTGTGGATGGCAAAGCAGCTTGAATCATTGGAGGGCAATTTTTAAGTGGAAGGAGCTTTAAGTAAGTAAAAATAAATAAATAAAGTGATCCTTAATTTCTTTCCACTCTGCTAGTCTCCTATGTGTATTTTTCATTAAGAAATAAATACAAGTGTCTGTTTGGTATGTAATTTCAATTACAAATCATTTTAATGGAAATATACTCATTTCATATCAACACCACGCATGGGATGTCTGAGATCCAAAACCAAAGGGGGGCACAGTAGAATAGAACTCACTCTCCCACCTTTGTTCCTATCTCAGGAGGGGATATTGGGCTGTCTGCAGCAGGTTTTGTCAATGGGCGAATCAAAAAAATCTAGATGATTCATTCTTCTTGCAGAATAGCAGTCTTTTCTCTTTGTATGTATGTTGCATGTAAAAAAAGAGGTAGAACTTAAGTCATGGGGTTGTAGGTAGTACCCTGACATTTTTCACAGCCCTCCCCTCCCTCTAGATGCCACTTCATTCCATCAATTATGGCTGGAGAGACTGAAGTCATCTCATGCAATCTTGGGTTGCTTACTTCTGCCTTGGGACTGTACCATTTCAAACTGCAAGTAGGGAATACAATCGAATGATCCCTTGTATTTGAAAAAGTATAATCATCTGACCTGTAACAAATTACAAATCATCTTCAATTTGTGACTGCCTCACAGAACGATCATTCAACCATTCACAATTACAATGATGATGATGAAAAAGTAACTTTGCAACCAGTTCTCACTTTTACAACTTTCACAGGTTTTGTAAAACAAAGGAAAGGTGAAGTAAGACTGTAAACATATAATATCACTTACTGACCATTTTGTTTACTGATTGAGTTGTTTGTCCCAACTGTTGTCACTAAATGACTACCTGTGGCACATCCAAAAAAGAGCTTAGTTAAAACCTTAAAATAAAATAAAATACATGTAAATCAAGAATCTGAAATTGCAAGTGGTAAGAGGTTATATATGTCAGCAACAAAAGCAGCATTTGTGTCTTTTCCATAACTGTTTTCACTGCGGGTTTCTGTGAGGCTTTATTTATATTTTACTTTCTTAGATAATCTTGGGACATATCAATTGAGGAATTATATCAGGTTGGACTACTATTGTAACAGTTGAGTGGAAATATCATATAATATTCAAATTCTGAACTTACACAGGCTAATTATGATCCCTTTGAAAATGAAAGTATGAGTCACCCCCCCCCCCCCAAAAAAAAAAGGGAGTAATGTAATGGTTAAAGTGTTGGGCTGGCCCTGGGAAGATCCAGGTTCTAAGAATTGTTACATCTATATTGGTGTCTTCCCTGCTCCAGCCAGTCATTCAAATTGATCTAATTGCCAAGAGATTGGCAGGTACTATAAGTATTCATTTTCTTCAACTGCCCATATCTTTACTTACCCTCTGCCAAATTCTCCATCACTTGGGGGAAATGGCAATTGCGTATTGGTGCATTATAATAAAGAAAATTGTGACTTTATCAGGAATCAGCACCACAAGACATTTTGAGAAACTACTGTTTACTCTAGAATATTGCTACCCTGAGGGTTTAGCTCAAATTGTTGATTCCTCAGAAGAACAGATTGAAGCAGCAAAATTTGCCAGAGAAGAACAGGTGGGAGAAAGTAAACAGCACAGCAAGAAAGAATAAAGAATTTATTTCCATTTAAGAAATTGCATTAAAGATACACATACACGGATAGCTGAGCAGGTTGTCTTTATGCTGTGATCTGTGCAGGCAGTCTGTGTTGCCGTGTGCTTTGTGCATTAATCTGTACAGCGCAGCTCTGGTTTATTTTAGGAGTAGTTCAGTTTGAATTTCAGCCTCCAGGCTCCCAAGCAGCCACTCAGTAAATACAATAAATAGCAGTACTTCTAGCCTAGAAGGTTATTTATGAATTTTTTATTACTGATTTTCTAATAATTGCTGGCTTTCTAATGCCAGCCCAGCAGGGCTTTTCTGTTTTTGCTTTGTTCTTTAAATACTTGTAAGTAACTGATACTCACTTCAACAGGTTTGCTAGAGCAGCAATATTGTTTATATGGGCAAGCTTTTGCCTTCAGGATGCACAATTGAACAAGACACATTCCACCAGGAATGCCAGCTGGCATTGGCTGTGATGGACAGATCTGCACATTTTTTTATTGGCGACATCGTATCCATTTCTCTGATTAGGGAGAGCAGAGAAGAGGGAGAAAAGTAAGGAATAGGAACACAGTTTTGTAAAATTACAGGGTGGCTCCCTCAATCAATTTCTGTCTCCGGAAATAAAAAGCTGAATCAGTTACCTAATAGGCTTTAGAGATGTATCCTGTTCTGAGATACCATTACAACTATAGGCCTTTTTTGCAGGCTAAAGTAAAACATGAGCTCCATGTTATGGTATATAGCATATGCTGCTTAAAGATATGCAGCTTTGATGTTCGAAGAGCTACAAATGCTATTTATAACTAGAGAGACATGAATTTCTCTCACAATTTTGATTTCTTCTAGTTTTAGTTTTGATATCTGAACTTCATTCAGTAATAATAACAGTAATAACACATGCTGTGTATATGGTAATAATAAATTCTAAATTCCTAACAATTTTGAAATCTATCATTTGAAATAATCACATCCACCTTTCATTTTTAAGATGATCCAATAATATTAAGTGGCAAACATAAAATGAATAACTGTCAACTGGTCTCTTATTATTATTATTAATTATGCTTGTCAAGTGGTTAACATTGGGGGTGTATATCATTTAATCATTCACGATAAACAAATAAATTAGTAAGCTAATAAATTATTCAGTGAAAAATCTACTGAATGAGAACATAGACGATAATCATATCTGAATAATCAGGGTTCAGTGACAGATAGAAAGGAATCCCTGGTGAAGGCCAGTTTTCGGCAACTGCCAAAAAAAACCCCTCCTTATTCCTCAGGGAAGCTGTTTCATGAGAAAGGTGCCACAAATTGAAAAGCTGTACCTCTGCATATCAATCCCTACCTCCCTCCCCCCAGGGAAGTGGAGTATTGCCCGCAAGCAAATTGGAAAGTCAATTCCGGCTGAAGAAGTCAGTCCTAAGTGCCAAATTGCATGGGGCATTATAGATTAAAGCCAGTACACTGAATTGCACTGGAAGTCTAATGGAAGTCAATGCAGGAAATTGATGCAGGGAAGATATAATATATTCTTGGTGTCATGTGCTACCCAATAAACAGACTGTTTATACGGCATAAGCTGTAGGTTCCAGATGAACTCACTCGTCCCAGTGGTGATTAGGGCGTGAGTTACTGTGTCAAGCTATGTCAGCCTTACTACTGTAGGTAGACCAGACAGGAAACATGACTGAATTAGCTAATTGTACTTTAAAGCTATTTTAACAGAATTTTGCAAGTTTAAAAGTACAGTTCTCCTGCCATCTCGTTCACAGCCCAAGAAACTAGGGAGATTCTCTTCTGACTCTCTTGCTATACCCAGAGTATCCAGCTGTGCATTTTGCTGTCTCCCTTCTGATCATTATCTGAAGCACCCAGAAAGAAGTGCCAGCCAAGTAGACCTCTCTTCCCTTAACAATGGCCAACTCTCTAAGTATCTGTCAGAATCCCTCAAATGCTTGGAACAAGCTACTGGAATGTTCCCTTTGTTTGCCCCAGATCCATCTTGATTCAGACTCCAGGCTGCCATAGTGGGGGATGGGCAGGCTGTGGGAATGGGAGAGCAGCAAAGGGAATATAGCCACAACAAAAAAATTTCATCAGAGATCAAGGACAGGTTGCTGGCATCTGGAGGAGAGTGACTGGAATTTGGTGGCAGTTGAGACAAGAGATTGATTGACTTATGTGACTTGGGAATCACTAAATGGTAGTGTATGAGTTTTAGTGTGAAGAGGGGGAAATGCAGGAATTCAGATTTGGGTTTTTCCCAGATGTGCCAACATGACTTCTCTAATAAATTCTTACTTTGATGGTTTTTTGTCTTGGAGTTTTGAATTGTCTGGGGGATTTAATTGGAACGCTGACACCATCCTCCTGAAGAGGTCTCTTCTGTTGAGAAAATGATTCAGTATGATAAATATTATGCTTTTCATGTATAGTTGACATAAGAACTGCTTTGAGGGAAAGATGAGGCCTCATGTCTGATGCTAAATGTGTCAGGCCAGAGATTACTTGTTTACAAGCCCATGGATGCCTCCAATTTAACTTAGTAAGATTTGGTCCTCAGGACATGGGGATTAAAGTCTCTGGACACTTAGAAAACAAGGGGCCTCAGCATCAGTTCAGAGAACAAGTCTAGGAGTTCCATTATGGGCTTTGTGGGACAGCAGTGCAACCAATGTACCAACAGATTATTAGTTTTTCCAATTAGTTTGACTTATTATATAAGCATTTCAAGAAAAGAGCCCTAGTCACTGACTAGATGTCCTTTAAGGTCAACAGATTCATAAATGACTTAAATTATCTACAAGATCATAAACGACTGAGTCCTCTTTATAGTTATCAGTGGTTTGAGTTTAAGAGCACAAACCATCTGGCCACCAGGTCTGCAGGTTGAGATTATTGGGCCACAATTGGGGATCATGAGTGAATTTATAATCAGTCTTCTGGAATAACCAACCCAGTGTATCTTGGCATATCTCCTTCCACCCATCACCGCTGAAGCTCTTTCATGCTTATTTTGTGCCATGCATTCCTTTCTGCCTTTTGCCAAGCATGAATAAGTTCTTACATTCATAGTCTGAGTATCTGCAGTCTTCCATCTGTGATGTTTTTCTTACAGATTATCAATTGGCAGAACATACCGGTATACACATGTTTACTGAAAAGCAGCTTTTAAAATATGCTCATTTGATAACATGCATTGTTTTTGAACAATATTAATAAATGTGTATGTATAATTTTTATTTCTTAACTTTTAAACAAACACCCACAAATGGAAAATTGTCTGAATGTGTATCCACAAATTCCGTAGTTAACTCTAGAGATTCTCTCATTTGGAGCTGGAATGCAGACAGAAGAGAATGCAAAGAAAAGGCAGCCTAAAGACACTCATAATACACAGCTGCTCATTTCTGGTGCCTGTCATTCTCACAAGAAAAGATCTGCATTTCATGTTATTGATGAGGGAAAGGCTGAAGGAAGTATACATTCAATATTAATAAAGGTGCTAGTATGAGCAGAGTTCTTACATTTTTTTAAATTATTTTTTATATAAACATTCCATCTTCCATGAAACAGTGTCGTCTGGATACAAATATCTCTGTGTAATAACAATCAAAGTTTACAACAATATTCATTACATTGGTATTAATTCTCTAATCTTACAATAGTAGTATTGAACATAATAAACCTATTCATTTCTCCTTCTTCACATGTCTTCTAATAAGAATATAATAATAATATTAAACATAATAATCCTAGTAGTTATAATAGTAACAATCATCATATTTTTTACATCTATATCTTAACATATTTTCAATATTTTGCTGATCTCCTTCTTTTACTTCTAAATTCCATTTTTATTCTCTAACCATTGATAAAATAATTTTCATGTCATATAATATTCAGTTTGTTCTTTTTCCTTAATTGCAAGTGTTAATCTATTCATTTCTGCACATTCTAATATTTTCCTCACCACATTCTCATCAGTAGAGATCTCTTCACTTTTCCAATTCTGTGTGAATACAATTCTAGCTGCAGTTAATACATGGATTATTAAATATGCATTCCCTTTACTATAAGTTTCAGGTAAAATTCCCAACAAAAATATTTCTCATTTTAATATTAAATCAATGTGCTGCTTTATCATCTTTTCCAGCCATGTATGTATTTTTGTCCAGTATTCTTTTGCTTCTACACATGTCCATCACGTGTGATAATAAGACCCAGGTGTCTGGTGGCACTTCCAACGTTTAGCTGACTTATCTTTGAACATCTTTGCCAACCTCGTCGGTGCAAAGTGCCATCTATAAAACATCTTACACAAATTTTCTTTATATGCAGTTGACATTGTTAATCTATAGTTCCTGTCCCACAATCTCTGCCATTTATCTAGTTCTATTGTATAACCAAAGTTTTTTGCCCATGCTATCATTGTCTCCTTCACTTGTTCCTCTACTAATTTAATACCCAACAAATAAATATACAATTTTTATCAATCTTTCTTCTGTCCCTATTAATACGTTGAAAACCAAATTGGTATCCTCAAATAATGTTGCTCTCTAATTTTTTCCCCTACTAATAATAGTGCATTCCTTATATATTTTAAAAGTAACCATGTATCTTACTTTTTCCATATCACAGTTGCAAGTCATGTCCCTCCAGAGTCAATAATCTTGTATGCCTCAATACTATCCATTTTTTCATCCATGTTAATACAGTGGCCTGATGGTACAAATCCCAATTTGGTCATCCAAAACCTCCTCTATTTCTTGAATATGGCATTTTTAAGTTTATTCTCACTTTTTTCCCTTGCCAGATATATTTTAGTATTTTATTAAGTTCCTCAAAGTATTTTTCCCATTTTTTGGAATTGTTTGAAATAAGTACAATAATTTCGGCAATATATTCATTTTGACTGTATCTATTCTTTCTATCAACAATAATTGCATATTTTTCCAGATCTATTTTAATTTGTTGTGTCAGTTTGTGATAATTATCTCTGTGTTCAGGTGTTGGATGAGTGCTGAAACAGATGAGAGCCAGATGTAAATTAACACACAACATAACTTTCTGGATATGGCTATTTTTCACTTTCAGCCAAATCTAACTTACTGATATATTTATTCTGGAGATAAAATTAGAGTAACTCTCTGTATACACCACCTTGATTAGATGAGATATAAATACAATAAATAAATAACCTTGATGTGATTATGGGTCTTGTGTGCTCTAGGAAAACGAGAGTTATGCCAGAGGCTCAACTGTACTGGACAGATCTCATCAAGAGCTCAACAAAGAGTGTCTCCCCATAAACAATGTAGTGATTGCTTACAGAATTCTGTAATTTACAAAATCTCACATACTGGATTGGTTATTGCTTAATGCCCAGGTCAACAAGGACCACACTAGAGATTGGAGTTCCTGAATATCTGTTGATAAATGGATTACAAGACTAAAAAGTGTTGGCTGAGCAACCAGGGCCAGCAGGTGCAACACTGGGAAAAAACTGTTTACCCATTAGAAATATAGGAAGATTGAAAACATAGATATCATGATCTCTTATTACAAATCAAATCCAATAAGAAGAGGATATCTGAAAAAATTACACCCGTTCTGAACAAATGCACTAGTTCTGAACAGAACAACATCCAGAGTCAGAAATAACAAGCAGAGGCTAGTAGATCAATGACAATTTATAATATGAAATAAAGTATTCACAGAAATGGAATTGGAAGAACAACAAAGGTCTACCAGGTTAAAGAAATCAAAGCCTTCTCACAAGTAGCTTGTGAGTAGACTGTAGAGTCAAACTAGGAGGAATCAGTAGTAGAGGAAATCAGCATAAGTTATTTTCATTCCCAAACCAACACTTTCTCCTTTGCCTTCTCCTCAGAAAGAATACTCAAACTAAAGAAGAGGAAAAACTTAAAACAAAGAGTAACAGAGCATCTAGAACAGGGGTATCAAACTCACATCATCAAGGCAGTGTTACATGACGTATCATGACTTACTTACTTATCTACTTACTTACTTATTTATTATTTCCGTATTATCATCTTTTTAGCCATTGTCTATCCACTGCAGGATGAAGGCCTCTTCTTCTTCCAATCAGGTCCGCAATACTTACTGATGTAATCAATTCATCTTGTTTTAGATCTCTTTTGTGAATGCTTTTTATCAAGTGGGATCCATTCTAGGACTGCCTTGGTCCACCTGCCATCAGTTCTTTTTGCTGTGTGACCAGCCCATTTCTATTTTAATTTTTTTACTCTCTTGATGATATTGCATGCTTTCATTTGTTCTCTAATCCATCTGCAGGTCTTTCTATTTTGTGTGTAATACCAAGCATGTATCTTTCCATGGCTCTTTGCACCACTCTTAGCTTTTGTATTGATTATGTGGTTAGCATCCATGTTTCACTGACATGTGTTAAAGTAGGTAGCACACACTGATCAAAAACTTTTTTCTTGGGGCATAGAGAGTTGTTCTTGAAAATTATGCTTAGCTTGCAGAATGACTGCCAACCACATTTGACAAGCTATTCCTATTCAGTTTCCTTTATTGTGTTGCCTTCCATTGAAATCCATTGGTATATGTAGTGATCGACTACATTTAGTTCTTCTGCAGACATAACAATTTTCTTTCTTTACTGAATTTATTAAACATAACTTGGCTCTTTTTCAGGCTTATTTTTAAGCCAAATGGTTCTGCTTTGTGCAGCTTTTGTATGTGCCTTTGTAGCTTTTCTGGGTCTTGTAAGAAGAGAACAACATCACCTGCAAATCTTAAAATGATTTGAATACGTGCTATTGATTTTTATTCCATCTTTTACCCAGTCTAGTTTGTGAAATACTTCTTCAAGGCTGAGAAAAGGACAGCTGATGTTGTATCACCTTGTCACACACCTCATTCTATGTTGATTTCCACTTTAAGATCATTAAAGTAGAAATCAACATAGAACGAGGTGTACGACAAGGTGATACAATATCACCTGTCCTTTTCTGTTTAGTTGCATTCAATTATTCTCAAACACTACCTGGACAAATTCCTGAAGTTTGTACCCACTTTTAGTCTATAGCTTAAAAAGAAACAAGAAAAAAACAATTTGATAACAAATGACAATTTGTTTACAGGAAATATAGTATTCTACTTTTAAACAGTGTTACTTATAACACTGTAAGTAACACTAAGTTTGCCGCTTAATGGTAAAAGTCAATCTGATGTTTATAAATTTTGTAATTTATAATTACAAAAGTGGTTTCAAGGAACATAGCTGTACAATACCAAGCTGAACATGAGAGTGATTACTGTCCATAGTATCTGTTTCCTGCAGAGAGGTAAGCCATTCTCCCTTCTCTGTTTCTCTTTGCATCATAACAATAATCTACTGCTATAAACAAGGAAAATTACATACCTGGCACTGGCCACTATTAAAATTGGGTAACAGACCATAACATTCAGAAATGAGGTCTTGCAATATTAACGGTCAACAAGGCATTTGAACAAATGGTCTTAATTCTGTCAGGGGTGTAAAATCTGCAAAATGAACACATGTGGTTTATCCAGAAGTCATAAAAATTTAATTGAAAGTTTATGTTTATTAAGCTCATATGTTATGTGAAGAAGCATCCCACAATACACAATGGGCAGGAGCGTCATTGAAATGGCCAGCCTCAGAGTGACTTCATCCAGTTTGATGAAATAGGATAGGAAGCAGAAGTACAAGCGAACTGTCCTTCATTTTCTTGTGGCATATCTTCAAAATATTCCACAGAATTTAAATGCAAGTATTGTATGTGGTACGAGTACATTTAAATTATAAACTAAATAGCTTTCCATATTAATTTCTGATCTAGTATATTTAATGCAGTAGAACTAATTACCATAACAACACTCATAGCATGTTGAACACTCATTGTGTTGCTGCCCCTGTTTGTCGTACTTGTATGTTGAATGCAGTAGCCTTACAGTCCATCTTAATCAAAACATTTATATTAGTGACAAAGTCCTGGGCACTATTTAAAATTATATCCATGCTTACAGTTTGCCCTTTGCTAGATGCCCTAAGGGGCAAATATTTATAAAGCCCCTGTCACACAGCACCAATGGATGGAAAGAGGATGTAAAACAGAGAGAAACACTTGCCATCCATTGGTTAACGTGATGCTTCTGTTCTGTACTCACTGCGTCCGTTTTTAATCCTCTCTATCTGTCCAGCATCCGTCTACTGAAATTTCATCTGCTCAAAAAGTTTTGAGCTGCACAAAACTTTTTGAGCGGAAAATGTATCCAACACGTCCGTTCTGCATCCGCAATGCATATGGGGAACATCCATTCTACATCCATCGTAATCCGTTACGCGTCCGCTATATCTTCTAGGCATCCGCTGCGCATCCGCACAACTCGCATCTGCTCCAGCGGAAAACGGGCACAGGGAGGAAGCGAATCGGACGTGGAACGGACAAGCAGCGTTAGTAGCACGGACGTAGAAAGGATGAAAGCGGATGCAGCTTGCAAACAAAGCATTAAAATGAAAAAAAACATTCACATAGGGGACGTATCTCGGATATTTAGGATGTCTGCAGGATGCCTAGAGGATGCAAAAGGACACTGAGTGGAAAACCTATATTTCCTATCAAAAGGGGGAGGAACTCACCTGGATCTCACTTTCAGTCCAGCAGCCCTGCTGTGCAGACCTCTTCAGCCTTCATCTTGCTCTTGCTCTTCCACAGCATCTAGTCATTTCCACCATGGATCGTCAGACACTCCTCTTGGTAGCCACCATTGTTCTACAACAGTGCGAAGCCATCTACAGGCTCTTTCACCTGTTCTATGCGAAGAAAAGGAGGCGTCCAAGAAGTGTCTGGGTCCAAAGATGGATCGCGAGAAGAGCAGAGTACGGACTGTATAACAAGCTGATGGTGGAGCTGAGGAACGAAGACCCTCCTGCATTCCAGAACTTCACGAGGATGCCTCCAGCCATGTTTGACGAAGTTGTGGAGCGGCTGAGACCCAGGTTGACCAAGCAGAGCACCAACCTCCGGCCCAGCCTGGACCCTGGACTCAAGATGGCACTGACTCTGCAGCACCTGGCCTCCGGGACCACGTACAGGAGCATGCAGTACGGCTGGAGGGTGCCACACAACACCATCAGCATTGTGGTCAGAGAAGTGGTGCAGGCCATCATCGAAGAATACCTGGAGGAGCTCCTCCAGTGCCCCTCCACTGAAGAAGGCTGGAAGAAAGTTGCAGAGCAGTGGTATCAGAGGTGGAACTTCCCCCACACCGTTGGAGCCATAGATGGGAAGCAAATGGCAAAGCTCCAGCCAAATTAGGGTCCACTTATCACAACTACAAGGGCTTCTTCAGCATCATCCTCTTCGCCATGGTCGATGCTGACTGCAAGTTCAAATACATCGATGCTTCAGGCAACGGGTCATCTTCAGATGCCCAGGTATACAATGCCAATCACCTCAAGGAGGGGCTGGAACGCAACCTCATCATAGGCTTCCAAGATCCAGACCCCCTGCCCAACGACACACAAGATGTGCCCTACTTCATCGTGGGGGATGACGCCTTCTCCCTCAGAACCTGTGTGGATGAATGATTAAATTGTTATTGATAATAAAGGGCCATAAGTGTGGCACCTGGGAGGGTGGACCATACAGTCCCACAATGCTTGCACTGGAGGTTTATCTATCCCACATCTATTACCCATCCCACAGGTATCCCTGCCCATCCCACAGCTATTACCCATCCCAAAGGTATCCCTGCCCATCCCACTGCTATCTTAACCCATCCCACAAGCATGCAAAGCCTTAAACCATTTCTAAAAGTTTCCACCAAGACTTTATTGACCAAAAGAACTGAAGCAAGTGTGTGAAGCAAAGATAATCTTTATTAATAACAAACTGTAAAAGCAAAATGACCCAAGTAAAGTGTCCCAAGCAAAGATAAAGTCAACAGGTAGCAACCCAGTCTCTGGCACTCTTCTCAGTCACTCTGAGGCATGCCCATAGTCTCAGGGGTGAAGGGTCCAGGTACTGCGGAGGTGGCTGCTGCTGGAGTGCTGGTCTGAGGCACCATTGGGGTGCCTGGCCCCAAGAGGACAACAGGGGATGGTGTGTGGAGGAAGCTCTCAGAGAGCTGGCTCAGTCCCGTGATATTGAGAGCCCCTTCCTCCAGGACATGGAGTGTCAGTCCCAAGACCGATGACAGATGTTCTGAGGCCGGGCTTGGTTGTGAGGTGGAGGAAGGAGGAGTGTAGTGGGGCTGTCTGGTCTGCAGGTGAGCGAGGTGAAGCGTGGGTGGCATCTGTGGCGTGGGTGGCATCTGTGGTGTCGGTGGCATCGGTGGCACCAGTGGCACTGGTGGCGTACGATGAACCTGTGCCTGGACTGGGAAGGACTGCCTGTGCTGCTGGAACTCCTGGCAGCCGTAGCCTTGGTAGGTGAGGGCCTGTGGAAAGCCTTGGAAGGGCAGTGACATCACCTGGGGTGGAGGAGCAGACCTGGACTGGGTGGGAGCAGGTTCAGCTGGGTCTGGAGGGTTGTGCAGAAGACCGGTGATCCTGTCCTTGATCACCTGGTACTGTGATTCGGACCTGTCCAGGAGGTCTGGTTGACATAAGTGAGGAAGGTATGAGGATGGTATGTCGGTGTGTACCAGCTGAAAGAGGAGATCTATGCTGCTTTTGATGGTGTCCCTGATCTCCAGCAGGACAGTGTGGCTCTACCCCTCCGGTCTGGCTCTTTGCCTGCTTTCTGTGGAGGTGGAGCTGGGGGTGGATGTGGGTTGGTCTCTGGTGGCAGTGCCCTCTCCTTGCTCCCTCTGCATCAGGGGGGCCTCCACGCGCTCCGCCACGGGGAGTGCAGCTGTCAGGGGGGACTCCATCGTGGGACGCTCCACAGATACCTGCCTGGACACAGGAGCTGACTCTTGGCCAGAAGAGGACTGGCTCTCTGTGGGCTGCCTGAGAGAGAGGGTTGTCAGAGGGGCTGCTCCTCGGTGGCGGATCTCACCCTCCAAGAAGCTGCACTTGGCCATCACATAGGTCTCCCGGTCCGTCAGCTTGACCGTGGCCTGGCCAGTTTTCTTGAGGTGCAGCTTCCCGTACCAGGTGTGCATGTGCTTCCACCAGCTGAAGAGGACCTCCAAAGTGTAGCCCAGGCTCTTCGCCTTCTCTCTCCAAGCAGCCTGCTTCCTTTTGGTGTCTTGATAGAGCCTGTGTCCCTTCTGCCATAGATACTCGTTCTCCCTCAGCCATTCGAGCACCTCATCCTCATGTTCCTCTTCGATGGAGTATTTCCTCCTCTCCCGTTCATGCGTATGCCTCTTCCTCCCTCTGGCAGGGCCATCTGGGCCCTCATCAGAGGGGCTTCGAGGTTCTAGGGGCTGCTCCACCACACCACTACCACCACCAGTAGCAGCAACAACAACAGTAGCAGCAAAAGCAGGACCAGCAGGACCAGCAGCACCAGGATCAGCAGCAGCAGAGTAAGCACCAGCAGGACCAGCAGAACCAGGAGCACCAGCAGGACCAGGAGCACCAGCAGAACCAGGAGCACCAGCAGGACCAGCACAAGCACCAGCACCAGAAGCAGCGCCAGCAGAGTAAGCACCAGCAGAAGCACCAGCACCAGAAGCAGCACCAGCAGAGTAAGCACCAGCAGCAGCACCAGCAGAATCCCCAGCAGAAGCAGAGTCAGCCCGAGCAGCAGAATCCCCAGCAGAAGCATAGTCAGGGCCAGGGGGTGGGATGGTGGCCCTGTCCTTCTTGCCAGGGCTGGCAGCAGATGTCACAGGCTTCCTCTTCTTCCCCATGGTTGTTGGCTGGCTGGAGCTGTGTCTGGCAGCAGGTCTTTCCTCTGAATGGTGACCTGCTTGCGAGCTGCATCCCTTTATATCCGCAGGGCTGATGCAATGCATCCTCCCCGCATGCACAGTGAACGCTTTGCATGTGCTAGCCATCCGCTAGGCTTCCGTGATGCATCCGCTGTATCTGCTAGGCATCCACTCTGCATCCGTTCCTTCCATTGCGCGTCTGCTTCGCTGTGCTCCCCCGGAAGCCCTGCGGATGTGCCATCCGCTTCCATCTGCTTCCATCCACTAGGCTTCCGTGGAGCATCCGCTTCACATCCTGGCTACGTCCTCCCCACGTCCGTTCCTTTCCGTTGTTGTCCGTTCTGCTTATGCAAATTCGGGGCACTTTTGAGAGCGGATAACAACAGATGGAAAATTTTCTCGTTCGCTGTGTCCTTTTTATATACGTTTTGCATCCGTCGGCCTATGTGACAGGCCCTTTAGGTAGCTCGAAATAGGAACTTTTTGTTATATTCAGAACATATATTTTCTCAGTTTATGTGAGAAGGATTAAATTCATCCAGTACAACATTAGTTTTATTTTTCAGATGCCTCTTTGGTTTTATAAGATCAGCTGAAATTCTTGACTGTGTTGGAAAGGAATTAACCAGTATCCTCTCAGCATCAAATTACCCACGATAGTACTCACAGTGATTTTATGGAAAAAAATGACTTTGGTGTTGATTCTAATTGAAGAGACTATGCCTCATTTGAAATGCAGAATCTAAATTCCAGAGTAATTGTATCCCAGTAGGTTACCACCATGCCTCCACCTTTCAACAATGCTTGATAAATCTAAGATCAAGCATTCCAATTCTGATTTTGACTGGGAGGTACCCAGTACTTGGAATTTAAACATTAAATCTCCTGGATTTTTAAAAAGCTTGGCATATATACCTTTGCTCGTGTGATTCTGCAGTTTTCTGGAACAACTATATCTATGTTCTAGTTCCACACCATCCCATTTTGAATAATCAGAATACTCTTATTCTCTCATGAGCTGTTCCGAGCATCCAGAGATGGGAGGTGCTTCAGTCTCTTCTGGAAAGGTTGGGCTTAAAACTCCAGGACGCTCCTCCTCCTCCATGGAACTCCTCCTCAGCATCCCCCAATTTTAGCTCAGCTTTCATGGTAAGAGGTTGTGCACTCCCTGACTGGAACAGCTTTGCTCACATTCAGGCTGGATCTTTAAAACCCTTCACTAATTTGGTCTTTCAGGCTTTCCCCTCTATCTAGGTAAAAAACCAACAGCTTTCCCTTAAATTAGCAGAGCCTGCCATCTGCAGGCAGCCTGAGGTTTTCGCCTCAGAAAATAGCCTTATCTCCATTCCGATCACTTTCCCTCTCAAATTAATGGAGCCTGCCTCTCCGCAGGCAGCTTGAGGCTTTCTCTCCAGCAAACAGCCTTATTTGCCTTTCCGATCATCTGCTTATGATCGGAACGGAAAGCTCACAGCCGAGACTTCCTGGCCTTGCCGTTTTTTCTTCTATCAGCAGCGTTTTAAATTTCAATTAAAACAACAGCAGCAGCAGCTCTCCAGACGGCTCAGGCTTAACGCCGATGATTCCGCTTCCCACCCTTTTCAACGGCTGCCTCAATTTCGCGCCTAATCTCCACAGCCTCCATTTCTTGTTTGTTTCCCTTGCTGGGGACCAAGAAAGTAATTGCCTCAGCCTCCATTCCTTGCTGGTTTCCCTTGCTGTGGACCGAGAAAGCAATTGTCACAGTCTCCATTTCTCACTGCTTTCCTTTGCTGGGAACCGAGATATTAAAGTTCCATTGTGCCTTCCCTGGATTTAGCTATTCCTCTGCCTAACGTGGAACTAAACAACTACCCATTTTACAGGCATTTCTCTGAATTTGCCTTTGAATCATTTACTCAATCAGAAATTGCAATTGACAGTTATATTGCAGGGCGTTTGTCTCTGACAGTCAAGGAGTCACATCAGAGCCTGTAATAGCTGGAGACTGCTGTGGCTCCGACATTGGCAGGCAGATACCAAACATAAATGCAAGTTGGCATCAGCCCCAATATTGGGGTATAAATTATTTGGCAGTGTCTTGGAGCCCCTCTTTATAGAAAGTAGAAACAAGAAAAAAGTGCTTCCCCCTCTTTTTCTTAGGTCTGAAAACAGAACGCCCCAGTCCTTTCGAAGGGGTTCATTTCAGTCCTACTATCAGGGCCCCTACATTCCCAGATCTCAGAGACTATCAGGCTACAGGCTCAGTTTTAGACAAGATAGGCCGGAATATTCCAATAGAGGTCAGCGGGGAGGCCAAAATAATAGAAACCGCAGAGGCACTAGAGGCCGATTCTTTCATTGCCCCAAGTGAGCCCTTGAAAGCAGTTCCCATTGGAGGGTGGTTAAAACTGTTTGCCGATCAATGGGACAGCTCCACCTCTGATGCATGGGTCAAGGATACTATTAGATTTGGCTTGGAGCTGGATTTTCAATCCTCCCCCCCAAACCTTTTCATTAGGAGCCCTAGGTCTTCGGACCACATTAAGAGGGCATTGATACAGGAGGCCATCAATCATCTTCTTCATATTTGGCCCATTAGAGAGCTCCCATCTGAACAGCGGGGACAAGGCTGTTACTCTCTATTCGTGGTTCCAAAGTGTTCAGGAGGCTGCAGGGCGATTCTGGACCTCAAATGTTTGAAAAATCATTGGGTTATCGAAAATTTAAGATGTCTATTCTCCAGTCCATTCTGCT
This sequence comes from Laticauda colubrina, assembly GCA_015471245.1. NCBI lineage: Eukaryota > Metazoa > Chordata > Lepidosauria > Squamata > Elapidae > Laticauda > Laticauda colubrina. The sequence continues at coordinate 26,112,817 of BLBF01000025.1, forward strand.
TAGCATCAGAGAGAACGATATCATGACCACTATAGGTCTCACAGAGGCTTATCTACATATACCAATCAGGCCTGCCCACTACAGATATCTTAGATTTGCTATGGTGATTGACACTATGAATATATCACTCTGCCATTCAGTTTGGCTTCAGCCCTCAGGACTTTTACCAAGGTCCTTGTGCCTCACTCAGAATCAAATCTGTCCGCTTACAATGTTATCTGGATGATATTTTAATTTTGTCATCTTCCAGACAATAAACAAAATTGGATACCAAGTTTACTCTGGAGACCTTTAGGGTCATGGCTTTTCCATAAATTGGGATAAAAGCCACTCGATCCCCTCAACTAGGCTAGTTCATTTGGGGGCAGTGATAGATACTGTGGAGGGCAAGGTTTTCCTCTCTCAGGACAGGTTAAACAGTATTCAGTCTTTGGCCAAGGAGATCAGGACCGTAAGGATGGTTTCCCTGGCATTGCTGTCTAAATTGTTAAGGAAACTGATTTCTTGTATTTCCATTGTGCCTTGGGCTCGATTCCATTCTACAGAGCTGCAATGGTTTCTACTACCTTTCCAGCGATCCGGAAGAGCCACCTCCAACGTCTGGATAAAGGTACCGCACAATGTTCTCCGATCGCTCCACTGGTGGTTGGAAAAAAATGATAAACAGGGGATGCCCTTTCAAGGAACCTCAAAGGGTAACAATCACAACCAATGCCAGCCTGGTAGGATGGGGAGCTCACTTCCAATCCCACACTGCACAAGGAATTTGGTCTATTTCCGAACAAACACAAAGCATCAATCTGTTGGAACTGCGAGCAGTTCACCTGGCTTTACGTAGTTTTCTACCCCTTTTCCATTCACGCCACGTCCTGGTCTTGACAGACAATACCACAACCAAGGCCCATGTAAACAGACGGGGGTACTCATTCCAAACTTCTGATGCTGGAGACGACCAAGTTGTTCAAATGAGCCGAAGCCAATCTGTTTTTGCTCAAGGCAGAACACATAGCAGGTGCATTAAACACACAAACAGACTGTCTCAGCAGGGCCACGATTGATCAGGCAGAGTGGCGCCTACACCTGTCTGTCTTCCAGGAAGCAGTGCGGAGATTTGGGCAACCGGTGATAGATCTATTTGCCTCTCCTCTCAATGCCCAATTGCCCTGGTATATTTCAAGGTACCTGACTCAGGGGGCGGAGGCTGTCAATGTCCTGCGATGTCCGTGGCCTCCTGGACTTCTATATGCGTTCCCTCCACTCCCGGTAATACTCAGTTGATCCAAAAGTTATTGAAGGAACGAGCGGAATTGATATTGGTTGCCCCTTACTGGCCCAGGCGAACGTGGTTCGCAGATTTACAGGACCTGTCGAGAGAACAACCTTGGAAAATTCCACCATCGAAGGTTTCCCTCTCTCAAGGGCCGATACTTCACCCGAACCCACAATGGCTCAATCTAGCCGTATGCAGGTTGAGTGGAGCCGTTTAAAGACCCAACAAATTTCAGAGGATGCTATTGACACTATTCAAACATCCAGACGAGCCTCAACAAATCATATATATGAGGCCACGTGGTCGGCTTTTTGTTGCTGGTGCCAGGGGTCTAAGATCGACCCAATTGCTCCATCAATAGGACAATTATTGGGTTTTTAACAGGAGGGGTTGATCAAGGGCCTATGTCCAAATACATTACGTAGACAGGTGGTGGCCTTAGCCTCGGTGATATCCTGGGGTGACCTCTGTTCCATAGCACACCATCCACATGTCCTCAGTTTCCTCAAGGGTGCTGAAAACTTACGACCTCCTGTAATTCACCAATATCCCACCTGGGATCGCAACAAGGTGTTAACCGCTCTTAGAACTGGTCCGTTCGAACCTCTAAGAACCACTACTCTTAAATTCCTGACGTATAAAATGTCTTCCTAATTGCAATCACATCAGCTAGAAGAATTTCCGAATTGGCTGCATTATTAGTGCATAAGGACCTGTGCGTGTTTCATGCGGACAGAGTGATTCTCCGTTTGGATCCATTGTTCACTCCTACAGTAAATTGAACTTTCCACAGAGCGCAGGAGTTGGTCCTTTCAAATTTCTGTCCAAGACCATCCCATAGGCTGGAACATCAATGGCATAGACTTGACGTGTGAAGGGCCTTACACATCTATCTTGACCACACAGCAGCATTTGGAAAATCTGAGGCTCTATTTCTATCTTTCAACCCATCCGCTATGGGATAAAAGGTGTCGTCCACGACCATCGGGAGATGGTTGAGAGTCTCCATAGCTAAAAGTTACGAATGCCAGTCCATCTCAGTTCCTAAGGGCATTACAGCCCACTCAACAAGGAGAGTGGCAACATCAGCAGCATGGGCCACACAGGCCTCCATAGATGAAATTTGCAGAGTGGCAACTTGGGCTTCACCATTGCCCTTTGTCAGAAATTATAAAATTGAGGCCTATGTCTCAATGGACGCTTTATTTGGCAGAAGAGTCCTGCAGAGGGTCCACAGAATATAGGAGTGGATTTCATTCCAGATGGAGTCCCTCCCTAAGGACAGGCCAAGCTTTGGTATGTCCCATCTCTGGATGCTCTGAACAGCTCATGGGAGAAAGGGTGTTGGTGATATGCCCATTCTCTGTGAGCTGTGAAGAGCATCCAGCTCCACCCTTTTCTTTCTGTCTGGTGGGGTTTCGTTCCAGTCAGGGATCTAGATTAGGTGATGAGTTCTGGACTTTGGCACTCAGTCCTCGCAATACTGGGGGATGCTGGGGAGGAGTTCTGTGGGGGAGGTGGAGCGTCCCAGAGTTTTAAGCCCAGCCTTTCCAGAAGAGACTGAAGCACCTCCCATCTCTGGATGCTCTTCACAGCTCACAAAGAATGGGCATATCAGGTCAGTACCAATGCCCTTTCTCATTCACTGCAGATAATTTTTCTTGAAGTGCATGTTCTTCACATCCTATGGTTTTCCCACCAAATCAATTTTAAAATGCATCCACCATCTTTTTCATATTAAATGTCAGCTTCTGATATGATCTAGTTAAGATGAAACCCATCATTTTGTGTATAAAAACAGTCATGAAGTCCATATGAAACAGGCCACAAGTTGCTCAGGTTTTGCTAAATAATTATACAGTAAAAAGAACTATTTAAATTATTTCAGTCTTTCAAGAATAATGAGAGAGAACAGTATCAAGAATCACTGAGATATAAGAAGCCGTTTAGGCTACAGAGTGTAAACCTTTGCTAAGTGCAGGAATTCAAATTAAAGCATCTCAGAAAGATGACTACACAACTACTGTCTGAGTACATTTTATGAAGGCAAATCTTCCAGTTTTCAGTGTGATTATGTTCTTACTGTACATTTAGTTAGAATCTATGTTGCTGTAACATAAATCTATTGTTCTTGTACTCTGAATAAGAGAAAATAGTTGCGTGGCTCACATCTTTTCAGTTAATCGAAGAATGCTAGCATATCTATTCATCATTACTTAAGGTTAAAAATATCAGCTCCTTCAATCTTTCTTAATAGGGCCTATTGTCTAAGCCTCTAAACCAGGGTCTCCAACCTTTTGGACCTCAGGGACTGACAAATTCATAATTTAAAATCCCGCAGACCACGAATAAGAATTTTTTAAAAAAGATAAATATATTTGTAAAATAATGATCAGAGAACTTCCATTTTATTAATATGAAATGCACCTTTTTAATATAACAAAATTATAAATGCTTATTTAATTAAAACAAAATCGTAAATGCTTTTATCATAACAAAATCTTTAAAAGTTGTCTAATTGTAACAAAATTATTAAAGTTAGTGTAATTATTGCAAAACAATGATCAATTTGAGTGAAGGAAAATGAAGACGGGCAGACTGACAGTGGTGGGAAAGTCGGTCCCATATTCCAGAGCTATAGTAGTCACAGGACTGATCCTTTGATCATCCCAAGGCAGCTGCTTTGGGATGGCCAAAGGGCCAGTCCTGTGACTACTGCAGTTCTGGAATATGGGACTTGCCCATGGTGGGGCTGGAAATCTCCGCCATAGGGTCAGCACGTGCAATGTGCAAATTTGCAAGTGGTGCAACGTGCGAAAAGGAGCACAGCACTCACTGGCCAAGATGAGGTAATGATGCTGTTATGGCAAGAGGGGCAGCGGTGGCACAGGTGGGCCAAAGCAGCAATAGTGATAGCTGGAAGGTGCAGGAGTGAAGCACTACTTGCATTTGTGTGGCATCAGCATTCTGCCTTCGCCGCAGTATATTTGCACCAGCTGGTAGTGCCAAGGCAGCCTTCATCTCCTGCCGCTTGGGGCTCTGAATGGTAAACAGCATCTGGGAAGCACAACAAGCAGAGAGAAGCAACCGGAGTCAAACTCTCGCCTCTCGAGGAGCCTGGCCAAAGTTTCCCACGCCACTCGGGATTCAGTGCTTTGAGTCGCAGGGACAGGAATTCAGGCAGTTATCTTGGCTGCCTGTTAGTGGAGAGAAATGCCCAGGGTCAACCCTACCTTTACATTGTAGCTAGGAATTTGAAATACAGCTGAGAATGAATGTTTGTCTTGTAGCCAGCCTGGATGCTAGATCGGCCCTCTGCAAACTAGCCTCTCAAGGAGTGCTCACTGAAATGGCACAGGAAACTTTGGCTGGGCTCCTTTTCCTTCACTCAGATTAAACAACCTTCTTGAGAGAAGGAACACAAAAGAGGTTCTTGGAAGGTTGTGTGCCTGGACCAGGTGCTTTCTCTTGGGCCTCCCACCCAGAGGCCTCACAAAAGCCAAGAGGCAGGCCCGAAAGGTGACTGAGACTACCCCCTCTGGCAACTGTTTAGCTGAGCATGGTGAGTCCAGGGCAGATTTCCCTCCCGCTGTTGGTCTTACCTTCCAGTTCCAGCTCGCACAGCTTGCACCGCTCTACCCAAGGTAAGGTTTGCGCTCGGCCCAAGTATGGGGGCCAGCAGGTAGATGGGGTGATGTGGTCAGTGCAGCCTTATGTTTCTGCTTGGGCCAGATTAATTACTTCTGTGGGCCATAGTTTGAAGATTCCTGATTTAGTGCAATATAAAAAATGCAAAAATGCAAAAAAAATTTCTGCAGACCACCACAATTTTCTCACATACCAGCAGTGGTCCATGGACCTCTACTCTAAACTTCTCTGCTCTGAACCAGTTGTGATTTCTCTGAATCATTTAAAACTGTGGTGCAGAGAAATATGGCAAGGTGATGAAGTGAATTATTACGACTTGTGATTTGAAAATATCTTGACATAGCTCAAAAGTGCTTTTGTCATTTTGGTAGTCATATCACAGAGTTGGTTCTTTTTAAACTTGCAAACAACTACTGTTCCAAAATCATTCTCAGAAATACCATTATTAAATCAAACATCACTCATTCCATACATGCAGAGTTGATTTTTATTTGTAACTGAAAACTTTGTTCTTGCCTCTGTTACATTTCCTTATGTGGTTTGTAGGCCATATCTCTAAAGTCCTGAAAGTTTGTATTTTATTTCTTTCTTGTAGGAAATTAGTCATCCAATCCAATTTTGTGCTACTGATACTATCTCCATCATTTCATCTATATTGTCACGAAAATATTGAAGGATTAAGGAACCAAGTTTAGACCCTACTTAAAGCTGCTTTTCAGTTTGTGGAGGAGCCACTAATGAGCAATCTTTGAATAAAATTTTCAGGCCACATATATTTATTTAATTGTCATGCCATCCAACCCACATTTAACCAGCTTGCTAATTACTATGTCATATGCACTGTCAATTGTGTTGAAATTAAGACAGCACGTGCATATAGCATTCTTGATATATAACGTATAAAGAAGTAACTAGAGCAAAAAAAGGTGGTTAAGGATTGTGTAGCAAGATTTGTTCTTAAGAACGTCAAGCTGATTCCTGGTAATTATTTCATTCCTCTCAAGTGTTTAAAATTCATTGTTTTTGTAAACTGCCTTAGATTGATGCCAGCCATCTACTCTGCAATATTTTGGATCTTCCTCTTTTTTTTTTTTTTTTTTTTGAAGATGGAGAAAATATTTGCTCTGCCCTAGTCATTTATTTAATTGGTTCTCCAGGATTTCTCAAAAATAATATGAAAGAGTTTGGTCATATTAGCTGATTTCTTCACCTTTCCGAGGATGCAATTCATCTGATTTAAACTCATTTAAGGTAAAGAGGTAATTTCTAACCATGTTTAACACTTTCATGGTTGAATCTTTTATCCTGTTCTGCATGATTCCAGGTAGAATGCGGTTTTTTTCTTAGAGAAAATTGAATAAAATAGGATTTCACTAGTTACTTTTTGCTACCTGTTAGCATTTTGCTATTTTTTTATTGAAAAGCTAGTATATCAAACCTTTAATTTTCCTTTTGTTTTGTTATGTAAAAAAGCTTTATTTGTTATTCTTAGCATTCTTTGTTAGCTTTAGCTCATTTTAAACTTTAACTTTCCCAACATCAGCTGAAGAAATCAGTCTAGACTTTTATTTCATGACTTTTGTTTTTATTTCATATGTACAGTTTGCCTCCTTCTCTCCCCCTTCATTTATTAGTCCTTTTCAGTAGCTACACTGATTTCTGCTGCCTTCTTTGTAATTGTTTGCATTTATGCTTCTACTGTAGTATTTTATTCTTTAATTTGTCCTGAGCAACTTTTCCCATTAACTTCTCCTGCCATTGAATGTTACTCAGGATTTCTTTTAGATTATTAAAACACACTATTCTGAAATCTAAGTTTCATGCTTAATTACTATATGCTCAAGTTTAATTTCTCTTAAAATGAAGAAACCTAGCATCACATAGTTATTTTCACTAGGGTTGTGCTACTTTCATGTCCTCAATTTAGTCTTCCTGGCTGATTAGCATGAAGTCAAGATAACTGTGCCTTTGATGCTTTCCTCTGCTCACTGAAGGAGAAATTTGTCACCATGAGAATCTGGCCTTGAAGTGGCAACTTGACTTTAGCCCTAACGTCAATGCTGCCACTCAGAAAGGCTGCTCACACTATTCCCAAAGGCCTTGGGGGACAGCTCCATGGCTCAGCACTTCCCAGGATCTGTCATGAATTACTTATCTTCAGGTGGGGTTCTCTTTTTGTGGAAGCAGCTTGCTCTTCCACAACTTCTGCAGCCTGAAACAAACCACATGAAAACATGCCTTGTTCGCATGGAAAATCCTGTGAGACTGGGTTGGGCTTTCAAGAATAGAACTTGGGTGTTGATGGATGCTGGAACATTGTGATCAGAGATTGGATTCAGCCTCTTGGCACCAGTTCAGGTGAACTGTTGTTAATTTTTTGCACAATTCAGAGAACCGGCCGATCCCACCACTGCCTAGCCCCTCCCCACCTTACCCCTCCCTTCCTAGCTATTCATTATCTCATCTAACCTGCTTGCCTCGAGCAGGGGTGTTAAACTAGATTTTTTTGAGGGCCAGATCAGCATTGCAGTTGTCTTCCATGGGCCGACTTGTGGGGGGAGATGGGACTGATGCTTCCTGCAGCCAAAATGGGGCACGGGGACGCCCATGCCCCATTTTCACTGGCAGAGTGCTGCAGGAGGCCATCCAGGTAGAAAAAACCCCATGCCCCATTTTGGCTGGTAGAGGCACCGCAGGCCAGTCCTTTGTTTCCAGGCTGGTCCTGAAGGCCAGATCTAAGCAGTCTTGGCCAAATCCTGCCCACAGCCAGCTGCTTTCTGGTTCCTTTACTCGCTTGCATGCCTTCACCACTCACCTGGACCATACAGTGCCCACGGCCCAGTCACAGCTGATCTTTGCTCCTCACCCATCTTCACAGCTTGCCCAGAACATGTGGCACCCAGGCAGGAGAGTCGGCAAGGAACCGCTTGCCTGCCTTCACCACTGGCCTACCATGTGGCAACCATGGCCCAGCTGATCTCCGGCTCCTTGCCCGCTTGCCTGCGTTCGCCGTTCACCAAGTAAGTTGCTGTCTCACATGTATGGGAACAAAGGGGCTGGGTGGGGGCCTTCCCTTTCTACCTCTTTTGGGAAGTTTTAGAAATAAAGGCCTGAGAACCTAAAGCCAGGTGCCACCCGCAGACCCTGCCTTGCCAGACCTTGCCAGCAGTTCCAGTTTGAGCAGCGGTTTGGCTCAAAGGCCATGTCCCCCGATCTCTGCCTGCCCTTCCATTCCTGCTGCAGCTGGTGAAGAGAGGAAGATGAGACAGGTTGAGTCAGTGCTGCTTTGCCCCCTCCCCCAGCCTGCATATTGCCTCCACCCGGACTCTCCACAGTTGCTGGACCTTACCTGCCACAGCTGCCAGCAGATACGGGCAGTCAGGGGCTGTGAACTTGCGCTGCCTGGATCACCCCTCTCCCAGCCACCCACCTGCCCAGTCAGGTTTTGAGGGTACCTGGCTTCCCAGCCACCCCCACCCTCTGAAATGGCAGCAGCACTGGCCAGGAGCACAGGATCGCCTGGCCGCAGGGAGGGAGAGGGAAAAGGGGCAGCTATTAGAAGAGAGGGGAAAGTGTAAGTTTAATGCTTCTGGGACGAGGGGAGCCAGGGAGCATCTAGATCTGATTTACCTGACCACTCTTCCTCTCCCAGCCGCATGTCCTCCAACTGGCATAGGTGGTAACTACAGCCTCAACCTGTGTTGCCAGCATACCCAAGGACATTGGCTTCATTAAGGTGAGGGGGAGGGCAGCTGTGTAGGGCCCAGCAATGCACTTTTGGTTGCCCACTGCTGCCACCAACTGTTATTCCCTTCAAATGTTTTTCTCCTGGTTCTATGGGTATGGCTTGGTGGGCGTGGTAGGGGAAGGATACTGTAAAATCTCCAGTCAAAGGTGGTATTTGCTGGTTCTCCGAACCACTCAAAATTTCCACTACCGGTTCTCCAGAACTGTTCAGAACCTACTGAATACCACCTCTGATCTCCTTTTTTGCCTAGAATTCCATAGCAATGCCCATGACATCTCCTGCCTCTAATGGTCATGTGCAGGCTAGGGAAGTAAAACTGAAAGCACATGTAATGTTCTAATGTACAGAAGTGGTCATTAAATATATGGCAGAAAGTGGACTCTGGGTGTGTTTTTCCAAACTCACTAAGTGAGGTCGAATGTGTATAGTTTTAGAAGAGTTCTGTATGTGTGTGTGTGTACATACACATACAGTATATATAATACCTAATGTATCTTTTTGTGTGCCTGTACACACTCTATACTATGTAATATGTATGTATACATATGGCATGTATACATAGGATTAAATAGCGTATTTTGGATGTTCAGTAGTAATAAATAGAGAAGGAAATTGTATCTTGTTGAGGTCTTTGGTGCCAGAGGCCATGAGGTGGGGCTGGGTGTGGTGTGTGACATCGAGTTGGCCACGCCCACCCAGTCACATTATCACCTGGCCACACCTACGCAGCCAGTCACTAGGGCAGAGAACTGGTTGTTAAATGATTTGAATCCACCACTGATTGTGATGTGTCACCTTTCACATAAGTTCACTATTATTGGTCTAGACTCTAGAGCTAGCAGTTTACCATATTCATGGAATTGCTTCAAAGCAAGTTTCCAATGCAAAATCCCATTCTAATAAAAATAACTTAATAGACAGGAAGACTTGCACTTTTCCTTGCCAGAACAGCAAGGGACACGATAGGGGAGGACACTCAATTCTTTCTCTGCCTTGTATCTAGCGATGGAACAATTTTATCTTTTGCAAAAGATTGGGTCAGTCATTATAGCTGTGCACAAGCTGCTTTTAAATGTGGAATTAATCGAATTAATTGGGCCTCTTATAAAAAAAGCAATTTCTGACTCTGTTCTTTGCATTGTGATTTTATTAACATAAATTACTCCTTTACTTTGATGTTAACTTCTTTTTCAGTAAAGCTACTCTGCACAGTTCAATTTCAATAGATCCATTCTATCTGTGTTTATATCATAGGTTGATTAGAAAATAAATGGCTCTCATAAATAAAGAAGCTGACAGTTTTGTAAATAAGTCAATAAGCTCAGAAGTGAATCCATAGTGTCTATGATCCAATGGAGCTCTGCAACAGCAGAGGATTTGTTCTTATCAGTCTTGGAATTGATAGAAAGCATACTTAATAATAGCTTTTGTCCTTTTCATGCAGCACAGAAATTCACATAGAACCTTCACAGCAATTACAAAATAGGGGAAGATGAATCCAGAGGCTCACTAAGCAAAATAATCATAACAAAATCATGGTATCTGTACAATAAAAATACTATTCTTTTCTCTTCTTAAATGGTCCTATTTCAAGACTACATGTGCACATTGTGCAAGTGACAGATTTCTTTGTGGATATGTCTTGATTTCTTCCAACATGCCCATGAATCTATTCCTTTCAAGCTCAAAGCTCAGAGAAAATAGACTGCAGAAGAGGTGCTTATTCATTAGGCCTAAGTCATGTTATATTAAGCAGAAACATTTCGGGTAAAGCCCCCTTGAGAGAAGCTGTCAGAACCTTAAATAAAGAAATGACAGAAGATTGGAGCTTGCTCTGACAAAGGTAGCTGTGATCTCAATGGATATTTGGAATATGCTTGGTCTGGGGCGGCTGTTAGTCCTATCTTTCCTGAGAAATTAGATTCTGGAAAAGCTATGATCCATTCTATAACTTTTAAGGTAGGGATAATCAACATTCTTGTATATCTTGTATATACATTCTTGTATATCCTGTAGATATCTTGTCAATGGAGGGGTGATCCAGTTCTTTTTGGATAGTTTGACCATCAAAATAATTTGAGGCAAAGTTTATGGAACATAACTTGTCAATCTGAGTCTACTGAGACCAGATCCATGAAATAACTAGCAATCCAAATCGTAATGTAAAATAATCCACATTTCATTATTTATTTGTTTTTTAGATTTGTATTTCTCTTTTATTATTTTTATAAATAATTCAAGTTGGCAAACATACCTAATATTCCATCCTCTTCCTATTTTTTCCCAACTGTGAGGTGAGCTGGGCTGAGAGTGACAACCAATAGAAGATAATTTTTGTAATTCAGGTTTGAACTGTGGAGCTTTTGGTACTCTCTGAATTTGGCTGTTTCTTGCAGATGTTTCATTACTCAAATAGGAACATCAGCACATGATGTTACCTATTCGGGTAATGAAACATATGCAAGAAAACAGCCAATCTCAGACAGCACCAAGGATGCCCTAAATCATCAAATTGGCTTTCATGCCTGTTGCCTAAGGCAGGATTAGCACTCACCTCCTGGTTTCTAAGGCAACACTTTAACCACTATGCCAAACTAGCACTGACAGAAACAGAGAGAACTCCTATGGTTTATCAAGAGTAGGACAGGTATAGTATCTAAATCTGAAGCCCCTATTCTCTTTGTTTATCAACTGTTCAAGGTTACAACAGTGATGAAAACAAGAGACTTATTGGTACTAACATTTATGACTGTCACATGACCACGATTCAGCCACTTGGCAACTGTCACACATTTATGACAGTTGAAGTTGTGTGATTGCCATTTGTCACCTACCCTGCTAATTCCAGTAAGCAGAGTCAAAAGCAAGAAGTCCCAAGTTAGGGTCACTTGATGTTTTACTTAACAAGCATGGGTGATTCACTCAATGGCTACAATCAGATCTGGCATTGTTAAGTAGAATGGTCAAATGATGCTTCTTTTCACAACACTTTGCTTACTGATGGAATTACAGGTCCCAACTGGGGTTGTTAAGTGAGGACTACCTATACAGTTTATCTTAATTGACAATTACTCTCTAAAATTTGGGTAAATCCCTGTCTTTTTCCAGCAGGATTTCCAGCATGGGATTCTACTTTGATGCATGTTTACTATCGGCTGCCATAGTAATTATGGGGGAAGGGCACAAGGGTTTGGGTTTGGGAAGTGAGCTTGTGTGGTGAAGGCCATGTCAACTAAAAGGGAGGTTTGCTCTCAAGAGTTATTGCGCTGCTGAGTGGAGTTGTTTACACCCTGTCAAGGCCAACCATCCTAGGACTCCAAATGGGCCAAATACCTGAAGATGACTTCACATAGCAGCATTCTGGATGTTCATTGGGGAACACTGGGAAACTCAGAAAGGGGAAGGGGCTTGGAGAAACTTTCTATCTGTAACTTTCACATATATCGATCAGATCTTGCCTTGCTTTCACTGCTATCATTTCAAACTCAGTAAAAGTGCTCCTTCTCTATCTCAATGGAGTTGGGGGTTTTCTTTCTTGGGTTTTGAATAGAGGCAGGCCTGACACTTGAGTTGTCAAGTTTGTTTAACAGAAATGCTGAGAGTGAACACATAGAATGCATATGCTGTAATTTGGAATGTTTGCAAGTTGAATTCCAAAATTAATTAGGTTATGCCTCGTGTGTTTTTATAACAATCAATATAATTTTTTAAAGAATGCTGGCTCCTATTTTGATCTCCCAACTTAGTGAACTTAATGTTTCTTAGATTCCTATTCTCCCCATAGGTAATTATTCCTGGGGTCAGCTCCCATTCCCTCAAATCCCTTTAACCTTAAAATAGTTCATTTCACAGCTATTTTTTAAAGGTTTTTTTTTGTTGCTTCAGTCACTATAACTAAGTCAACAATTATTTTAAAAGGTCTGTTCTGATAACTTTACTAGGAATGTTCTTTCTTAACCTTCCTTAGAGAAAAATCAGCGAGATGTTCTTTGCCAATTTAAGTTAGATAATTGGGTATCAGTTATGGATGATAGTTTACCTTTGACATTTTAAAAATGTCAGTGTATATAGTTCATGAACTGGAATTGACATGGCAACAGATCAGCCATTGGGGAACACACAGGAAAGTTCAGAAGGGAGTTCAGGGAGAGAGGAACAGAGTTTCTGATGAAGAAAGATGAGCAGGACACTCAGTTATCAATTATCAGAACTGTTTGTTTGATATGCTCAAGGTATCATTTTCCTTGACTCAATATCTGCTACTCTAATTGTAGTATGGAATGTTTTTATATTTTCTCAGGTCCAGATTTATCCCATGGTAGCAAACTGTAGGACTTAGTACGATTATTTTCCATGTAGTAAGGGTCATGTGAGCACAACTTTGGTTATAACAAGTATTTGCAACTTGCTCGGGTCACCAAGGAAACAGATAACATGCTAAAATGCTGCTGCTAGCTAATTTTGATATTTTAATTGTATTTGATTAACATTATTTGCATAACATTTGCTTAGATGTGGTAAATATTAAACCAGAAGTGGCAGATATGGTCTAGTTTTAAAATAAATATCTTGAAAACTGAAAATTATTTAGAGAGGTCAAGTAAGATCTTGGTAGATTTTCTTGGAAATCACAAGAACCTGTAGATTACATAAATTTAGACTTTAATTTTGTAACATCTCACAGCATATTTACTTCATTTCTGCCATCTTGATTTTGGAATTTTAAGGAAAACAATTTTGTGTTAACGCTGTTCATATGCAGCTTTTTTTCAGCGTGGCAGTAGTTTTCAGTCAGAGAGCCCAGTGAGTTTATATCTTTAGGAAGTATGAACAGTGTCATTCAATAATATCACTGAACACTTGGAATTATATTCTGAGTTCTCCTCAGATGAAATAATTGTTTTGTCTGCAGTTGTGGACAAGTTACTGCAATTCTCCAAGCATCCCAGACAAAAATAAAGTTCTACTGATCATGAGGCCAGTTAAATTTAATTTTGCTCTCATGATTTTTTTCTATATGCTGGTTGGTGGCTGGTGAAAATGTCCCATTTACATTTGGATGCATATCCCTTTCTTCTAAACAAACTATAAAATGCAGTCAAAATGATGACCATATTATTATAATAAATTGAAGCACTTATTATAATAAGTGCTTACACAAACTTGCAGGGATAACTAAAAGCCTGCAAACAGCTATTTCTTTTGCATGGCCTCCCAGCTGCTCAACAAAAGGCATGTTTTAATGTTACATGTTGATGATTTCCTATTCAAACCCGCTTCTCCAGTAAGGAAAGGCTTTCATGGGAAAACCCAAGAAACCGATGTCACTGGCCTGGATGGTTCATGTAACATTCATGTAACCACTTGTGCTGCTTCTTTGAAAAGAAAATTTCTCTGAAAAGCTGCTTTAACAAGAAACTGAAACATGAAATTCTAAGAATTGATCATATTTATCATCACAGTATATTGCACAGTTGAAACTGTGACAAATGCAGATTATATGCATTCATATAATATGCATTGCTTTGCAAATTCCTGTAATGTCACAGCAATCATCTACTTTTAGTGAGATACGAGGTTATCATTCAACAATTTCTGCACTTGTATCTGCAAAACAACTGCTTTGCAAAGCTTGATTGGCTGAAGACTGATTGCACAGAAATTTACTGAATCTTGTTTTTAATTTCTGAGCTGAAATTTCTGGGGAAAATAACATTCTTCAGTATGCCTGAAGATAAGCAGATTTGTAAATCTTACTAGATATCAATATTGACTGAACTGTTCTTTCAGGCAGTTAGGCGGCAATGCTAACAAAGCAGATCATACTAAGCCTTTGTAACTCAGTCTGACGGCGTGCTAGAGGGAGTTCTTCCAAATGAAGCCACTTTCCAGTGCTGAAGTAGTAGGAGCCTTTGCTTCTCTCTGCCAGTAGTTAGGGGTTTGCTTGTCTTTTTCACCCTTCCACTGACCTTTCTTGTCATCTACTATTATTCTGCAGCTAGAATCACCCCTGTTGTACATGACCTGGATGTTTGGTCACTCTGCCACTGTGCTAGATAAAGGCAACATGGTGCTAGAGGCTCTCACAAGAATAGCCATAGGACGTGTCTATTTTCTTTTCTGTAGCAAGGTGGAAGTGTGCCATTTCTGGGGCACTGCGGCCTTGAAAACCCATGGCAAACCAGTCATGGAAATGATGTGAACCTCTCCTCCCTTAAGTTCCCAAGCAGTTATAGCAAAAGCAAAAGCATGCAAACTATGTCTGGTGTGTCCCCTCTCCCCCATGTCAGCTTTTGGACAGTAACTTGTTACATACTCACTCTTTCTCTCCCTCCCTCCCTCCCCCCCTCTCTCTTTTCAAGCTTGCTTCTGCTCTGCTCGCATGTGTGTCTATATGAACATTAAGAAATGTATGATGGGCTGAATACACTGTGCTCTTGATCAGGAATTAGCAGGACTTAGATTGCCCAACTACATCTCACATATAAATGTACTGGTTATACATATACATACATACATATACATATACATATACATGTGCATGTATGTGTATATATGTATGTATGTATATATATATATATATATGTGTGTGTGTGTGTGTGTGTGTGTGTGTGTGTGTGTGTGTGTGTGTGTATGTATGTATGTATGTGCTGTTTAGCTTCCTTCGGGTATTATCCCACGTCATTGTAGTGCTGTTAAAGTTGTAGCAACGTTTCAGCAGAATCTCATCTGCCATCATCAGGCTTCTGTATGGATGTGGGTCTCACAGCCTCTGGTTTCAAATTCGAGGCTGGTCTATTCTGATTGGCTAGGAGCCTGGGTCTGTGTTCACTGGACTTGGAGTTTGATTGATTGGTGTTTCTGGTTTCTTCTGTCTGTTTTGTGGCTTTGATTGGCTGGCAACACTCTGTTCCTGTGTTGGAAGCTTTCAGTGCAGCTTGGCTTC
>BLBF01000025.1:26129596-26148759 GCA_015471245.1 Laticauda colubrina
ATCTATCTATCTATCTATCTATCTATCTATCTATCTATCTATCTATCTATGCTGTTCAGCTTCTTTCGGGTATTATCCCACGTCATTGTAGTTGTGCTTTTAAAGTTGTAGCAGCATTTTGGCAGAATCTCATCTGCCATCATCAGGCTTCTGTGTTGAGTTCGTCTGTGAGTCAGGCTATCACAGCTGTTTCAGTTTTAAATTTGAGGCTAGCCTACTCTTGAGCCAGAATGGTTTTTTCTTCATCCTGATTGGTTGGGAGTCTTGGTCTGTGTTTATTGGACTTGGAGTTTGTTTGATTGGTGTTTCTGGTTTCTTCTGTCTGTTTTGTGGCTTTGATTGGCTGGCAACACTGTGTTCCTGTATTGGAGGCTTTCAGTGCAGCTTAGGTTCGCGTGAAAGTACGGCTATTATCTCTTAGGAAGCTAGGTTTCATCTGGGTGCCTGGTTGGGGTGTGTTTGAGCTGGAGGTATCAGAGGGAGTCTGTTTGTGCCCAGGTGTTTGCCTGGCTTGTGGTGTAGAGATCTATCTATTTGAGAGTGCAGGCTTCCAAATGATTGACAGTCTGCTGGAATCATCTCTTCTATTCATGCTTTCAGGTCTTTTTTTCAATCTCTATGGCTTCTCTGATAATTCTGTGGCTGGGCTTTCTATAGTAGAATTACTATATACTTCTATAGTAGATATTTCTATATATTTGTATATTTCTATAGTAGAATTACTATATACTACATAGAATTTTCTATAGAATTATCAGAGAAGATATAGATATAGAAATCTCCTTCATTCACCATGTTTCCCCCAACAATCTGGGTCCTCATTTTACCAACCTCGGAAGGAAGGGAAGGCTGAGTCAACCTTGAGCCCTGTCAGTGTCTCTAGCTCTGTGCTAAGGAAGCTCTTGTGTTTTTCTCTTCTTGGTTTATAAATTTTTGGAGTTGAAGGAAAACTAATAAAATAAGTTATTATAGTATAATTATATATTATAATAATAGTATAAATAGAGTTATGCTATTCCTATGGATTGTTTGACTTTTGTCTTACTATTATGTAACTTGAAAAGGAAAAAAAAAATCCTAGCTCTGCCACTTAAATGAAGCTTTCTTTATGATGAGGGAATAATTTGGCTTCATACTGAAATATTTGAAAAGTTCTTGTAAAGGTCCTGACAATAGTACTTCTCACTGGGACCAGAATATTAATCATGCAAGATGGCAAGCAAATTAGTGGCTTTACATCCATTGTTGCCAACTTTGCAGAAGTGTTGAACTACAAATACCATCATTCTTTAGGTAGCAGAATGACAACTGCTTATGGAACTTTGTGACCCCCCAATAGCTATGCTGAATAGGGAATCGTGTGTGTGTGTTTGTGTGTGTGTTTGTGTGTGTGTATGAAATTTATAGAATCTGTAAGATACCTAGTCTAACTTTCTGTTCACTGGAGAAAACAACCATTGCAATATTTATAATTATACAAATTTATGATTAATAGTCAAACAATCTCTTCTTATGAAAGAGGTACGACAGTGATGGCGTGTCCATGATCTCCTGAGGAAGTCTGTTCCATGGTAGAATAACTCTTATTAGGATTTTTTTTTTCCCAAGGTCTATCTGAAATCAACTTCATTGTAATAACAGAATAACAGAGTTGGAAGGGACCTTGGAGTTCTTCTAGTCCAATTCCCTGCTCAAGCAGGAGACCTTACACCATTCCAGACAAATAGTTATCCAGTCTCTTCTTAAAAGCCTCCAGTGATGGCGATCCCACAATTTCTGAAGGCAAGCCAATGGAACAGCTTGCCTTCAGAAGCTGTAAAACAAATATAAACCCATTCTTATATGTATAAAACAAATATTAAACCCATTCTTTCTTGTTTTGTGTTATGGTCCCATTTCAGCAAGTCTTTTACATGAGAGTTATTCAGGGACTTCATTATGACGGTTATCATGTGTTCCCTATAACCATTATGGGGTTCTACAAATGTTTAAGATCAATGCCATTTTTCAGAAATCAGGAAATAGTTGATGCAATACACATTAGCAGTTTGTTTATTTAACTATCACAATGAATATTTCTATCCCATGGCTTTAAAGCTAACACTTTTTCATTTTGAGTGAAGTGGTTCTGCATACTTTTTTTTGGCATTACTTTTTAAATGGTCTTTGTGGAAGGAGGAGGGGAAAGCTATTTTACTTGAATGAGCCACCTGAAATAAATCAAAGGACTGTATTTTAAGCTCTTTGGGATGTTTCACTCTATCTCATATTGATAGTTGAGTGGACATTTAATTGGAATTAACATGTTAACAAGAAAGCATTCAGACATGCAGACAAAGATGACCTTACCATGGTACCTAATGACATATATTGCCAATCAAATAGCAGAATAGTTATTTCATTAAAAATGAATCAGTTCATTCAGATGGAGAGGGTTTTTTCCTAGATTAATTAAAATTCTTTGCAGTTCTACAAAGAATAACTTATGAATAAATCACTGGAGGCTTTTAAGAAAAGACTGGATGCCATTTGTCTGAAATGGTATGGAATCTCCTGCTCAAGCAGAGGGCTGGCTAGAAAACCTCTAAGCTCCCTTCCAACTTGGTTATCTATGATCTGAATGTCATGAAATAGAATGGCTTTAAACATATGCTTAGGATTTTCAACTTATAGTATGAAATCATACCTTCCAAAAATCTTCAGGGCAAATAATAATTCATAATTAAAGAAAATATAAATGAGCATCTATGTATATCTTGATTAAAAATCTACTTATTGGTTTATTTTAGAAAATTGTGAAAAAAATATTGTTTCAGTCCTTTCCTCATTATGAATACTGTTCTCTTTGCTATCAAATACTATTGTTTTACTATGTCCACATCTACCTATTTAGAAATAGTTTCAGCCCTAAGTACATGATTGGAAAAATATGAAATACACTTATCATGCTGTTGTTGTTCATTTGAATAATGAATTTGTGTGACTAATTTCATTGTTGCTCTGATTGGTTATACTTTAATTTGGGGGGGGAGAGTTTTTGTTTTGGATTCACTATATAAAGTATGGCAAGGATTTCCCCCCCCCCTTTTTTTTTCTGAATGATACAAAATTATGTGTAATATCCACCAAGAATAATATACTAGAAACTGTAATGTCTTGCAGAATGTCAGCTTAGTAGCATACAGATATAGCTGTCAGACAGAAGTATTAAAACTGAAGCATGTCCCATGGATTATTTTTTCTCACCCGCTACAAAAAATTCCCCCATTGGAAAATTAGTAACTAATGAACCACAATGACCACACATTCACAAAGTAATATAGTTTTTCATCAATACCTCAGAGTTCTCAGTTACATTATAATCCAATCATCAGCACATCTTCAATTTTAAATGTAAGGGATTCTACAGGCTTCAATAGCACACATACTTGTCTGTTGCTATTTTTCAGAGAAGCAGGTCAGCTGAATGTTAGAAAGCTTAATCTTTTGGATCTCTACAATATCTTACAGAGCTTCAGTCTGACAACTGAACAGAAATTATCTATTGTGGGGATTAAAATTGCTTCTGTTCAACTGTAAAAGCAGATATATGAGGGAACTGGTACTAAAGCATGAATTGTGTAAATGCAGCACCTGCAAGAAATATAGTGTGGGGCACAGAAATGTATCTTTTTTTTTATGTACACTGAGAGCATATGCATCAAAGAGAAATTCCTTGTGTGTCCAATCACACTTGGCCAAAAGAGAATTCTATTCTGTTCTGTTCTGTTCTGTTCTGTTCTGTTCTGTTCTGTTCTGTTCTGTTCTATTCTATATGACAAAGAGATGGATGGTCCTTTGGTCATTTACCTTGGATCATCTGGAAATGGCTGGGGATTTCTCACTTCCCTCGCTGAGAAAAGCGCAGGATCCTTTTTCAGAACTAAAGCAAGGCTTCTTGGAAAGATTACGTGTGCAACGTCTTGGGAGTAACCTCCCAAAGCTAATGAAGTAAAAGTAGTCTCAGTGGCCTGCATAAGAAGATTAAAAAACCAAATATTGTGTGCAAAAGCAACAAAGAAAAAAATCCAGACAGCTACATTTTTCAGTAATCCAGTTCAAGAAAAGGAGTTTCCCAGCCAGCTGGTAATCTCCTCTTCTGACCTTCAGTCTGGTTCTCTGAAATCTGTCACCATTTGTTTATGTAATTTAATCAAGCTACGCATAGCAAAATAGCTAGCAATAATGTTCCTGTGCTCTGATTTCAGACTGAAGTAACAAATAATCTGAGATAAACTTCAGAGGCACAAAAGAGTTTGCTGGACAAAGACTCAATAGAACCTTGCTATTATTTCTAGTTCTTCAAAATGCAAGATCCATTGTAGGATCAACGTTCTGCCTCTTCTACCACTTGAAAAATACAAAAATAAAAGGTACATTTCCAGGGGCTGTGCAGATGATAGCTTCAACATTTAATTATTTCATCCAGCAAACACACTGGAATTTGATACTTGGAATTATTGCATAATCTGTATTTTCCCCCAGTTCAGCTATTTTTCTATAAATATTTTAACTATGAAAAAAAGAGTAATTCCAAGTTATAAATGGGATCCTGGCTTAATGCAGTCATTGGTCCTTCTATCTCACAAGCACCATCCTGTGGGTGGGAGGGAAAGGCTATGCCTTTGTATCTCATTGAAGCAATCAGCAGCTCAGCAATTCATTAATGTCACTGTTCATTACCCTTAGTTAACAGTGGTTTTCCTCCCACAGAGGCTGTTTTTCTCTCCCAAAGCCATTCGGGTTTAATTTTTCCCTTACAACCAATTGTAAATTGCCCAAACAGTGCATCATGATTTAATGGCACATGTATGTATTTTTCTGGGCATATACATATTCATACACACATACATATAAACATGTACATTTTAAATCTCTTTTATCCATCTTATTTTTTGTTGTTTTGTGTAACCTGAACAATTTATGCGAATTTTCAGTTTTACTAGGTTTATTGTTTCTATTGCTAGTAATGTATGTCAGTCATTGGGAGTCAGATAGTCTCTTGACCCTTAGAAAATTTAGATTTAAGTTATCCAGCGCTGAGTATACTTTTCTGCTTCGGTCACCAATACACGATAACCAAAGGAGACATTATTATAATGCCTGGGAAACCTGAAAGCTCTTAGAGTCAACCGTTTTATAGCCCTGATTAGTTTGAATCAGGCTGCCACAAAATATATATGGATATTTTAAAAGTACTTTTCTGTCAAGAGTGACATTTCTCTTCCCAACCTTTCTCGATATATTAGCATTACTAGGTAATATATGAGATAAGATGAAGAAAAACATAGTAAAATGACCCCGTCTGTATTTTTAACACATTTTTTTTTTTGTTTACACTCTTATTCTTTAGAATAAACAAAGCAACAGGTGTTCATTTAAAGAAACCTCCAAAATATCAATTGTATGTTGAAAAGGAACAGTAAGAAGTTTTCAGTTGCCATCTTTAATATCCATTAGCCTAACTTTGTAGGATCTACAGAAGAATTCAGCATTTCTGTATCCCCATTTCATCTGTGAAATGGCCTTAATCAATTTAAATGAGAATGTTTTCACACAGTGACATTTAGAAGCTCATAAAAATGAGCAAAAGGTTGCTAACTCTCTTCCCTGTTACTCTCCAGCAGCTGTAATTTCAGCCTGGCTGTTGTCAAGAGAGGGAACAGAGCTTCCACAACTGGTAGCCAGGGTAGCCTTATCTTCCATGAATTTATCTAAATTGGTAGCAGCACAACAGTGAATTTCATAGTTTAATTTGCTGCTATATGGAGAAGAGAAAATAATTTCCCTACTCATTATCATCTTTGCCTGGCAAATTTTATACATCTCTATCATGTCCCTCTTAACCACCTTCTTTCTCAGCTGAAAGGACCTAACCTCTGTTAGCTGGGTTTGGTTCCCTGATCATATTAGATAGTCCTCTTGTACTAAACACAATAGGGACTTGCAATGTGGTTGTTAAATGAAGCAATTGCTAATTCAAACTATGTCTGTGCCAAATAAGTGAGTCTTATCAAAGTATTATGTGATCTGTTAGATCAGTATTAATATAATAATTTATTAAATGCATGTGCCGCCCAACTGTCAATAAGTCTAGGCATGTTGTGGTTCGCCAGCAGCAGATGAGGACATCTGAGGACTCAGAGAGTGAGGACTCAGATGAGGGACTTGCGTGTGATGCAGGGTTGGGGCCAGGACCATCAAGGAGTGGAATGCTGCCTTCGAAGATTGTAGAGGCTGGCAGCAGTGATGAAGAGGCCCCGAGGAGCCTGTGCCTAGTGAACGTGTGTGCAGGGCTGCTCAAAGGAAAGAGCAGATGTAGCAGCGCAGGCAATTCAGGAGTAAGGCTGCAAGATAATGGATGCTCCCTTAAGAGATAAAAGCCAGCTGAGAAACCGGAGTTCTTTGTAGGAAGCAAAGAAGTTTTTGTACCTCAAGCCTGGTGGATGTTCAGAATACTTGGTTGGTGTTTGGAAACTCTTTATGTTAAAAATATTTCTTAGTAACTTTATCTCATGTTCTTGGCAGCCTTGTACAACCTTGGCAAGGCTCGTTCTTATCAGAGATAATTAGTTTGAAACAGCCTTTTTACTGTGATGGAATGGAATTTGTAAAGAATCTTAAAAGGTTTTGCTGTTACCTCTGTTTTGTGTTTATTTCCTTGGAACAAGGTTTGGGTCAAAACAAGGCAGTCTTCTCAGCTCTTTTAAATATGCATATTCAAAAAGTCTAGAAACTTCATGAAATAGAATTTATGTTAACGGAAGCTGTGTTTTTAGCCTCTGGGAAATATGGAAGCATTGGGGAACTTTGAATATAAAGTTTAAGCTTGATCTGGGGGGGAGGGGGTAGGGGGGGCAATATATCTGGTGTGTTTCTCTTACACATGTACATATACAACTACATAATTTACTTTTGTTTCATATGCTTCATGATTTTCCCTTTAGATATTGTATTTCATTTTTTCCAGAACAATCTTTCTTGAGTATTTTGTGATTATTTCGGATAGATGCTGACTTTGTAGAAGATCGCCATTTCATTTGAGTTTTTTGAGTACTCTTGGTGTGAATACCATCTGGATTTTTGTCACCATCATCATTATCATCATCCTCATATGTGTATATACCAGTGTAGGCACTCACTTACTTCAAATTTCCCTTTGAGAGAATGAGCTCCATGTGCATCAGCTGTAATTCCTCAGTGCTAAAGAAAGATGCATATTGTTCATCCAGAAGTAGAATTTAATTCATTGAAATGATGTAATAAAACTAGCTTCTTTTACTAACATAATAACATTAATAACAGAATAAAAGAGTTGGAAGGGACCTTGGAGGTCGTCTAGACCAGCTCTCTGCTCAAGCTGGAAACCCTATACCATTCCAGACAAGTGACTGTCCAGTTCCTTCTTGAAAGCCTTCAGTGATGGAGCACCCACAACTTCTGAAGGCAGGCCATTCTACTGGCTAATTGTTCTCACCATTAGGAAATTTCTCCTTAGTTCTTAGTTGCTTCTCTCCTTGATTAGTTTCCAACCATTGTTTCTTGTCCTGCCCTCAGGTGCTTTGAGAATAGCTTGATTCCCTCTTCTTTGTATCAGCCCCTCAACTATTAGAACAATGCTATCATGTCTCCCTTGATCCTTCTTTTCACTAGACTAGACATACCTAATTTCTGCAATGTTCTTCATATGTTTTAGCCTCCAGCCCACAGATCATCTTTGTTGCTCTTTTCTGCACTCTTGCCAGAGTCTCAACATCTTTTTTATAATATGGTAACCAAAACTGGTTGCAGTATTTTAAATGTAGCCTTACAATTATTTTATGATTTTGTAATCTTATAATTATTTTTGGTATGAGCAGAAAATTCTGAAATCAGTACTTTTCCCTCATGTGCCCCTAACATTTTTTTTGAAAATAGTGGCATATATATCAGTATGGTTTAAACCAAAATTACAAATGAACATTTCTCTGCAAAACATAGTAGTTTTATTTTTACAGTCTTCTGATTGTATTAACAATTGAAGATATATCTAGTACATGAGAAACAAAGAGAAATGAGTCCAATTTTAGAAGTGTATTCTTATCCCAAGTTTATACAAACTGCAGATTTAAATGTAACTGTTTCCTGTTCATACTTACATGTTTATCATATGTGAATTCTCTAACTGAAGACAAGGCATCAAATGAACCTATAATGTTAGAAGCTATAATCTTTAAAATCCCTGCTAGATAAGAACTCTTCAGCACAATGAATTTTGTTTCTGACTGATTAGTAAACCGCTGGCCTCTGTACTCCATGACACACTCCTTTTTGTTTTATTTATTTAACTGAAAAGCACAAGTAATTATATCATGTGGAAGCTGTTCTTATTTTTAGTCCTCACCTCCACACAGAGTGGAACCCCCACTTTTTTCCTTTTACTCTAGGTTTATTTTTTTAGCCTGCAGAAATAAGAAAAGGATGAGATAAAGTAGTTAAGATGGATCCTGAGTAAACACTGACAGATGTTAATCTTGTCCATTAGAAGCATTACAAGAAGCCATTGAAGAAGAGGGGAATTTGGTCATGCATGTCTGCCAGGAATGGAAACAGGGAATTTTGAACTATGCCAAAGACCACTCCAAGGGCAAAAATCATTTAGAGAGTCAAAATGATAACTTACTGCTCCATTATTACATTTTTAAAACAAATGTGATCCATTTTTAAAACAAATGCGGCTTTGGTTCTAGCTACCATCTGCAGGTCCCTGGATCTCTTTTTTAAAATATAACTTTCTGAGGTGACACAGGAAGAACATTCTTTGTTGTGCCTGTTTAATGATGGTTTTAATGGTAGATGTCCTGGGAGATTAAAGAACCCAAAACTTGAGGGACTCTTCTGCTGATACTGTGCTATCAAATGTAGTAAGAGGTGATACAGTAGGAGGATTCCTCCTAAAATCCACTATTATCTCTAGAGTTTTAATCATGTTCAATTCCAGATTGTTCTGGCAGCAACACAGGGTCAGTTGTTCAATCTTCCATCTATATGCAGACTCATCACCATCTCAGATGAGACCACTGACTATTGTGTCATCTACAAACTTCAGTGCTTTAACAGAGGTATCCTCAGAGATGCAATGCACACAAAAAGAAATGCAAAGTAATATAAAGTAAGAAAAAGAAAGAAATAAAAAAAGCAAAAGTGAAAGAAAGAAAAGAAAAATGAAAAAGAAAAATATGAAGAAGTAGTTTATTATTTTCTTCACAGCAGTTATAAGTACAATTATAAACTTATCTCTTACTCTGTGGTTACAACATAACTCTATTCTTTCTATAATCTATCCTGTCTTATCATTGAAATTGTTCTATATGTAAAGTGGGTGACTCCAAATCTGCAAACCTGATTGGTCAAATAAACTAAGTTCCTAGTGAACCAATCCAAAGAGCTGCTAAAAGGCGGCAAATTTAAGCAACTGCCATTGGCTGCAAGCAGGCAAGCCAGCCTGTATAAAAGGCTGGCCTCGGCTTCAGCCAAGTGTTCCTATTTACTGATTAGTTAAAGAATAAAGTATTTGTTGTTGGAACCCGGTCTAACTCGTGTGTTTTCCGAACAAAACAGAAATCATAAATCATAAGTACTTTTTTATTTCATACAAAAAGTCTGTAAAACCTTTTTTGTCAATTATAAATGTAGATATTGTCTTTTTTCTGATCAAACAGGTCAGTTTAGCCATCCATGACACAGTGCTTTTAAAACAGTGGGCAGTTTCTAATATGGCTTAAGGGGTTAGTTATTCTATTGTGTTACTCCCTGAAATAAATCATTTAGTTCTGGATGGGAAGCACTCCTCCATTTGGGATCAGTGTGCAGTCAAACTTTTTTTTCCTGGACTTGCAATTCCTGCTCAAAGAGCAAGGTGACAGTTGTGGGAAGAAGGCCTTCATACAGGTTTATCTTATATGTCTGTTGCACCTGCATAGGGATTTTTGCAACATGCCCTATTTGGGCTACTCTTAAAGACCACTCAAAAGCTTCAGCTGATGTAAAATATGGTAGTATTGTCTGGGTCCTATTGATCAAACAATGACATCTGATGGTATCTTGGAAGCAGGCCTGATCTACTGCAATGCCTGTCCTCTGGAACAATATTCCACCAGAGATCTGTAGGATACATTAGGAACCTTGGCTCTATTGAAGAGGTCATTAGGAACATGGCTTTTCCCCCCAAGCTTTGAATTAGGGTAGGTGATGAAGTTTTCATAGAATTTTTTCTTTTGAGTTGGATGGTTAGCTTTTCCAGGCAGCTTTTGGCTTTTTTTATGCCTCATTTATGGTTTCTATATTTTTTATTTTTCCAAGTTGCAGAAGAATTGTTATGGAGTCAAGCTCTACACCCTGCCTTCAACTTTTTTGTGGAGATAAGAAAGGGCTGTTGTAGAACTGTGAGGACATTCATTGGAATGCAGTTACAATCTTGACTTTTATCAACCATCCTACTTGAAAAAGGAGAGCAAACATACAGAAGATTTGTTATATGTGTATCCAAAAGATGAACACACACCTGTCATTGAAAAATAAATACTCTCCTATTTAAAATCAAATATGGCAGGTTTGACTTTTTAAAATAAAAATTCAGGGATGTTATTTATAAACAAGTCAACAGAATGCACAGCAGTCCTTCTATTTTGGAATCAGCTAAGCTCCAAAGAGCTGCAGGCCTTCGGAAAGAAGAAAGGACATGTTTTGACAGCCGAGATTCCTTTAAGTGCTGAGGAATTCTGCTGGCAGGTTTTGCTGGCAATGTGTGTGCTGTCTACCATTCTTTGTTATGTCCTTGCATTCAGAAAGCCAGCGTGGTTTGAGAGAGAGGCAGCATTGTGACAGCAGTGACTTCTTCCAGAGGTTGAAAAACAGGGTGGAATGCAGGATTCCCTGGACCTGTGTACTTCAGATTAATGGCCAAGAAATAATATTCCAATTTTTTAAATAGAATCAGCCATTTACATGGGAATAGTACTCCTATTTTAAATCCTGCCATAAATGCATGATGTAAGATACCCATTCCTCTCTTGGTAAAGATCATCCCTTGATTCCAAGGGGGAAAAAAAATCCCAAATTGAAATGACTCAACAGATTGAAATGGATCCAGGAAAACAGTTTCAACCAAAAGTGTCTGGAAGTGGTTGGCAACCATTTCCCAAAGAACTTGGTGCAACTGCTCCAGGAACAACCCTCCAACTTTTCTCCACAATCAATCTCATCCATCTATCTTGTGTATACTGGAGAGTCTTCTCTTGGTGTATGTCTGTATTTATTTTCTAAAGTTTTTGCTCACATATTTATTTTTAATCTGATAGGCAGGTGAAATGTGTAGCAGTTTGTGGTGTGTTAAAATTAACAATGAAGTAATAATAAAAAATAAACTAATGAAAGTTCTTTCAATAATTGATCTTTATTTTTGTTCATTTTTACTCTATTAAAGTTGACCTACCAGTTTGTGGAATGCAGGCCCAACATGTTGCACAAAGGTGAGCTTGATAAGAGCTGTGCCTTCGTCTTCTACAGCTTGCCTAGAAATGTTAGTTTTGAGCTACAGGTAGTATCATTATTTGGCTTCTGCTTAGATTTTTGTTAAGAAGGCCTGATCTCCACATCTTTTAAAAAGCTTTTGAATCAGAGAATATTGAAAAGTAGATCTTTAATAGGTATTGTGGTGATGCTATGCAGATGGCAGGTAGGATTTGTCCTCTTCCTCTCAGTACCACTGAATGTCAACTGTTTTATATATTTGTAGTGTATTTGTAGTGTACTTGCACTGTACTTAGTGTTTCATTTGCATTGTTGTCCTCAATATTGATATTTATCAAGAGATCAACTCTTCTAAGAAAGAAGTGTAAGCAAATCTCTTGATACCACAAAATGAGCAGTGTATAGAAATGGGGAAATAATGTAGATCCTTCTGGAATCCATCAAAATTAATTTCCTTTTAGGTGTAGATATTTCAAATAGCTCCTGCTATCCTGCTAAAAATCTAACCTTTGGAAGAAATAATCTAAATATATAAATAGCAGCTATTTAAAAACCTATTTTTGAAAATTAGAATCTGCATGACCAGTTGAGAAAATATATTCGGAATACTTTATGGCTAACTATATGATGTGATGACACCATGTGATGACATGGTGGGATAACCTAATGTGGCTTCGCCTCCCTAGACAATGATCATCCTCAGCATCAAACCTGTAACTATATCTATAAGGGAGACCAACTGGCAGATGAAGGAGAAAAACATCCGCAAAATCCCTTATGTGTCCAAGTAGCCAATGGATGATTGATACTTGTTGACTGCTTATATTGAGATACCTACCCAGGGTTAACAGTACATTTATAAGAAGGAGTGCTGCTCAACAGGCTGATACTCTTCCTAAAGAGAATTATTACTCTACCAGAATAGAAAGTTAGTCATATAAATCTTTTGTTGTCAAGCTCAGTGATAATAAAGATTGACCAAGACACAGAGACCAAAAGATGATATATGATATAATGAGGATTCATCATGAACTTGTATCGAAAAATACAACTCTAAATCCATATACAACATTATTATAACAGGCTTATATCTGAAAAGGTGACATGAAAACTTCACAACACACAACACTAGAGAAAGCCTTTTTATTAACTGAGTTGAACTTTAAAAATTATGTTATGACCAAAAATCAATAAAGAGAAACTGATTTAAGTTCATCCAAGTGTGAAGGGGGTTTATTACCAGTGCTATATCACCCTAATGATGTACTCTTAAAAATTTGTTTTTGTGATATATTACATCCATTATTGCTAAAAGGATAAAACTGCAAAGCAATACTGGACATTAATAAATCAATTTAAAGAAGGGGAGGGAGGAAAGGGATAGATTGCCAAGGGATAACAAATTCCATTTGTGGATTTTAACTGTTGTGCAATTCTATAATGTAATGTAAGTTAAACCTTCCTCTAGCTTTTAATGGCTAATCCATTTTCATTCAGTCACATGTTAGTGGCAACTGTGACGTACTATAATAAATAAAGCAAGAACAAATCTTATTTGGAAGATGGGACTTTCTGCTTCCAAAAGGAGGAAATATTCATGAAATATTTTTTAGGTGTTTGGTTATTTTTAGGTGCATTGGTTAAAGTGAAAGGTTAAAAAAAGAAGGGAATGGAAGATGAACCTTTAGTCATTAGGATGTTACTCAACAGCCTCATGAAAATGTCTTAAATCTGAGAAATTCTCATGGCGTTAATTGTCAGTTTAACCCTTCAACCTCAATTGTGAGAGTTTTTAACCTATAGATGCTGCTAAATGATCTGAAAACAAGCAATAAAGTACAGTGTTGCATTTTAAAGGTTTCAGCATCTGGTTTTGTTACTTTTATCTGTTAACTGGAATAATAAAAGCTAAATATTTGAGTTTTGATTTTCAGCAAGATTTCTTCATACGGGATATACATATCTTATAAAGGCTCATTAAAGTAAACTTTGCTATATTCCACTTCATTTTAATGGAAGTTACTGTCAATAATTCCTCCTGTTGTAATGTTCCCTCATTTGTTCTTTTAAATTAATTAAAATTCAGAAGTTAATGTAAGGTAAATGGACCATAATACCCAGATATATGCACTAGAATTATAATGTTTTTACAGTTTTGCAATGTGAAGTGCTGTAAAGTGTATGTTCGGTCGATCATTGTCGAATGAAAACAGCTTTATACATACACAATCACACAGAGAGAGAAAGTCAGAGAAAGACAGAGAGGGAGAGTCGCACATTGCACACACACACACATCCAAACAAACACACACACATCCAAAAATCATTGTGGAAGAAAATTGGTTGGATTGTGATTGACTGAAATTAGATCACTTTTACTCTGGAGTTTAATACCATTTTTTAATAATTATGCAAAGTGATTTTTGAAAACCAAAAACAAACAAAACACATCCCACTGAGCAATATATTAGTGAATATAGGAGTAATAATTAATGATGAAATACAAACTTTCAATAAACATATTTGTAGTAAAATAAAATATAAATAGGAAGAAGGTCAGAGGAGGTCTGCAGTTCAACATTAGTTGCCAACTAAACATACAGTTAAGATATGCTAACTGTTACTGTTAGTTTACACCTAGCTTCAGGAACAAATAATATAATTGCTCCCTCCAGTTTTAAAAACATAAAGGCCCTGAGTTCACAAAATTTTTATTGTCTACCAGGATGCATGAAAAAATTTTTTGGATTTCCCAGAGACCAAAGGATACTGCTTTTTAAACTACATTCAGAAATACTGTTCTAATTCTCATGGAAGATAATTTCTTTATAAGCTGATGATAAACAGTATAATTTATAGGGACAAGAGCTGATGTGTTTCCCATCTTCAAAAAAGGAGAGAAAAAACAGATCTAGGAAATTACAGATCAATCAACCTGTCATCAATACTGGGAAGATCTTGGAAAAGATAATCAAGCAACAAATATGTGAACACCTAGAAGCAAGCAAAGTTACAACCAGAAGCCAACATGAGTTCATCAAAAACAGATAATGTCAAACAAATATTGTTTCATTCTTTGACCAATGATTAAATTAGTGGATCAGTGAAAAGCTGTGGACATAGTATAATTGGATTTCAGTAAGGCATTTTACTAGGAAGAATATCACAATTTACTTCTTGATAAGCTAAAAAAATGTGGCATAGATAGCACCATCATTAGATGGATTTGTAACTTGCTGACAAATCATCATGTGTCGTCCAAGGTTCTTGGGGTACTCCAAAGTTCTTTTTAGGCCCAGTACTCTTCAATATCTTCTTCAACAATCTAGACAAGGATATAGAAGGGGAACTCATCAATTTGCAGATTACATTAAGCTGGCAGGAAGAGCCAACACCCCAGAAGATCCATGTGAATCTTGACAGACTTGAACTTTGGACCCTATGTTACAAAGTGAAATTCAAGGTACTGTAAATAAAAGTAAAGGCAAGAAAAACCAACTGTATAAGTATGGACTAGGTCAAACTTGGCTTAATGGCAGTAACTATGAGAGGGATCTTGGAGTCCTAGTGGGCCATCACTTAAAATGACCTAACAGTATGTGGCAGCAGCCAAAAAAGCCAATGTAATTCTAGGCTGCATTAATAGAGGGATAGAATGAAGATTACATTAAGTTCTAGTACCACTTTACAAAGCCTTAGTAAGACCATACTTGGAGTACTGACCTAGATTGTTGGGAGCAATATGCTTCCTCTATAAAAATGCTTAGGGAGGGCTGTCAAGCACTATAAAATGGTACATAAGTCTAAGTGCTATTGCTATTGCTAGTTCTGGACATTACAATGTAAAAAAGATGTTAAGACTCTGGAAAGAATGGAGGGAAGAGTAACAAGGATGATTAGCGGACTGGAGACTAAAAACATATGAAGGACAATTGCAGGAATTGGGTATGTCTCGTTTAGTGAAAAGAAAGACTAGGGGACACATGATAGAAGTGTTCCAATATTTGTGGGGCTGCTATAAAGACAAAGGAGTCAGACTATTCTCCAAAGAACCAAAAGGCAAGACAAGAAATAATGGGTGGAAACTAACCAAGGAGAGATACAACCTAGACTAAGGAGAATTTCCCCAACAGTGAGAACAATTAACCAGTGGGACAGCTTGCCTTCAGAAGTTATGGGTGTCCTGTCACTGGAGGCTTTTAAGAATGATTGGACAACCACTTGTCTGAAACAGTATAGGTTCTCCTGCTGGAGGAGGGATTTGGACTGGAAGACCTCCAAGGTCCCTTCCAACTCAGTTATTCTGTGTATTCTATACACATAAGTCTTACTGCACGCTTGGTTTAATTTATCTTATGCACACTGTTGCATAGTTTACCAGTCAGGTCTTGTGTCAGCTCCTATGGGAGGTAGCTGAAACTGATTCAATAAAACACTTCACTCACAGTCTTGATGTAGCAATGTGTATTTATTTTGGCTTCCTCCAACAGCAGCAACAAACAGAAAGTCCGAGTAAAGCCAGCACTTAAGCAGTAACTTTCGGATCCCACACACCTCTCATCTAATGCTCTAGTACGTAAATCTGACTGTTCCAAGCTCTTCTTACATCAGTTTCCCTGAATTCCATTGATTTTGGTGCGCCCAAAGAACTACTATCAGGAGTTAAGGCTTATTTACATCCCAAAGAACCTCTATCCATGGGCTCTCACAATGTCATCTCTCTGAACTGCTGACGTAAAAGTTGCAACGTGTCTCTACGTGGAACCATCTATTGGCTGTCTTCTGCTCCAGGCCACCTTTTCACTTACCAGTTCAATGTTCATTCCTTTTGGGGCATCCCTTTTCATCCTGTTCACTCAAACGCACCTTTGGCTGCACGGTTAGCTGAGCTGTCAGAGGAATATCCTCCATCTCCTCCCCCATATCCTCAAGGTCCTGTCTGTGCTCACCGCTCTCTTCAATTTCATCGCAAACCTCTTCTTTCAAAAAATCAGGGTTGTACCTTCTGCGTGATGCTATATTTACCAATGGAGTAAATAGTGAAAAGCTCAGTGCTGGCTTTGTCGGCTGTCATTGACATTGATTTGGGACCTTCAAGGTAGATAGCTCTCCTCCAACCACAGCAATGTGTCAGGCTTCATTCCGTCAGCAGTGTTGTTGAAGCCTGACACCTTGTTTTTAATTGTTGCTATAGCTTCTTTATTTTTACTGTCTGGCAGGCCAAGAAGGTTGTGCGTGTTGCTCATGGCAGGAGAGAGAAGGAGGGAGGAGTTTTTATGTTCTGAGGTTACAAATGGAAGATACCACTCTTCATATTCGAGGCCATGTGAAGAAAACAAATAATTGTGCAAGTAAGAATAAGCCCATCAAAAAATGTTTTCTCCTTGGAGAAATATTTGTTTTTTGTTTTATTTTATATTGAATATTACAAAATTGGATACAGGATTACTGCCTGAAGAACTCCCCCCCTAAGGATCCAATTGCCTAATTTCCATCTCATTTTTATATATTTGTAGATTGGACCTGAATAGTAATTAGATAACTTTGGCTGGATTCTGTCTTCAATATGCAAATTATAGTGAAAAGTAGCTGGTGGTTCTGAGGTTTTTCAAACTGATTATGAAGCATTTGGAAGTTGGAGGAATACGTAAATACAATACTGGTGTGCCAATTAATTTCTTGGATGTATTTTATTAGAATATTTTAATATTCTACTGAGAGAAACACTCCCCTCCCATACTGCACTGATTTTTATAGATTTTAGGATAATATGAGAAAAGCTGCATTTTCACTAATGTCTTTTTTTAGTCAACAGATTTATTATAATTAACTATTATGACAAATTAAGATTGTTTTATAACTTTCTTCTTTGTATTGTTCTTTCAGTAAGTAATGTTATTATTTCAGTTATGGTGCAACTGTAGAATAAAATCATGAACTTAATAATCAGTACACTTTAGGGAGAATATAGAAATTGAGACTGCCTATTGCTGAGAGTGATTAGCTTGTCCGCATAGGAAACTTAACAATAATTTATAGTAATTGTTTATTATTAGTAATATTAATGTTATTTTATTCATTAAGCATGAATCAGTCAACTGAACATTTAAAAATGTATCACAAATACCATTGACTGGTGCTGATGGTTGATACGAGTTGCTGCCAGCATACTAGGTATCAACCAAGTATCTTCTTAAAATGTACAATGTTCCGAGTAGGGCAGTTTTTTGTAGTTCTACTAGTGTTATTGCAGGAAACTGCAATTTCTTGATCTATTTTGTAAAATTCTTGTACATGATACCAAGTGCCCTGATGACAATGGGTATCACTGTTTCATGTTTCATCCATAATCGCATAGTTTGATGGCCAGGTCGTGATAGTTCATGATTTTTTTCCAGTTCTTTTTTTCCGACTCTGGTGTCTCTTGGTAGAGATAAATAATTGTACGCTTTATTTTTTTACAACTGTGATATCTGGTGTTTTTTTTTTTTTTAATTATTATTATTATTATTATTATTATTATTATTATTATTATTAACAAAAAACGACAGTGTATGCAGTAAATAATATAATTCATATTATAAATCACTAGTTGAACACTTCCCAAGCATTTAGGACTGCGTGATATATCAGCAGATTATGCGAGCAGATAAGGTGGCCTTCTGCAGCTGACCAATGGTGATTTTGTCAGCACCAATTGTTTTCAAGTGCTTGCCTAGGTCTTTAGGCACAGCACTCAATGTGCCAAGTACCATTGGAACTACCTGCACTGGTTTATGCCAGAGTGTCTGCACTTCAATTTTCAAGTCCTGATAGCTGGTGATTTTTTCAAGTTGTTTCTTGTCGATTCTGCTTTCACCAGGTATGGCAATGTTGACGATCCACACTTTTTTCTTTTCCACAATCGTGATATCCAGGGTATTGTGTTTCAAAACTTTGTCAATCTTTATTCAGAAGTCCCACAGTAGTTTTGCATGTTCATTTTCAAGCACTTTTTCAGGCTTATGATCCCACCAGTTCTTTGCCATAGGCAGATGGTAGTTGTGACACAGGTTCCAGTGGACCATCTAAGCAACTGTGTTGTGACATTGTTTGTAGTCAGTCTGAGTGATTGATCAATGGTTTCTTCCGCTTCTTTGCTGAGTCTGCATTTGGGGTCATCAGCAGATTTTTCTATTCTGGCTTTGATCGCATTCATTTTGATGGCTTGTTCTTGGGCTACAAGAATTAGGCCTTCTGTCTCTTTCTTCTGTGTTCCGTTGGTCAGCCATAATCAGGTCTTTTCTTTATCTACTTTTCCTTGGATCTTTTCAAGGAACTGTCCATGCAGTGCTTTGTTACACTAGCTGTCAGCCCAAATTTGCATCACTGTTTTCTTATATTGATCCTTGGTTTTTGCTTCACTCTGAGCAGCTTCCTCTTGTTGACCTCCATCAAAGCTGGTTCAACACTGTCTTTCACATAATCTGCCAGAGCATACTTCTCTTCTTTGACTGTCTGCTTCACTTGCAAAAGTTCTCTGCTGCCTGCTTTTCTGGGCAAATATATCCTGTAAACTTTAATGATTTATTATTATTATTATTATTATTATTATTATTATTATTATTATTATT
>BLBF01000025.1:26148769-26238048 GCA_015471245.1 Laticauda colubrina
TTATTATTATTATTATTATTATTATTATTATTATTATTATTATTATTATTATTATTTTTATTTACACAGCAAATGAGATAACCATGCTGGGTTTCATATCACAAATCACCTGTATCATGTATAAATCACAAGTAACCTGAGAAACAGTCAAATCTGGGTAGTGTCCTAAGAAAGCAAATCTGAATCCAGGAGTCTGCAGTTATGAATTGTTACAAATCACTATTCCTGCTTGGCTTATATTTGCAAAAAATGCAAGTTCATATAGAGTAACAAAAAAAAACAACAACTAATAGCAAGATTATTGTTTATGTCTAATATTATTTGGATAAGGCCTTCCAAAATCCAACTGCAGGCTTCTTGAAGAGGTATGAACCCATTATGAGTGGGTGATTTCATTTCTACAACTTCTGCTGGAAGATAAAGTCTGCCATGTGTATCCTACTGGAAGATAGCTTTTTGCTTCAGAGGAAGGAGGAAGATTCAGGGAAAACAATTATTCTGGACAGAAAGTCCTCACTTAGATGACTACTTGTTCAGTGACCATTTGAAATTACGATAGTGCTGAAAAACAAGACTTATGACCTCCCTATGATTACAATTGTGATCATGTGATCAAAATTCAAGGGCTTGGCAATGGGTTGACTCAGCCTTCCATCTTTCCGAGGTGGATAAAATGAGGACCTAAATTGTTGGGGGCAGTATGCTGACTCTGTAAACCGCTTGGAGAGGGCTGTAAAGCATTGTGAAGTGGTATATAAGTCTAAGTGCTATTGCAATTTACAATGATTGCAGTGATCTTCACAACTGACTTCTGAAAAGCAATGTCAGTGGGGAAACCAGAAAGATATTGTAACTCATGGTCATATGACATCAAGCCTAACAACCCACAGGGATCCATTTAACCACTGCAACATCAACTGACATAAATTGGTGCATCATATGATATCATGTTTAATGACTGTGCCAATTAGTGAGAGTCATTAAGTCCCACATGAGGCCAGTAAGTGAGGATTACTCATGGTAGGATCATACAGATCATATAGAAATATGTTTATATAGATTACATTAATGCCCTTTTATTTTGTAGGCTGTCATTTTTTAAAATATTTTTGTACAAATCTTGATCACTTGGTAAAGCTGTAAAATTAATAGCAAATTTATAATGTATTAGCATTTGTGTTGCCAAAAGAAAAATAATTCCAGATACAACTTTAATGCACCCTTAAATCTGTTTTTATGAGCACAATTTAATCAATCAGTATAGCGCAGTGAGTGCTTATTGAAAAATAGATTATATTTTCTATAATATGTGAATGTAAATATCAGGACTTCATTTTCTCAATTAGTCTTTTCTATTTCTACAACAAATTGTCTTTCATTTCTCATTCCTTGTATGCAGATATTAATGAAGAGAAAAAATAGTCCTAGCAAGACAACTGTAATAACCTACAGTTACCAGCAATCTTTAATCTGAAGTACAGATCGGTAAATATCAAATCATGGCTAGAGCTTTTGTCTTGCAAAATTGGAATCAAAACACTTAAATGTTAGTGATTCAATAATCAGCTCAACACTGAGCAATTACATTTCTTTTCTATATCTGTTTCTTTCTTTTTTAGAAAATAATTGGCAAAGCTCTCGTGGCTTCCAGGAAGTTAAGCAACATTTCAGTTTATATGTCATTAGTTATTTCTCTCCAGTATAAAAAATGGCAGAGCTACACTATCCAAGATGATGTTCCCAGGTGCCTACTGGACTGCTTTTCTTATCCTATTTTTTCTTGCCTGCTGGATCCTGTACTTCTGTGGTTTGCTTTGCCTGGCACCTGGCTGCATGGGAACCATGGGAACTTTATCAGTACCAAAATATCACTGGGAGCCAGAGTTCTTCCTCTGGACTTTAACTTCTCAGATAGGAGTTGCATTTAGGAGATGGGAGTTGCAATCTCCTTGAACTGTCTGGCACCTGTTATGCACTGTCACATACCTGTTCCTGCTTGCTCATCCCCCCAGACTGCCCCAAACCCCCGCACAACCTCCACCTTAATTTATCCCACAATTTTGCCATTCAGTATATCATACAATAGATCCCAATGTATATCATTATTTCATTTCTACTGTAAATTCACAGAAACCTCATGGAACTTATAAAACTGAAAATAATGATTAACCTTGGACTAAGGAGAGACATGCAAAAATCAGGCTATAGCACTGTACCCTTATTTAATGTGAACATTCTTAAAAAAACAAAATATGATTACATTTCAGAACCTTATGAAAAGACAAAGTATAACCAATTGTGTAAAAATTGGTGTTGAGGGCTTGAATGACACAATATTTTGAGCATAGTACACATTTGCTCCTTCTATGCTGTTCTTAACACTCCCAATTCTTTGTTGCCATCAAAATTTGACACAACTGGACACCCCATTCTCATCTTCAGTCTTTCTTGTGACACCACCTATAGTAGTGTACTATGCTCAAAATATTGCTGATGGCATTCCTAAGAGATTACTCCAGCATCAAAATCCAAAGGATCAATATCCTTTCTATTCTGTTTTCCTCCTTCACTAAACTGGATGTTGCCAGCATCTGGCCCACGGGCCGTGAGTTTGACAGCCCTGGCCTACATGAATCTGATTATCCTGACATCTGAATTTCCAATGTCTTCACAGCTAATCTCCCAAATAGCGTGTGGTTTATTTCCTGAGTTTTCTTACTTCTGTTATTCTACTGGTTCCTTTACTTTTTTCTTCTGTTCAGTCATGTCCAATTATCAGACATTATCAGAGGCAGCTTGTACAGTTCCTGCAGTTTTCTTGGCAAGGATTGTCAGAAGTAATTTGCCATTGCCTCTTTCCTAGGGCTGAGAGAAAGAGGCTGGCCCAAATCCTAGCTGTCTTTGTGCCTAAAGAGAGCCTAGGAGTCACTTTGACCCAGTTTCTAGCCTGATGCCTTAATCATTAATTGAAGTGGCTGTTTTGCTGTTGATAGTCAATCCTAAAAGACAGAAGCTATTTATCTGTTTAATGTCTTCATTGTTGGTTATAAGGCTGTACCTTGTACCATTAGAAATTCTTCTCTTTTTCCCCCCTCCAGTTTTATATCTTTTTCTCACACTGTGTCCCTTGATTTTTATTACTGGAGCTTACAGATAATTTGCATTTTCAGCTACCAGACTAGCGTCACCAGCATAGTGCGGGTTGTTGATGCTACTACCTCTAATTTTCAACTATGCTCATGATCTTCCAATTCAGTAGATACCATCCTGGGTTGAATAAATCAGAGAGGGTATACAACTGTGTCTTACTCCTTTGCCAATTTGGAGCCAGTCTGTTTCACCCTGTTCTATCTAGGACTGTGACTTCCTGATCTGGGACAGCAGTGCCTTCATTCCCTGTCTGTGAGTTCATTTATTCATTAGATTTATATAATATTGTTCAGTAGGTGTTTTTCCCTTGCGGTCATCAGATTTTATTTATTCAATGACTTTTAAAAAGGTAAGTTTCTCCACTACCTCCAGCTGATCATCATTGGAAGCACAAAGCTGGACATTGTCTTAACCAGGGCTGCATTGGAAATATTGATGTCTACAAGACTCAAGAGATTGGCGAGCAATTTCAATCTTTGCCAAAGGAGTTTTATAATGCTAAGGGACAATGTGTGGAATCTGAGAGTATTTTATCAGGCTGTAAAACTATATGTGCTCATAAGCCATAATCTTTGTGGTAGCAGATGCAGTTTAAATATCCTTTGGTATCTGTGGATGATAAACACATTCTTAATATATTTGTCAGGATTCAGACAGCATTGAGACAACTCTGATGTTTGTTCATAGTGTTAAAAGGTGTCTCAGATGCCACTTTAGAAGATGTGATCTAAACATTGATTACTATTGTGTTGCCTGACCTTCAGGTAGCCTGTAGTCTTACCTTCTTGTTTAAGAATCACTGAGGTTGAATTCTTACTGAAGGAAAAATTAAATTCAAACTGTCTCAGGGAAGCAGACTGATAAAGGTTAGGTAAACATAACAGTCCTTGAGAAATGAAAGGAACAAAGAATTACGATTAGTATTTAATTAGCATTATGTCTGATATAACATTACCTAACATCCCCAATACATGGAATTTATCAGTGTAATAAGAATTATGAACTCTTTGCATATAGAGGGATAAGATTGGGTAAAGGAGTTATTATATAACTTTGGGAGCATAAATCTATGCCTGATTTGCAGCAGTAGACTGCTGATAACAAGTTGTTTATTAACATTTGAATTGGTGCTTAATCTGGATAAGTTCTGAACAGGATACAAATTTCCAGGTTATTTTTCATTTCAGTTTCTATATCACATTCTCATTTTTGTTGTTATATATGCATTTTGTTTCAACAAAGTATAAAATATATTAGCAATAGACAATGCAGTTTTCTACATGACCTATTCAAGAAATGTTGCCAAATATTTCTTCACAGAGTCTCTTTGCCACCATGAGTTTTGAGACTTTTCTTCAAGTGTTCCTTCTTCCTCTTTCCCACATGCATGTTTAACATTGGAATGGGTTGGCACTCTTTTTAGAAAAATCCAAAAGACATGCAGGCTTTCAGAAGTTGTGGAAACTTTATAACTGGAAGCTTTCAAGGAGAGAGACTGCACTGCCATTTCTCAGAAATAGTGCAGGTTTTCCAGCTTCGGTGGGGGTTTGGACTAGATGACCTACAAGGTCCCTTCCAACTCTGTTAATCTGCTTGTATCTGTAATTGTATTCTCTATTCAGATGATCACTATAAAGTTATAGATAGCTTATCCTTGAATTTATTGAATCATATCAGTAAGTTCAAGGATAAATTCCACTCAGTTGGAAGGCACCATTTAGGTCACTTAAGTCCTACTCAAATTGCAAAAATCCAGATAAAAGCCTCAGCCTGAATGTGTCCAATGAAGGGAAGAATATTACCTCTTACTGCTGGGTAGTAGCTCCACAATCAAATTGTTATTTCTCTTAGAAATATTTCCTAAACTGATTTGTTACTATGTTAAAATTTTATTATAGTCAATGTCTGAAAATCAGGTGTAATAAATAAAAGCCGAAAAAACACTCAACAGTTTTTATATTAAGAAAGGTTATTTGCAGATGCACATTTTTGTTCTTTGATAGTTATTTTCTCATATCATATCCATTTGTTCTAAGTAGTAAAAAACTTTCACACAGAACAGGTGACTTTAAGATTTCTATCAGATATAAGGTAGATTACCTAAATATCTTCAATATGACTGGGAAGGATTTTTAAAGTAATGTCTAGAGTAGCCATTGCCTCAAATTGGAATAAAAGATGCATCCTAAAAAAACCATGCTCCATGAGTTTGTAAGCATTGTTTTTGTTTTACTTTTAATGTACTGGAAATTTTGGATGAAGGGAGTACATTGACAGGAGCCATAGAAAAGGTTCGCTTATAATTGGTGTAAGATAATAAAAATATTTTATAGGCATGAATCTGGATTTCTCTTGGCCATCAGGAGATCTATGTCTCTAGTCTGTTTCCTAAATATGTCCTTGGTTTTATCCAAATTGAAAATTAACTGGAACTTTGGAGACCGACAAATTAGATGCATCTTACTTATTATGTACTGTACATCTATCAACAAGATATCAACAAAATTGAAAACAGTCTTTCGTAATTAGAGAAATCATCCCATCTGGAGCTTGGTTAATTTTTTAGCCATGTAAATCAGTTGCCAGATCTCCATTCTGCTGGGTCCTGCCTCCAGTCTTAATATTGCAGTGGGCACTCAGGTATCAAAATTTTAAACCTCATGCAGTTGGCAAGACCAAAAAAATCCAGAAGCCCAGATTTTAGGTTGATAGTATAGGACAAGTGCAGCATTTTGGAAGTAATAGGAGTTTCCCAACCTCATTTATTGTGAGTTCATTAGTTGTGGATACTTTGAAACACTTGAAACACTTCTTCCCATATTTCTTGCCACTTGGGCTAAGTTGACATTTATAAGATAAGTGGTCAACTGATTCATCTGTAGTATCTCTTGATAGTTTATATCTGTATTCTATTTTATTCCTTTTCCAGCACCGCTCACTCCAACCCCCAGGTCTTTTAAACATTAACAGAGGTCTGAGACTGCAGTCTTGAGGTAGTGTTTATACAAAATATAACTCCTTATTCAATTGCAATATTTCAGTCATTGGACCCAGCCCTTCATTATACCTTTCCCAGCTTTTCTTACTTTGAGCATCAGTGCACAGTAAAGGCAGCTAAGGCCACGAGCAAGAGAACAGAGAAATACAGGAATTGTCGTTCCTCCAGGGATTCTGCTGAAAACAAAGGGAAAAATTACAGAAAAAATATTTGAAGAATTTACTCTGTTTGGTCTGAGTTCTTTATATTTTTTATTGAGATAGAGATAAGCTCCATTTATATTCCCAGCAGGTTCACTTGCTTTCTTCAAATTTTGCACAGTAACATTGCAAGCAATTCAATACTGGGATTTGCTGTCAACAAAAGAAGGGAAGACCTCCTGGTACTTCCTATCTTTAAACAACTAAAGTTGTTTTTTATTTCTTAAATGGTATTGATTCATACGGCTAATGATAGGCTACATAAACGTGTTCTTTGTGCTTTCTTGTGGATAGAATGCCTTGGAAAATTACAATTAGCTAAAATGCTTGAAACCTATTGTATTGCACAAACCTGCTGTCAAACTCATGCTATGTCAAAAAAAGCAATAGAAACACATGCCTGCCCTCCTGGGTAGAGACCGGAGGTACTAATACTATGGCGATGAAGATGACTAATGAGTTGGCATATGAGGTTGTCCATGGAATGCTGCATTCACTGTTCAAGCCACTTGTTGAAACTATTTTTTTTAGCATACACAAATTAAAAATCCAGAGAGCAAAAGGAAAAAAAGCCTGAGTGTTGCCATTCAGATAGGCTCGAACTGAGGACTCTATAGTAAAATTACTTCCCTGTGCACATATTAAATAATAGATTTGATGTATACTATTTTGTAAAGTATAAAAATCACTTCAGTACCATAAGCAGGTATAATGCCTTAGTTACCATTTTCCAGATAGCCATAATTCAATGTGGCCTGCTATGCTTTCCTAACTTGAGCATCACTGCATTCTGTAGCACTGTGGAATGCCACAAAAGGCTGCAGAGTTTGCATTAGGGAAACATAGCAAACTGCTTCATTACTGGGCTGCACAGCACCATCCTAGATGTGGCTATCATTTTAACTCAGATTCTTTAATATTTATTTCTATTTGGCAATATATTAATCAGTTGGATTTTCCTTTAGCTTTGTTTGAACACTGTAACCAGACTACTATTATCGGGAGCTGCCATGTCCAATGTATATTTACCCAACCTGCCTTTATCCTATTCTTGAATATAT
The DNA here is from genome assembly GCA_015471245.1 of Laticauda colubrina. NCBI lineage: Eukaryota > Metazoa > Chordata > Lepidosauria > Squamata > Elapidae > Laticauda > Laticauda colubrina. Next base: position 26,156,179 of record BLBF01000025.1, read on the forward strand.
GTTGAATAATTGACAATTGATTTCAGGGAGCCATATAACTCAAGACATTTTTATTCTGACATGAAGCATTTAGGGGACTGGTCCCATTATCTCATATAGTAGGAGGACCCAGATGGAAGAGAAATAACAGTAGGTTGCTTAGTGGAGAATACATGCTTAGCCATCTAGGACTTGATTCCTCAATTGATTTGCATTAGTTACAGATGAAATAGCTCTTTTATGAGATTCCAGAATCCATTGAAATACTGCTGTATAAGCCATCAAACTTAGTCAAGCACACAAAAATGGTAATACCTAGAATCATAGAAATTATAGATCTTTGCCTTATCATTTACTTTCGGTTTGATGGGTAGATATACAAACAAATCAGAGGAATCTATGACATCATTAATCTCAGTATTTACAACTAGGATAGTCATATAAAATGTGAAGCAATAGCCCTCTCACACATACAATCAAAATGTCATAAGAGAAAATGCAATTAGAGGATACACATAGGATAATAACATCTTTAATGAAATCAAATTCTCAAGAAAAAAGAAAATAACATACTACTGTTCCTTCATATTCTCATCAGCAGAGAAACAAAAGTGACATACTTCAAATTCATATACATAGAAAAACAATACAGACAAACCAGGTATTGGATTATCAGCACATCTGCCCTTGAGAAAAGCTGACAAAGTTGATCAAAAACACACCACAGTGACACAGAATATAAAAGGGGGAAAATTACCTTTATAGCACCCTTCAATGCAATGGGTACCCACCTTATGCAGGAATTTAGGTGTGGCTCAGTAGAAATAAAAGATGGAGTCCTGATATCTCTTGATAAACAGATAAAGTATAGAAGATATAAGAATACTCAAGTACACTTTTTGTGGTTTTGGTCACTTGCTTGCCCTACAGGCTTGTTTTTTCTTGTGGCACTTTCCACAGCCTTGAAGGCCTACTGAGGCCTGAACTTTACTTCTGCCATCTCGACATATGTACCTTTTAACGGTTAAAATTTAACCAATCATCAAACAGATTTGTGATCAACACCCACTCAACTTCATTAAAAAGTGCCTTTCAATGCAATCAATCAGAATGCAACCATCAGAACCCATGAAAAGAATTATCCTCCCATCATCAAAATGGCTCAGTAATTATCAACAGATTACTTCATTGTGTAGATATCACATTAGCCTAGAAATCAGCAAAATCTTTTCAAACATCTTGAGTCAAACTCAAGAGTTTCAACAATGAGACAATGTGGAACAGGAACTATTTGCAATATGTCATGCAAATTTTAAAAAAATCATGTAGGAAAAACAAGGAAAACATGCAGTGAGAAGACAGGATGAAAATTCTCTAGTTTCGTAGCAAATTGACAAATGAAGCTACAAATTCAACAGGGAAATCAAACTAAAGTCACAAATGCAAGAGAATTTTAAAAGCCTGGCATTCTGACGGATCAACTACTATCTAATGAGACAAACCTAGTGTATAGAGTATTTAAAAAACAAAAGCCCAAGGAAGAAACAAAGAGCCTAGACATATCTTCGCTAATCATATATCTAGCAATCTCCACAAAAATAGGAGGGGTCCAACATAATGCAATGGAGAGAAACAATTTATGATAAAACAATATAGCCAACAAAACCAGACAGGCTGGTTAGGAGCAGGCACATAAACTACAATAATCCTGATCGACAGAGGTAGGATAAACTTCCAAGCCTCATCCTTTGTGGCAAAGCACTGATGATATTAGTCTGGCAATGAAATGTTTGCAAAAAGAAAACAAATTTAGCAAACATCAAGATCTCAAACAATGGTTGGAAGTAGCTACAGTTACATACATTCAAGTTATCTTGGCATATTTTTCTGCTTGTTTAAAAGTTTAGCGCTTGGAGTAGTATTACATAGTTAGAAACAATATTAAATTCATATCATAAGTTAAATATAGTGGTTATGTCATTACAATTGTGGCAAGTTCTTAAAGAGATGGGAGTACCAGACCATCTTATTTGTCTCGTGAGAAACCTATATGTGGGTCAAAAAGCAACAGTGACAACTGGACACAGAACCACTGATTGGTTCAAAATTGGGAAAGGAGTCTGGAAAGGCTGTATACTGTTGCCCTACTTATTTATACGCAGAGCACATCATGAGAAAGGCAGGGCTAGATGAATCAAAAGTTGAAATTAAGATTGCTAGGAGAAATATCAACAACCTCAGATATGCAGATGATACCACTCTAATGGCAGAAAGTGAAGTGGAACTAAAGAGCCTCTTGATGAGGGTAAAGAAGGAGAGTGCAAAAGTTGGCTTGAAACTCTACATTAAGAAAACTAAGATCATGGCATCTGGCCCTCTCAATTCCTGACAAATAGATGGGGAAGAAATAGAGGTAGTGACAGATTTTATTTTTCTGGCCTCCAAGATTACCATAGATGGGGACTGCAGCCAAGAAATTAAAATATGCTTGCCCTTGGGGAGGAAAGCTATGGCAAATCTAGACAGCATACTAAAAAGCATCCTGCCAACAAAAGTGTATATAGTCAAGGATGTGGTTTTCCCAGCTGCAATGTATGGCTAGGAAAGTTAGACTATAAGTAAGGCTGAATGCAAAGAATTGAGGCCTTTGAACTATGGTGCTGGAGAAGTCTCCTGCGAGTCCCTTGGACTGCAAAGCGATCAAACCGGTCAGGCCGAGAGGAGAACAACCCTGCATCAAACTGATACCCTGACTACTCTTCAGAAAGTCAAATCCTGAAGGTAAAATTCAAATACTTTGGCCACATAATGAGAAGAAAGGACTCATTGGAGAAGAGCCTAATGCTGGGAATGATTGAGGGCAAAAGAAGAAGGGGACAACAGAGAAGGAGGTGGCTGGATGGAGTCACTGAAGCAGTAGGTGTGAGCTTAAATGGACTCCAGAAGATGGTAGAGGACAGGAAGACCTGGAGGAACGTTGTCCATGGGGTCATGATGGATCGGATATGGCTTCACAACTAACCACAACAACATTATAATGACATCATAAACAATATATATATTTCCATGGACATTTTCTCTTTCAGAAGACTCCATTGCATTTTCAGGATGCTTATTTCTGAAATGGGTTGTGCAGTTTTAACAGTGGTTCAATATCAGTAACGCAGTGACTTTGTCTCAATTGTCTTTTTTAAAAGGTTCTGCAACTCCCAGTCAAGCATCTGTCACTTGTCAAGAATTCTTATTTGCTACTGAGAATATGTAAATGTGCTTCCAATTAAATTTTGTTGATCCCCAGGAATAGATGTCATAGAAATGAAACATAACTTCATGTTTTCAATTTTAATTTTAGACTTTAGATTTGTCCATGATTTGCACATTAGAAGAGCTTTCTTAACTATTTCCTGAGATAATGCATTATATCTCAGATAAGTTTGTATGGAAGTGACCATGAAATAAATTCACTTAATGGCCACTGTCAGGGAAATTTAGTTTTATGCAAACACATTTGCTTTCCCTTAAAGTATCAAAGACAAAATTGTCAGCTTGTTCCAAGTTTTGTGATAAATGCATTTCTTAGTGAGGATTTGACTTTGTATCATGAATGCATTTCTTGCTGAGGGAAAGTGTTAAAAGATATAGTTTCTTTTGCATTTTACTTTGTTAAAAAATTCTTTTTAGTAAATGAGGTTTACATCTAAAGTAGAAGAATCTGGTGAATCATGATATTTCTTTACTACTGATACAGCAGCTACTGTCTAAAATTGCATCCATATATAGTGTGTTGCTTCTTTAGACATTTATTTTTTTGTACTCTTAGTTCTGTCACATCATTCAGAATATATAATTACAGATGCTTCCTAATTTCATAGTTGCAGTTAAATAATAGAAGAAAGGGTACATTGGAGAAATGCTTTGTTGTTATTAATGGCAGGACTTCATCTGCTAATCCCAATGATTATACGCTTTCCTTAGAAATACTGACTGCACTTAATCAGAATGTAATAAAGATGAAGTTGCTTTCTTCATCTAGTCAATCAGTGGCTACTTTCTCCAACTGAAATAGAAATAAGGCTAGGTCTCGCTATCACAACAACTCCATATCCTTTTGAAATATAGTGTGTAGGGATTTCATTGCTCTGTTCTGTCAATAACAAAATGCTCTGTGCAGAGATCACTCAGAACTTTTTCTGTACCAGATTGATACAGTCATATAGGGAATTATTCTTTGGCTCCAAGTCCATATACTGGATCAAATACATTCATTTGTAATGCTTGCCTCCATGAAAAGAAATCTATTGAAATAAGACAGATGGAAAATCAAGTAATCTTCCTCAGTTTTTTATTGCACCAGTAGCTTTGCCCAATCTCATCCTAGGCAGATTCAATGTTTCACTTGAAAATAAGAAATTATTATTTTTGACATGGAGACCTATGCCTGTTTTATGGGTATATGAATTTGATTGTGGGAAGAGTTTTTCTTCTTATAAAAGAAAGAAAAACATTTTATTTAGGCAGATACATTTATATGAAGGACAGCTCCAAGGAAGCTGTTTCAGGCAATCCTTTGCAATGGCAGCTGCAGCAGGGAGACATATAGGGGATGATTTGGCTGCAGAGCATGCATAGAGCTGCAGAGAAGAAAGGTCTGATCCAGAGCTTCCTTCCAGGCCTGAGGCATGTAGGGATGAGCAAAGCGGACAGCAGAGGAGGTTGGTGTGGCTTGCTGGGAGGCAGGATGTTCCCACAGGTGAATTCTTTCACCTGGTGAGGATTCTTATTTTACAGCCATCACTAGCAAGTGATGCCTTATTGGGAACTACCCCTGTGAAATCTGAAATTCTATCCATTTGTACCCTGAACTCCTGCCTGAGGAAATTCTGTGCCTTCAAATCTGGATCACCTGTCATCTTACCCATGACCCTAAGATATTTGGACTGTGATCTGATGGCACTTCTAATTGTGTATGTGATTGCATACAAGATCTGTCTACTGCTCCTCGCAAATGCCCAAACTAAAGTTGTCTTTTGCAAGCAAATTGTGTGTGCAGTGCAGATGCATGGCCTGGAATAATACAATTTATTCTGTTTACACTGGTCTGATAAAAATCCTGATTCTGCTTTCTCTTTTTGGATAGATAGACAGGCACTTGCATACATATACACATCTCCTGATTCACCAGGTATGCCTAAAAACACAGATGTGATTTTTTTTTTTTAATGACAACTATAGTATGAGTGTCCTTCAATATATAAAATAGTCAGAGTTTCTGTATATGAAGAAACATTATTCTGGCTTGTTCTACACATGGAAATGGATTCCAGCTGGCATTTTATTTATAACAAAAAGATATTGAGTCTGAGGGAAAATCTTTAATTAGATCATTAAATTGGAAGAGGCTATTTTAGTCCATCAAGTCCAATACTCTGTTCATTGTAGGAATCCAAATTAAAGCACCCCAGTCAGTTGACTGCCTGGCCTCTATTTAATACATCCAGTACTGGGGAACCCTCTGTTCTAGATAATAGGATCCATTATGAACTATTTTGACTACGGTATTAAGGCATTTTTTTTACATTGGAAAAAATAGGAATCTGCCTTTTTGTACCTAACTGAAATCCATTATCTTGTGTCCCATACTCTAGATTGACGGAGAGAAAATCTTGGTATTCTGTTTGGCATCCTTTCAGTTACTGAAAAATTGCTGTCATGTTCTCATTTTCTTCTCTAAGCTAAACATTCCCAATCATAAAATATCTTATCATAGGATGTTTTTTGTTCTGCTAAGTATAAAACAAATTCTTCTAGGAATCTGTTTTAATGTATCTGAATTCAAGTGTGGTGATGAGAACAAGATAAAATAACCCTAGGTGGGGAGCAAACAGTGCAGGTCAAAAGGGCATTACATCCTTTGATTTCAGATCTGTTGATGTAGCCTAACTTTGCACATATTCATCTTTTCAATGAAGTTATGTAAGAGGAGAGCCATGCTAGTCTATGAAGGCCAAGAATCAGAAACACCATTTACAATATATAGCTTTTCATCTGAACCCTCATGATTCTTTTTACTTTCATAAGACATCTTCTGGTCAGCAATCCATTGTCTCAGTGAACAAGGGTTTCATAAATATAATAGTAGAGCAACTTACTTCAAAGAGAAACTTTAAAAACATATTAATGTCCTGTTCCTTCCCCTTAATTTTTAACCATTAGGTAATATTAGCTGTTATTCAGGATCTACTCTTAGCTCTGTGCTGATAATGAGGTCCCACCACTAAGTACCAGCCTATGTTCCATGTCAATGAACTGCAAATATTAAAATAGGCTCAAGCAACTCAGCATGGAAAGTGATACCTCAAGGTTTGAGATAGCTGACGGGTTTTTTTGTAGATAAGCTACCATAATTTGGAAGCATGTGGAATTTGTTTTGTAGGTGGATGCTTTAAGCCAGGGATATCAAACTTGCATTGTCATAGTGGCGTCACATGACATATCAGGATTTTTCCCCCTTTGCTAAATCGGGTGGGGGTGGGGCCAGCATGTGACATATCCACCCTGTAGGCTGCAAGTTTGACACCCCTGCCTTGAGCAATAAACTGTAATCTGATATATTAACATTTTGTTTATATAAACAGCTGGACATTTTCTTCACATAAATGAAAATTTTCTTGCAGGCTAAATGCTCTAAGTCTAACTAAGGCTTTCTGAGCTAGAAGCATCCTAAATGACTATCCAAGATACAGAAGATGATGGTTAACTTGCTTTGATTTTTTTGAGTTGAAAGTATTAAACTGCATTATCTTCAGGTATTCCAGGGACGGCAATTAATATATTTCTTTCAGTTTTTCTCTAAAAAGCAGAAATCATCAGGCATTTATAAAGCATAAGTGATGTATTTAGCAGGGAGAATATAAATGTGACTATTTAATGTCATTTGGTTGTTCCTGTCTCTGAGAGAGAAAAAAATCATATTATTTAGAAGATATTTCCAATAAAAAATAGATCCAAAGCTTAAATTTATCTAAGACATATAGTCCTACAATAAGAAAAAGCAATGTCTTGTATGCCCTTGTGGGACTGGAAGACAGATTTTCAAGAAAATCTGTGTTTAGGATTTTCCAAGAGATCCTTAATTAGAACTACTTAATTGGGTTCATATGTTTTAACTGGAAAAGGCTATAGCTTCACTCTGTTTAAACTATCTTCAAATCACATTGTATATCTTGGGGTCAGCAGCTTTGTAATATGTCCTCCCACAGGTCAGTCCCAAGCTTGATTATTCTGATTTGTCCCATGTAAGGCAAATAGGCTGACAATAGATAATGTGTAGAAAGAGAGGGAGTCCTTCTATTTGGGCTCTGCTGAGAAGAAACTCCTGAAACTGTTATTGAGGGAAATGCTATTTTGCTGTGCACTTCTGTATGGGAGCTTCAGTATGTTCTTCTGCCAAAAATGGTGACCTTCCCAGCTGGGACAGCTGAGTTAAGTAGCCTGGCTTTCTTATAAGTTTCTAAGATGTTTTCCTTTCTGTGAGAGCATGCATCTTGTATATCTCCAGTTGAACACTAAAGTGGCAAAACCTAGCTCCAGACTGAACTTTTCTACCTCCATGTAAGTTAGACCTTAAGGAACATAACCAGGGATGGGATTCAAATTTCTTTACAACCGGTTCTGTGGGCATGGCCTAATTTGTGGGTGTGGCTTGGTGGTCATGTGACTGGATGGGCATGGCTTGCTGACTGGGTGTGGCTTGGTGGTCGTGTGACTGGCTGAACTTGTGTGTAAATTTTGTAAATATTTATGTAAATATTGAATTTTTTTGTAAAAAAAGAGCAGCTTTTACCCAAAATCAGGCAATGCAGACAGGCAGATTGAGTTGCTCACAGAATCACAGATTCACTTACAGGTCTACCATTCTGCAATAGGCTACCTGAGCCTGCACTAAAAAATAGAAGCTTCAGCTTAGCTTTTAGATTGGCTAGAAAGCAAGAAATCCAATGATTTCCTGCTTTGTGGATGCTCTAAATCTCTCGGCACAGCAGAATAGCTGATGGTCAGGGAGAAAAATAAAGGAAAAATAGCAACTTAGTAGGGCAAGTTTGATGGTGCACATACCAGGTAAGGAGTGAATGGATGGGTCAGGGAGGGGCCAGCTAGTGGTGCAATTTGCCGGTTCTCCAAATTGGGCAGAATCATAACAACCGGTTCTTTGGAACTAGTCTGACCAAGTAGAATCCCACCTCTGAACATAACTGCTTATTGTTTTGTAAATATAAGGAAAGAGAGTTTTTAAAAATGATCACAGGTTTTAGAGCTTCAAACAAGATTTAATTATGATTTTAAGTTTCAATTAGAAATTGAATCCCTTTCTTCTTCAAAATTATATAATTTCTATAATACTCTTCCCTAGTTCATTAAATCAGTAAATGAATTTAGCAGGTATTAGTTTTGAGCTTTATTAATTGTGACTTGTTTTTCATTATGAGATAATTGTCAGTTGCAAAACATAAATGCTGCATATCTGACTGGTGACAAAAGTTTCCAAGAAAGAAGGCAGAGAAAAGGGCAAAACAGTCAGTTCCATCAGAAATGTCTTTTCCAGTTTGGTTATACAGAATAACAGAGGTGGAAGGGACCTTAGAATTCTACTGGTCCAATCACCTGCTCAAGAAGGAGACCTTATATTTAAACATTTCAAAAGGGTAACATTTTGTGCCCACAGTTATTTTTTTTAAAACCTGGGTGAGATAAGTGCAGAGAATCAAAGGGGAAAAATCATTGTATTTTTTCTTTGCTATCATATGCTGTTGACCTGAAATAACATGGTTGGATTGTGAGTGATGGGTGATGGAAAAAGCTCCTTTGTTGTGGAGTTCATTTCTAACTGGTTTCAGAATCAATCGATATTTGTGATTCTGTGCTAAAATATCTCATAAGATGTGTAAGAAGCTCATAGCCTGGAGGCCATGCTCCAATAGACAGAGTTCTTGAAAGAGAAATGGTGGCTTATTTCTGAGTGTGACAGTGAAATTAGCATTCTTTGCCTCATCAAGGCACGTTGCAGGAAGAAGTGAGTCGAAAAAAATATGTGGGATAATGTGGCATAAAGAAAGGACAGAGAAAAACAAGGGGGGATGGAAAAGACTCTACTTAACTCGTTTTCCTTTCTTCTGTACCAAATCATCCCCAACACTGTTTTCTCCTCTGTACCACCAATGGAAATGATATTGTCATGATCACCAGCATGATTTTTGCTTATTTGGTTTTTTTTCTGTTGTTCACTGGGCAAAAGGACTAAAATGGCACATTGCATTGACTCTTGATTGAGGTGCTTTTTATTGCCTCATGAAGACAAACTTCAATTTTACTGCAAAAGAAGTTTCTAATATAAATGATCAGGAAATCAAAAGGAAGTGCAAATGAAGGGCTTAGGTGAGACATATTGGGTGGAACAGTTCAGAGAAGCCTACAACAAGAACTGAAAGCCTATGGTCATCGGGGGGGGGGGTGCACAAAAGAAGTCTGCCCACATGGCTAAATCTAGCATGGTGGATTTCCTGCCACAGCCTTTTTAGAATTCAGCTCAGGTCAGTTATCTTGCCTTCAAGTACAGTTTCTATTTATTCTGACCTTGCAAATTGACATAGCATAACTGAAGCAATGCATCAGGTTCAAGCACTCACATGGAGCTGAGGGAGTCCTATGTTGGAAACATATCCACTTGCTTAGTTTTGTAACCTAGGCAGAATACTATTCTTCCTTGTTTCTCTTTATATATGATGGGTGCTATGGTAGTAATATAAGCCATTAACCAGATTATGAACTCATATCTACATGCATATCACAAAGCAATCTAAAAATAACTTCAGAAATAATAACAGCATAAGATCTTTTAAAGGTTATTACAAATGCTTGTTGGCATAAAGACTATCTTTGACACAGTAATTTGGACATAGTAAAACCTTGAATGGATTATTTGAGGGAAAGGGGGAGTTTCTGAATTTATGTTGTTGGTATATTGTTTTAAAATGCCTTTTCAGTATATAATGTAGTAATTAAACAATGATGTGAATAATGCAAATACTTTAAATATTGGCATTTGTTGAAGGAGGTAAAGTAAATGTTCTCCTGTTTCATCTGGAACTTTCTATACAGAGGTCTTTGAAACCATTTCAACAAGCTCAGCATTCAACTGCTAAACCTGATTGAAGTTGGTTGACTGGGTTATCATTTACTAATGTGTCTTTAGCCTTTGGCTATAATAAGGATTCATATATTCACTTTTTAAAATTTTTCTTTAGATTTAAAAAATATCACCTTTCTGACAACAATTCCTTGATGTCTGGAATAATATCACATTTCCAATTTCTCAACATGATTTTTTTAGCTAAATCCATGCCTATTTGCAGTTATGGGTCTGCCATTCAGTGACTAAGAAAGTAGAGTGTCATTGTCCAATATTGATTCTAGCTTTTTAATCATGTGTTTCACCTATGGTTTGAGTTCTACTATTGCTAAGTCCAAAAATAATGATGAAGATGGCTCTAAAAATGCAGAGGTTGGAAATGCTAAATTAACTTAATTTGCTGTTTGGTGCTTTCATTCCATTTCATTCATCTCAAAGCTGCTCTGACAAAAAAATAGTAAAACAAAATTATGAACAGTGACATGGCATTAATTATCCAAATAATAGCAAGTGAATTTTTTTAACTGAAAACCCCAATTAACTAAACTGTCAGCTTTAAAATTCAGCTGTCACATTTCATGGAAGGGGGGGTGGAGGAGTTGAAAAGTTCAAGGTTATTCTGTATGTCGTATTAAGAAATTCCAGTTGCAGTTAATTGGTTCTCGTGATTTATGAAGTGTAGAAGTGGGAGGAGAGAAGGGAGGAGAGAAGGTGGATTTTGTGTAATGCAGGAAAATAATTTCACTTTGGGAAATTACCTTTGACATGCCAGATCTGTTTCTTAAATAAATCAGTTGGAGAGAAAATGCCTCAGAGCGATTGATATCATGGATACTTTCTGAATGCCTTACACAAATATTTAAACAATATCAATTTACCAAAATATAGATTAAAAATTTCAATTTTATTTTTATTCAGAAACTTACATAATTTAGAATGTTACTTTTGGAATGCTTTCTTATTTTAATTAGTACTGATTAAAATATTTTCAGGGACACGGTGGCTCAGTGGCTAAGACACTGAACTTGTCGATCAGAAAGGTTGTCAGCTTGGCAGTTCGAATCCCTAGCAATGCGTAATGGAGTGACTATTACTTGTCCCAGCTAGTACTATTAGTAGTCCCATTACTTGTCCCAGCTTCTGCCAACCTAGCAGTTCGAAAGCATGTAAAAATGAAAGTAGAAAAATAGGGACGACTTTGGTGGGAAGGTAACAGCGTTCTGTGCGCCTTTGGCAATTAGTCATGCCGGCCACATGTCCATGGAGACATCTTCAGACAGCACTGGCTTTTCGGCTTTATAACGGAGATGAGCACCGCCCCCTAGAGCTAGAAACGACTAGCACTTATGTGCGAGGGTAACCTTTACCTTAAAATATTTTAAAGATTTAATTCTATTTGTTTCCAAATAGAAGGGGAGTAAAAGTTATATGAATGTTTTGCTTGGGCTTTGCCCAGATTTTATTTTCTTATGTAATGAAAGCTATACTATATGTGTTTAAAAGTTAGTGAACTTTTTTGAATGTTCAGTATTTCTGCATCAGTATGACTAAAACATGATCTGTTTTCATAGTCCTGAAACTATGTCATACAAGGCTGTGTCACTTAAATAGGCACTTTAGGAAGCAAACATCAGACTCTATGAAATCCTATCTAGATCCTTTCACATCTTACCATTTATTTTCCTCTCTGTTTTTAAGGTCCGCCTGTACTTGTTTCTGAACTGATATATTAATTTTTTTAAAATCCTCATAAAAGAAGTATTTGTATTGGAAACTGATTTATCTCAAATAAGCAAGATCCTATGGAATTGTTTAAATGTCTCATTGAATGTCTCGTTGAAGACATAAAAGAGTGAATGGCAAGTAGGAAAGAAACCTTGACAGCGAGTTCATTTTACTATGATACACAAACAGTGAGTCAAGCATAGACGAAAAATGAACACAGAAAGGTTATAGTTGTGGTGTGCTGGTAAATATTTAAGAACCGGCTGCTACTACACTCCTAGGCTGTGCTGATCAGTACACTTGGCATAAAGAGGTTTGTTCTCAATTGGCTTGGACAATTCCAGAAAATTTAGCAATCAGTTTTCACAAGGTTGGTCTGAGTTGACTTTAGCAGACTATACTAGAATAAATTTTAAGATAGACATTCACACCCTGTAGCTTGAGGAGTTCATGGGATTTTCAAATACTATGGGTTCAGTCTCCAAAAAGTTATTAACAAATTGCAATTTTTAATGTGGCAGAAAGTTAAATTTTGTGTGTGTGTGTGTGTGTCTGTGTATATGTGTGTGTGTGTATGTGTGTGTGTGTGTGTGTGTGTGTGTGTGTATAGAAAAAAATAGTATTAGCTGTTTAAGTAGATTTAAATGGGATTAGAATTCAAATCTACTTTTGATTTGATCCTACATGTTTTTTTGATGCCAGTGTTCAAATGTGCTCAGATTCAGAAGATATATTTATCTCTGACCTAGTATCAGATAAACTGTCATCTTTTAATAAGCTTGGCAACAGAACTGAAGGAATGACCTGCGTACTTGACAGAACAAGAGAGGTTGAGAATAGCATGCAATAGTAATCTACAGAGAGCACAGAATATGATAAGCCTTTCTTTGGGTTGTTTTTTTTTTTGTCAGTTCCTAAGCAACCTATAACCAGAGCTTGTTCTACACCCTGAGTGACCATTGTTATTATACTGAATGAAAATTGACCCTTAGTTATTCTGTAATGGATTCTCTGACATTGCTATCTCAACAGAAATTTGTAGCTTCCATTTGAGATTTGAAACAAACGTGAATCTTTTCTTTCATGTCCCAAGAAAGTGAAATGGAAATTCCACCTGTTTATTATAAAGTAGGCAGAGCAACACTAGGGAACATAAGTCTGATAATTATTTGATCATTTTAGAAACCAGCTGGCACATTTTAGGCTCATTCCTTGCATTTTTCCATCTGTACAAAATTATAATTCATGTGTATATGAAAATAGTTAATTAACATGTCACTATATGTAAAGGAATCCTAGAAACCTGAAACAAGAGTGTCTTATAATTCCAATAAATGGCAAAGACTTCAGTAGATTTGCTTTTCACTAGTCTTTATTTCTGCACTTTAATTATGATTAATTATGCTGATGATGAATGAATGCTTTTCAAATAGATCTTTCTCTGTGTTGATAACATAATAGGCTCACCTAGGTTTGTGAGAAAAGACTGTTTATATACTGCATTTGGCATCAAGATATTAAAGATTAACTAGAAATAAACTTCACAAAACCAAACATTTATATATTTTAAATGGATACTGAAGTGACATGCAACTTGAAAAAAACTTGCCTCTCTGTAGATGTTAGCTCACCAGTTTATTTTGTGGCCAAAGCAATCAAATTAATCAGAATAGAGCTGGAAGGGATCTTGGAGTCTTCAAGTTAAACCCCCTGCTCAAACTCTATAGTACTATTTCAAACAAGAGTCCAGACTCTCCTTAAAAACCTCCAATGATGAAGCACCTACAAGTTCAACAAGCTGTTGTACTAGTTAATTGTCTCACTGTTAGGAAGTTTCTCCTTAGTTCCAGATTGCTTCTCTCCTTTATTAGTTTCCATCATTGTTTCTTGTCCTGTCTATTGGTGCTTTGGAAAATAAGTTGAACCCCTCCTCTTTGTGGTAACCTCTTAAATACTGGGATACCTCTATGATGTCACCCCTAGTCCTTCTTTTCTCCAGACTAACCAAAGCCAAATCCTGCAATCATTTTTCCTATGTTTCATATGTCCCCAGGCTTTTAATCATAATTGATTGCTCTTCTTTGCACTTTTTCCAAAGCCTGAACATCTTTTCTGTAATGTGGTGACCAAAATTGGATGCAGTATTCCAGGTGTTGCCTTACTATGGTTTTATAAAGAGGTAACTAATACTTCATGTGTTTTTGATTCTATGTTTCTGTTTATACAACTAAGGATACTATTGGCTTTTTTGGCTGTTGCTGCATACTGCTGACTCAGGTTTAAGAGATCGTCCACTAGGACTCCAAGGTCCCACTTACATTACTGTTTTTGAGCCAGATTTCACCGACTTGTATGTTTGGTTTTTTCTGGCCTATGTTTAAAACCTTGTTTTTCTCCACATTAAATTCCATGCTGTTGGAAAGAGCCTATTGTTCAAGTCTGTCAAAATATTTTTGGACTGTGAGCTTGCCTTCTGGGCGGTTTGACTATTCCTACCAGCTTAATGTAAATTGCAAATTTGATGAGTTCCCCCCTCTTTTCCCTTATCTAAGACTATTATGAACATATTGAAGAATACTTGGACCTAAGATGAAACCCTATGGCACCCCACTGCTTGCTTCCCTCCATGTAGATGTAGTACCATTGAGGACTCATTGAACATAGTTTGTCAGTCAGTCTCAAATCCATCTGGTAGTGATGCTGTTTATCCAACATTATTCTAGCTTACCAAGGAGTAGACTTTGGTCTACTTTGCCAAATGCCTTACTGAAGTCTAAGTATACTATGCCCATAGTATTTCGCTGGTCTATTAATTTAGTCACTTTGTCAGAGAAGGAAATAAGATTGGTTTGGCATGATCTGTTTTTAACAAACCTGTGCTGGATTTTAGTTGTAACTTTCCTTGTATCTAGATGTCCACAGATGTATTTTTTATTATCTTTTCCAATATCTTACCAGGTATTAATGTTAGACTGATTGGTCTGTAGTTTTCTGGGTCTGTTTTTCCCCCCTTTTTGAAGATGGGAAGTACATAAGCTCTTTTCCAATCCTCAGGTAGTTCCCTGGTGCCCCAGGATTTTTTAAAATATATGGTACGATAGTTCTGAGATAACATCTGCCAGCTTCTTCAGAACTTGAGGATGTAAACCATCAGATCACAGTGATTTATATCTGTCAAGTTCAGAAGGGTGTTCTCTAACTATTTTTTTTTTTTGGCTTATTGTAAGTTTTATTTCTAGTCTGTCTTTTACAGGTTTTTAGTAAGTTGGGCTATAGTTTCTTTTTGGGTAAAGAGCAAAAATGAGTTAAGCAGCTCAGCTTTCTCTCTAATGCCTGTTACTTTCTTGCCATAATCAATCATTAATCAATAATTATAATTGTAAATATAATCAATCAATCTCCTTATGCTGCATCACCTGTAAAGTCATGAAATCAATTCTTAACCAATCCATTATCCTCCACTTAGAGACAAACAACCTACTCTCTAATAAACAATTTGGTTTCAGAAAAAAACTATCCTGTAATCTGCAACTCTTACACTGCAAAAACATATGGACTACACAACTTGATCAGGGCAAAGCAATAGACACAATCTACATAGACTGCTGTAAAGCCTTTGATTCAGTGGTACACGGCAAACCACTCCTAAAACTAAACTCTTATGGTATCTTTGGACACCTGCATAACTGGATAGAAGCATTCCTGTCAAACAGACAACAAACGGTCAAAATTGGGAGTGTCCTGTCAAATTCTGTACTTGTCAATAGTGATGTCCCCCAAGGCAGTGTACTAGGACCAACTCTCTTCATACTCTACATAAATGACCTCTGTGATCATATTAAGAGCAACTGTGTTCTCTTCGCTTTTCAATACCACAGACAATACTGCTACCCTTCAAAAAGATCTTGACGATGTATCAGAATGGTCAAACAAATGACAACTTCAATTCTCAACAAATAAATGCTTTGTCTTACATATTGGCAAAAAAAAATCAGAAAATAAAATACAAGCTGAATAGTCAAGACTTTGTTAATGATCCAAGCTCTGTAAAGGACCTTGGAATACTCATCTCTAATCATCTAAAGCCCCTGTCCCACTGCACCAACAGATGCAAAGAGGATGTAAAACGTTAAAAAATGTTGGAAAATGCTATGCATCCATTGTGTACTCATTGCATACGTGTTTCATACGCTCTATCCTTTGAGCATCCGTCCACTGCGATTTCATCCGCTCAAGAAGTTTTGAGCTGCACAAAACTTTGTGAATGGATGAACTTTCTGCTATGTATGATGTAAATCTGTGACATACGAGCAACAAACATTCTATGTCCATTTATCATCCATTAAACGTCCGCTGTATCCTCTCTGCATCCTCTGGGCATCCCCTCAACTCACATCTGCTGCAGCTGAAAACAGAAAGAGGGAGGAAACAAAAGGTACATGGAACGTCTACACAGCGTTAGTAGCACAGAAATAGAAAAGATGAGCAGTGAACGGTTTGCATCCTATATACATCCTCTAGGCTTCCTATGAACATCCGTTTAACATCCCCACTACATACTACCCACATCTGTTCTTTTCCTTTCTTTTCTGTTCTGTTTATGCACATTTTTGCCACTTTTTGGAGCGGATGACAACGGATGGACACCCCCAAAATGTTGCTCGTCCGCTGTGTCCTTTTTGCATATGTTTTGCATCCGTTGGCCAGTGGGACCTAGCCTTAAGTGCTAGAGCCCACTGTAACTATATAGCCAAAAAGGCATTAACCTAATCCTATGTAGCTTTTTCTCTGGTAATATCACACTGCTAACTAGAGCATACAAAACATTTGCTAGACCAATATTCGAATACAGCTTATCAGTCTGGAACCCGCATTACATATCTGATATTAACACAGTTGAGAAAGTCCAGAAATATTTCACAAGAAGAGTTCTCCACTCCTCTACACATTGTAGAATACCTTATGCCAGAAAACCTTGAATTGCACCATCTTTGGTCTGATCTAAGTATGGCATATAAAATCATACATTGCAATGACTTACCTGTCAATGAATACTTCAGCTTCAATCATAACAACACAAGAGCACACAATAGATACAAATTCAAGGTTAACCATACCAAACTTGATTGCAGGAAATACAACTTCAGCAACAGAGTGGTCAATGTCTGGAATACTCTATCTGACTCTGTGGTTTCTTCCCCAAACCCCAAAAACTTTAACCTTAGACTGTCTACTGTTGACCTCACCCCTTTCCTAAGAGGTTTGTAGGGGGTGTGCATAAGCACACCAACGTGCCTATCGTCCTTGTCCTATTGTTTCTTTTATTTTGCTTATATGTATCCATTTCATGTATTCATAACTATATATATACTTACATCGATTATCTAGTAAGCAATTGATAGATCAAAATAAATAAATAAATAAAATTAGTGGGCCTACTGTTTCCTTGACTTTTTTCTTGTTATTGATATGTTGAAAGAAACTTTTTAAAATTACCTTTGATTTTTATAGCAAGTCTTTGTTCATTCTGAGCCTTAGCTTTCCTGATTTCATGTTTGCAGATTCGGGTTAGGTGCTGGTATTCTGCTTTAATTATGTGTCCCTCTTTCCAATTTTTTGTACTTGTTCCTTTTATCTTTCAGTGTATCGGTGTATCTCACCTATTGTGCGACCATGCTAGTTTCTTCTTGGATTTCTCATTTTTTTTCAATAGTATTATGCTGGACTGGACTTTTATGATCATATTTTTCAGTTTCCCATGCTTCTTGAGTTGTTTTCCCTTTAGGATTTTCATCCATGGAATTTTTCTTAGGCTGTCTCTGAGTTTGCTAAAATCAGCTCTTCTAAAGTTTAAGATACTGGCTGGATTATGTTCTATTGTTTGTGTTTGTTTGCATTATATTGAATTCCAGTATGACATGGACACTCTCACCCAAAGTTCTGGCAACTTCAACTCCCTCTTCATAAGTAAGTAAGTTTGTAAGAATTAGATCTTACTATTAGTGAGAATTAGATCTAGTATAGTTTTTCTTCTAGTTTCCTCCTCTACCTTTTGGATCACAAAGTTGTCAGCTAGGTTGGTTTGAAATCTGTTTGATCTCCTACTTGCTGCAATTTGTCTCCCAGTTGATAGCAAGGCAGTTAAAGTCTCCCATTACTACTGTGGTGTATTTCCTACATATATTTGTTTGTAAGCAGAATATGATCAAAATCTGGAAGTATATATATTATTGCCAACACTGTTCATTGAAGAATCAGTGTTAATTATTGAAATTATCAAAAAGCATACCAAACTCTGAGAATCAATCTCTCTTTTGAATAATCTTTGGATGTGGAAAATTCAATCCTAGCTGGATTGTAGAATAAAAAACCCACTAAGCTCCCAGGTTCCCTGTACGAGTGCTGGAAGAAAGAGAGTCCAATTGTGGTGGGGAGGAGGAGATAGTGGGTGGGCATTTCCAAGGCTGGTGTCATTAAAGAGAACTGCATGATACAGATGACTTCCTACAACTGCTGGAGGACAGATTTGAAGAGACAGAGGATGACCCGTATGCAGAACATGAACTCAAGGGTTGAGGAAGGGGTTGAAGATTCTCAATCTGTGGCTGCCCTCCTGCCACCAGATGGTCGGACCCCAATTGTGTAGCCAGGAAAGTCCCAGTATTACTGCATCTATCATTTTGGGAGCCACTACAAATTGAATTGTTTCCCAGTGCTCTGCTAGCTCTAGTCTCACTGGTTCGGTTCGAACAAGTAGATGGTTCCCCCCTGGGAAATTGAACTCCAGTTTCCCGTGTGTCAGAAAGGAATACTTACCACTATACTCATGAGGGATTCCATCAGGGACTTTGGGGCCCTGGCCTGTGCCCAGTCCCACATCCAATTCACACTTCCAGTTCATTCAAGGGCCTTCTCCCTTTCTGGGCCTGGGGATGGGGAGACTCAGCCTCAGAGGCTTTAGGAACTGCCTTTTCCCACCAGTACTTATCTGGTTTTGTTTCTTCCCCTGGAGCCGGGGAATTCACTTTGAAATTCAAGGAGGGATATTTTGCAGCTTTAATTATGCTATCAGCTTCCATTTGCTTCTGGCTGGAATTCAAGTCTGTTTCTCCTCCTAATAAATCAACCTTTTTCCTCTGACAGAGTCCGCTGGCTGTCAGGACTCCAATATGCACCCCCATTCAAATCATAAGTCTCTCGCTGCATCTCTCAGAGGAAAAAGATTGATTTATTAGGAGTTGACATGTTGGCATTTCCCAGTTGCAGCCGGCTATGACATATTATTCATTTCACCCTTGACCATGGTCTTCCTCCCACCCCCTGGATATATATTATCCAATGAGACACATCCATAGCCAAGAGTCTTCAATTGTGCTCTCCAGCAATAATTTTGTGTGCCAGATGCTTCGGTTCCCAAGGCGATTATCTGAAGCATTTAAGGAATGCACTGCTTTCCCCCACTCCCTTTCTGCTGGCAAATAAAAAGACCAAAGGAGTATTTTTTTTAGTTGACAGATGGTCCTGGAGGGAGGCAGAGCTGTAAACCTTGCCTCCCCATGGTTCTAATTCTTAAAAATTTTGGGGAGTTGCACGCATGAGACGCTGGGGGAATTGAAGCCTATAGTGAGAGGAGAGCGCAGGCTGATTGGGTGGGGAAGGAGTATTGGAGCAGCCAGGGAATGACTCGGCTTCCAGTGCTTGTGTGGGGAATCTGGGAGCTTAGCAGCAGCATGTTGCATACTTTTCACTACAAGCAGCCCAGGCTGGAAAACATATGGCTCTGGCGGAGTGGTCCTCCTTAATAAACCTGCTGGTGACCTCTGGGCTCTGGACAATCAGCTACAGCCAGAGCCAGACTTGGTGGCAGAATGGCAATGGTTTGGAGCTTGAAATCCAGCAGAAGAAACCCGGGCAGAGAGGTGGATCAATCTCCCCCCACTCCCCTTCCTTGTGGAAGGGCCATCACCATAGACAATGTGGGGAGCATTGACTCTCAGCAGACAGACCTCAGGGTGCACAATATATAACTCAAGCTCCCAATGCCTGAACTGGGCGAGCTGGAAGAGAGATTTGCTGCCCTGCTGGTGAATGTGGACCAAGTGGGCTTTTTGTTTTTTCCCTCCACCTCCCTATCCCAATCCAGTGCACTGCACAGCCCAATGAAGGCGGAGAAGAGGGGCTTCCATTGGCCCTTCTCTTCTTTTCCCCTAGTCTCCTCGTGATCTTTAGATGAGCTTTTATTTTGTCAGCCCAAGAGTGGGGGAAGGAGCTCAGAATGGTATGTCTCTGCAGCATCCATTGTTTGCCACCAGGCAGGCAATGAGGAGGAGGAGATGGTGGCCAGCCAGTGTCTTGGGGTGGAGAGCAGGTTGCTCCCCGAGTGACAGAGTCATGGCCAGCTGCATCAACAAAGGCTGGAAGTAGCCACCCTCTGTTTCCTGCTGCAAAAATCTTTTTAAAACCCTGACTATCAGGCAGCAAATCCCAGCAAGACATAAAGCACCGGAGAATCAACCCCAGCTGCTTGTCTCTACCGCAGTGCTTCCCAGAGATGGCTTACAGCTCTGAGCTGAAAGTGGTGGGAGGCGAGGGCTTCCTTGAGCACAAATATTCTGCAGTGAAGCTGAAATGCTGTCACCAGGCAGGGAGCTGGGCCATGTGGGAAGAGATTGACAAAGGAGGGCTCGCCAGACAGGAAAGAATCTGGGCTTACTATATTTTCTGGGTAAAATCCCCAACATAAATATTTCTGGCTTCAAATCAATATGCTTTTTTAATCATTTTTTCCAACCATGTATGTATTTTTATCCAGTGTTTTTTGCTTTTGGACAAGTACACCACATATGATAATACAGTATAATCCAGGTATTTGGTGACACTTCCAGCATTTAGCCAACTTATCTTTAAATGTCTTTGCCAACCGCACTGGTGCAAAATGTCATCGATAAAACATCTTATACAAATTTTCTTTGTATGCAGTTGACATTGTTAATTTATAGTTCCTGTCCCAAAATTTTTGCCATTTTTTTCAATTATATAACCAAATTGAATTTGAATACAATTTGAATACAATTGAACCTAATTCAATTGTATAACCAAAGTTTTTTGCCCATACTATCATTGTTTCCTTCGTTCATCTTCCAATTTAATGTATAACAAGTGGTTGTATGTGGTTTTTTTAAATCAATTTTTCTTCTGCCCATTAGTATTTTGTCTAGTTGTGTTAGTTCTTTATAAAACCATATAGTTTTGCATCTTTCTCATCTTTCTCATCTTTCTCATGTCTAGAATGTATCCACACTTGTGAATACCATGTCATATCAATCCCTTGATTGCTCAATTCTTGTTTATTTTTGAGTTCCCCTTTCTCATTCAAAATATCTTTATATCTAACAATATTTTCTATGGTAATGACATTTGGGTGAAAGCCAAACTGGCATCCTCAAATAGTGTTGTTCTCTGACTTTCTTCCATTCTAGCAATAATGCATTCCTAATACAATGCTTTTGAAAGTAACCATGTGTTTTATTTTTCCCATACCACAAGAAGGCATGCCATCCCAATTGCAAATCATATCCCTCCAAAGTCAATAGTCTTTTATTCCTCAATACAATCCATTCTTTCACCCAAGTAAATACCGTAGCCTGATAATATAACTCCCAATTCGGTAACCTGAAGCCTCCTCTATTTCTCGAATCTTGCAACATTTTTAGACTTATTCTTGTTTTTTTCCCTTGCCAAATATATCTTAATATTACTTTATTGAGTTGCTCAAAATATTTTTTTCCAGTTTTATCAAAATTATTTGAAATAGATATAATAATCTTGGCAATATATTCATTTTTATTGTAACTATCCTACCTATCAGTTATATTTGCAAGTTTTTCCATTTCTCCAGATCTCTTTTAATTTGTTGCATCAGTTTATAATAATTATCTTCCTTAATAGTTACACATCTTGCTGTCAAATCAATCCCTAAGTATTTACTTTCTTAATAATGTGAAGACCTATTCTCTTCATTAATTCTTTTTTTCGGCATTTCTGTGAGATTTTTTAACTAATATCTTAGTTTTCTCTTTGTTTATTTTCAATCCTGCCATTTTGTCATATTCCTCTACTTGTTTTATTAGTTTAGGCCCTGTTTTTTGTGGATCTTCCAAAATGAAAACTAAATCATCTGCAAGTGCCTCTAATTTATATTTTTCTTTTTTTATTTCCATACCTTTTATCTCTAAATCTTGTTGATATTTCTATTTAATATTTCTAGTGTCAATATGAAAAGTAGGGGAGACAAGGGACATCCTTGCCTTGTGCTTGATGTCCTTAATATCAACCTTCTCTGTCATATCTCTATTTACCATCACCTTTGCTGTTTGCTTGTAATATATCACCTTAATCATATTAATAAATCTCTCCTCAAAATCCATGTCTTTTAACTGTGCTAGCATAAATTGCTAGTTCAAACTGTCAAATGCTTTCTGTCCATCTAGGAAGATCAATGCGATTTGCTTCTCTGGGTGTGCTTTGTAGTATTTCAGTGTGTTTAAGATTATTCTCATATTATCTTTAATTTGTCTCTTAGGTAAAAATCTATATTGACCTGGATGCACAAATTGGTATAAAAATCTTTTAAATCTTGCTGCAATTATTGAAGCATATATTTTGTCATTGCACTCAATAAGGATATTGGTCTGTATTTTTTTTATCTATTTTAAGTCTGAGTCCTCTTTTGGTACGAGCATGATGTATGCTTCCATCCATGAATTTGGTACTTTCACTTTTAACAGTACTTCATTGAATAGTTCCAGCATTGGTATACTTAGGATATTTTGCAAACCTTTGTAAAATTCTGCTAGTAGACTATCTGGGCCCGGTGTTTTACCATTTTTTTTGTCTCTTAATTGCTTCTGTTAGTTCCATCATTGTTATACATTTATATAACATGGCTTTTAGGTAATTCTGCTTTTTTAAAGTATTGTTCATTTTGTCTTTTAAAACTGTCTCTTGGTCATATAGTTTTCTATAATAATTTTGAATCACTTTCTTTTTATCATCATTTTGATGGTAAAGGTTTCCTTCTTCATCCATCAATTTTTCCTTTCTCCTTTTTCAATTTATATACCAGCCATCTTCCTGGTTTGGCATTTTCATTTTTTATTTTTGCTAATTTTTCTTTATTATATTTAATTTGTGTTTTATTAATTCCATTTGTTTTTTTAAGTTCTTTTTTTTGTGGTTCTTTTCTAGTTCTATCTCTAGTCTCTTATATTCTTCTTCTAATGTCTTTTAGTTTTGTTTCTTCTTTTTATTTTTCTTTCACATATAAGTTATGACTAAACCTCTAATATATGCCTTGGCTGTATCCCATATATTTTATAATGAGGTCTTTTCTAATCTCTTTAAAGAAAAAATCTAATTCTTTTTTCATGAATTGAATAAATTCCTTGTCTTTTAATATTGATTGGTTCAACATCCATCTTAATTTTCTTTTTTGTCCTTTCCATGTGACTTTTATTGGATTATGGTCTGCCCAATTACTTGTTTCTATATTTGGTTCTAGTACATTAGATTTCAATTGACATCCATATTGTATCTATTCTTGACCAAGACATATGTCTATTTGAATAGAATGTGCATTGATTTTCCTTAGGATGTACCTCTTGCCATACATATTGGATGCCTAGTTCTTCCGCAATTTTAAAGAAAGCCTTTGGAAGTATTTTCCTCGCTTTTTTGTTCACTTTCCTGGTTTTATAGCAATAGACCTTATATACTGCTTTATATTGCTTTACAGCCCTCTCTAAGTGGTTTACAGAGTCAACATATTGCCCCCAACAATCTGGGTCCTCATTTTACCCACCTCAAAAGGATGGAAGTCTGAGTCAATCTTGAGCCTGGTCAGATTCAATCTGCCAAATTGCAGGCAGCTGGCTGCAGCAGAAGTAGCTTGCAGTACTGCACTCTAATCACCGTACCACCGAGGCTCTTATAGTCTCATAATAGTCTAGTTCCGCATCTACCTTTGCATTGAAATCTCCCACTACACAAATATTTCATACTCCAATTTTATTATTTTCTTATGAAGTTTACTATAAAAGTCCTCTTGTTTATTATTTGGTGCACAAATTGCTACCAGGCATATCTGTTTGTGATTAATTGTTATCTCCACCATCAAAATTTTCCCTTCTTCATCCATAAATACAGTATTTGCTTAGCATTTGTTGTTTCTTTTGTATAAAGAGCTTCTCCTCTCTTATGCTATGATAGAGAGGTCATCAAAATTTCCCAATTTTGGGGTATTCCAATAATTTATTGTGTTGTCTGTTAATATGAATCTCTTATAAGCAAATTATATCCAACTTTAATTTTTTCTAACTTACTATAGATCCTTTTCCTGTTTATAGTTGAATTCAGTCCATTTATGTTAATTGACAATAATTTTATTCCTTCTTCCATGGTTTTATTTGTAAATAGGTTTTGTTGTTCTAGTCAGTCTTAGCTCTCTCTGTTCTTTTGCCTTTGTCCCTTCTCTTTTTGCTATTTCCTCTGATTCGCTTTCATCTTTTTTTGTTGTATATCTCTCTCTCCTCTGGCTTCCTCTTGTTTATATCCTCTTTTTTCCTGTCTTACTATCATTCCTTCTTGTGGTCCAAAATAGTGATCATAAAATTGTTCTGCTTCTTTTATGGAATCGAATCCACCCAAGCCCCCAATATTTCTTCCGATATCAGTCGTCTAAAATTTACTGCATTCTTAATAAGTTGTTTTGTCAAAAATTGATATTCCTTTTTTTTCCTCTCTTCTGGGAATTTGTTTTAAAAATACTATTTCTTTCTTTTTGTATTTTATGAGTTCACCCCTCGCTCTTTATATTTATATTGCTTTTTTGGTGAATCTCACATGTATCTCTGGGAAGTCTATTTCTTGTCACATATCTGGTATGAATTCTAAATATTTCATCCATCTCAGCGAACACCTTTTGTTTGGATATCTCTAAGATATTTGCCAGCAGCTCTGCCATTATCTCCACCAAATTTTCTCCCTTTTCTTATTCAATGTTCTGAAAATGTAAGTAATAACTGGCCTTATCCATCCCAATAATATTATTGTTCTCTCCTGATTTTTATCCGCCAATGTAAGTCTGTGATCAACTTCTTCCAATCTTTTCTCTGTTTGTTCGGCTTTCTCTTCTACTTTCTGGATGCATTGTTCGTTTTTAACCATTGCTAAAATATGTCCTCTACTTTTCCTATTCTTTCCTTGAGGTCTTCATGCATGACTTGGAGCAGAGCTTTCATCTCTGCCTGTATCATATTCATTTTTTCTTTTTCTTTTCTTTTTTGTATATGTTTTATTTGCAGTTTTTCCTTTAAGAACCAGCATTTTTTGTGTACAGTGCAATGACTGGGTTAACATATTTTACATACAATGCTCACAGTAATAATACAATTACATACAAAACTTTTATCTTCCAACTTAATATGCTCATTATAGTTATAATATATTCTTTTATATATCAATATATATTCCACTATTTTCCCAATTTATACTTGTTTCTTTATTTTTCTCATTCATTTGGGTTCTTCTATATTTACCTCATTATCTTTAGACAATATTATCACTTCCTCCAGAAATATATATGAACATCAATAGCATTTCTTCATCCAGTATACTTATAAACCCCTATTAAGTCACTAATATTTTAATATTATAGGTATCACTCACTATTCCTCCACATTTTCAATATCTCAATTTTCTGTAAACACAAATAAAACCAGTTATTGATGAGATTTAATCAGTCCCAAAATTATATCTCTAAATCCCCTGAATTTACAGTCCTTGAAAACTGTTTTCCAATATATTTTTTTTACATCCTGTTAATCATAATAATACATTTAGATGTGCCTAATCCTAATCTACCATCTCCTAATTTTAATATATTTATGGCTATAATAAGTTCTATTATACATCTCTATAAGTGCTTCTATTTCCCCAATTTAAACTTTCCATTTATTTCTATTGGTTTTCAATAGAGTTACTATATTGCAGGTTACTGTCTCTCTATTCATCATCTGTAAGCCTTTTTAGAATTTGATCATTTATTGGTTTTTTTTTTTGATGATTCCTTTATGTTTCTCTTTTGGAATCCGATATGTATTTCTAGCATTTTTGCACAGATAAATTATTCCTTCATTTTGCACGGGTTAATTATTCCTTCTACCTTGCCCTTTATCTCCTTCTGCTGCATCTTTTGAATCCACAACCCTTCCATTATTTTTGAAAAATCATAATTTCTTTTCCTTTTCTGTTGTAGGCTCTTAAGGGATTGTCTATATGATTTTTGGTATTTATTATTACTATCTTTTCAGTGTTTTTATCTGCATTTATTTATTTTTACCTTCTTGTAGTTTATTTTGCTTTGGCTCATTTGCCACTCCTAAATTCTCAACTGTCTCTAGTGTGTTATATTCATCTTTTCCCATTGTTTGTTGAGAGCCTTCCACTTTCACATCTTTATCTTTAAATATTCCCATCAACTTATAATTCTTTGTCATCATTTCTAACATTTCTAACTTTATTATCTCCTGCTGGGTCATTTTGTAACCAATTAACATATCTCCAGTATCTCAGTATTCCAATATCTACAAACTCAAAAACAACAACAACAACCAACCCTGAAAATTATGGACTGTGGTGAAATGATTAAATTGATATTTGAAATCAGAGAACAAGAAGATAAACAATTTTACATGATATGGGATTGTTTTTATCAATGGTTGGATAAAAAGACATGGTAATGTAATAGACTAGAAAATTTTGTAACAGAAGTTTAATAGAATATTAATAGAATTTGTATAATAAAATATTATACAAATATACATAAAACCATTGGATGAAAGTGTAACACAAACTTTATAATAAAATCTAGAATATCTCATACAAATGATGGAATAAATAGTTTAGTCATGAATGATTAATAACTGACAAATATATAAACATGTTAGATTGATAATGTGAGAATTTATATAAACTTGAGTGATGACTCCGAAAGGATAGCACAAAAGATTTGTAACCAACTGAAACACTGTATGTGTATAAAATGGAAGACGGTTTTATGTTTTTTATGTTTTGTTTGTATATGTTTGTCTTAAAAAATAAAAATCTTTTTTTTAAAAAAACAACCCCAAAAACAATTGTTAATAAAAGTTAGTCAATACTAAAATTATTCCTCCAAGTCCCCTAAATTTCTGGTCTTTAAATGCTATAAATTTGTACTTTTCAGTCTTTATAATTTCCAATTCACTCCTTTCCAATTGTCCAGATTTTAAAGTCTTATTTATCTTCTTTTCTTTTTTCCCACTTTTCAGTGTACAGTTCCAATAAAATTTTAATGTTTAATTTAATTTGCCGTATAAAAAAAAGCTCAGTAGATATTTCCCAGCATCCAAATCGCCTACTAAGATAAAGTCAAGAAGTAGCTTTCCAGATATTGTTCACTTTCTCTCTTTTCCCTTTCCTTTAAATTTTAGATGTTGCAGTAATATTCTTCTTCCAGTAGATGGTTCCCCTGCTCCCAAATCCAGTGTTTAACAGATTGTAGAAAATTGAAAATAGCTGATTTGCATCCATCCAGGGGGGTAGAGATTAAATTTCAGAAAAGCAATTTCTCCCAATAATCACTTTCTACAATGTTATTCAGCTTTTCCAGGATTTCTGTTTTAAATCATCCTTTAGGTTTTTCTTTTGCTTCTATGTCTTTAATCTAGGACCTTCCTCTTTAATTTTTAATCTTTAACTTTCTCCATAAATCCAATTGCCACTTTCTTAAACTTAAACTTAAGGTTTGGAAATTATTTCTTGGAACTTTTTACTTAAGATAGCCTTCTAAGGTAACAGGTGGAAATTATCTCACCGAGTTTCACTGCTCTGTCCACACACTGCTCCAGTTCAAAATCTTAGTGTCCTGGTTGTCCTAGCTTGTGACAGACCAAAACAATGGCCATCGTCTCTGTTGCCGATTAGCGAGGAAATTGCTGTTTCCTCATGATCAATGAAGCGCTTCTCCTTTCTTCCCCTCCCCTCCATGGAGGCTCAACTCCGTAGGGTCTCCCAGCAAGCAGTTGCCGGCTGCATATCATGGAGCCCAGCAGAGCTCCGCTATTTTCCAGCCATTTTTGCCATGACGTCAACTGGAAGTAATCATATTAATTTTTTCAATGGCCTTTGACCTGCTGGGCTGGATGCTGCTGATGCTGAAGATGGTGCAAATGTAGTTTTCTTCGTTTTGTAATGCTTTAAACATAATTGTAATCCCAGAGCATGTGACTATAATCCACAAAGACAGAGAGACAAAACTATTATTTATAATCCAAAGGGAAAGGGAAAGTATAAATTGTAATCCAAGAGTTATTAGGCTGTTAGCCCTTCATTCTTCAAAAAGTGTTTTGTTTCTCTTCTTAGATTTTTAATCCAGGTAGGCCCACCAAATCCCAGAGTTCAACCAGCTAATTATCTTGCATCTTCAGAGGGAGAATATATTTTGAATGTTTTCAGAGGCCATTTAAAGGGAGTGTAGCCATTTTCAATGATATATAACTCATAGAAATCTGTTTTGGAAGTAGATGGAATTCGGTAAAGACCTCTTAGTGAAGTTTGTTTATCTCCACAGTTGTCTGGTAATACATAAAACTATCTTATGGTTCTCAAGAGGATACTTCCAATCATTGGTACATAACTTCAGTTGCAGATGTTGCATTTCTACTTCTAGGACAGAGGATCTCTAAACAGCACCCCTATGTTTTATTATACTGTGTAATCATCACTGCCTTCATTTCAAAGGCATCTGTTTAACAATTCCTAAGTGCAAAATATATTTGTATTTAGTGTACCTTAAAGTTTCAACATAGCAATGAATCTTTTGATTCTGACCATACTGTTTACATTTACTTTGCTGCTTGCCAGCTGGGTTGTTCCAAAGATATGCTATATTCAAGAATTTTTAGCAATTTCAAGAATTTTGACATATTGTATAGATTTATAAATTTAAAATGAGCTATTCTTCCATAATAACATTATCACTACTAAGTACATTCACTTAGAAATGCAGACTGGACATTGAGGTAAGATATTCTGAGTAAAAATGCCATGTAATAAAAAAAGAGTCAGATATATAAGAAACTATTGTTGCTATATTTCACTATTTTTTTCTAAACAATTGCTAGTTTTTCTATTCTGAATGAAAAGACAACTGTATTTCTATGCATAGAAATCTAGGGATTCTCACTTAATACTGCTAAAATGATGGGAAAACACTCTCCCAAAGTATATCCTATGGAACAATTATTGTATTTAGTTACAATAATGAATGAAAAAGATTGTTATATAGAAAAATAGTAGCCCACATGAGAAATCAATTTAATTTTTTTCAGATGTAAAATTACAAGTAAACAGACAAAGAAATTTAAATAGATAAAGCTTTATCTGGAAAAAAAGAGGGGGAAAATTCTTGCAGCCGGGTACATATGGTTGAAGCTGAATACTTCAGCTTCAACCATAACAACACAAGAACAAACAATAGATCCAAACTCAAAGTTAATTGCACCAAACTTGATTGCAGGAAATACAACTTCAGCAACAGAGTGGTCAATGTCTGGAATACTCTACCTGACTCTGTAGTTTCTTCCCCAAACCTAAAAACTTTAACGTTGGACTGTCTACCTCACCCCTTTCCTAAGAGGTCTGTAGGCGCATCAATGTGCCTACCATCCCTGTTCTATTGTTTCTTTTATTTTTATTTTTCTTATATGTATCCATGTATTCATAACTATGTTTTTACTTATACCTATTATCTTGTAAGCAATTGACAAGCCAAATAAATAAAAACAAATTAATCAACACTTAAAAAGGAACAACTATATAGAACTGAAACAGCTTTTCATGGATAGTCCATGAAAACATGGATGCTAGGAATGTTTCAATATTGGAGGGGCTTCTACAAAAATGAGGGAGGTCAAACTATTTTCCAAAGCACCAAAGGCAAGACAAGAAAACTAACTAACTTGGTTAGTTTCCATCAATGGATGGAAACTAACCAAAGAGAGAAGCAACCTAAAACTAAGGAGAAAATTTCTAACTGTGAGAGCAATGAACCAATGAAACAGCTTGCCTTCAGAAGTTATGGGTGCTCCATCACTGGAAGCTTTCAAGAAGAGACTGGACAATTATTTGTCTGAAATGGTATAGGTCTCCTGCTTGAACAGAACTAGAAGAATAAACAAATCTATTATTCTATGTACTATGTTGTTATATTTTATCTGCAGAAGTAATCTTGTTTCAAATTTGTTTGTGAAGTTGAAAAAGAATAATAGAAATTATATAAACAAGGAAAAACATACAACTAATGCATATCTGATCTATGTGTTAAAATAAAGAAATTTCAGTTAGACTACAGTGTGCTGCACTAATAATGTTGCCAACAGCTTTATGCTTCTGTATCAGGCTCAGCATTACCAATAATGCCTTTTTCTGGAAGAGGTAACAGTTCTGTTTTAACCACTCCACATACCTAGCTATGAACCAGAGTAGTATATCTATGCAAATAATTGTATAAATACCAGTTGCAAACTTTGGAAAATTTCTTCGAATTGTAACATACCTGAAGTATATAGGATTAAAACTCTTTTGGTCAGAGCAAATGCAACATTTATGTTGTTATTTCTCAAAAAAAGATAGTTAAGTATAAGGATTGGCTGGCTCTCCTGAGTGAGCTGAATTTAATGCCCTAATTAAGAATTATGCAGAAAAGGAACAAGAAATCCTATGGTAACCAAAATTCACATATTTATTTATGAGTTATCACATTTTTAAAAAATTCCTTTTTTAGAAGAGGGAGGGCATTATTTGATTCCAATAAAATGAAGAGTGCAAATCAATATAGAACCCATGTCTCATATATGTATGTATGTATGTATATATTGTATGGTTTGAGGTTGGAATATTGAACCCAATTATAATGATTTGTAAATCATTTTTTTATGTTATGGCTTGGCATCATCTAATACAATGCAATTTAAATAATCTGTGGTTTAGCATTCTGTGCGACACAGTATGCCATATTATATTGACACATATTAGATGACCATCCATGCATTTGCCCTTTCCTATCATAATTTGCTGGACATCAGCAAATGAACACTCACCTAGTATTCTTTTTGTATTTAGTAAAACAGCTGAAATTGATTTTTTAGAGGTCTTTACAAGACTAGTCCTGAGCCACCTTGATTAAACTGACCTGGGAAATGGTAACATTGCATATCATCGCAGGAATCACATGCCTTTTGCATTGCCTTCTGGCTGATCTAATAGTTCTTTATCATGATGGCAGATGAGGCGATGAATGGCTTTCTCAGTATGTTAATCTGCTCTGCTTCAGTGTTAGATAGACTTGTATTATTTTTTAATGTTTACAAATGAATATAGACCATAAAAATTAAAGACCTTTTGGGTCCATCATGAAATAGGCAGTGCTGTAATTTCAGATGGGGAGGGATCTTTATCACTCAATACATTCCTCAGCAATGTGTCCAAAGGGCTTTAAAGCTGCCATTTTATTCAGGCTGCAGGGAATCTGTCGAAGTTGTTGCAATTCTGTATGGTGGCTTTTCATTTTCTTTGCTGTTATGTTTTTACCTTTGGGAGATTTTGCTAGGGGTCAGTTGCTGCTTTTCAGAAGCAAACTACTTCTTTAGAATTGATGTGTATTATGTTGACCTCTATGGGTTCAACCTGAAGCAGGCAGAAATATTCTTGCACAGCAGTGTAATACACATATCGAGGAATCTCATATGACCCTTGTGTCTATCTGAACAAAGGAAGTGACAGAATAGTTTAGCAATGCAGTTGCTGACATTCACTGTGGGACATATGATCTGCTATAACTTTCTGTAGTTCTAAACAAAATTGCAGTTTCCTTCTCACAAAATTTCTCTGGAGTCAGCTTTCCAGACATGTTTCAGTTTAATTCTTTGCCCTACCTGCAGTGTTCAATCAGTATGAATACAGCAGAAGTCTATCTAATAGTAGGAATTTCCTGAGACAAGCAGTTAATGGGAACAGTAGTAAGCCCTGAGGTATGTTTATACAGTCAGTCTTGCTTCCTCTACTCTGGTGATATATTAACTACTTCAGAAGTTTCCCAGCTGTTTCAGAGGATAAATAATGGCACTGGGAGCCCATATTTAACCTTCACTGTACAGACTACAGATTTTTTAATTGTTCCCTTATATCTCTGTCTGACCTGAAAAGGGATTTGAGCCAGGTCTGTTCCTTACTGTTTTCCTTTCCTGAATGGTTCTGGATAGGCTTTGTTGGCACTGTACCACAATAATTTGCATTTACATGTGCTATGTGAACCTTATCTTCTAATAGTTTTAACACACCCACCCCATAATAGTTTTTCTTATATCTTATTCAAAGTGAATTCATTAACACACAATTCCAGAGAAGAAAACAGGGTGTCAAAGCCCATAATTAACATACACCACTAAAGCGAACAAATAACAGTTTTTATAAAGAAAAATTAAAACCCTTTACATAGCAAATAACAGAATAAAAACCAGTATGGTTTGGCAGTTTAGATGTAATGGTGCATTATTTTCCTACAGAATGGAAAACCTAGTGTCCTTGGGCATCATGAAGAGTTTTAACAGTCGCTACATATATTCTTCTGCAGAAATATTTGATGCTGTTTGAAGTCCTCTACTGTACTGAATAAAGAATAACATCCAAGGGATTATAGCTTCTTCATTCTGGACCTTTGATGCTGGGTGCCATGCCCTATAGCAACCTACTTTCTTCTATCCCTCCTTCCCTCCACATCCAAACTCTACAACCTTTACTTATGTTTGAGCCCTTGTGCCACAGACTACAGCTTACAGCATAACAGGAATCTTAAATTTTTCTGGAATGAGATTGGATATTTCAGGAGGACCATGGTTCAAATGTATCTGCAAATCAAGCATGAAATACAGGAATGAAAACATTTCAGAATGGCCTTTATAGTGCCCAGTCCTGAATATTATTGATTTGGGGAGATATATCAAATGCACTACAGGTATATGCAAGGGAGGCCCAGGAATATTTCTGAGCTAGAAAGAGTTAGCTGATTGCAGGAAAGATGGAAGCAGTTATTTTTGATCAAAGGTGATGTTGTAAACTACTGACTGGAAAAGTATCCAAACTTCTGTACCTGCCATATCCATTATCTATTTATGTTGAATCTGTAAACACTTGTGTGTATAAATAGTTGGTGTGTGCTGAAATTTGCAAAGAGGTACAATGTCTAATGTAGTGTATGAATTTCTATTTACTTTAGGTTGCATTAAATATATAAATTGAACAGGGGTGCCTAAATGTTTGCATGCAACCATAGAATAAGGCCTTTTTTGATTATGTGATGCTCTTTACATATTTCTAAAGTACCATCATAGTTTCATACCTCAGTAGTCTCATCAGGATTGAAGATACATGATTCTCTCAATGTCTCTAAGTCATTGTTTTCAGTCCTCAGTTCTGGTTGTTCTCCTTCTGTTCATCAATTTTACTTTCTCTGTACCTTTTCCAAATGTGGTTCCTAAAACTGATCCAGAACTTAAGATGGGGCAGACCAGTGCTGAACAGAATGAAACTATGTTTCACATTATTTAGAAACAATAGTTTCATTGCTGAAACTTAAATTTACATTTATCTTTTGACCAGCCGCAGCACAGCTTTATGTACAGTTCCAAGTTACTTTTCTCATTTACTTTTGCCCTGTCAGATATTTTCCAGCGAAGCCTACGGATTTACATTATGTCTATTGTAATTTTATTCTGATATTTGCAATCTATTTCTCTTATCAAGATAATTGTGAATATTACTGTTTTCTAAAGTATTCCAACCCAATATTACATCATTGGCAGATCTGATCAGCAGCATACCTCTCCTTGTTTAAGTCAGTAATGAAAATATTGAAGAATGGTGGGCCTAGAACCAAAAACTGTGGAGCTCCATTTGATGTCTCAAACATTTTATGAGCAGCTTCCAATTAACATAACATAAATTTGAACATAAGTTTTGAGCCACATATAGTTCCATTTAGTTGTCACCATGCTGAAAAAATGCAGGAAGCTTCATATTTCTTGACTAGTAATTCCATGTATGAAGGGGAATGAATAAATCGAGACAGAAAGTATCAGAATTAACTGCTGAAAGTGGCAAACTCAGAATTTAACATAGGAATGAACTGTTGATTTCATGAAATAATTTTTGACAGTATACTATAGTGAGGATCTCCCCTGTGGCTCTTCATTGGCCAGTTTTCTGAGGTAGAAAATTTTATCTCTTTAGAATTATATTTTAGGGCAGGTTTCTTAAATGTCAGTTTATTAATATGTCAGAACGCTCAAGATAGGGTCAGAAGAAAGACATATACACATGCAAACACATATGTGCGGGCACATACACACATACACATATACCTCTACAACTGCCAGAAGACATACTTCTGGACTTCTTGTAATATAGGCCAGTTAAAATTTGTTGCCTGTAAAAATAATGTACTTAGTTTATAATATGTGCCACCTGCATGTATCAATCACTCTGTCTCAGATAAAAGTCACATGTAGGAACACATAATCATATCGACACAAATATTCCGCTCTCAGAACAAAAAATAAGAGACATAAATGGAATGAAGATTAGCTGAGCAGAAAATGTAAGTGATCAGAAATTGGGGGGGAGGGGAGGAAGAGTGGGTGGATGGGCTTCAACTCCCAGAATTCTCTAGTTCTGCCTGTCTATAAATCTTGTTACTCTTGTGTAGGCAGCAGAATAACAGAAAAAAACAGAGTTGGAAAGGATCTTGGAAAGGACATCTAGAATGCAGTATTGCGGACTACTTTTGCTGATTGTTAGCTGCCTGCAATTTGGCAGGTCAAATCTCACCAGGCTCACGGTTGATTCAGCCTTCCATCCTTCTGATGTCGGTAAAATAAGGACCCAGATTGTAAGAGGCAATATGCCAACTCTGTAAACCGCTAAGAGAGAGCTATAAACCACTGTGAAGCTGTTCCACTGATTAGTTGTTCTATCAAGAAATTTCTTCGAAGATCTAGCTGTTTCTCTTCTTTAGTTTTCACCAATTTCTTTTTTTTTTCCTGCCTTCAGGTGCTTTGGAGAATAAGTTGACACCCTCTTTTTTATAGCAGCTTCTTAAGCCCATGTCACACTGCCCAACGGATGCAAAAAGGACACAACGGACGAGCAAAATGTTCCATCCATTGTTATCCGCTCTCAAAAGGGGCAAAAATTTGCATAACCGGAACGGATAACACGGACGCGGGGAGGATGCAGGGCGGATGCAAAGCGGACGCGGAACGGAAGCCCAGCGGATGGAAGCGGATGGGAGTGGATAGCACATCCGCTAGGCTTCCGGGGGGCCTCAGCAAAGCGGACGCGGAACGGACAAAGTGGATGCACAGTGGATGCGGAACGGATGAAGCGGATGCACAGCGGATGCAGAGTGGAAGCCTAATGGATGCCTGGCGTTAATTGCGCATGTGGGGAGGATGCATTGCATCAGCCCCGCGGATATAACGGAAGCAGCTCGGAAGCAGGTCACCATTCAGAGGAAAGACCTGCTGCCGGACAGATTGGCTGCCTTGCCTGCCCTGCCTGCATGTCTGCCTGCAAGCCTTGGTGCCAGCCTTGATGCCAGCCTTTCTACCAACCTTTCTGCCAGCCTTGGTGCCAGCCTTGGTGCCTGCCTACCTGCAAGTCTTGCTGCCAGCCTACCTGCAAGCCTTGCTGCCAGCCTTGCTGCCTGCCAGCCTTGCTGCCTGCCTTCCTGCCAGCCTTGGTTCATGTCTGCCTGCCAGCCTTGGTGCCTGCCTGCCAGCCTTCCTGCCAGCCTTCCTGCCAGCCTCCCTGCCAGCCTTGCTGCCAGCCTTGGTTCCTGCCAGCCTCCCTGCCAGCCAGCAACCCCACAACCATGCGGAAGCACAGCAAGCCTCAGCCATCTGCTGCCAGCCCTTGCAAGAGGGACAGGGCTACCATCCCGCCCCCTGGCCCTCACTCTGGTTCTGCTGGGGCTTCTGCAGCACGGGCTCTCTCTTCTGGGGCTGGGGCTTCTGCTGCTTCTGCTTCTGGAGGAGCTGATGAAAAGCACTCCAGCACCAGCCACCTCCACAGCACCTGGACCCTTCACCCCTGAGACTGAGCGACCAAGAGGAGTGCCAGAGACTCATTTTTGTTTTATAGCTTGTTGTTAATAAAGTCTATTTATGATTCACACACTTGCTTCATTTCTTTTTTTTAGTAAAGTCTTGGTGGAAACTTTTAGGAATGGTTTAAGCCTTTGCATGCTTGTGGGATGGGTAAGGATAGCTTTGGGA
The DNA here is from genome assembly GCA_015471245.1 of Laticauda colubrina. Lineage (NCBI taxonomy): Eukaryota > Metazoa > Chordata > Lepidosauria > Squamata > Elapidae > Laticauda > Laticauda colubrina. Next base: position 26,192,500 of record BLBF01000025.1, read on the forward strand.
TGGGTTAGGATACCTGTGGGATGGGTAATAGCTGTGGGATGGGTGAGGATAGCAGTGGGATAGATAAACCTCCAGTGCAAGCATAGTGGGACTGTATGGTCCACCCTCCCAGGTGCCACAACTATGGCCCTTTATTATCAATAATAATGTAATAATTATCCACACATGTCAACATAAACACAACTCTTTATTAAACACCCTGTTCATTGTAGGCCAACCAAACATACATGGCCCAATCTCATCCGTGTGATGAGACAGGCTGAAGGAAGCATCCATTAAGCATTTACCATCCTGTCTTGCCACTCCACTGCTCCAGCTGGGGAGTTGCACCAGTGTTTCAGGAAGTTGCGCTGCTTCTTCGCCTCATGTGAGGCTCTGTTGGGGCCTTGCACATCCTGAGTGTCTATCAGGTTTTGCCCTTGCCTCCATTCCCCAGGCTCCATGTCCCCATTGCCTTGTTGGAGGTCCACGAGCCTGTTCTGCAAGACTGGGTAGTGGGTGCGCATGAGATTGTGCAGGATGCAGCAAGCTTCCACGATCCTCCTCATGGTCTCTGGGCTATGCTGCATGTTGGTGAGAAGTACCTGGAACCCGTTGGCAGCAGGTCTGGATCTGGGAAGCCCACCATGAGGTTGCCTTCCAGCCCCTCCTTGAGGTCACTGGCATTGTATACCTGGGCATCTGAAGATGACCCGTTGCCTGAAGCATCGATGTACATGAACTTGTAGTCTGCATCGACCATGGCGAAGAGGATGATGCTGAGGAAGCCCTTGTAGTTGTGATAAGTGGACCCCGACTTGGCTGGAGCTTTGCAGGCCACGTGCTTGCCATCTATGGCTCCAACGGTGTGGGGGAAGTTCCACTTCTGATACCACTGCTCTGCAACTTTCTTCCATCCTTCTTCAGTGGAGGGGTACTGGAGGAGCTCCTCCTTGTATTCTTCGATGATGGCCTGCACCACTTCTCTGACCACAATGCTGATGATGTTGGGTGGCACCCTCCAGCCATACTGCATGCTTTTGTAGGTGGTCCCAGAGGCCAGGTGGCGTAGAGTGAGTGCCACCTTGAGCCCAGGTTCCAGGCTGGGCCGGAAGTTGGTGTTTGCCTTGGTCAACCTGGGTGTCAGGCGCTGCACAACTTCGTCAAACATGGCTGGAGGCATCCTCATGAAGTTCTGGAACGCCCGAGTGTCTTCGCTCCTGAGCTCCACCATCAGCTTGTTGTACAGTCCGTCCTCTGCTCTTCTGGCGAACCATCTTTGGACCCAGACTTTTTTTGGGTACCTTCTTTTCTTCCCGTAGTAGAGTTCACAGAGCCTGTAGATGGTTTCGCACTGTTGTAGAAGGATGGTGGCTGCCGAAAGGACTTTGTTACAATCCACGGTGGACATGACTGGATGCTGTGGAAGAGGAAGAGTCAGATGAAGGCTGCAGAGGTCTGCACAGCTTGGCTGCTGTTCTGAAAGTGAGATGCAGGTGAGTTGCTCCCCCTTTTTATAGGCAGTATAGGTGTCTCTTTGCATCCTCTAGGCATCCTGCAGACATCCTTAATCTCCGAGATAGGTCCCCTCTGCGAACGTTTTTTCCATTTTAAATGCTTTGTTTCCGTGCTGCATCCGTTCTGCATCCGTTCCACTTCCTCCCTGCGTCCGGGCGGATGTGAGTTAGCCTATAGCCTAGCGGATATAGCGGATGCGTAACGGATGCGTAGCGGATACGTAGCGGATGCAGAATGGACGAACTGGATACATTTTCCGTGCAATGAATGAGCGGATGAAACGTCCATAAACGGATGCTGGATGGATAGAGAGGAATGGAGTGAGTACAGAACGGATACATCGCGTTAACCAACGGATGGCAAGGTTTTTTGTCCGTTTTACATCCTCTTTGCATCCGTTGGTTCAGTGTGACATGGGCTTTAGATATTGGAATACTATAAAATGTCACCAAATTATAAAAAAGATGTTCAGACTTTGGGAAAAGTGCAAAGAAGAGCAACTAAGATGATTAAAAGTTTGGAGACTAAAACATATGAAAAATGGTTGCAGAAGTTTGGTTTGGCTGGTCTGGAGAAAAGAAGGATTAGAGGTGACATGATAGCAGTACCCCCCGGTATTTGAGAGGTTGCCACAAAGAGGAGGGGGTCAACCTATTTATTAAAGCACCTGTAGGCAGGACAAGAAACAAGGATGGAAATTAATCAAGGAGAGAAGCAACTTGGAAGTAAGGAGAAAATTCCTAACAGTGATGACAATTAACAAGTGAAACAGCTTGCTCTCAGAAGTTGTAGGTGCTTCATCACTGGAGGTTTTTAAGAAAAGAATGGACAATCACTTGTCTGAAATAGTATAGGATCTCCTGGTTGAGCAGGGAGTTGAATTGGAAGGCTTCCAATGTCTCTTCCAGCTCTTTTGTCATTGAGTTGACCGCTTCATTGTTCCCTGCTTCTGGTTCTATAATCTGAATCATTGCATGAAACAAAATTACATGAGCTAACTACTCATAGTATTGATAAGGGTGTAATGGACTTTACCACTATAAATCCCTCTTACAAAAATCCTTGCTATATGTTTCATTATGCGGTGTTATACATGCCCCAAATTACTTTTAGTGTTTGGTTATACTCAGGAGCTAGAAGAGGGTGCAGGTTTCAATTCACTTTACCTCCAGGCAGTTAAAGCTGAAAATTAAACCCATCTAACATAGGTTATTAGGGAGGTACAGTGGTCATGGGAAGGGCATATGGAACCACAAATGTTTCCAGAGTTCCCTTTTCTTATTCATTTCTGAACATGTATCCTTGAATGATTACTGAAACCTCTGAATGGAGACAGTGAGAACATACTGCTGCCTCTGCAGTGTTCTAGAACCATGCAAGCAACTCCCAGTGAAGGCCCATTTAGGAAAAATTCCCATGAGTTTGCATGAATACGAGGAGTATAATCTGAGTGATTACATTAGTAGATCAGAGAAATGCTGTAGAGATAGTATACTTAGATTTCAGCAAAGTACTCGACAAGGTAAACCATAACCTATTTCTTGGTAAACTAGAAAAAAGTGGAATAAATAGCATCACCATCAGATGGATTTGTAACTGGCAGATAAACCATACTCTTTAATGGTACTACGTCTATATGGAGGTAAGTAAGCAGTGGGGTTCCATCTTAGGCCCAGTACTCTTCAATATCTTCATTAACGACTTAGATGAGGGAATAGAAGGGGAACTTACCAAATTTGCAGATGATACTAAGATGGCTGAAATAGCCAGCACCCCAGATGGAACTTGACAGACTTGAATACTGGACCCTAAGTAACAAAATGAAATTTAATGTAGAGAAAAGTAAAGTCTTACACTTGGGCAAGAAAGACCAAAAATACACATACAGATTGGGAGGAACCAGGCTTAAAAGCAGTAACTGTGAGAGGGATCTTAGAGTTTTTCTGGGACAACCAATTAAATATGAGCCTAAAGTGTGCAGCAGCAGCAGCAGCAGCAGCAGCAGCAAAAAAGGCAATGTAATCCTAAGCTACATAAACAGAGGGATTCAATCAAGATCACATGAGGTACTAATACACTCTATAAAGCCTTAGTAAGACCACACCAAGAATACTGTATCCAGTTTTGGTCACCACACTATAAAAAAAGATGTAGAGATGTTGATTTAGGGGACTGGAGGCTAAAACATATGAAGAACAATTATAGGAACTGGGCCTGGCTCGTCTAGTGAAGAGAAGGACCAGAGGAGACATGATAGCAGTCTTCCAGTATTTGAGAGGCTGTTACAGAGAGGAGGAGGTCAACCTATTTTCCAAAGCACCTGAAGGCCAAACAGGGAATAATGGATGGAAACTGATCAAGGAAATATTCAACTTAGAAATAAGGAGGAATTGTCTGACAGTGAGAACAATCAGCCAATGGAATAGCTTGCCTTCAGAAGTTGTGGGAGCTTCATCACTGGAAGCTTTTAAGAAGACTCTGGACTACCATCTGTCAGAAATGGTGTAGGGTCTCCTGCTTGGGTGGGAGGTTGGACTAGATGACCTACAAGATCCCTTCCAACTCTGTTATTTTATTATTCTGAGTGTTATAATGGGCTGCATGGAACATCTAGGACTTTTGTCTGAGACTGGTTTTGAAGCAAGCCATCCTCTGACCTCCTTCCCCTTTTGAAAGTGCTACTTACATTTAGTGTCATATGTTATAATGTGTGCAAAATAATATTTAATAAAAAAGACATGTAACATTTTGCCTACAGATTTGGAAGGAAATATTCCTGCAAGGAAAACAAGCTTCTAAGATCTTTGAAAAGTAAAATCTGTTAAAAGCTACAGTATTGCTTCCTTGTAGCCAAAAAGCTTGAATATCCTTGTTGATAATTTTTTTGTGAAGTGTCAGTGGCAATGTTAGTATGCCTGCTACCTATATTTTAAGAAGACAGATTGCATTTGACTGCAATGACACTAATTATAGTAGAGAGGTTCATGCTGAGAGCCCCCCCTGCTTGTGGCTTCAGCCAATAAAGCCTTTGTGATTGACAGGAATTTCTACCATTTTAGACAACTGGAATTTCATGAAACTCTTTTTCTCTTCCTCCTGTCTGGACCAAATGTTGAGAAGAGAAAATGACACAATTATGTTAAATCCAAATTACCACATGACAATCAGAACATCACATTGCAAAGTTCAGCAGAGATTTGGAAAAGACACCTTAGGTTTGGGTTACACAGCCTGATCAACTATTATATTATTCCAGGGGAACAATCCTTGCATCTCCCTCCCACCTCTGGCATGTGGTATCGCTCCCTCCCTCTCCCTCCCTCCCTCCCTCTCTCTCCCTCCCTCCCTCCCTCACATACACACACACACACACACACAGAGCACATGCACACAAACACGCATACTGTATATATACATTTATTATCATAAAATGAGGAAATGAAAGAGTTATTTGTGAGAAATGTATGCTTTCAGGAGATTTGGTAAACAGTATTCACGCATACCAGGGGCTAATATTCATAGTAGTTCCAAGTGCATTCCTGTGATATTGGCATCATTTCAATAATTTTATAGTACATTTGAATCATGATGGCATTCATCCGCTCATTTTCTATTAACTTTGCCTAGAAAATTTCTTGCATTTGCACATGGAAGTGAAATGTCAAGTTTCTCCTTCATGCTTCAGAACACTGCCCGAATCACAATGATGGTTTGGATAATTGTTATTAATTAAACCCTTTCTATTAGCCCTATTTTGGCTGTGACAAAGTGCATGTGAATGCATTCAGGCGCTATGTCTTTTTCATTATGACGAAGGGCAAAACCACTGAGCCCACTTCCTTGAAAGTTTATTGGGGCCTCGTGAGATTTTCATTGTATCATTTCATTGAGTAGCCAGTCTCTTATGACCTGAATATATATAAGGGGAACAGAGGTTAGTGGGACAGACCTTGCTGCATAGGCTCATTATTGCCAAATTAGATTCACTGACCTTCACCATCATTTACCAGGAACAGCTGACTAGCTTCAAGGAGCCTTTGGAATGAGTAAATTCATGTCCCACGGCCGTTGCCACCAATCAGTTTGTACATGCCTTGACATCTCTTTAATATATGCAGGAATGTTTAGTCACAAGGTTTGCTTTAATATAACAGTGCTGTAAATGGGTCACATTCAGTATGGTGTGTGCATGCGTGCAGTAATGATCCATTCTAACCCTCCACATTCACATAAATGTTCTTCTAATGAAATCATAAGAATCTTTGCATATCTCAGTATATTAAAGCAGCAACATTTATTGAAAGAGGACGGGAGTGTTTGTGTACTTCTGACTTGCTAGAGCAAAATGTTCTATAACCCTTACATAGACAATTGACCGAAATGCTTTGCCAGGAATAATTGGAAACTGCTTAGAGGTAACCCAAGCTTACATTCAGCAAGCTTAACTAATGGGATGCATCATATAAGCCCTAGTTGTTTAACATAATTTGTTGAATAAGCCATAATTGGTTGGATTTACACATGTGATAAACAAAAACTGTATGAACCATGCTATGTGTAAACTTGTGTTATCTAGGAGCTACACTGTGAAGACTATTTGAATCTAGGCTTCTGCTAGCTGTACTGTGAAGCTTGCTGAACTTGTCACTCACTTTTCTCACTTTCTGCCTGATTCACAAGGTTAAAAATTGAATGGAAGGTTATACCTTAGTGAGATTTCTGGAGCAGATCAGGATAAAATAAAAATAACAGTACAATAACAAAACCCTTTAGATGTCTCAAAAATATCATGTGTACAAGTATGTACAAATTACATTCCAAAACATGCTCAGTAGATAAGTTCCACTGAAATATGTGAGAATAAAATATGGAGGCAAAAAAGAGAAGCAATTAATAGACTGATCCTCTCTATGTATATTTCAAAATTGCATTATTTATGAAAAATCCCAAAGTGATTACAGATCTAATAAGAATCTGAATAAAAAGTAGCACACTGAATATTAAAGTGTGACACAGTGGTTAGAGTGCTGTACTGCAGGCCACTTCTGCTGACTATCGGCTGCCTGCAATTTGGCAGTTGAAATCCCACCAGGCTCAAGGTTAACTCAACCCTTCTACCTTCCGAGGTGGGTAAAATGAGGACCCAGATTGTTGGGAGCAATATGCTGACTCTGTAAACTGCTTAAAGATGGCTGTAAAGCACTAAAAGGAGTATATAAGTCTAAGTGCTATTGCGATTGCTAAAGGGAGTTAATAGTTATGAAAGAGCAATTTTAAGAGGTGGAGTTTTAAGCCATCTTTTGTAAAATATACCCATGATGGAATATAAAGGGTCTGTCACATAGGCCGACGGATGCAAAAAGCATGTAAAAAGGACACAGCGGACGAGAAAATGTTCCATCCATTGTTATCCGCTCTCAAAAGTGTCCCGAATTTGCATAAACAGAGCGGGCAACAACAGAAAGGAACGGTCGGGGGGAGGACGTAGCCAGGATGGAAAGCGGATGCTCCACGGAAGCCTAGTGGATAGAAGCTGATGGAAGCGGATGGCTCATCCGCAGGGCTTCCGGGGGAGCACAGCAAAGTGGACGCACAGCAGAAGGAACGGATGCAGAGCAGATGCCGAGCGGATACAGCGGATGCATCACGGAAGCCTAGCGGATGCCAAGCAGATGCCTTGCGGATGCAAGGCGTTCACTGCGCATGCGGGGAGGATGCATTGCGTCAGCCCCGTGGATATAAAAGGATGCGGCTCGCAAGCAGGTCACCATTCAGAGGAAAGACCTGCTGCCAGACACATCTCCAGCCAACAACCATGGGGAAGAAGAGGAAGCCTGTGCCATCTTCTGCCAGCCCTGGCAAGAAGAACAGGGCTACCATCCCACCCCCTGGCCCTGACTCTGCTTCTGCTGGGGCTTCTGCTGCTCGAGCTTACTCTGCTGGTGCTGGGGCTTCTGCTGGTGCTGCTCCTGGTGCTGGTGCTTCTGCTGGTGCTTACTCTACTGCTGCTGATCCTGGTCCTGCTGGTGCTGCTGGTCCTGCTTTTGCTGCTGCTGCTGTTGTTGCTGCTGCTGCTGCTGGTGGTGGTGTGGTGGAGCAGCCCCTAGAACCTCGAAGCCCCTCTGATGAGGGCCCAGATGGCCCTGCCAGAGGGAGGAAGAGGCATACCGAGAACGGGAGAGGAGGCAATACTCCATTGAAGAGGAACATGAGGATGAGGTGCTCGAATGGTTGAGGGAGAACGAGTACCTCTGGTGGAAGGGATACCAAGCAGAAGCAGGTGGCTTGGAGAGAGAAGGCAGAGAGCCTGGGCTACACTTCAGAGGTCCTCCTCGGGTGGTGGAAGCACATGCACACCTGGTACGGGAAGCTGCACCTCAAGAAGTCTGGCCAGGCCGTGGTCAAGCTCACTGACCGGGAGACCTACGTGATGGCCAAGTGCAGCTTCTTGGAGGGTGAGATCCACCACCGAGGAGCAGCCCCTCTGTCAACCCTCTCTCTCAGGCAGCCCACAGAGAGCCAGTCCTCTTCTGGCCAAGAGTCAGCTCCTGTGTCCAGGCATCTATCTGTGGAGCGTCCCACGATGGAGACCCCCCTGACAGCTGTACTCCCCGTGGCGGAGTGCATGGAGGACCCCTGACGCAGTGGGAGCAAGGAGAGGGCACTGATACCAGAGACCAACCTACACCCACCCCCAGCTCCACCTCCACCGAAAGCAGGCAGAGAGCCAGACCAGAGGGGCAGAGCCACACTGTCCTGCTGGAGATAAGAGACACCATCAGGAGCAGCGTAGATCTCCTCTCTCAGCTGGTACACACCGACATACCATCCTCAAACCGAAAGCCCTTCCTGGTTGACTACGTCAACCAGACCCTCATGGACATGTCCGAATCACAGTACCAGGTGATAAAGGACAGGATCACAGGTCTTCTGCACAACCCTCCAGGCCCAGCTGAACCTGCTCCGACCCAGTCAAGATCTGCTCCTCCACCCCAGGTGATGTCATAGCCCTTCCAAGGCTTTCCACAGGCCCTCACCTACCAAGGCTACGGCTACCAGGAGTTCCAGCAGCACAGGCAGCCCTTTCCAGTCCAGGCACAGGTACATCGAATGCCACCGATGCCACCCATGCCTCACCTCGCTCATCTGCAGACCAGACAGCCCCACTACACTCCTCCTTCCTCCATCCCACAGCCAAGCCCGGCCTCAGAACATCTGTCATCGATCTTGGGACTGACACCTCATGTCATGGAGGAAGGGGCTCTCAGCATCATGGGACTGAGCCAGCTCTCTGAGAGCTTCCTCCACACACCATCCCCTGTTGTCCTCTTGGGGCCAAGCACCCCAATGGCACCTCAGACCAGCACTCCAGCAGCAGCCACCTCCACAGCACCTGGACCCTTCACCCCTGAGACTATGGGCATGCCTCAGAGTGACTGAGAAGAGTGCCAGAGACTGGGTTGCTACCTGTTGACTTTATCTTTGCTTGGGACACTTTACTTGGGTCATTTTGCTTTTACAGTTGGTTATTAATAAAGTTTATCTTTGCTTCACACACTTGCTTCATTTATTTTAGTCAATAAAGTCTTGGTGGAAACTTTTAGAAATGGTTTAAGCCTTTTCATGCTTGTGGGATGGGTTATGATAGCAGTGGGATGGGCAGGGATACCTGTGGAATGGGAAATAGCTGTGGGATGGGTTAGGATACCTGTGGAATGGGTAATAGCTGTGGGATGGGTTAGGATAGCAGTGGGATGGGCAGGGATACCTGTGGGATGGGAAATAGCTGTGGGATGGGTTTGGATACCTGTGGAATGGGTAATAGCTGTGGGATGGGTTAGGATAGCAGTGGGATGGGCAGGGATACCTGTGGGATGGGTAATAACTGTGGGATGGGTTAGGATAGCAGTGGGATAGATAAACCTCCAGTGGAAGCATAGTGGGACTGTATGGTCCACCTTCCCAGATGCCACACCTATGGCCCTTTATTATCAATAACAATTTAATCATTCATCTACACATTTCAACATAAACACAACTCTTTATTAAATGCCCTGTTCATTGTAGGGCCACTCAACATACATGGCACAATCTCATCAGTGTGATGAGACAGGCTGAAGGAAGCATCCATTAAGCATCTATCATCCTGTCTTGCCACTCCATCACTCCAGCTGGGGAGTTGCACCAGTGTTTCAGGAAGTTGCGCTGCTTCTTCCCTTGACATGAAGCTCTGTTGGCGCCTTGCACATCCACAGTATCTATCAGGTTTCGCCCTTGCCTCCATTCCCCAGGCTCCATGTACCCATTGCCTTGTTGGAAGTCCACAAGCCTGTTCTGAAACACTGGGTAGCGGGTGCGCATGAGATTGTGCAGGATGCAGCAAGCTTCCACGATCCTCCTCACGGTCTGTGGGCGATGCTGCATGGTGGTGAGAAGTACCTGGAACCTGTTGGCCAGGATGCCAAAGGCGTTCTCCACCACCCGCCTTGCCCTGGACAGCCTGTAGTTGAAGATCCTCTCTTCATGGGTGAGGAGTCTGGAGGTGTAGGGCTTCATGAGGTAGGTTCTGAGGGAGAAGGCGTCATCCCCCACGATGAAGTAGGACACATCTTGTGTGTCGTTGGGCAGGGGGTCTGGATCTGGGAAGCCCATGATGAGGTTGCGTTCCAGCCCCTCCTTGAGGTGACTGGCGTTGTATACCTGGGCATCTGAAGATGACCCATTGCCTGAAGCATCGGTGTGGGGGAAGTTCCACTTCTGACATCACTGCTCTGTAACTTTCTTCCAGCCTTCTTTAGTGGAGGGGCACTGGAGGAGCTCCTCCTTGTATTCTTCATTGATGGCCTGCACCACTTCTCTGACCACAATGCTGATGGTGTTGTGTGGCACCCTCCAGGCGTACTGCATGCTCCTGTACGTGGTCCCAGAGGCCAGGTGGCGCAGAGTCAGTGCCACTTTTAGCCCAGTGTCCAGGATGGGCCGGAAGTTGGTGTTTGCCTTGGTCAACCTGGGTCTTAGCTGCTCCACAACTTCGTCAAACATGGCTGGCGGCATCCTCATGAAGTTCTGGAATGCACGAGAGTCTTCGTTCCTCATCTCCACCATCAGCTTGTTATACAGTCCGTACTCGGCTCTTCTCGCGATCCATATTCGGACCCAGACACTTCTGGGACGCCTCCTTTTCTTCACGTAGAACAGGTGAAAGAGCCTGTAGAGGGCTTCGCACTGTTGTAGAACGATGGCGGCTACCAAAAGGAGTGTGTGACGATCCATGGTGGAGATGACTGGATGCTGTGGAAGAGCAAGAGTATGAAGGCTGAAGAGGTCTGCACCGCAGGGCTGCTGGACTGAAAGTGAGATCCAGGTGATTTCTCCCCCTTTTTATAGGAAATACAGGTTTTCCGCTAGGTGTCCTTTTGCATCCTCTAGGCATCCTGCAGCCATCCTAAATATCCGAGATACGTCCCCTATACGAACGTTTTTTCCGTTTTAATGCTTTGTATGCGAGCTGCATCCGCTTTCATCCTTTCTACGCCCGTGCTACTAACACTGTGTGTCCGTTCTGTGTCTGTTTCACTTCCTCCCTGTGTCCATTTTCCGCTGGAGCGGATGCGAGTTGCGCGGATGCGCAGCAGATGCCTAGCGGACATAGCGGACGCATAACGGATGACGATGGACGTATAACGGATGTTCCCCGTATGCGTAGCAGATGTTGAACGGACGCGTTGGATACTTTATCCGCGGATGAAATGTCAGTAGACGGATGCTGGACGGATAGAGAGTATGAAAAATGGACGCAGTGAGTACAGAACGGATGCATCGCATTAACCAACGGATGGCAAGTGTTTCTCTCCGTTTTACATCCTCTTTCCATCCTTTAGTGCTGTGTGACATGGGCTTAAGATATCATTTCACAGGATAGATGCCATCATGGAACATGTTGCTATGAAGTAGTAGTTTGTAACCTTTCCTCCAAAGGGGCTGAGATAAAAGATATTCCTGTTCTAGAATTGTTCCCACTGGATGTAATAAATGACTTCTTCTCAATTTTCTCTGAATCCAAACCAAAGTGGTATTAATATAAATACAAAAATTTATAGTGAAATAAATATAAAAAATATATATAAATAAGGTAAATATAGCATACAAGTATGATCTTGGTACTTCAGGGTCTGTCTCCCCATAATGTTAGCCCTTCCAGATAGTCCAAAAAAGCACAATTGTGAATTGTAATTCTATCTTCATTGTACAATTAACAGAATTTTGTAAGTCTCAAAGTATTAATCATCTCTTCTCCTTTTATTCTCTCCCCCTTGTCTGGACCAAGACATCTTTTACATAACAGTTGTCCAACCTGTGGCTTTCCTTTCTGTCTGCCAAGGTCATTCCACATATAATTTACATGATCTCTCAGGACCTCAGAGGCATGCTTTCTCTTGCAGCAACATTAGTTCTCTGTTGATTTCCGGTGAAAGTGGATTTTGAGATTCATAGTCAATGCTCTTTTGTATGCAGTTTGGGGACCCTTCTGAAGCTTGCCTAAGCTGGTCCAGAGCTAGTGTATGAAAAGGCATTCCGACCAGTCTTTTAAACTTCCCGTGACTCTCTGGAATTCCCAGACAAATTATTTCACTGGTTCTGTTTCATGTCCTTCATTTCGGCTTTGGCTTCTTCTCTCTGGGAAGTAGTCAAATCAGGTCTTTAGCAGCTGGACAAATTCATTGGCATCCTCTAATTCTGAGGTCCCTTTGTCGTGTAATTGGGCTATCCAGTTGGCTGTGTCTCCTTCCATCATATTGTCTACAATTGCTGTGATTATTTCCTGGTCTGATTGGTATTGAGCCCCATAGTGATTCAGATGGGACCAGATTTGATTCAGGAAGTATGCCAATTTTCCTGGGTTCCATCAAATGTGGCTTTGAACAGTGGAAGAAGGATGGATGGCTGTGCTAGTGGTGGAGCTGGAGCAGGCTGAGTAACTGGGGCTGGCATCCATTGGCATTGCACCCAATCCTGGCCAAGGTAGAACGCCCACCCAGGAGAAATTTTGTCTGCAAGTCCATTCAGAGGGGTGGCTGGTGAGGTGGACTAGTCAGCCTCAGCAAGCCTATGGCCTGCCTATGGGACTGACCCAAAGGCCCCGGCTGCTGACTAGCAAAGAGTCCCGGTCAAACTCCAGTCTGTAGACTGGAGCTGGCGGGGAAGACTCAGGCGCAGTCTGACTCAGGCATGTACCACTCTGGACTGTCATGTTTCCTTGGGTCGGGAAGGTAAATGTGGGTTGCACCAATATCCAGCCAGTCTGGCCGCTTGGAGGGAGTTGCTGAGCTGATTGAATCTTTCTGGGAACCTGGCTAACGATTGTCTTTGAGACGGTGGTGTGAGGCTGCACTCCCTAGACTCACTGAGCTCAAGGGGTCTCAGTGCTCTCCACTTGAAGATCATGGTGCTCTTGGCCCAGTCTGATGCAATCTGGACTCCTGGGAGCATCGGCTCTTCAACCAATTCTTGAGATTATGGGATTCCTGTAGCTTCACTCCAGTCAGAAGGATCCATCTATATAATTTGCCAAGGTGCCAGCTCTTTGGGATTGGTGCCCTGTCAAAGCTCAGCCTTCACAGTTTCCGCTTCAGCCACCAAACCTGTTGAGGGGTAGTGGAAGGTCCTGCAGACAAACTCTGAACTCACCTTTGTAGTTCCCTCAGTGGTTGCTGTCTTCTCCTCCATCTTCCCTTGCCTGGTAGATTGGGAATGCGCCTGGGGCTCAGGACCCCAGACAGCAGACCAGTAGCACGGGGAGCTGCTTGGTAGTTTTAAAAGGAGATTTGGGTAAATGTCAGGGTTCCAAGTAGCACCCCAACAGAATTAAAACTCCAAGGCAGGTATCTTCCTCAAAGCATAAATTTATTAGAGATCTCATCTTGGCATATCTGGGGAAAACCCAAATCTGAAAGCCCCATGTTTTCCCAACCCAAAGTAAAACCAAAATTCCTTCCCTTGCATCCATATCTGCATCACATATCCAGAGTCCCAACTTCAGCCAACTTCTATCACACCTTCCCAGGTGCAGGCTAGTCCTTGACTTCCAAGGGAAAGAATGTTATGATTACACACCCCATGCTATCTTCACCTCCCCACTCATTCACACAGATTGCTCAGCCACTGCTGTGGCAGCCCTGTAGACTCTCACTTAGGATGGCTATAGGGCTGACAATTCCTGTTTTAACATTTAATTTGGATGTTTAATGAAATCTTAGAAATTATGAATTCCAGTGGTTAGCACACCTCTTAACCTAATACCTATCAAAGGAGACACCAGTCTCTCTAGGCCTAGGAGAACAGTCAGATCTTTATAGCCCTTCATAATGCCGTCTGTATCTCTGAACTATATGGGGATAGATGGCTGTAACAAGCAGAGCAGCCTTCACCAAGGAGATTCAGCTATAATGCATATGTTGGGGAGGTCAGGATCCTCCAGCAAAATTACAGTTCTTCCCAACCAGTACTTTTTAAATATAGGCAAAACTATTTCAGGCATTATTGCTCTGTGCTTCCCACCTCAATTAGTGGCAAGCTGAACCATGGTTTTGGCAATGGCTCTATGAAAATTATTGCTATAACTACATAGGTTACCATAGAAGAAAAGTGCTGCAGTTGTGCATTATTATTCCCGTTCTAACAAAATACAATAGAAAAATAAAAAAATTTTCACAGTTGTCAACATACCATTTAACCTGCATACTAACTAGATCTTCTGTTTGTTGTTGTTGTTGTTTTTTCAATTATGAGAACTCAAGGTCATGGGTTTAGTCTGCTGGTAATAAAGGAACTTTTTTTCCAATGCTTTTCATTTAGCTTAACACCCTATTCATATTCATTGAAATATTAGCATTGAATGTAAGATTTCACATTTAATGCCTATTGACTTTTAATGGCTATAGAAAGTTTTCCATCTGATTGACTACAGTAGGCAGAAAAGATAATTTGGACTTAATAGGTTTTGGCCTATCATATACCAGCCATCTTGTTTAGAAACATCTTTTCATCCTTGCTTTCCTAGCGTCCCATTATTAGGATGACTGACTGAATTTTTTTACATTTATTGTCTCAATTGGGAAATTCTACTAAAATCTTTTTTTTTTTTCAGTTATGAACAGGTGGTTATTCATCAATATGTGTATAGCAGTTTAATTTAATCTTAGTTAAACCTATGAGGATTGGAAAAACATCATCTTGGCATTTTCTCCCAGAATATTGGAGGAGCTTTGGAGAAACATCAATGTCAGTCAATTTTAACTTACTTTTTGCTAAGTTAAACAGAACAGGCTCAAGCCCTGAATGGTGAGGGACTTTTTTATGCTTGAGAACTTGGTTCATTTGATTCATGAGGGGCTTGCTATGCCTTTTCTGGTTTTAAGGGTTTCTCTCTCTCCCCCTCCCCCCACTTAATCATTTTCAGTTCTGCAATGTGGGTAGAATATTGGGGTGGGGTACTCTTTAATTAGGCTATTACTCAATCTAATTATCCACAACAGATATTTGTACCTGTTCATTATGTGACCTACGGATTATGTGGCAATTACTAATTGACTCTTGAAGAGGATTATTATGTAATTTGTGGATCTCAGGGTAACACTTTAATTTTACAGCACAACTAACTACACAGAGTTACCCTGTAACTACATAGTAATTGTAATGCAATCAAATGGTGAATAATTACACATAATTATATTGATCTGTTCTTGGTAAAATTAAGCACTGATCACTACCATCCCATACTACCACCACCGAAATCATCTGTTTTGCACAAGCTAAAATTGTGAGATTTTTTGTAATTATCAGTGCAGTTTGAAAATCTTAGTTGGAGGGAAGGACTATTCGTATGACCTACAGAGATCCACACAAGGAGTATTGTTGTTTAGAATTAAGGAGAGGTACAAATTGATTGGAGATATAGTAGTTTCAATATATTTGTGTACTCTTAATTAAATTACAATTAAGGCAAATAAAATATTTCTGTATTCTAGCAACTCTCTGGACAATGATCCCTCCTTCCAGTCTCTCTGTAGTTGAAAGACTATCACAAAGCCGGCCTCTAAAGAACTTACATTGTTGGGTTGCTATGGTACTCATCTATGAAAGTAATATTTTTTGCAAGTCCCACAGAAATTTGACTCTCTTTGAGAGTGACAGTTTTAACACAGGAACAAAGGTATAAAAAGTCTTCATATTTTTAAGCTAGAAAACATAGGTTTGCAAGGGCTGGAAGTGATTTAGTCCCAGCATCACAACAAATATTATCTAAGTTCATTTGTGAATTAAATTTCCTGTTTGTGCAAATATATGAACGGAAAAAGGATCTGTTCTCTTTGCTATAATTCAGATAGCAGTTTTCTGTACCTAATCTCTGCTTCCTTCCATCTCACATACTTTTCCTTTTCCCTTTAAACCCCCAGGTTTTGTCACAGGTCAGGTAAAAGATATTCTACACTATAGCCAACCTTATCAATAAATAAAAAGGCAAGGGAAAGAAGATAGTATTGGCCAAGTTTAAATAATAAGCACAAAGAGAATGATATTCGAAAGAGAATAAAGCTTTGATAAAACAATAAAAGTGGGCTCAGGCAATCTATTACAAAGGAATAAGGGAAATTGAAGTTTCCAGAAGTACACTGTACTTTGTACAGGATTGAAAGCACACGGGATCTTTCCTTCCCTTATATCTGACAAACGATTGTCGGTTGATGAAATCTTTTTGATCAACTTATGTTTCATCATATAGCCATGAATAGTTATTGCTTTTTGGAGTCCATGACTAGACATTGTGTAGATTTCTGAAAGCAAAAGAAAAGATGATATTTGAAAAAGATTCCCAGCAATAAATGTGTTAATTTAGAAATAGTTGTAGAATCATTGAGGCTCCAAGCTCAGAGAGCACCAAAGACTCCACAGTTCAAATCTGAGTTATTCTCTACAATAGTTGTAAAAATATTGCTATGTGTATAACACATAGTGAAAAAACAGAGAATCTGCATGCTGAAATGACATCTATGGCACAAAGATTCAGGTATGCATTATGAGCCTTAGATCTAGTTATATTACTTGCTATATGGTCACTTTACAAGCAGAGTCCAATTGTTTCTTTTGGCAGCTTCAGGAGAGGAGCTCAGCAATTTGGACCATCCAAAGTGGTTGACAGAAGTCCCACTGTCCCTCTCCCTGACAGTGTCCCTGTCCCCATGTGTCTGTATTTACTTCAATGATGGGATTCGATTTTTTTTACTACTGGTTCTGTAGGCATGGCTTGGTGGGAGTGGCAGGGGAAGGATACTGCAAAATTCCATTCCCTCCCCATGTCACTTAACCTGCTTTCCAGCTCCATTCTTCTGTGCAGGGCAACAAAAGAAAACCCACCCGATCAGCTGGGACTTGGGAGGCAGAGAATAGATGGGGGCAGGGGCAGTCAGAGGTGGGATTTGCCAGTTCTCTGAACTACTCAAAATTTCCACGACCAATCCTCCAGAACTAGTCAAACCTGATGAATACCACCTCTTATTTACTTCCTTTCTTCTTGTTCATGTTCATACCTATACTTGTTATCTTGTCCATGTTTGACAAACAAACAAATAAATAAATAGGGGCACAAGGTGATCTGAAAACTGTATTGTCTCACTGTAACAAAAATAGTTGAAAGGAGGGAAGATTGCCTTGCCTTTGCTTTTCTGAAAAACAATACTTGTATCAATGAATAACTAACACAGGCTAATTTTTTCCTGGCACTTTTGTCCACAGGCAGCTAATCCCATTCTCATCTAGACTAAACAGAATGGGAGGCGGAATTGCAGTGCATGTTAAAATTTCCTATATCTGCATTGAAATCCAAATGAAACATCTTGGCAGTGATGTGGAAAGCAGCTGGATTAAAAATAAGTGAAGGAGTATTAAACACAACACTCTTCCTACTGTTCTTCCTCCCATTACTTGGCCTGCCAAAGAGGTATAGATGAGTCTCTATATCTAGAGTCATGATGGCGAACCTATGGCACATGTGCCACAGGTGGCATGCAGAGCCCTCTCTGCAGGCACATCAACTGTCAGCCCAGCTCAGCTCCACCATGCATGCGTGCCTCCTTAGGATCTGTAGATCACATGGGCCTCCCCCATCCTATTTGTAAAAACCTAATTTTTTTGCCTCACTAGCTGGTCCCGCCCTGCCCTATCTGCCTCTCCCACCTCCAGAGTCATACATGCTGCCTAATGGTTCTTTGGCTGCTCTGGTTCCTGCTCCTTGCTTGTTGTCATTGTCACTTGTTTGCTTGCCTGCCTGCCTTCTTGCCATGACTCCTCGCTTGACTGCATAATTTTTGGTAAGTTGATGACTTTGTGAGCCCCCCTCGCTTGCTGTGGCCCAGGTCCAGCTGCTCCCGCTCCAGGCCTGCTTGCTGTCGGTGCCATCAGTGCCTGCATCTGCCCCCTTGCAAACCAGGAGCGCTGCCACCGGATGCTCCCCTATGCCCACCTGATGCCCCCAGTGGCTTTTAACCATGCCGCAGGAAAAGCCTGGGATCCATGTGAGCTGGGGGGAGGGCAGACATGGCTGGCTGGACACTGCCCGGAGCGGGTATCCCTGTGCTCCTCACCCGCTCATGCCACTGCCACCAGGAAAGGTCGATGGTCTGCAGTGCACCCATGTTGGTAATGGGTGATAAACGAAGAGGGAGGGTACCACATGGGAGATCACAGCATCAGACCCCTTTCCAGGTGTCCCCTGGCCTGCAAGGGGAGGTCACAATCTCCCGTGCTCCCCCACCCACTCCAGGAGCCTCAAAGTGCTCGCCTCCCTCTGGCACCTGCTAAGCTTTGTCCCACCGTGCTTCTTTTCCTGTCCAGAAGCACTCACAGGAAGGAGGTAGCTTGGCGAGAGGCAGAGGGGCAGCCAGCGCATTGTGTGGCTCATGGGGTGGGGGTGGGAGCACGGGAGATTGCGCCCTCCCCTCTGAAGCTCCTGGGGTGGTCAAGCCTCCCACTGGCAACATCTTCAGACATTGCTGGCAGCCACATCCTGCAACTCAGGAGTTCTGTGCACTTCCATCTGCTGCTCAGCCTCTTCGATGTGCAGAGGCAGGAGGCAGCAGCCACAACGCAGATTTGCTTGAGAGACTGCAGGGAAAAAAAAATATAATCATCATCCCTGCCCTGCTTGGCCCTGTCCCCGCCCGCCCGGTTGCCCCCGTGTCTCATTTAAAGCTCTCATTTAGCTTAGCTCCGAGAACCTCCCCCCCCCCAAAAAAATAAATCCCAATCAGCCAGACTTCTATTTCTAAGCAGGAAAGAAAGCCACGGTCACCTGAAGCAGCTCCCCTTCAGCATGGAGAAAGGTTGAAAGGTAATCCCCTTTGACCCTCCAAAAGCTCCTTCCCTCCCATCTCATCTCTCCGCACCCAGGAGGATCTGCATTCTCATGGTGATTGGCTAGCCCTGCAGCCAAGGGGGAAAGTGAGGAGGAAAAGTTGGGGAGACGGGAGAAGCGTCCCCCTTCCCAGCCAGCCGGGGCTGTCTGTTTTTCCTCTCACCTGACAGTTTTTCCTCTCACCTGGCAGTTCTGGCTAAGGAAGCGCCACTGCCGGGGACTTTGATGCCCCCTGCAATCCAAAGCTCAGCTTCCTGCTCTCGGTCTCCCTCTGTCACAGGTGTCAGTTCAGGAAGCCGTGTGGGGAGGGCTGAAGAAGGCTTCGTCCTCTTCCCCCCTCGGTTCATCTCCAGGCAATAGTGTGTGTAGCCAGAGAACTGGGAGAAAGAGAGGGAAAAGGAGAGAGGGAGAGAAAGAGGGAGAAAGGGAGATGAAAGGAAAAGGGAGAAAGAGATGAAAAAGAGGGAGAAAGAGAGAGAGAGAGGGAGAAAGGGAAATTAAAGAAAAAGGGAGAAAGAGATGAAAAAGTGGGAGAAAGAGAGAGAGAGAGAGAGGGAGGGAGAAAGGGAAATGAAAGAAAAAGGGAGAAAGATGAAAGAGAGCAAGAGAAAGGGAGAAAGAGGGAGACAGAGAGAGATAGAAAGAGAGGGGGAGGGGGAGATTAAATGTTGCTTGTTATGGGAAAGGGGCATTATCTAAGCAACAGCCCCCTCCTCACTTTACCCCACCTGAAAGGGGGAGGGGGGGTCTCTTTTTGTTGTTATTTGAATAAAACGAAAAGAAAGTAATCCAGAATTTGTACCAAGTGTGGGAAGAGAGATGGAATGGGGCATTCTCTACACTTAAGTAGATTTCATCTCTTTCCCCACTAGGTACAAATTGGATTGCTTTGTACTGGATTGCTTTCTTTTCATTTTATTCAAATAACAACAAAAAACCCAGTACAGTTCAGTATGAATTGGCTTTCCAGTCCCTCCTTGATGCACTTTTTTACATTGGACATCTAGTTTAAATGCCAAAGAAAAATCAATGATATATTTTTCAGGCCATTGGTGGCTCACACTGTCAATCGTTCACAAAGCTTGAAACAAAGCTATTTGTTTAAAGTAAAACTAACAGGTGTGAATTAAGTTTTAGCTAAAAAATGGAGCTTTAATTCCAGAATTTTGTGTTTTTGTCGACTCCAAGACAGTCTTGAATACCCCAAAATGAGTGCAGCATGTGTTGCTGTCAGACTTACAAAATATGAACCAAGGATAGAAAAACTATCAGCATGCATACAAGAGCAAAAGTCACATTAATCAAAAGTATGCCAAATGCAAACTTTTAACTTCAGTAAAAAGTTATTTGTATTATTGAAAGTGTGTTATTGTGGGTTTTTTTTTCAGAGAAAAGAAGTTGATCACGCATGAGTTTTTTCTCAACTAAAACATTATTCAGATTAAGTTACCTTGTTGTCAGGGGTGGAGTTCTGCCAAGATGGTAGCTGGGAAGATCAGCAGAGAGAGAACCGGTTCTCTCTGCTGATCTTCTTGGCTTCTGTTTTGTCCCAACCGAGCGCCTGGGCTCTTGGCTGTTTTTTATTTCCTGGTTTTTCAACCTTAGCTGCTTTGAAGAGCATAGCTGAGGTTGAAAAGCAGGAAAGAAGAGGATTTTTAAATGCTGCGCACCTGTGCACGTTAGGCGTGGTTTTGCTCATGGCACGCACGCAAAACACATGCTCACTATACCGGTTATAACACCGGTTGTATCCCACCCTGCCTATTGGCACTTCACAATAAATAAGTGGATTTGGGGTTGCAGTTTGGGCACTCGGTGCCGAAAAGGTTCACCATCACTGATCTAGAGCAAATTGTAGATCTTTCAAAGAGATGGAAAACTGTACTGACAGGAAATTTTCATCATGCTGGCATTTGGAAGAAAAATTAAAATGATCTTTCTAGAAAATTCATGATTTGTCTTTTAAAAAACTTTCTCTTTTAGCAGGTAGAGGAAACAGTAAGTTCTACTCTTCTTGACTTGATATCAGTCAAGAGGGAAAACTTAAACAAAAGTACTAGAAGAAGCAGGAACATTAAAGGAAAGTCATGGAGTGTTGGAATTGCTGACTTTCAAGAAGAGTTAAATTGCATTCTAAGATTCCATCGGATGTTATCTAAGAAAATCTGGAGAAATTTCTGAAATGCCTGATCAGATAATCAAAGCAGAGCAAGTATTATCTCACTCTTCTAAAAGAGGAATTATAGACCAAGTATCACAACCTAGAACAAAAAAAACAGATTTGTCTACATCTTGAATATAGTATGGTAATTACCAGAAAATATCAAGAATAAATTTTATCACAGTTTGTCCAGGGTAATTTTCTTCACAGATTGTGAGAATGATATAATGTTTAATTGAACATTCAAGAAAGTCCCTTATATCATACTAAGCACGGAAATATTTAAATATAGGCTGGGTGCCATGACAATTCAGAGAATACAATACTATTGCAAAAATGGTACTCAAAGAATGGTCAATCCCAATTAATATATCTTAATATTGTTTGTTAATAACTTCCATTAGAGGTGACGGGCAATATATCAAATTTGCATATAACACAAAAATGAAAGGTTAATAAAGAGGCTGAAAATTAGAAAAGTAATAGATATAAATGCAAAGATTTTCTAGAAAGGAAATAAAATAAAATCTGTATTAAATCAGATTTCTGGAAAGCAGTTTATTTTAAAAGGTAGCAATGTTTTGTTGAACTACATTCCAGAATTTGGAATCTTTCTGTATAGGGAATATTTTGGAGATATTGAATTTGGACTGTAATAAAAAAGTTAATTATATCGTCATGATAAAAGCTTCCATCCTAAATTTTAAAAGTTGGCTTAATGAAATTTGCCATCTTTAAGCATTCAAATTAGTTTGTAGCAGAAAAGAGACAAATTTAGATAATATAATCTGTATGGTTGAGATTTAATTCATTTAAAAAATAATCATGATATCATGACAAAATTAAAGAAACTTACATTATTTTTAATCTATCTCTAGATTAAATCATCTAATCTAATCTATTGACAGATATGATTTAGGAGCATGTTTTAGCAATTTTTCTGTGTTCAAGAGGCTTTTGTATTTTACCGCCTTAGGATAGATTAGTATATATTTTTGTTTTGTTATTTTTTTCACTGAGTAACATTTATATTTAAGTCTAGAATTAGATTTCTTTTTATGTCATATCGACTTTTACATAATATAGTTATGAGGTTATTTAGTATAATATATAATATTAAAAACTTATGCTACTTTAAACAATAACTGTTAATTGTAAAACTTCCTAAGATTAAAAATAGTCTGACAAAAGAACTAATGATTCAGAGAGGTGGTGACCTACTCCTCAAGGGATATATTTAAGTAGAAGCTAAACTAGTATCTTTCTGGGATGCTTTGTTTTAGATTCCTGCCCTAACCAAAGGGTTTGATTAGATGCCCAAGTCCATGATTGTTATCTCGTTTCAAACAACCTAGTAAGTTCTCAGTATATTAACTGTATTTGACATTGTAGTTTTACAATGATTTTAGTTCCTTTCTAGCATGGGAAAGATAAAATAAGTGAATTTCATTTAAAAGAAAATTAAAAAAAATACAATATTGGGGTTTTCAAAAAGTTCAAAATTGCATTGGTTGGATTGTGAAATACTCCAAATCAGTTAAGATATTGAGAGAAATTTATCTTTGATTTTTCTTCAATCAAAATGACCTGTCAGCAGAAATGGATGAATAATTTTAAAAAGCAGCTCTTATCATGAAAACATTGGGAAATTGCCTTCAAATATATTTAAGAGTTAGTTGTATGGAATAATAATGACCAAAATAGTTCTATGTTGTTTACAGTAATTTCAGAGAATCACACAGTATTGAATATATGTTAATACATTATTGATATATAACTAAGAATTGGTATACTAAAATGCAAGAATGATGAATCCAAGCATGGCTGAAGCAATTTTGTGAACTCTCAGCTGCAGCTACCAAATAGGATTTTTAGATATATCCAAAATGAATAAAATATGTTCAATTTCTCTGACAATACAAATGACAAAATCCTGTAAGATATTTCTTTAGTTTACAGATATACTTTTTCAGGGGGTTTAGGAATGCCTACATCTTAAAATACAAAATATAAAACTGTAATTCTCAAAGAAAAAATGTGTGAAAGACTTTAGTTATTGTGCAGTAATAGCTTCCAGAATTTGCTAATATTCTCATGTAGTTTGATTCTCAAATTACAAGTCCTATGCTTGGTAACTGGGATTATGTCTGAGAAGAGATAGTACTGGATTCTCATCTAAATAATACATGATCAGATTCTAAAAGACCAGGACAAAAAGACTGCTGATTATATATTGTAAGATGAGTAAGATAAAATTTCAACTAATACTGTTCTAGGCTTGTATTGATTTATTCTAAAACTACTCCTCTATCTTTCCAGTAAATGGCATTTCAGACAGATTACAATGCTGTTTTATTTAAACTAGAATACCTTGGTAACAACTAAAGCTACAATCCAGGAGTAGCCCACTTTGTATTCAGAATTCAAAGGTCAGCTATTCAGAAAGACAGTGAGTTTTACAGTGGAATATAACATGATAGGAGCATAAAACATAAAATTCGAACTCAGATTGCTTCAAAAGGGAGAAAAAAAGTCAAGGAACATGCAATATTAAAATCCTTTTTCCATTCCTTTTTGGAAAAACAAACTAGCATATTTAGGAATTTTCATTTGCAGTCAACACAACCAACCTGCTAAATAAGTATAGCCAAAAGCAAACAAACAAACAAAAAAGGTGTGTGTGTATGTGGGGGGGAAGGGGACAGATCCAAACAAGCTGACTGGTTTAGTTAGGGGTCTGATATTCATCTTGGTTACAAGAGTTTTCTGGTGCAAAAATTATCACATTTTCCTTAACTCTAGTATCTATGGAATTGGAATGAGATCATGTTGGAGCTCATTGCAGTCAATTGAGATTAAGTCCCTGAGAGCATATTGGCACCTACAGCTAAGTAAGCAGCAAAACCACTATGTCCTGGGGTTTCTTGACAGAATAGCTCTCCATATTACCCACATGGTAAAGGAATATAAATAAAAACTTGAGCCAAGATCATAAATAGAGATCCAAACAAATACCGTTCACATCAGCATTCTTCAATGTGTCATTTTTAACCAACAGCATGGTGGGGTTTACCCTTCCTTTGCTCCCATGCAAGTGGATCTGGATACACAGCAAGGCCTCAAGGAGGCCAGATGATAGCACAGATGGCAGATGACAAATCTGGCATGGTCTGATGGGTGGAAATTGCTTGCTCTAATTGCTTGTCATGTCCAGTACCTATGTCAGAGATAAGGGCTTAAGCTCAAGGCAAAACAACATTAGAACAAAACAAAGAAAAGGCTGGTAGAGATGAAGAAGGTGGAGAGAAATAGCTAATTTATCTGTGGCCTAGAGTAAAAAAATGGTTCCATGAAAGCCTAAAACAGTTGTAGCTACTTACACGCATGATGTAGACCCTGCAGTATAAATTTGCAACATTTGAACAAAGCAGGAGGCTTGAAATGGTTGGTAATTCTGAAAAGAATTTGGTTGATTGAGAAAGAAACCTATTACAAGATGCTGTATTTATGCTATAACCATAACCATAAATAATGTCCTGAACAAAATATTCAGAACTAGACTATTTCTATAATATTAACTAAAATAAAATTGTTCCCAATACTTGAATATATAACCCTTGAAAAGCAAGCATGAGAAGAAATATTATACAACTTTCATGAATATTGGGAATTACCTATCCAGTATTTTAGTGTCATATCACACATAGGCAACTCTTCCTCTCTACATTGATGAGATATGTAGTAGTCGAGAATAGTCTGCTTTGACTTTTTTTTTTTTTCTGCTCAATTGTGTCCAATTCTTAGAAACAGTTTGCACAAAACCCTGCAAATTTTTTGGTAACACTTTTTCAGAACTACTTTGCAATAGCCATTGGTTTCATTCTACGGCTGAGAGAAAATGAGTGGCCCAAAGTCACCCAGCTGGCTTTGTGCCCAAGGCTGGACTAGAAATCATGGTCTTTGGTTTCTAGCCATATACATTTACAGTTACAGCAAACTGGCTCACTGTTTTGACTCTAGATCAGTGGTGGTATTCAGCCGGTTCGCATCAGATCGGGAGAACTGGTAGCAATAATTTGGTGTGGGTCGCTGAACCGGTAGTGACTTCTTGCTGGCCATGCCCCTGAACTGGTCACCCAGTTGCAGCTTGTTCACTTGTCCCACCCACCCAATTCTTCCTCACCCCACCCAGTCACTCCTCAATCCACACTGGGTCCTCATGGCTTAACCTGCCTTTCCACATGGTGCCTGGCCCTGTGCCCCAATGAGCAGTTCTGATCTTCCTGCTGAAAGGTAACCCTGAAAGTCGTGCTAGCCCCCCCCCAGCATCCCTGGAGCTTGCCCTCCCCTCCTTCACCATCCTCTGAGCTTGCCAAGGGCCCCACCACCATTCCCGGGCTCTCTTGGCTCACTTCATTACTGGTGCAGCCTAGCTAGTTGTTCCCCCACATCCCCAGGCTCATCTGGTGGGACCGGGAGGGTGGATGTCCCGGGATCCACAAGTTGTGTGCAATTTGCTGCGGCCACACCTTTCTACCTTTCCTCCCTGGGAGAAGGAGAATGCGGGCAATGGAGGCTGGAGCATGCTGCGGCTGCGCCTTTCTTCATTTCCACCCAGGAGAAGGAGGATGAGGGCAACAGAGGCTGGAGCAGCAGCACTGTTTGTTTTCTTCCTTCTCCCAGGGGGGACACCACTTCCAGCTTGGCATGGCCAGAGGGAGGGTGGGAGGGTGGGCCTTGAAGGGCATCTCTACTGTGCTGGAGCTGAGAGGGGCGGTGGAGTTGCCCATGTGCAGCAGCCCCGGTACTTCTGCCCACCCCGCCCTCCCAGAATACCACCGCTGCAGACGTTCATTTATTTCATTTCGTTCCCCAGGACCTCCACCACCTGCATCCTCCTTCTCCTGGGGGGAAAGGAAGACAGGTACAGCCTCAGCATGCTCCGTCCTCCATTACCCGTGTCCTCCGTCTCCTGGGAGGAAAGAAAGAAAGGCATGGCTGCAGCATGCTCCAGCCTCCACCACCAGCCCCACCACCTGCTTTCTGCCTTCTCGTGCCACCCGCGAATCATTTTGTCCCAGTCAGACCAGGTGTGTGTGTGTGTGTGTGTGTGTGTGTGTGTGTGTGTGTGTGAGAGAGAGAGAGAGAGAGAGAGAGAGAGAGAGAGAGAGAGACAAAGGGAGAGAAAGAAAGAGCAAGCAAGAAAAAAAAAGAAATAGGAAGAAAGAAAGAAAAAGAAATAGGAAGGAAGGGGGAGAGAGAGAAAAAAACTCTGTACTATTATTTTTAATTGAAAAGGAATGGCTGTGAGGTGAGGGGCCAGGCAAGGCACCCCTTGCCATGAGTGACATTGAGTTGGCCACATCCACCCAGTCACATGACCACCAAGCATGCCCATCCAGTCACATGACCATCAAGCACGGCTACCCAGTCACATGACCAAGCCACGCCCATCCCAGTCACACGAGCATCGAGCCATGCCCACCAAATAAGCCACGCCTACAGAACCGGTAGTAAAAAAATTTGAATCCTACCACTGCTCTAGATGGCTATTAAAACTGCCAAGGCAAATGAGATAGCTTTTTTTTAAATAAAGTTTTATAATGGTGCCCCAAATTAATCCATATAATTGTGAACTCACCCACCTGGATTATTTTTCTTGGTAGATTAGTATTTTTCTTATAGATTAGTATTCATTTTTATTATTCTTGCTTGGGAGGACTGCTATAAATCATTGAACATGAATGTCAGAACCAAGAAGCAAATCCCAAACTCTAGTTTTGGCTGGAAGTTAGCTGATTGCTGTTTGGGACAATTGTATCATTTGTTTAATGGCTAGAATCCCTTGGGACCTTGATTACCATGGGGTTGATTCCCTTCCTTTTAGGCTGCTTCAACTTAATACTTTTTTCCCACTGTTAAAGTAATTAGGAATTTTGTATAAAAGCCCAAGGGCATTCAAAAAAAAGGTAATGGTTATGTCCATGTGAATATGCTGAAGCTACCGTTGTCATCTTGATTTTTTTTTTTTTCATCCCTGCAGTAACTAAAACAAAAAAATAAAACTGCATTATTCAATTGACACATAAAGGGAATTTTCAGGGTTGGGGTGGTGGTAGTTATAAATAGATTTGTGAAAATGAACCTGATTTTGTGAGGAGTGCCTTGTGAATGTGCTATTTGACTGGCAAATCAGTTCTTTAGCTAAAAGTCCTGCTATACAAGATCATGCAGAGAAACACAGATATATTGTTTTCTGAACCCTGTTATCTGTGGCTTCTTTTTAATTTTTAATTTTGAACAGGGTTACAGTCTCTCACTCAGAGGGACTCAGAACATAGCTCCAGAGATTGAAAAAGAAAATTGCCGTTTTAATGTGTTCAGTTATTCAACAAAGTATGTGGAGTTGGAAAGCTATCTTGACTTGGTCAAACGGTGTTCCGGAAACCCTTTGCAATTGCTTGTGAAACTCAGTGAGGGATAACTGTGTGTTAATTGCATTTCTATAAAGATTGCCTGAGGGTGTTAGTCTTTTAAAGCAAGCACAACAAGCTGTGTCAAAGAGTAACCAGTTTAATAAACCATAAATACTTGTGAACAATACTGAACTATTTTAATCCACAAAGGCGTAAAATAAAATAAAATAGGTAGTCTTTATGATGCCACAATTCAAACTTCACAATCTTTTATGACATATACTTGTTTACTTTGTCTACCTACATCCATTGTTGGCTCTGACCTGCCAACAATGTCAACATAAGATAAAATAACCCCCAAATTCCAAATACTTCCAAAAACAAATAACATGATTAAAAAGCATAAAATAGAAATGTCCTGCCTCCACAAATTTTACCTTCAGTTTTTACATTTCTTCCTCCTGTGCAAAAGAGAACAGGTAGTCTTCATGACTTCCAAATCATTCCAAAAATGACTTCCAGGCTTCCAAATTCCACCAGACTGTCAATCATTTGGAAGCCTGCACTCTCAAACAAAAAAAATCTCCACACCACAAGCCAGCCAAACACCTGGGCACAAACAGATCCCCCCTGATACCTCCAGCTCAAACACACTCCAACCAGGCACCCAGATGAATCCTAGCTTCCTAATAAATGATAGCTGTCCATTTACTCAGAGCCAAGATGCAACAAAAGCCTCCAATACAGGAAATACAATGTTGCCAGCCAATCAAGACACAAAAAAAGACACAAAACAGACAGAAGATATTAGAAACACCAATCAAGCAGAACACAGCAAACTCCAAGACCAATAAACACAAACCAAGACTCCCAACCAATCAGGATAAAGAAAAAAACATTCTGGCACAGCAGTAGGCTAGCCTCAAATTTAAATCTGAAACGGCTGTGAAAGTCTGACTCACAGATGAACACAATACAGAAGCCTGATGATGGCAGATGAAATTCTGCCGAAACGTTACTACAGCTTTAAAAGCACAACTATAATGATGTGGGAAAATACCTGAACGAAGCTGAATACCATATATATATATATATATATAAAATACTTCCAATTTTACGTGGGAGAAAACCCAAATAACCAAAAATACACACACACACACATATATATGTGTGTGTGTGTGTGTGTGTGTGTGTGTGTGTGTGTTTTAAAGTTTTCACAGGTACTTACATGTATGCTGTTCAGCTTCCTTTGGGTATTATCCCACGTCATTGTAGTTGTGCTTTAAAAACATATATATATAAAAGCATATATATATAAACTCCATACAGAAGCCTGATGATGGCAGATGAGATTCTGCTGAAACATTGCTACAACTTTAAAAGCACTACAATGACGTGGGATAATACCTGAAGGAAGCTGAACAGCACACATGTAAGTACCCGCGAAAACTTAAAAAAAAAATAAAAAAATAAAAAAAACTTAAAAAAACATATACACACACACACACATACACACACACATACATATATATATTCATATATATATATTGCTCAAAAAAATAAAGGGAACACAAAAATAAGACATCCTAGATCTGAATGAATGAAATATTCTTATTAAGTACTTGGTTCATTACATAGTTGAATGTGCTGGCAACAAAATCACACAAAAATTAATGGAAATAAAAAAAAATGGAAATCAAATTTAGCAACCCATGGAGGTCTGGGTTTGGAGTGACACTCAAAATTAAAGTGGAAAAAAACACTACAGGCTGATCCAACTTTCATGTAATGTCCTAAAAACAAGTCAAAATGAGCCTCAGTAGTATATGTCACATGTGCTCAATGTGAACCTGCTTTCATCTGTGAAGAGCACAGGGCGCCAGTGGTGAATTTGCCAATCTTGGTGTTCTCTGGCAAATGCCAAATGTCCTGCACAGTGTTGGGCTGTAAGCACAACCCCCACGTCGGGCCCTCATACCACCCTCATGGAGTCTGTTTCTGACCATTTGAGCAGCCACATGCACACTTGTGGCCTGCTGGAGGTCATTTTGCAGGGCTCTGACAGTGCTCCTCCTGCCCTTCTTGCACAAAGGCGAGGTAGCAGTCCTAATGCTGGGTTGTTGCCCTCCTATGGCCTCCTCCACGTCTCCTGATGCACTGGCCTGTCTCCTGGTTGCACCTCCATGCTCTGGACACTACGCTTTCAGACACAGCAAACCTTCTTGCCACAGCTCCAATTGATGTGCCATCTTGGATGAGCTGCACTACCTGAGCCACTTATGTGGGTTGTAGACTCCTTCTCATGCTACCACAAGAGTGAAAGCACTGCCAGCATTCAAAAGTGACCAAACCATCAGCCAGAAAGCATAGGACCTGAGAAGTGGTCTGTGGTCACCACCTGCAGAACCACTCCTTTATTGGGGATGTCTTGCTAACTGCCTCTGCTTTCCACCTGTTGTCTATTCCATTTGCACAACAGCATGTGAAATTGATTATCAATCAGTGTTGCTACCTAAGTGGACAGTTTGATTTCACAGAAGTGTGATTGACTTGGAGTTCCATTGTGTTGTTTATGTGTTCCCTTTATTTTTTTGAATAAAAATATATATTTTTATATATTTAATACTTTGAGCATACATAGCTATTTTTGATAGAAATATTTTCATGCAAATGAGGCAAAAGCTATAAAGGTATTTTTCTTGCAATGGCAGCTGCTGTCCAACCTTGGCTAATATTAAATTGTAAAAGGTTTAATTGCTCAGCGCAAGCATAATTATGTGAACATAGAGACACTGTTATTTGAATTCCACACTTTTGGGGCTTTTTTGTTGGGGGGAGCAAATGACTGTGATTTCATCGCACCTCTCCCCCATATAACTGATTTCAAAATCCATTTTTCCTATCTTATTTAATTATTAATTGTTTATGTTAGAAAAAAATATTCAGACAAGCAAAAAATTTCTGTTGGGAGCAGAAGTGTTTCTGCTATGATGACAAGTCCATGCTGCACTGATATAGGTTCAGTGAAAGCATTGTTTTAACTGCTTCCAAAACCACTGCAGGATATGAACACTTCTGAATTTTTGTTATGTTTATTAGCATGGATGCTTTTCTCATTTTGGTTCAGAATTCCATGTCATCTATTCTGAGGGCTTCACTTTTGCAACCCTGGTGGAGTTTCAAATAATTTTCTTAATGTTGCAAATAGTAGTGAATAGTAAAAAATTAGGAGAGTGTGGAAACCACTGTAGAAATGAAATAATTCATATAAACTTAAATTAATTGGCTGGAATATCTTTTATATAAATACCAACAATCATTTAACTTTAGATAAATTACAATACATGAATTTTTGAGCCCACATTTATATTAGTTCTTATTCATTATTCCCATTTCTTTTACAGTTTGTGCTGGCACTGAGAACAAATTGAGCTCTCTGTCTGACCTTGAGCAACAGTATCGTACATTGCGAAAATATTATGAGAACTGTGAAGTAGTAATGGGCAATCTAGAAATCACCAGCATTGAACATAACCGAGATCTCTCCTTTTTAAGGGTAAGTGATATCTCAACTTCTTTGGAACATATGTAAGTAGACATTTGCTATTGCATTGATGGTCTGAGTTGGTGTGGAGATTATTACTTTAGAGAAATGTGTGAATGCTGTGATTGAATGCTCTTACTAGTGTAGCTCTTGTGTCCTGTCATGGTCTTTGCTTTGACAGATCTTACATTTTCTACTTTTATTACAAACCGTTCAGCTGCTTTAGAATGGACTGGCCACTAAACATTGTAAAGAAATATATACATATGTCTTTTGAAATTATGGAAATTTCATCACCAACCACAAGTGTCTCTGGTTAGGAAAAGAATAAATATACTTTCTCTATGAGGTGAAGCTCCAGGCTGTTTCCCTGTGTTTCGTTAGCAATACTTCAGAGACTAGATGAAAAAGAATACCATGTCACGGTTTTAAAAAAGAATGGAATTTATATATAGAAATTATACGGTATATATACAATTTTAAAGGATAAAAATGTATTTTACTATAAACTGAATTTGGTAAAAGATCAGGCTAGTTATGCACATTACTGGTGCTTTATCAATTCAAAACTACTTTATCTAAATTCCAGAAATCACTGTTTTAACATAGTGAATGGATTTGGAATATGGTTTGGGAGAAGAAAAAAGAGCTTTATTCTCCTGTAATCTTGGCAGGGGGAAAATAGTTGTGATTTTTGATTCAGAAGAACGAGGTGAAACTTTTAGGAAAGCCATTTAAAGGAAGCAAATGTACAGCATTGTACAGGAATTAATGCATGAACTAGTGATGTCACTCAAATATTTGGTATGGTTCTGTTATTTTGAATCATAATATGATGAACACACTTCTTTGTGGAATAGTTTTGCCAAATTTTAGTTACATTGTAGAGATGGAAATAAGCTCTGAGAAAAGTGTTGTTAAAAATTAATGATGCCTTTTTAAAAAGTGTGATGAAAGTTATAATTGGGAATTGTGATGGAAGCTAAAGGCTGAACGAACTCAATTATTTTCCATTGGAAGCGTATTCTACTAGGTTAAACTATCCAGTGTGGGAAATTTTAAACTCATCACCTTTTGCTGAATTGTGGTCAAGAAGGATGTATAGTCTAGTAATATGCATGCCCAGGAATTTGGGAGATTCCAAGATTACAAATGTGCATGTGTTGTCTAAGCAGATAAGGAAAGACAGAATCAGTTAGCTATTAATGATATACGGTAAGGTTCTTATTCTAAAACACACTTTTATTGTGTACTATAATGTCTTACTATAAAAGCTTGCCATCTTGTTTCAGAGAAACTTAATATAATGAGTTCTTGTGTGATTGATTGGACTCCACATATTCATAATAAAGATTTTGAGTGACCATTTAAAACCATTTATTGACCCAATAGAAGAATATCCAAAACCGCATCCCTTAAGTAGTTAAAAAGGCTGCTGAGGTTGCTTCACAATCTTTTTCCAAGAATTCAAGAATTGTGGTGGCTGGAGCAATACTCTATTTGCTCCCAAGGAGTTCCACCTCAAAGACCCTACCAGTATCAAGCTGAAGTCACCTATTTGGGTCTTTGGTCAGGGAAGTGATCCCAATATAGCAGTTAAAGTAATTGGGACATTAGTCTATAAGATTCCAGTAGATAAGTGTAAAACTGCATGTAGGGATTATCCCTTTGAGAGAGAATGTGAATGTTTTGCCTTCATGTTTTCCTGTCATAAACCAGGGTTGAGTTTGTTTTTCAGCCATCCTCTTTTCTTAGCCTAGGCAAAAGCTGTGGACACATTGAGACAGGAAAGCAAGGGACGAATACCAGATTGTCATATCTATAGCAGAGGTGCTATTCGATCAGTTCTCACCTATTCGGGCGAACCGGTAGCGGTTATTTGGCATGGGTCACTGAACTGGTGGCAATCCCTGACTGGCCACATCCCCAACCCAGTCGCTCACTTGCAATCACTCTCCTAGCTTTCCATTCCCCACGTCCTCTTTCTCCCTGGGGAAAGGAAGAAAGGCATGATGGACACTGCAAGTGTCATTTTCCCCGTGTGAGTTAAAGTGTCTGGAGTGAGAAAGAGTGCGGTCTGACAGAGAGGGTAGGGGTGAATCGAGCCTTGGAGCACTTTTGCAACATAAAAGAAATGCATTTTGGAAGAAGGTCTTTGAAAAACTTCTCCATGGACGATGCAAGTATCGCTTTCCTTTTGTGAGTTAAAGTGCTGGAGTGAGGAGTCCGGTCTGACAGAGGAGTGGAGGTGAATCGAGCCTTGGAGCACTTTTGCAACATAAAAGAATCCACTCATGCCTTGGAGAAATTTAAAGGAGCTGCTTCCAAAATGTTTGTCTGTTAAGTGCTGTGTGTGTGTGTGTGTGTGTGTATGAGAGAGAAAGAAAGAAAAGAAAGAAAGAAAGAAAGGTAGAGAAAGAAAGAAAGAAAGAAAGAGGAAGATAGAGAAAGAAAGAAAAAAATAGGAAGAGAGAGAGAGATAAAACTCTGTGCTATTATTTTTAATTGTTCCATTCTTTATCATGTTTTAATATTTTATATTGTCCCTACACCTAGAGTGATTTTTCTGCCTTTCTTTTGCCCAGGGCTACCACATATTTTTCAAAGTTTACATGCATTCAATGTTCATAGTCCAGAGCATAAAACACATGTGTTTAACAAGAGTTGAAAGGGACCTTGGAGGTCTTCTAGTCCAACCCCCAGCTCAGGCAAGAAAACATGAGGATACCAAACTCTGAGTAGAAATCCTGGGAAAGGTGTCAGAATAATACTTAGAAGGGACCTTGGGGTGAACCTGTTACCCTTTCAGAGAAATGGCTGTCCAGTCTTTTCTTAAAAACTTCCAGTGATTGAGCACCCAGAACTTCTGGAGACAGGCAGTTCCACTGGTTAATTGTTCTCACTGTCAGGAAGTTTCTTCTTAGCCTTAGTTTGCTTCTGTCTTTGTTCATTTTACATCCATTGCTTCTTGTTTGCATTCTGCTTCTTTGGAAAATACATTCCCCCTCTTTCTTTGTGGCAGCCCCTTAAAAGCCTGTCACACTCCTGAGTAAAGCATGTGAGCCATTTCCTCCTTTCAGTGGTCCATGAAAGTACATCTATAGTATGCAGATAATAAAGTCAAAAAAGGTGAACATTTTTACAGAACTATAGATAAGTTGAGGCTGGTTGATAAGGAATGGCTGGGAGGGGAGGGGCCAGGTGTGGCACCCCTTGATGTGAGTGACATTGACTTGGCCACACCCACCCAGTCACATGACCAGTAAGCCACACCCACCCAGTCACATGACCACTAAGCTATACCCACCCAGTCACATGACCATAAGCCATGCCCACCAAATAAGCCACGCCCACAGAACTGGTAGTAAAAATTTTTGAATTCCACCACTGATCTATAGGGATTGTATAAAGAGCTGTTTATGTGGAAACACGACTACAAAATGGATGGCTGAAGTTTAGGAAAAATGTGTGGAAGTGCCAGTAAGCCACCCAGAGGCACTCTGTTAGAATAGATTTTACAGTCCTGGAGACTGGGGTGGGTGCCAATTCAACTTTGGATTAGTAAAAAATATACATATGTCCTTTGCGATCACGTTGCAAATAATGAACACTGTCAGGAATGGGTAATATACCAAATTTGTTGAATGGGGAAGCAATTATGGCTCTATTGAGAACTCAACATGTTCCCTATGTGGGGAAGAATGTCTCCAGACCCATCAAGTCCAAGTCCACAACCCTTTAATTGCAGGGCAACAGTCTACCCCTCCTTTTTGCCAAGATGCAGCTGGAATCACTAGAAAAGTCTAGACCATGATTAGAATTCAAAACTAATCTAGGCAAACATAGGTGAACACCTGGATGCCTTGCTATTCATCAACAAAAGAGCTAAAGGGTTTGTTGCTACTGTCAAGGTAGTGGAAGAATAGAAGAGAACAGCATGCCCAAAGAAGTGTACCTGTGAAATTATGATGCCTAAGAGGATTATACATGCTCTGGACAAAGTACAGAAAGTATCATGTCTGCATGCAAAGCCTATCCCCAAACCAATCAAATGGTCACATTTCCATGCAACTTTATGAAACTCTACATGCATTTTATACTAGGTTCCCTGAGGAAGTAAAACAGTTCTTCAATTGGATCCAGAAAATGAAAAATATCTGAATGTTATAACAGCAACTGCCTTCGTCAATCAATACAACAGACATCTGTAATTATTTTCACCAATATTGTCCAAGATGGAGCAGAAAAAGCATTGAGAGGAATTGCAACATAAACCCTTGAAAGGAGAAGAATGCTGAGGTTACTCAGGAATATTATCCTACCTTAGCTTGGTCAATGCAGAAAAAAACTAGGATAAAAAATAGGGTTAGGGTCAGGATCAAGGGTTAGAACCAAGATGGCTCTGTGAATCAATTTCTACAATAATATTTTATGTTTTTCTACTGAGGATCTGCTATATGTTACAATCATGATCATGACTCAAATGACGATTCAGAGTTAACCTAGTAATCATAGAATATAAAATTGGCTGTTTTTTTCTCACCTTCCTAGTCACTAAGCCACATTGTACAGGTTTTTTGATTTTCATTTTTCTGCTAGAAAACCATTATTTGTAGAAGAGTGGAACTCCAGAAGAATTCAATGGATCCAGAATTTATTTTCATGGTCCAGAGATACTGTACCTCAGCTGCATTACAATGTGGTCCAAATTGCCTCACTTTCTTTATAATTTCAATTTTGGCCAGATTTGATTCATATACATAATACACATACATATACACATACAGATGAGTACGTGGAATGTTCGATTTTTCTGTCTCAAGACACATAACACAAAGGGTAAGACAAGATGGAGCCAGTGGTAAAAGAATGGGGTTGATACACTCTTTATCACTTCTTATTTGTCAAAATGCATAAAGGGCTTCCTGAAAAATTAATGGATGACTAACTTGTATATATATGTTTGTATATATAGAATGGCTCAAAGTCATCTTTCCACTCAATATCAGCTTTGAGAGAATTTATTTTAAAAAAATAGTGTCCTCAGTTGATCTGTGTAGTTTTAGTAGTTTGAAATAATAACATATAAATTGATAAGTATATTTTGAGGTTGATAAACTTAAAAGAAATAAGAGCAGCAGGTGGCAAATCTACAGATTCTCAGTATGTTCTTTTTGTGGTTCTTTAGTGGTTCCTAAAGAATTCATGTTTTTGTTTATTTTTTACCTGAGATTGCCCCCCCACAGATGTCTCAGCAAAAATAGCATCTCTAGTTAATGTTACAAATTATAGCTATTAGCATATAAAGAAAACAACTAAAGAAAATGCATTCTTGAAAGGAGGGGAAAAATAGATACAAGTAGCATGTTTATGGTAATCATTTGACATTCATTAGTTTAAGGATGCTTCTTATTTCACTGTTTAAAAAAAAAACGCTTCAATGACCCAATTAAAAAACCAACCAACCAATTGTTCTATTTCAAACTTGGAAAATTAGTTTTATTCTTTCTTATTCTCCTAATATGAAATTGATTTCAGTAACAACTATATAAAGTCATGTGCAGTGACTTTAGAGCAGTGTTTCTTAAATGTTTTCCTCTCAGGACCTCTTCCCACTTCCCAAAATTATATAAAGCCATGAAAGACTTTTTGTTTGTATGAGTTATTTTTATTGATTTTACCATGTTAAAAATTAAAATAGACACAATTGTAGAACATTTATTGAAACATATAAAAATAATAATAATAACTTATTGTATATTAACATAATATTGATCATTAAAAAGCCTATATTTTTAACAAACAAACTAATAATGAAGAGAATGTCATTAATTTAAATATTTATAAATATATTCAAAATTTGGCAAATAAATTTTATTTTAAGAACCCTTGAGTGGGTCTTGGGCGACCGGACCTCCCAGGGGTCCTTGGACCACACTTTATGATTCACTGCTTTACAGAGTGCAGCACTGGACAGACATTTGCTCTGAGGAACTGAATGCTTAGCAACTCAAATTAATTTTTCTGTAGTGATTTGTATTATAGAAATGATGTGATTTCCTACACAGAAGGAACAGATGAATTAATTCACTTCACCAGAACAATTTGATTAGCCTCAAGACTCCTTGGTCATATATGAGAGAAGTCTTCTCCCAAGAATATCTACAACAGCAAGTGGAAGCAACTTGATTGTGTTACTTTTTCTCTTAGAAGCAAATGGACCTCTTCACAAAATATTGGACTTCACAAAAGGGTGCTTTGTTTGTTACTTTTTCAAAAGAAAGTATCCCTTCAAAGTTTTGGAAAGCCTTTTTATATCTAAAAAGGCAATAAAATAAAAGGAAGAATACAGATGAGGGAAAGTTTTCCTTTCATTTCAGCAATTCAGTAGAGGATGAAGACTTTAGGTGTATCAGATGGAGTTGTAGGGATGAATGGCCAATATGCATTGACTAACAATGTTGCCAACTATTTCATGTTCTAATTTTCACCCCAAATTTTTCACATCGTAAGAATATATGTAAGAGAGGCCCTTACCTTATTTAAGTTCTTTGGAAAAAGATTCCTGGAATTTTGTGACATTTTAGAATATCTTGATTTGTTGACAATTGCAGGCTAAGCATTGTAGATACACAGTGAAAGGATTAGGATTAATAGTGTTATCCAATGCCTCACATCTGATCTCTGAAAAGATGCAGATCACTCATAGTGCTCCCAAACTCTTCTATAAGCATTCATGTATTTCTAGTTGCATTGAGGGCAGTTAAGAATAAGTCAGCACCTCCAATTGCTTCCTAGTTTTGTGGACTTCTATCAGTGAGTTTCCTAGAAAAACATAGAGTGACATATTTGCCACAGACAATTTTTGGTCATTTTTTGGCACTTTCATCAAATTAACTTTTTTCTTATTTCCTCCTTCCAGTCCCCATGTTATAAACATGAATCCTATGCAAATCCTTCAAGAACTTATTGGTGGGAACAGGGTTGCGGGTGCTCCATCATTGAAGGTTTTTAAGAAGAGAATGGAAAATCATTTGTTCAGAATAGTATAGGATCTCCTGGGGATCGGACTAGAAGACTTCCAAGGGCCCTTCCAGCTCTGTTATTCTCTGTTACATAGCCAGCATATGTTCTATGGAAGTATTTCCCAAAGCAACTCTGGATAATAGTACATTTGATTTAAAATATAAAAAATGTAGAGTGCCCTTGAAAAATACTGGTTAGAAGGAAAAAGAGACAAGATTAGTGTTGTTGTTGTTTTTTAAATCTGACAACCTTATGACAAAGAATAATGAAATGACATTCAGCTGTATAGGTCATATAATTGTTTAATGTCTTTGTTAAGATGTTGTAACTCCACTGATTAACTGCTGTAATGTTTTTTCTCATGAAATGTCATGGAATTTTCAGTTAGTATAGAATATTTTCTTGAAGCTCAGAGGAAAATATTTACCTTGTGGCAACTGAGAATTTTGTCCAAAAGTTCATTAGTCTGATACATTTTATTTAACTTCTATAGTATAGATGTATGCATTATTTTTTTTTCAAACATTAAGGCCATTTACTGTTACTCCATATTAGTTGACATGGAACATGACATGTCATGGAACCTTTTAACTGCCTCTTCTGCAACTTTAAACAATTCATTTCACTTATACCTAGTGCTTTCCTATTTGATAACTGATCTGATGCCTGTTTTACCTCTTGTACAATCGGTTTCTGAATGTATTGTCATTTACAATATATTTAAAATTGTTTGTCATTATATAATCTTTTAAAGAGTTTTACTATAGCCTTTCCAACTTACTTTAATTTAATTTGCCTCCAACAGATATTTTCCATGATTATTATTGAGTATTCTGTATAAGCTGTACATTTTCTGTTTTGTCTTGCACTATACTCAAAATACCACTCATTTTCTTTTTTATGTTGCGTCCCTTTACTTGTGGATTTACTTGAATGAACTCTTTTCCTGTTCTTTCTTAATTTACCTTAGTAGTCTGCATTTGCTACTTCTGTATCTTTCTTATTGCTCAAGGCTTTCATCGTCTGCCTTTTCTTGGTTATCATAACAATTTATTTTTAAAAAACACTTGTATAATGTCCTCTTTATATTTGGGGAAATATTTTTCTGTTTCGAGTTTCACCATAGCTCTTCTGGTTCATTTTTGAATAATTTGAACATATTATTATTATTTATTAGAATTTGCCAAACAAAAACGAGAACAAAAATAAAAGAATAAAAATAGATACATTAGTGCACTTATGCATGCCCCCTCTACTAACCACTTAGGTATGATGTAAAATCTGTTCCTTACATTCATGTTGTGTTCTTATTTGTTTTCTGGTGCTGTCACAAGCAATTCTCTTTAATTTTTGAAATTTAACCCAAATATTTGACAGTAATATTAATGGCCTGTTCCTTGGACATGAAATTGTATTTGCCAACTGGATTAAATTCCTTCACCTTCGGTTTCTTTTTTTTTGTAACCTATTTTGTTCTCAATGTTGTCCATTCATTGAGATCCTTGCGTAGAGCCTGAACATATGTTGCTTGACCAATATTGGCATGAAACAAAAAATGCTTTTTTCAATGCTCTATGAATCTGTTTTTGCATTAATATAATAAAATGTTATTCATCCAGTATTTGCATTCTAGCCACTGATCAATGATACATCATTGACATTGATATTGTATATAGCATATCATAATGTTTCCATTGCATCATAAGAGATGCTGTATGCAATATAGTCTGTAATAGGTGGTAGGAACACTCATGATTGATTTTCTCAGGCTTTTACAGCGGAGAAGGCTAGAAAATGGCAAAGAGGTAGAGCAGACCATGCCTTGCTGTTGGAACCTGGGAAATATAGAACAAATTGAGTCTGCTAATAATTTGGATCGCATCTATTTTTAAAAAATCAATTTAATAATGAAATCTAATATAAACAATACTTTTCCCTCCAGGATCTCCCCCTTGTCTTTCTCACTTCAGGCAGAAACAATCTGCCAATGAGAAATGTTCCCCTCAACATCCCTTGTTACAGAGTTAGGTGAGAAAGGAAATGCAACTACCAAAATATAAGATGCTTTGGCAGTCTAATTTGTGGGCTAAGCAATTTATCCAAACCAAGGTAACCCTTCTAAAAATTCAGGGTTTGGGAAGGAGAATGAGGCATGGGGGACAGTCTACATTGGCCAAATAAGCTAGGAAGGATATAGAATTAAGGTCAACTTCAGGTTTCACAATCAGGCACTCCCAATTCCCCATCTTTCCCACTCCAGAAATCTACCATATGAAGAAATAATCAAATTCTGTGAGACTGGAAAACTCAGGAAAATAAAAACCTATTGGATTTCACTTAAAAAGATCTTTATTCCTTATGAAAAACTGAAGGTCAGCTATTGGTCTACACTGACTCTTTATCTTTACTTTGACATAGAGTTTGAACCTCATAGTTAATAATTGTTCTTCTAAAAGAGTATTCAGTGACAGATCTCATTTTCTGCATCACATTGTCATAATTGCACTGAACAAGGTTATTTTCAAAAATTAGAATTATTCATTTCACAGCTCATCTTTCAAGAGTCCGTGTATAAACCTAACATGAGAATTATCCATAAAGAAAATCAGTGTCAATGATTTCTGTCTGTCTATCTTACACTAAATCATGAAAGTCTTGAATGTTTTTTGGAATTGTCACATTTATTAGATAACAAAACAGGAGCTTGAAATAGTTCGATCACAGAAAGCTAGTAAAGTGGCAGAGGGTGTCACTGGATGATTGCATGAGTAAATTGGTTAATCTGGACATCTAGATATTTTCTATATGGATAAATCTGATTTTATCTTTTCAGTTGAGTAGTTCTGAAAATCTGCCTGTTAGATTTTGTCCTTTTCTGAATGTTATTGTATAGTTTGATTGTAGCTGGAAAAACAACTAATGACCAGGACTTGCGTCATTCAGTACTAGGGCAAAATGCACTTTGTATAATGTATTACACCAGTTGGTAGCTAGTAACTGTATTTTACACGACTTGAAGCTTCTGGACATTTTATAAAAGGTCTCATTAGAGTATATAAGTCTATATGTTTAAATTTTATAGTTTAAGGCCAAAAAAATTATATTACATGAAAAAATAAAGCAGAATTGTGTTACGTGAGAATAAGTCAGCAATACATTAATTTGTTGATCCAGCCCTTATTGAAACAAGAAACATTTTCCACATGTTTTTAATCATTGCCATTCAGTACTCTTTGCATGTAAAGGATATTAATAAGTACAATTTAAAACTATTGGGCCTCCTGTACAGTACTGAAAATTTAGAAACTTTCTCAAGAATCACTGCCTAGGGATTGTCCTTAGTTTGGCTGAATAAGAAATGTAGGGAAGTTGTGATAGAATTAAATGTTTGTAAAACATACTATAGCATTAAGATGAAGAAACATAACACTTGTAGCATATATGTTAACATCTGAATATATACCTTAATATTTTTTTGAAAAAAAGTTAAACTATTTTAATATCAACAGTCTAGTTTATAAAGCACCCAAACCTTTAGCAGCAAATTCACTTAAATTGAAAATGAATGTATTAAATTGTAAAGCCAAATGCATGGCTCCCTTGGAGACTAGATGGTAAGATATTAAGATTTGGCTTCAGTGATGAGTTTAATGAATTTTAAAGGCTGGTCACAGCCTTAATTAGGGATCTAAAAAATAACATTTTATGGTATGTATTGATGGAGTTTGCTCCGGAGAATTATAGGGGTCATTAAGGTTTGTTACTGCATATCCTTCTTCTTCCTATCTGTTTTTTTCACTCCAGGGATTGAAGCTTATATCTTGAAGAGTAAAAGAAACTAGAAACATGGAGAAAAGCAGAGCCACAGTGGTGGTAATCATAACTGAACAGAATAATGTTTTATTCTTTCTTGGATAATATCTGTCCCTGTCATGTTATAATATTAAAAAAATCAAATTTGCCTCTCTTGATGGCTGTTATTCAAAGAGCTAAATCATGTTGCATTATAATATATTGATTTACTGTCTTGGAACGATACTGAAAGAAGACAACAAAGCCTTTCATTGTAATGACATCAGAAAAGCACCAGGGGTAGTAAGAGTGGAGGACCTTTGAACTGCTTTTTATCCAACAAGATAACTTTAGAGTTTTCTATTGTGGATACCTGCAAGAAAGCTTTGAAAATTTAAAATTTTCAACATACACGTTAATATATTTTTTAAGAATGCCTATCACAAAATGTCATGCAGTAAAATTCTCTGTACTGTACAATTCTTATTAAAATTGGTAATTTGGGAATAATGTATGGTCATAAATTAATGCTTTTTTGTGTTGATTTATGAAAGATTTATTGCAGAATAACATGGATTCAGGTAAGAATGATATTATGGGAATCCAGCTACTGTTAAATTCAACTGATTTTGATAAGAAGGATTTAAGCAAATGATAACTCTTGTCCATTAAATTTAAAATGCCTAAGATCATGGAAATAGAGTCCTTCTTAAGTTTATTCAGAAACAATATACAAAGATGAGTGGAGGTTCCAAAACAGGTATTAAAACACAATTGGAAATAATTCCCAAAAATGATGGTGAAAAAATCTAGAGTAATCATGAAAAAATTTTAAGACGTGAAAACCAAAAGGGACAAACATAGGAAAACAGGAGGTCTGTTTCAGCAGAGGAAAAAGGAATAGGGCTGGCCACAAATAATTAAATATAGCAGCTGGTCAAGAAAGTAGGCAAAATGGGAACTGTTTTTAAAAAAGGAAAAACAGAGCTACTCAATTTTGACTTAATCTTTTTCAACAAAAAGAGAAAATTACCAAGAAAATTGAAGAGCTGGGTGAAAGGATAAGTTAGAAACCTAACACTGACAGAAATACAGTCAGGAATTGTCTCTTTTAATCTATAAGACAGGTGAATTGAATCTTAAGCCCATGTCCCACTGCACCAATGGATGCAAAGAGGATGTAAAACGGACAAAAAAGCTTGCCATCCATTGGAAAACGCGATGCATCCATTGTGTACTCATTGCATACGTGTTTCATACGCTCTATCTGTCGAGCATCCATCCACTGAGATTTCATCTGCGCAAGAAGTTTTGAGCTGCACAAAACTTTTTGAATGGATAAACTTACTGCCACGTGCAATGTACATCCGCGACATATACAGGCAACAAACGTTCTTTGTCCGTTATCATCCGTTAAATGTCCGCTGTATCCTCTCAACATCCTCTGGCCATCCTCGCAACTCACATCCGCTCCAGCTGAAAACGGAAAGAGGGAGGAAATGAAAGGTACACGGAACATCCACACATCGTTAGTAGCACGGAAATAGAAAGGATGAAAGCGGATGCATCTCGTATATAAAGCATTAAAACGGACAAAACATTTGTATATGGGATGTATCTCGGATATTTAGGATGTCTGCAGTATGCCTAGAGTATGTGGGAGGACATCTAGCAGACAACCGATATTTCCTATAAAAAGGGGGAGGAAATCACCTGGATCTCAGTATGAGTCTAGCAGCCATGGTGTACAGACCTCTTCACCCTTGGTCTTGCTCTTCCACATCATCCATTGTTCTCCACCATGGATCAAAACACAGTCCTTATGGTAGCTGCGATCATTCAACACCAAAACCAAGCCCTGTTCAGACTGTTTCACCTTTTCTACACAAGGAGAAGAAGGAGACGTCCAAGAGCTGTGTGGGTCCAAGGATGGATCAGGAGAAGAATGGAGTTTGGACTGTATGACAAGCTGATGGTGGAGCTGAGGAATGAAGACACTCGTGCATTCCAGCACTTCAAGAGGATGCCACCAGCCATGTTTGATGAAATTGTAGAGCGTCTGAGACCCAGGTTGACTAAGCCAAGTACCAACTTCCATCCCAACCTGGACCCTGGACTGAAGGTGGCACTGACTCTGCGGCACCTGGCCTCTGGAAGCACATACAGAAACATGCAGTATGCCTGGAGGGTGCCACACAACACCATCGGCAAAGTGGTCAGAGAAGTGGTACAGGCCATCATCGAAGAATACGTGGAGGAGCTCCTCCAGTGCCCCTCCACTGAAGAAGGCTGGAAGAAAGTTGCAGAGCAGTGGTATCAGAAGTGAAACTTCCCACACACCGTTGGAGCCATAGATGGGAAGCACGTGGCCTGCAAAGCTCCAGCCAACTCAGGGTCCAATTATTACAACCACAAGGGCTTCTTCAGCCCTTCATCCTCTTCGCCATGGTCGATGCTGACTACAAGTTCATGTACATCGATGCTTCAGGCAACAGATCAGCTTCAGATGGCCAGGTATACAACGCCAGTGACCTCAAGGAGGGACTGGAACGCAACCTCATCATGGGCTTCCCAGATCCAAACCCCCTGCCCAACGACACACAAGATGTGCCCTACTTCATCGTGGGGGATGCCTTCTCCCTCAGAACCTACCTCATGAAGCCCTACACTTCCAGATGCCTC
Source organism: Laticauda colubrina (assembly GCA_015471245.1). NCBI lineage: Eukaryota > Metazoa > Chordata > Lepidosauria > Squamata > Elapidae > Laticauda > Laticauda colubrina. Next base: position 26,237,028 of record BLBF01000025.1, read on the forward strand.
ACCCATGAAGAGAGGATCTTCAACTACAGGCTGTCCAAGGCAAAAAGGGTGGTTGAGAATGCCTTTGGCATCCTGGCCAACAGGTTCCAGGAACTTCTCACCACCATGCAGCATCACCCAGAGACTGTGAGGAACATCGTGGAAGCTTGTTGCATCCTGCACAATCTCATGCGCACCCGCTACCCAGTGTTGCAGAACAGGCTTGTGGACCGCCAACAAGGGAATGGGGACATGGAGCCTGGTGAATGGAGGCAAGGGCGAAACCTGATAGATACTGTGGATGTGCAAGGCCCCAACAGAGCTTCACGTGAAGGGGAGAAGCAGCGCAACCTCCTGAAACACTGGTGCAACTCCCCAGCTGGAGCAGTGGAGTGGCAAGACAGGATGGTAGATGGTTAATGTATGCTTCCTTGAGCCTGTCTCATCACATTGATGAGATTGTGCCTTGTATGTTGAGTGGCCCGACAATGAACAGGGCATTTAATAAAGAGTTGTGTTTATGTTGAAATGTGTAGATGAATGATTAAATTGTTATTGATAATAAAGGGCCATAGGTGTGGCACCTGGGAGGTTGGACCATACATATCCCACAGCTATTACCCATCCCCTTGCCCATCCCACTGCTATCCTTATCCATCCCACAAGCATGCAAAGGCTTAAACCATTTCTAAAAGTTTCCACCAAGACTTTATTTACTAAAAGAACTGAACCAAGTATGTGAAGCAGAGATAAACTTTATTAATAAGAAACTGTAAAAACAAAATGACCCAAGTAAAGTGTCCCAAGCAAAGATAAAGTCAATAGGTAGCAACCCAGTCTCTGGCACTCTTCACAGTCACTCTGAGGCGTGCCCATAGTCTCAGGGGTGAAGGGTCCAGGTGCTGTGGAGGTGGCAGTGGCTGGAGTGCTGGTCTGAAGCACCATTGGGCTGCCTGGCCCCAAGAGGACAACAGGGGATGGTGTGTGGAGGAAGCTCTCAGAGAGCTGGCTCAGTCCTGTGATGTTGAGAGCCCCTTCCTCC
>BLBF01000025.1:26238058-26264384 GCA_015471245.1 Laticauda colubrina
GATGACAGATGTTCTGAGGCCGGGCTTGGCTGTGGGGTGGAGGAAGGGGGAGTGTAGTGGGGCTGTCTGGTCTGCAGGTGAGCGAGGTGAGGCGTCAGTGGCATCGGTGGCATCGGTGGCGTCGGCGTGGGTGGCATCGGTGGCATATGTCGTGTCTGTGGCATCGGTGGAATCGGTGGCAACTGTGGTGTGCGATGAACCTGTGCCTGGACTGGGAAGGGCTGCCTGTGCTGCTGGAACTCCTGGTAGCCATAGCCTTGGTAGGTGAGGAGCTGTTGAAAGCCTTGGAAGGGCAGTGACATCACCTGGGGTGGAGGAGCAGACCTGGACTGGGTCGGAGCAGGTTCAGCTGGGCCTGGAGGGTTGTGCAGAAGACCTGTGATCCTCTCCTTGAACACCTGGTACTGGGATTCAGACATGTCCGTGAGGGTCTGGTTGACGTAGGTGAGGAAGGGCTTTCTGTTAGAGGATGGTATGTCGGAGTGTACCAGCTGAGGGAGGAGATCTACGCTGCTTTTGATGGTGTCCCTGATCTCCAGCAGGACAGTGTGGTTCTGTCCCTCCGGTCTGGCTTTCTGCCTGCTTTCTGTGGAGGTGGAGCTGGGTGTGGGTGTGGGTTGGTCTTTGGTGGCAGTGGCCTCTCCTTGCTCCAACTGCATCAGGGAGTCCTCCACGCGCTCCGCCACAGGGAGTGCAGCTGTTGGGGGGGTCTCCGTCATGGGGCGCTCCACAGATACCTGCCTGGACACAGGAGCTGACTCTTGGCCAGAAGAGGACTGGCTCTCTGTGGGTTGCCTGAGAGTGAGGGTAGACAGAGGGGCTGCTCTTCGGTGGCGGACCTCACCCTCCAAGATGCTGCACTTGGCCATCACGGTGGTCTCCCAGTCGGTGAGCTTGACCGTGGCCTGGCCAGACTTCTTGAGGTGCAGCTTCCCGTACCAGGTGTGCATGTGCTTCCACCACCCGAGGAGGACCTCCAAAGTGTAGCCCAGGCTGTCCGCCTTCTCTCTCCAAGCCACCTGCTTCTGCTTGGTGTCTCGATAGAGTCTGTGTCCCTTCCGCCAGAGGTACTCATTCTCCCTCAGCCATTCAAGCACCTCATCCTCATGTTTCTCTTCAATGGAGTACTGTCTCCTCTCCCTATCGTGCGATTGCCTCTTCCTCCCTCTGGCAGGGCCTTCTGGGCCCTCATCAGTAGGGCTTTGAGGTTCTAGGGGCTGGTCCACCACACCACCACCACCACCAGCAGGACCAGCAGGACCAGGAGCACCAGCAGGACCAGGAGCACCAGGAGCACCATCAGGACCATCAGGACCAGGAGCACCAGCAGCACCAGGAGCACCAGCAGGACCAGCAGAAGCACCAGCACCAGGAGCAGTGCCAGCAGAGTAAGCACCAGCAGAAGCACCAGCACCAGGAGCAGCGCCAGCAGAGTAAGCACCAGCAGAAGCACCAGCACCAGGAGCAGCATCAGCAGAGTAAGCGCCAGCAGAAGCACCAGCACCAGCAGAAGCCCCAGCACCAGAAGAGTCAGCCCAAGCAGCAGAAGCCCCAGCAGAAGCAGAGTCAAGGCCAGGGGGTGGGATGGTGGCCCTGTCCTTCTTGCCAGGGCTGGGAACAGATGGCACAGGCTTCCTCTTCTTCCCCATGGTTGTTGGCTGGAGCTGTGTCTGGCAGCAGGTCTTTCCTCTGAATGGTGACCTGCTTGCGAGCTGCCTCCTTTTATATCCGCGGGGCTGACGCAATGCATCCTCCTCGCATGCGCAGTGAATGCTTTGCATCCGCTAGGCATCCGCTAGGCATCTGTGATAGATCCACGTCATCCGCTAGGCATCCGCTCTGCATCCGCTCCTTCCGCTGTGCGTCCGCTTCGCTGTGCTCCCCCGGAAGCCCTGCGGAGGTGTCATCCGCTTCCATCTGCTAGGCTTCTGTGGAGCATCCGCTTAACATCCTCGCTACATCCTCTCCCCGTCCGTTCCTTTCCGTTGTTGTTTGTTCTCATTATGCAAATTTGGGGCACTTTTGAGAGTGGATAACAACGGATGGAAAATTTTCTCGTCCGCTGTGTCCTTTTTACATATGTTTTGCATCCGTTGGCCGATGTGACCTAGCCTTTACTAAGCTTACTAAACAGAGCCCCTGATTATGACATAGTTCATGCAAACAAGCTAACTTCACTGCTAAAGGCCCTGTCACACTGCAGCAACAGATGGAAAGTGTATGTAAAACGGAGAAAAACACTTACCATCCGTTGGTTTAGGCGATGCTTCCATTCTGTACTCACTGCCTCCGTTTTGCTTCCTCTCTATCCGTCCAGCATCCGTCTATTGACATTTCATCCGCTCAAAAGGTTTTGAGCAGCTCCAAACCTTTTGAGCAGAAAATGTATCCAACGCGTCCGTTCTGCATCTGCTAGGCATACGGGGGGCATCCGTTCTGCATCCGTTGTCATCCGTTACACATCCGCTATATCCGCTAGGCATCCGCTGTGCATCCGCGCAACTTTCATCTGTTCCAGCGGTAAACGGACGCAGGGAGGAAGCGGAACGGACGCGGAATGGACGTGTAGCGTTAGTAGCACGGACGGAGAAAAGATGAAAGTGGATGCAGCACGCAAAGAAAGCATTTAAAATGGAAAAAACATTTGCAGAGGGGACCTATCTCGGATATTAAGGATGTCTAGAGGATGCCTAGAGGATGCAAAAGGATGCTTCCGTTCCACATCCGCTTTCCATCTGCTCTGCGTCTTCCCCCCGTCCGTTCCTTTCCGTGTTATCCGCTCTGTTTATGCAAATTTTTGCCCCTTTTGAGAGCGGATAACAACGGATGGAACATTTTTCTCGTCCACTGTGCCCTTTTTACAAACGTTTTGCATCCGTTGGGCAGTGTGACAGGGCCTTAACGTGGGCTGCCTCTTGCCCTCTTACTCTTATTTTCCTTGGTGATTTCAATCTACCTCTTATAAATTGGACCCTAAATGAATGTACATCCAAACCCATACATGCAACCCTGTACAATGCTATTATTACACTGGGACAGGATCAATTCATAATGAACAATTCTAGACTCAATAACTGCCTCGACCTTATCTTCTGCAACAGCTCAAACTCAACATATGTGGCCTACAAATACAAGAACCCTTTTCAAATAGTGACCACAGTATGATTGACTTTTGTCTCAATTTATGTCCTCACAAAGAGTATCATAATGATGGATCCCCAAAATACTTCAAAAAAGCCAACTATGATCTCATAGATGCTGACCTATCATCTTTTGGTTGGCACATTCTTTTCTCTGGCTATAATATCACAGAAGACCATTATAATGCATTCTTGTTTGAACTTGAAAGAGTCATTAAACTATATATACCATTAGTAACCCCCAAAACAAAACAAAAAACAAATTACCCATAATAATAAGGAAACTTCAATCAATAAAAAGATCGCTATGGCGTAAAAACAAAACTAGCTACGTAGCAAACTTTAAAACCAATTCAACACCCAATGGCAACAGATAAAGGCAGAATGCACAAATTACCACTGCAAGCAAGAGGAAAACCTCCTACGTACAAAATCCACCCGCGCCTTCTACAATTTTGTTTACCTCAAACTTAAAGACTCAAGAACCATCCCACCCCTAAAAGGACCAAATGGGAAAGACTGCAACAATGAAGCTCTCAAGGCCAATCTCTTCAACACATTCTTCAGTTCAGTCTTTGTAAACAGCAATGGTGCTTGCCCCACATTTCCTAGTTGTACCACAACTAACTGTAATGACCTACTAAATATTGACTTTACAGAAGATAATGTAGAAAAGGCACTACGTAACCTAAAACCATTCCCTATCTATTGGTCCTGATGGATTATGTGCATACTTCTTAAAAAAGTTTTCCTCTGCCATAGCAAGAACCTGTAAGCATTATATACAAGATATCCTTCAGAACCAGCTCCTTACCAAATCTGTGGTCCTTAGCTATGGTCATCCCTATCTTCAAAAAAGGTGACCCCAGCTTGGTTGACAACTACAGACCAATCTCATTGTGTTGTGTCATGCACAAGGTCATGGAATCAATCATTAACCAATTCACCACTCTCCACTTAGAATCAAACAACCTACTCTCCAAAAAACAATTTGGTTTCAGGAAAAAAATATCCTGCAATCTGCAACTCATACACTGCAAAAATATATGGACTACTCTACTTGTCCAGGGTAAAGCTATGGACACAATTTACATAGATTTCTGCAAAGCCTTTGATTCAGTGGTACATGACAAACTACTGTTAAAACTAAACTCTTACAGCATTTCTAGATCCCTTCATAAGTGGATTACTGCATTCCTGTCAAACAGGCAACAAATAGTAAAAATAGGGAGTGCTATATCAAACCCTGCTCCAGTTAGTAGCCCCAAGGCAGCATTCTAGGAACTACACTCCTTACACTCTATATAAATGACCTTTGCAATCACCTTATAAGCAACAGCGTCCTCTTTGCAGAGGACGTAAAACTGTTCACCACCACTGACAATGCTACTATCCTTCAAAGTGACCTTGATTATGTGTCTGAATGGTCAGACATCTGGGAACTCCAAATCTTGACCAACAAATGCTCTGTTGTACACACTGGTAAAAAAAATCAGTGCATCAAATACAAACTAGACGGATATGACCTTGTTGATGATCCTCACTCTGTCAAGGACCTTGGAGTTCTCATATCAAATGACCTAAGTGCCAGAGCTCACTGTAACATCATTGCCAAAAAGGCATTAAGAGTTGTAAATTTAATCTTACAAAGCTTCTCCTCTGGAAATATCGAACTGCTAACTAGAGCATAAAAACTTTTGCCAGACCAATACTCGAATACAGCTCATCAGTCTGGAATCTGCACTGCATTTCAGACATTAATACAATCGAGTGAATTATTTCATGAGAAGAGCACTTTACTCCTCTGCTTGCAACAGAATCCCCAATATCACCAGGCTTGAGATTTTGGGCTTGGACAACATTGAATTATGCCGCCTATGGTTAGACTTAAGCATAGCACACAAAATTATCTGCTACAATGTCCTACCAGTCAATGACTACTTCAGCTTCAACCACAACAATACAAGAGCACACAACAGATACAAACTCAATGTAAACTGCTTCAAACTGGATTGCAGAAAGTACGACTTCAGCAACAGAGTGGCCAATGCCTGGAATGCACTACCTGACTCTGTTGTTACATCCACTAACCCCAACTCCTTTAAATTCAAACTAACCACTATTGACCTCACCTCATTCCTAAGAGGTCTGTAAGGGGCATGCATAAGTGCACCATCGTGCCTACTGTCCATGTCCTATAGTCCCCATTTATTTGTACCTATTTCCTGTATTCTTACTCATGTTTATACTTATATCTATTATCTTGTAGGCGATTGACAAATCAAATAATTAAAATAAATAAATAAAAAATAAATAAATAAAACTTATATAGGGCAAAACCCTTACTTGTTATTTATAAAAAAATATGCAGAACTATTGAAAAGCCAGATGAATAGAGGAGAAGAATGTCCAAAAAGGGCAAGAAGGAAGAACCAACAAACTATTTGGAACCTTGAGTTGATGAGCTTATGAATGGTCTGATTGTTATTATGATTGTTTTAGTCCAAGCTGCCTGGAATGTTGTAAATTTTTATTGTTTTTATATTTGTAAGCCACTGGAGTGGATAGCTGTAATAAATTTTTACAATAATAATGTAATAATTTGCCTGCAAGCAAAAACAAATCGGACCATACACAATGTACAGATAATCCTCAATTTACAGCAGTTCACTTAGAGACCGCTTGAAATTATGACAATCTCCCCAAGTACTTACCACACAATCCTGAAGTTACAAATGTTGCAATACCAGAGCAGTTGTTCACCACAGAGGCACTGCAATATTAGCCCTGCCTGGCCCCCCCAGGCTGAATCTCCAAAGGTTCTCTAGATTTTTGCAAGGTGAGTATCCACAGGTCCAGTCTGGATCTGCGGAGTCCTGGCTGGGAGGAAGGGTGGGGAATAGGCAGAGCCAATATTGCAGTGCCTCTGTGGTCATTCATAAGGGTGAACGACTGCTGTGGTGGTGCAATGTTCGTAACTTTGGGTCTGTTTCATAAGTACTTGGGGTTATATTGTAACTTTGAACAGGCGCTAAGTGAAAATTCATAACTTGGGGATTACCTATACCTGGAGACAGCAGAATAGATGAGGAAAAAAACTAAAGAAATTCACAACAATGCAAAAACCTACAAATAGAAGTAGAATAATAAATGCAGTACTAGTAATAATCATTTCAGGTGCAATCCTAAAATATGTGCAATACCACTTGAATACCATCAGGATTGACAAAATCACAACCATTAATTGCAAGAGTCAGCTTTACTTAAAACAGTTACATTCTGCTGTAATACCTTTAATGCCATTAAACAACAACATCTGCCTATGCAGGTCATTGGGAAGGACTCGATAGGTAGATAAAAATGCCAAATCCAATCTAAACATCTGACTGACCATGCAACCAATCATCAGCAGGAGCCAGTTAGACTGACATCAATATCTACATAAATTCTTGAGCAGATTATAAAAAGATCTGTAAATATTCTGAAGTCAATGTGTTAGGTCAGTGGTGGCTAACGTTTTTGGGCTCCTGTGCCAAAAATTGCATGCTCGCATGCTTGTGTGCCAGCACCCAGAAAACAATGTGTGTGGGGCCCCAATGCCCCCTCTGCCCACGATCCCCCCCTTACTTGCACTGCACTCTCCAGGTGATTTTCATTTTCGGCAGCCTTTGGAAGCTGAAAAATGGGCCTGTTTCGTCACTTCCGGTATTTCCAGAAATATAGGAAGTGATGAAATGGGCCTTTTTTTTGGCCACCAAAATCTGCAGAGGCTTCCCTCAAACCTCTGCAAGGCAGAAAAAGGCCTCAAACAGGCCAAAAATCAGCTGGGAGGCGCCACAAGTGCAGTCAGGTAAGTTTGCTCATGTGCCCGCACAAATGGCTCTGTGTGCCACCTGTGGTATGTGTGCCATAGGTTTTCCATCACAGTGTTAAGTAATTAATAGAAGCCATGGATTTGTGAGGGAAAAAGGTGTGAGAAACCTATCTCTCTCTTTTTTTTAATCTAGCTATATTGGTTAAAGTATGGACTGAAAGGCAAGACATTTAGATAGTACATAGCTGTCATGAAAATCATACTCGGGTAATATTATTCAAGGATTTCTAATCAATTTGTACTGAAATATGAAATAGAATGCTACAAAGATCTGTCCTGATTTCTCTATTATTCATTATTTTCATAAATTATTTGTGTGAAGTGATGAAAAGGATGCTTACCAGACCTGCAGGTAACAAAAAATGGTTTGGGATAACTAATAGCCTAGAATTCAGAAATGAAATCCAAATTGAGCTTGACAGAATGGATAAATGATCTCAGAGTAACTGAAAGAAACATAACATAGAGAAATGCAAAGGTATTTATTTATGACACCAACAATCAGATTGGCAGGCAGAGGATGGAGAATGTTTACTGGATGCGTATAAGCTGAAACTAAATAACTACCAATCTGGAATGCTTAATTTAGAATATTGCACCAAACAGGGACTTGATAGCTTAAAGCAGTGGCCCCCAACCTTTTTTGTACCAGGGACCGGTTTCACGAATATTCATTCTTCCATGGACCAGTAACTGAGTAACGCAAGACTCCACCGCCATTGGGATGGCTCTTTGTTCGAAGCTGCCCCCGCCCTTCGACGAAACTAAGGCACAAGGATTCCTTCAGCACCCAAATGCCGCTTTCCAACCAAAAACCTGGAAGCACTTTCCAATCGAAAACCCAGAAGCACCGTTGAAACAAGATGGTGGTACCTTAAGCCCCTGTCACACTGCACCAACGGATGGAAAGAGGATGTAAAATGGAGAAAAACACTTGCCATCCGTTGGTTAATATGATGCTTCCGTTTTGTACTCACTGCATATGTTTTGCTTCCTCTTTATCCGTCCAGCATCTGTCTATTGACGTTTCATCTGCTCAGAGGGTTTTGAGCTGCTCAAAACTTTTGCACGGAAAATGTATCCAATGCGTCCATTCTGCATCTGCTACGCATCCGCTACACATCCGCGCAACTCAATCCGCTCCAGCGGTAAACGGACACAGGGAGGAAGCGGAACGGACGCGGAACGGATGCAGAATGGATGCAGAACGGACGAAAGTGGATGCAGCTTGCAAAAAAGCATTTAAAATGGAAAAAACATCCGCAGAGGGGACCTATCTCGGATATTAAGGATGTCTAGAGGATGCCTAGAGGATGCAAAAGGACACATAGGGGAAAACCTATATTGCCTATAAAAAGGGGGAGCAACTCACCTGGATCTCACTTTCAGACCAGCAGGCCTGCTGTGCAGACCTCTGCAGTCTTCATCTGGATCTTGCTCTTCCACAGCATCCAGTCATGTCCACCATGGATCGTAACAAAGTCCTTTTGGCAGCCACCATCGTTCTGCAACAGTGCGAAGCCATCTACAGGCTCTCTGAACTCTACTACGGGAAGAAAAGGAGGCGGCCAAGAAGCGTCTGAGTCCGAAGATGGATCAGGAGAAGAGCAGAGTACGGACTGTACAACAAGATGATGGTGGAGCTCAGGAACGAAGACAATCGTGCATTCCAGAACTTCATGAGGATGCCTCCAGCCATGTTTGACAAAGTTGTGCAGCGGCTGACACCCAGGTTGACCAAGCAGAGCACCAAATTCCACCCCAGCCTGGACCCTGGGCTCAAGGTGGCACTCACTCTGCACCACCTGGCCTCAGGGACCACCCACAGGAGCATGCAGTATGGCTGGAGGGTGCCACACAACACCATCAGCATTGTGGTCAGAGAATTGGTGCAAGCCATCATCGAAGAATACATGGAGGAGGTCCTCCAGTGCCCCACCACTGAAGAAGGCTGGAAGAAAGAACAGTGGTATCAGAGGTGGAACTTCCCACACACCGTTGGAGCCATAGATGGGAAGTACGTGGCCTGCAAAGCTCCAGCCAAGTCAGGGTCCACTTATCACAATTATAAGGGCTTCTTCAGCATCATCCTCTTTGCCATGGTCGATGCAGACTACAAGTTCATGTACATCGATGCTTCAGGAAACGGGTCAGCTTCAGATGCCCAGATATACAACGCCAGTCACCTCAAGGAGGGGCTGGAATGCAACCTCATCATGGGCTTCCCAGATCCAGACCCCCTGCCCAACGACACGCAAGATGTGCCCTACTTCATCGTGGGGGATGACGCCTTCTCCCTCAGGACCTACCTCATGAAGCCCTACACCTCCAGATGCCTCACCCGTGAAGAGAGGATCTTCAACTACAGGCTGTCCAGGGCAAGAAGGGTGGTTGAGAATGCCTTTGGCATCCTGGCCAACAGGTTCCAGGTACTTCTCACCACCATGCAGCATCGCCCACAGACCATGAGGAGGATCGTGGAAGCTTGCTGCATCCTGCACAATCTCATACGCATCTGTTACCCAGTCTTGCAGAACAGGCTCGTGGACCTCCAACAAGGCAATGGGGACATGGTGCCTGGGGAATGGAGGCAAGGGCGAAACCTGATAGATACTGTGGATGTGCAAGGCGCCAACAGAGCTTCATGTCAAGGGAAGAAGCAGCGCAACTTCCTGAAACACTGGTGCAACTCCCCATCTGGAGTGGTGGAGTGGCAAGACAGGATGATAGATGTTTAATGGATGCTTCCTTCAGCCTGTCTCATCACATGGATGAGATTGGGCCATGTATGTTGGGTGGGCCTACAATGAACAGGGCATTTAATAAAGAGTTGTGTTTATGTTGACATGTGTGGATCAATGATTAAATTGTTATTGACAATAAAAGGCCATAGGTGTGGCACCTGGGAGGGTGGACCATACAGTCCCACTATGCTTGCACTGGAGGTTTATCTATCCCACAGCTATTACCCATTCCAAATGTATCCCTGCCCACCCCACTGCTATCCTTACCCATCCCACAAACATGCAAAGGCTTAAACCATTTCTAAAAGTTTCCACCAAGACTATATTAAAAAAAAGAAATGAGGCAAGTATGTGAATCAAAGATAGACTTTATTAAAAGCAAGGTATAAAAGAAAAATGACCCAAGTCAAGTGTCCAAATAAAGTCCACAGGTAGCCAGCCAGCCCGTCTCTGGCACTCCTCTTGGTCGCTCAGTCTCAGGGGTGAAGGGTCCAGGTGCTGTAGAGGTGGCTGGTGCTGGAGTGCTTGTCTGAAGCGCCATTGGGGTTCAGCATCAGCAGAGTTAGCACCAGCAGAAGCACCACCGCCAGAAGCATCATCATCAGCTCCTCCAGAAACAGAAGCAGCAGAAGCTCCAGCCCCAAAAGAGCGAGCCCGTGCTACAGAAGCCCCAGCAGAAGCAGAGTGAGGGCCAGGGGGCGGGATAGTAGCCCTGTCCCTCTTGCCAGGGCTGGCAGCAGATGGCTGAGGCTTTCTGTTCTTCCCCATGGTTGTGGGGTTGCTGGCTTGCAGGGAGGCTGGCAGGAACCAAGGCTGGCAGGAAGGCTGGCACCAAGGCTTGCAGGCAGGCAGGAACCAAGGCTGGCACCAAGGCTGGCACCAAGGCTGGCAGGCAGGCAGGCACCAAGGCTGGCAGCAAGGCTGGCAGGCAGGCAGACAGCAAGACTGGCAGGGAGGCTGGCAGGAAGGCTGGCAGGCAAGCAGGCACCAAGGCTGGCAGGCAGGCAGGAACCAAGGCTGGCAGGCAGGCAGGCACCAAGGCTGGCAGGGAGGCTGGCAGCAAGGCTTGCAGGCAGGCATGCAGGCAGGGCAGGTAAGGCAGTCAATCCGTCCAGCAGCAGGTCTTTCCTCTGAATGGTAACCTGCTTCTGAGCTGCTTCCCTTTATATCCGCGGGGCTTACGCAATGCATCCTCCCCGCATGTGCAATTAATGCTCGGCATCCGTTAGGCTTCCGCTGTGCATCCGCTAGACTTCCGCTGTGCATCCGCTTCATCCGCTGTGCATCGGCTCTGCATCCGCTGTATCCGTTCCATGTCCGCTTTGCTGCAGCCCCCCGGAAGCCTAGCGGATGTGCCATCTGCTCCCATCCGCTTCCATCCGCTAGGCTTCCGTTCCGCATCTGCTTTCCAGCCGCTCTGTGTCCTCCCCGCGTCCGTTCCTTTCCGTGTTATCCACTCTGGTTATGCAAATTTTTGCCCCTTTTGAGAGCTGATAACAACGGATGGAACATTTTTTTCATCCGCTGTGTCCTTTTTACTAACGTTTTGCATCCGTTGGGCAGTGTGACAGGGCCTTAAGCTTTGCGGCCCGGTACAAAATAATCCACAGACTGGTACCGGTCCAGGGACCAGTGGTTCGGGACCCCTGGTTTAAAGGACCCCTTTCTATTCTATAATTCTGCGAGATAATGAAACTTCATAAGAGAGTGTAGTATTACTGATTTTCTACTAATAGGTAGTCTCACTATCAAAAAGAGAAGCATAAAACTGTGATGTTTCATTCCGATTCCTACTTATCTGAGAATAAGTCTCAACATGTGCCTTTCTTCTGAAGAAATGGGTGAGGTATCTTGTTTAAAATAAGCACAGAATAGTGCTAAATAACTGAAAGGATTACAATAACTGAAAGGATCTCTGGTTTCTTAGAAGTTTTGATATGATATCAAATCAGCAGAAGCAGTGTTCTTAACTTTATTTTGCTAATAGTCATATCTGGTTTCCTGAAAATGCTAGTGTCTTGAACTGAAGCCAAACTGAACACCATCCATTTGAGCAAACCATTAGCTGAAAAGAGCCAACCTGTCAATTAGATCTATTGCTGAATGTCACTTTAGCCTGAGGTTACCACAACTGTGTTCTGGCACTAAATAATGACTCTGTTGATACACATTCCCTTGCTAACTATTCAGTTCAACCCAGAAATAATAGTCGAATCTCAACAGGGCAGCTGTTTTATACTGAAAATTACCATCTCTTTATTTCATTAGACTATTTTTCATAAAAGAAATCCACAAAACCAAGGATGAAAACTATCTATAATCCATATGGGCCAATATAAAAGGAAAAAGGAGTGACATTGCTATAGGCATATACTACAGGCCACTCAACCAAGCACAAGACATCGATGATTTATTTTTTTTTGCTAAACAATGAGAAATGTATATAGGGATATACCACAGTAGTAATGGGAGACTTTAAGTACTCTGATATCTACTGGGAGACAAACTCTGCTTCATATAAAACATGAAGTCATGTAAGCTAAGGCTCAGAATGAACAAAAACTTGCAACCAAAATCAAAGATAATAAAGAAAAGTTTCCTTCAACATAAAAATAACAAAAAAAAAATCAAGGGAAAGTAGGTCCACTTAAAAAAAGAGAGAAGATGGCAAGGAAATAATAGGCAGTAGAGAGAAAGCAGAGTTGCTTAACCCATTCTTTGCATCAGTCTTCATGAAAAAAGAAACTAAAGCCCAATCTACCAAAAACATAACTGTAAAAGACAGATTAGAAATAAAAATTAAAATAAGTAAGACAATGGTAAGAGAACACCTGTCTGATCTTGATGAATACAAATCACTGGGACCTGACTGATTATATCCCAGAGTACAATTAGTAGGAAAATCCAAAGGTACAAGTACAAATTAGGTGAAATCTAACTCAAAAACAGTAACTGTGAGAGAGACCTTGGAGTCTTAGTTGACAATCATTTAAATATGAGCCAGTAGTGTGAGACTGCATCCAAAAAAGCTAATATAATCCTTGATTGTATAAACACAGGTATATAATCAAAATCATATGAAATATTAATACCAGGGGGTGGGCTGCTGGTGGTTCTCAGGGGTTCGGAAGAGCCCCAAGCTAAGATTCTGGGCAGTTTGGAGAACCCCCAAATTCCACTCCTGGCTGGCCCTGCCCATCCCACTCCACCCCTCCCAGGAGTCCTCACAAGGCCCATTTGGGATGCACATAAGTGCAGGGTATGGGCTGAGACTCAGGGAAGCCTAAAAATGGGCCTCCCGGAAGTTTGGGAAGTCTGGAAATAGGCCTGTTTCCAGCTTCCAGAGAGACTGTGGAACCCAGGGAGGCCATTTTCGCCCTCCTGGAGGCTCGAGGAAAGCCTACGGAGCCTGCGGAGGGCAAAAACAGCCCCCCCATTATGGTGCAGGAGGCCAACTAGGCCACACCCATCATGGTCATGCCCATCCAGCAACCATGCAGAGAAACCATTGCTAAATTTTTTGAAGTCCAACCCAATTAATACCACTTTATAAAGCTTTAGTAAGGCCAGGCCTGCATCTACTTTTGGTCACCACATTACCAAAAAGTTGTTGAGTTTGAAAAAAGTGTAAAGAAGAGCAGCTAAAATGGTTAAAGGCCTGGTGACTAAAATATATGAAGAATGGTAGCAGAAGTTGGGTTTGGCTAGTCCAAAGAAAAGAAGGATTGGGGTGACATGATAGCAGTATTCCAATATGAGAGGTTGCCACAAAGAGGAGGCGGTCATTTACCAAAGCACCTCTATGCAGGACAAGAAACAATGGATGGTAACTAATCAAGGAAAGCAGCAACCTTGACCCAAGGAGAAACTTCCCAACAGTAAGGACAATTAACTGTCTGTCATCTGCACCTCTATAACTGCCTGGTTCTCATCGCTTCTCATCGCTCCTAGCACCCATCTCCTCCCACTTGTAACTGTATGACTGTAACCTTGTTGCTTGTATCCTTACGCCTTATATTGACTGTTTCCTAGTATGATTTGATTGCTTATTTGACTATCATTAAGTGTTGTACCTTATGATTCTTGACAAATGTATATTTTATTTTTATTTATTTTATGTACACTGTGAGCAGTGTACATATGCACCAAGACAAATTCCTTGTGTGTCTAATCACGCTTGGTCAATAAATCATTCATTCATTCATTCATTCACGAGTGGAACAGCTTACCATCAGAAGTTGTACTTCCTCAACTTTTTAAGAAAAGACTGGACATGACAGTCACTTGTCTGAAATGATATAGGGTCTCCTGCTTGAGCAGGATTAGGTTGGAGTAGAAGACCTCCAAGGTCCCTTCCAACTCTAGTCTGATTGATTGATAAGTTTGAATAAAATTATATCCTGTTCCAATGTGATACCAGTGGAATTATTAGTAGGAAAAAAGATTGATATAACATCAACTATATTTCAATTTTCATTTTTTAAAAAACCAAACACCAAAATTCATGGGAAATACAATTTGAGACATTACTAATGGAAAGAAATAAAAAATTAATTGAACTAACATTTTTGTTCCCAAAGAGTAATCTATAAGTTTTTCTTACTTTTCCCTGTTATCCTACTCATACAGTTTTGCTCTCTCTGATACTACTCACGTGGGTGAAGTTAGGCTGAATTTAGGCTTTAGTATGCATCCATAAAAACTACAGTTTGTTTTATTAATTTCCAATATCAGCATTATTAATTTTGGTAAGTGAAAGCTACTACAAAGATGAGGATACTGAGCAACCCACTAAATTCCCTTGCAGAATGTTCATTTCTATTCGTCTATATCCTAGTTTTCCATTCTTTCCCCCTACAATTAAAGATTAGACTGAATTATGGATATACCCAATATTCCAAAACTTCTAAAATACCTGAAACTCTTTCAAGATTTAGGCTTTAGGCTTTTGGAGAGGATATATTGTGGTTTCTTTGCTTCCTTCTTAGCTATTTTATTGACTATTTGAATGGTTTATAAACGGGCTTTATCTGTATGGGTCTATTGATGGTTGATTTGTCTGAATGCCAGTTGTTTTGAATATATGCAGATTATTACAGTTAACTGGCAAGGGTTTAGTCTTATCTTTGGCAGGGGAGGAACTGCTGTGTAGGGCAACATGCTGTTTCATGTGTCTCTGTGTTTGCTTGACATATTTACAATCTAAATTATGTTTTAAATATCTGGGGCATAAATGCTACTTAATAGAAAATGTCAGCTTGGTTTACAGGTCATACTTTACTTCAGTCTCAGACCAATGAACTGTGAAATATCAATCAGTGCTATGAACTAATTTCAAATTTAAGAAATCTGATTTTGCATGCAAATAGTAGAATATAATTCATGTAGTCTTTTCATGTTCCTATTAAAAACAAGATGAATTTTTTTTAAAGGATAGCCTCGCATTAAGGAAGGCTTTATACTAAATATCATGCCTTTTCTGACACTTTCCTCATCTTTTAGTTATTACATCTTTCTGTTATTCCTGTCCTCTATTTTTGTATTCCCAAATAAACTATCCCCCTTGCTTGAAGAGTGGAAGAAATAAAAAAAATTGAGAAGGCTAATGTGATAATGTCTGCTTCTATTTTAAGTAGATAAGCATGTGAACAATCCAAAGATCTGATTCTTTCTGAATGAATAAAAACTACCATTTTTATACAATACCACAATTCAGTTCCATCTCTTGCAAGCACTTTGCCAAAAAGGGAAGTGCAAATGTTTTCCCATCAAAAATAATACCACAGTCACAATATGATCTGACTGCATATTACTACAATTGGAAAGTGTTGCCTTTGTAATAAAAGATTATTTGTTCTCTTCTTGTCTTACTTCTAATCTACACTACTCCTTTGTAGAAAAATTTGCAGAGTTTAGTGACATTGTTTTGGCATTAAGCCCAATGAAATTATTATTTTTCATGGTGTGAGAATTAGGAGAGTGCTCTATAGCCAGTTGGAACCTGAATTCCAAAGCAGATCATTGTAATTCAAAATAGATTCTACTTTGATTCAAATTTTCTTGCCCTATGATGCAACATTTCACCGAGGTAAAGGTCAGATAATAAGAGTGTTATTAATATATAAACATTTGGTTAACTATTGCTTAATATCCATTTGACCTATTTCCTCAATATGTTTGTTTGTATTTATTTATATTGTATGTAAATTGTTTTCATGCTTCATAGTGCATCTTCTTAACAATGATATAAACAAATCTTTATGCGGTATAATATTGTAAGTTGCTCCACTGAATTTCATTAGTGTATGCCAGAATGCCAGAGCTTGTGGTCAGAGCATATATTGTTGATAATACGACTCTCAGCATCTCTCATGATTTCCCATGATGATTCTGATTCTGATCTGGAGAACCACATTATCTGTTTCCTACTTTCTGCCTTTTTTCCACATTGTAAAATGAATAGTTGAATCTATTTTAGGGCATAAATGACTTCATCTTCTACATACATTCTCTGAGATCTAGCTGGAGGAAAAACTTCTGACTGGAGTGTCAGAAGAATTTTATATCTTGGGGGAGTTTTTAGTATTATTGAAAATTAAAAAAGAGGAGAAAGGGTAGTTGAAAAGTAGAACAATAGAATTTAACCTTAATATGTTTATGAAGTCAATCTTGACTTGAAGATTTCTAGCAACTGATGATTTCAGACTATCCAGAAAAGGGCAAGGTAACTATAAATTTACACTTTCGAAGTAACATCACAAATAAGCTTAAAAAAACAATAGGATTTCATTGCTGCATTTTTCTCTCTTCCCATCCCCCTTAGAGGAATAATTGATGGATGATGCCTGACAACACTTCAAAACACAAATCAACAATGCCTTCTCTTTTTGTAAATGAAAACCAATTTGATTTTTAATTTTGTAGAGTTTAAGAAATTTAATGCCTTAAAATTCAATTTGCTGGAATGTGTTAGCCACATAATTGCTTGAAACTACTAATACAAGAAATTAACTAGTAAGGCCCTTGTATCCAAGAGCAGTTTCCATGAGCAAGGAAAATATCATTTGCAGATTGCCTCCTTTCTTCGTAACTGTTTCCTGGTCCACATGCCGGATGTGTCATGTGCTGGCTACACCCACACTGGGTTTTGTAAAGGGGAAAAAAGTCCCAATACATCAACATGACACTGCTATGACAACATGAGTTTGATGCCCCTGCAGTAGACTGTCAAGCAGTATTTTCCTCTCACTTTCTGCTGACAGAAACCTAATTTCTCTGCAACCAAACATTCACTTCAATAAAATATTAAACTAGGGAGGAATGCAGAAAAGAGAAAATTCATAATAAGGTTGATAGGATAGGCTGGATTTATAAATAGACAAGCCATGCCTTGTTGGGTTATCACTTCAGAGATATTTTCTTATCTAAGCAGAAAAACAGAACGACCAAGGTAAATGGCTACTGCTGGGTAGGAGAAAGAGTGAGAGATTGCAAGACTGGCTGGGAAACTGTCATGGAATGTTGAAAATAAAGATTATGTGACTGCATCAGCAGCCTAACAGTACCCAGTAACACTGAAGCAGGTGCAGATATTATTTGATTGGGTGTCATGGGTCCAAGATTTTGGATATATTCTATAAATTAGGCCATTTGGGATATCTTGGTGCAAAAATATGTTATCCTCTGATTTTTTCCAATTAGTCACGACGAGTGTTTTTGTAGTATACAGGTTCAGCTGTAACCAGTGACACTGACATATTTTTATCAAAAGAATGATACAAATCAAACTAATTATTTTATTTCTTAAAGGACACTTAATCCATTATACTTTAAAGCAATGTCGTGATTTTATTTGGATTGCAAATAGTTTGGGTGTGTCTAATGTATTGATACATTAATTTCTAAGTTGTTGATGAAATGGCAATTTTTAAAATATTTTTATGGAAATAGACTTATGAAGAATTTAGATATGGGATTCTTCTCACATATTACTTATTTAGAAACCAAGTGGTGTATTGTTTTAAATCAACAGAACTATAAATGCAGCAAAGGAAGCTAGAAAACAGTCAGGTAAAATTTGAAAGAACATCAAAAGAGAGTCAGAAAAAGAAATGTTAAAAAATTTGGACACTTTTTTTGGCCCATTCAAGCCTTATAGTAATCTGGGAGGTACATATTAAATGGTTGCTATTCAAATTCACACCTCTCAAATCCTCAGGTTTTCTTTGAGACAAAAGAGGGCCACACAGCTTCGGTATTTTCATTATTTGCTCCCCAGGTCTTTTAGCAGCTCTTTGTTCTTTTTCCCAATCTGTTCCCTCACACTAAGCACCTTCATTTGTAAAACTGTGCTACAAACTTGGGAACATCTGGGAATATTTCATGTTGAAGAAATTCCAATATTAAAAAGATAAAATTTGAATATTGTGGCAGTCATTGTTTAATGCTGCTGCCTTACTGTATGATTACATGCAATTAGTATTGATAGTGTTATGTTCCCTGCTGGAGTCTTATCTCTTCAATTTACAAGAAGAAATAGCAGAATATTTTTTCTTGTTACTGTCATAATGTGCCAATTGAACTGGTTCCTCAAACAGACTTGTTCATGCTAGAAAAGAATAATTTCTTTAGGTACAAATTGTTTTTTCTTTGCCGTATTTAAATGAAGCCAGGAGCAGGCATAATAGATATGCGAAAGATGTAGTTCATTAAAGCTCTTTCTGTGACATATGATCAATGAAAACATAGACATTTGGACATAAAAAGTAAGATTATGTTAAATCATGCTGTTGTAAAAATTGAAATATTTTTCCTGGTCTCAAACTCAAATGAGTGGTGGTATTCAGCCGGTTCGCAACAGATCGGGAGAACCGGAAGCAAGAATTTGGCATGAGTTCTGGCTGGCCACACCCCCCACCCAGTTGCTCTCCCGCCCGATCCTCGCTCACCCTGCCTGCCTACCTGACATTCGCCTAAGGTATTTCTTTCTTTTTTTCCCTCCCAATAATCAGCTGTCAATAAGATCAGCTGTGCCGGGATTCCCCTTGCTGAGGTCCAGGAAGGCAAAAAATAGAGGGAGGAGCTCAGCCCTTCCCCTCCATTTTTTGCCTTCCAGAGAAGCCTTGGGGGGGCAAAAATGCCCCCCCCAGAGGCTTCTCTGAGGCTAGGAAACTCCCACAATGAAGCTTAGAGGAGTGCTGCGTGTCCCTCCCATGCTCTGTTTCTTTTCTTCCTGAGCCTCAGAAGAGCCTTAGGGGAGCAAAAATGACCCCCCCCCCAAGAGGCTTCTCTGAGGCTAGGAAGTTCCCAAAACGGAGCTTGGAGGAGTGCTGCATGCCCCTCCCATGCTCTGTTCCTTCCTGAGCCCCAGAGGAGACTTAGGGAAGCAAAAACACCCCCTCCCAGAGGCTCCTCTGTGGCTAAGAAGCTCCCCAAAATGGGTGGGGGCTGCAAAAAAGCCACGCCAACCCAGTCACATGGCCACGCCCACCAAGCCACGCCCACAGAACCAGTAGTAAAAGTTTTTGAATACCACCATGACTCAAACAGCTGAGGTATGGGCACTGTAGGAAATTCTGAAGAAGGCAAAAGTGAAATGACTTAAGATTTCTTGATGGGAAAATGCAATTTTTTAAAAAAATATGCAAGAAACCCATCAAGATAGTTGAATCTGGCAATCCCAGATTTCTTGTTTATTATTCCTTTGCTATGTGCATGGAGGGCACAAATGCACATCTAGAATTAGATTGCTTTTGTCCACAACAACCTGTTACATAATTAGAAAGAAAAAAACTCATATAGTGTTGGGTAGGAAATTTCTTTCATTCACATATTGAGTCACTTATCTGATTTGCTATGTTCATACCAATACTTCTCATTTTTCAGTGTTCTGTATCGCATTCAGTAATTTAAAACATGTTTGTAAGGAAAAATACCCCAAACTACATTAGTGAAACTGCATTGTATCAAGGAAATTTGCTTGCAAAAAAAGTACATTAGAGAAACAGGAAAAATGAATGTTACAATGTACACATAAGAACATGCACAATTTCATGAGAACTTAAAAGAAAAATATCAAAGTAATATCAAAGAGGAGGTATAAAGTAGATTTGACAGTTTTGTAAAAGAGAAAAACTGAGAAAAATCAAAACTGTCCTATTCTAGTTTCTAAAAATGCAATGTTACCTGATCATTCAACATTCTTTCTCTCCCCAATTAAATGTGTATGCCTGTGTGGGGATTTCTTTTATGCTCCTTCCTGCCCCTGAGAAGCCCACCTTGACTTCATTCCAGATTCAGATTCACTTCCCACAAGAGCCATCAGTGACTCTTATTCAATGTTGAGATAAATAGCAATAACTAAAATCTCATAGAGTGGGTGTTGGAAGAATCCTTACAAGCCAAAGCCAAGAATATTGGATGAACCAATCAGCCTAAAACTTTCTAGAGTAGATTTGAATGTTCATGAGAAGTATCCCTAACGACCTGGCAACCCTGGGAGCCTCCTTGCTGACAGACCATAGATCGTGACTCTCTGCGGCTATGGTCCATGCTCTTTTGTTGGAGAGCCCCGATCATTACGATGAGGGGCTGAAGCTGCCTTGGAGGGGCGGCAGAGTAAGGGAAAGCAAGCCAGGTTGAGGGGAGCAAGCATCTTCCCCCCTGGGCTTGGTCTTTCCTCCCCTGAAGACGACTGCAGCGGTGGTTTAAAATGGCCACCCCGAAGAAGAGGACTCAACTGGATCAATATTTGTGCAGGAGGGAAGAAAGACGTGGATTAACATCTGAACTGGGACAACTGGGCAATACAACTAAACAAAAGTACCCTGGGATTAAGGTAACATGGAATTTTTAAAAAAAGAACAGTGAGTGGTGAAATTACAAAGGGACAGGAAAAAAAAAAAGAAAATATTTTTGACAGCTAAGCGGGGCTTCGAATCAGGAAAGGAAGAAGCCGGAACTAAAAAATTAACAAAATTGGACTAAAATATTTTGGCAATAAACAGGCATAAAATAAAGCTGGACTTAAGATTGTCAAAAAATAATAATAATAAAGTTTACAAATTGGAGAGTGGACTGTGCTGGAATATTGAGGTTTGAAAAACCCTAAACAAAAAAATAGGGGGAAAAGGTGAAGACTTTGTATAATGGAGAGTGCCACCTTTTGACAAAAACTTGAGCTCAAACAAAAGGGAAAGCATCCTGTTTCTGAATTAACTTGTGTGGATACAACATTAAAGAAATATTGAAACAAAGTAAGAATCTTAGAAAGTGAAAGCAGAACCAGAATAAAGAAAAAAGCAAGGAAAGACTGACTGACTGTGGGATTGATTGATGTTTTTGGTATAGATCCTGGGTTGGAATAATTGAGAACTTTAGAAAATTGAAAGAAGAAAGAAGAAAATAAAAGTGTGTTGTTGTTGTTTTTGTGGAATTTAACAATCATAAAATATTTGAGTATGTAATGATGATATCTCTTTGGGAATTAAAAATGGAACTTAAAAATATGAGAGAATTACTACAGGAAAGAGGCAAATCACTTTACTCTGTGTTAGAAAAAATGGAAATGGCAGTTGAAGAACAAGAAGAAAGAGCTTCAGAGAGGGAGTAGTCGACTCAAGGAGAAGACATTTTAAATAGACAATTAACACAAAGAACACTACAAAGAAGTGGGAAAAGAAGGAAGGTTAAAAAATTGAGACTTAAGAAGGCAATCAAAAGGGGGAATACCTGTGAAGTCGGGAAAGACCAGAAAGACCCAGCAGAAAAGGGGAAAGGAAGATATTAAGAAAGAGGGGGATATAAACTGGAATGAGAAAAGATACGGGGAAAAGAGGGGGAGGAGAAGCAGGAGGAGGTGCATGAAAGAAAGAAATACGGAAATAGTAAAATGTTGAAAAGAAATTGGTTTTTCAGATATAATGGTTGATGCATTAAAAAGGGGATTCTGCAGGGTGACAAGAGGTAATAAGAATATTTCTGCAATTAAAAATATTTAGAAAATAGGTTAATATAGATACTGATAACTCTTATTAAAAATTAAGGGGGAAATATGCTGCAGAATCCAAATGAAAAGATGTAATGATTATTATTGTAACTTCTTAAAAATAATGGTTTATTGGGAATCAAGATAATGGAATAAAGGTATATTTTAATCATTGAAGTGTCACACTCAAAACAGTAAAAAAGGGGAAACCTATACTTGTGTTTTTTTTCTTTATTGTTAAAATTTGTATTAATCTAGAATTTACAAAAAGAATGTGTAATGGAAAGGGAATATGACAGACTAAAGAACCAACTAAATTAGTAAGTTAATATAGACTATTAAAAGCAAGGAGAGACATTGCTAACCTATTATTATTATTATTATTATTATTATTATTATTATTATTAGGCAAACACATATTGTTTGTCTTTATTTATAAAATAAATATTAAAGGATTATATTTGAAATAATTGAAATGAAACAAAAAGATGTTTTGATTGAGATTAATAAAAGAGGCTAGAATTAATGTGTTTGTTTCTCTCCTTACTGAAATTTGGAATGGAAAAGGTAATAACAGAATTAAGTATGCAAATATGAATGTATAATTGCTGTCACTTGTATGTAAAGGTGATGACCCGGAAATATGTTGTCCACTAAAAGGAGATTTTTGTTTTTAATGTGAAAAACTGAATAAAATTTGTTTAAAAAAAAAAAGAAGTATCCCTAACTACCAAGTGGATTATCGTAGAAGTGATCATTATAACATTTTTTGGACAATAAGAGGATAAAGAATTTGAGTTTTTTTTTCTGTCATAAACACACAGCCCAACAAATTTACTGCCTGCTGGGGAATTATTTTTCCTTAACTGTTTTACAAAACATAAGCAGGGAGAGATGACCAAATCCCAGCCAATTCATTTGCAATCAAAGCTGAATAAATGACTTTCATTCTATCCTAGACTACACAGAACAATTCCTTTCAGGAATTTCCTTTCAGGAATTTCCAACAATTCCTTTTTCTATTAGTGTCATTGGACTAGTTGATATTGACTAAAATTGTTCTGCACTGGCTGTACACTAAAGATTTTTAAAACAACAATCATGAGTGTCTGTAAAACTGGATTAGCTGTCTTTTTCGTGCTATTTTGCTGTTTCTCATGATCCATAGCTTTGTAACAATAAATTTCAAAATGTTGGTGTATAGTTTAAAAGTACATTCCCATCTTTACATTCAGCTGATCTTCACAAGACAACATTAATAAATGAATGGATATAGAACTAAAATAGAACAAGATATGACCATATCATGAATAAATGTCCACTTGTTTGTTATATACTTCCAATATACCGATAGCCAGCCCTTTTTAAATGTTGTTCAGATATGGAAAAACTATGTCCTGTGATCTGTCAGGTGCACAATATTTTCTCTTGGAAGTTCTTTTTAAATTAATATTGAGCTGTTATATCCCATGATCCTGGAAGCTCTGGGTTTCTTCCAACAAATAAAGACCAGGTTGCAGTTTAAATTTTAATGCTGAGGGGGGCAGAATGTCTTCCTTTTTTTGAACAAACTGTTTTATCTCTCTCTCTCTCTCTCAAAAGGGAACAAGTGATATTTTTTTTTTACGATAGCACATCTCTATGTTACATTGCCAGGAGATGCCACCACTGACCTTTTAATTGACAACTTTGTATTAGCCAGAAAGGCAGCTAGAGGGTATGAGAGACATTCCACAAAGCAGGAGAAAAAAACCAAGAGGTGCTAACTAGCTCCTGGGAAAGATTTGTTCTCTCCTGACTTTTTACTCTTCAAGCCTCAGCCTGGCAACATTAGGCAGTCCAGATTCCTTATTATAATTCAAATGGTTTTCATACTTGATTGGCACTAAATTGATCTGTTAAATAATACCTATAATTGAAATTTTTTTCCCCTAAAATATTTGCTTACTGTTTTCAGAGTGTGATTATCCCAAGTGCAAGTTTGTCATGAGAATAAATGTAAACATTATACTTCTGTCCAAACATCATCAAATGTTCTGTCTTTCATTTCATGTCAGGTCATCCAAAGGGTCCCATAATAACTTACTAATGATAAAAATTGTGCTGAATTTATTCCTGTTGAATATGTAAATATATGCACAGCTTCAACTTGGGTTTTTTTCCCCAAAAAAGTTTTTTATCTTTTAATTTTTACACATCTCTTTGCGTGGTCAACGTGGTTCCAGATTATAACACTTGTACAAAATCATACTTTCATTTCCACCAATCTTATATGATGTCATCTCATATCATGATTCATTTCACTCATCCTTAAATAAATGTCCATTTCATATTTCAATTCATTAATTCAATATCAATATCATTTCATCCAAATATAGATTCCCAGTTCTTTATCTCCTATTATTTCTCTTTTCAGCTTACCACCTATTTTATTTAACATTACACATCATTAATTTTCCCTAAACCAATTATATAATAAACTATCAAAAATAAATAAAAATAAAAACTAATATATTTAGGATCCACATGGTATATCCCCTCATTCTATCTTTTAATATTTCATTCCCCAGCTTTAAACATATTCACATTATTAACTGTATATTTTAAAACATATATTTTAAGATATCCCTCCATGAAATCATTAAAATTTATCCAAAATTTACCTATATGTTTTAATATATTTCCATTCCTCTGTTTTAATCCTCCAATGTAAGAGTTCATAACAGCATATAAAATAAATAAAATAAAAAATAAAAAAATAAAATATAAAATAAAATATAAAATAAAAAAATAAATACCAACCAGCCAAACACCTCATGGAACTAACAGAACACTGCTTAACCAACACATATTTCATATACAAAGGACAAAGATACAAGCAAATTGAAGGAACCCCTATGGGATCACCACTGTCACCTGTCATTGCAAACCTGTTCATGGAAGAATTCGAATCCAGAGCCCTGGCTAATGCCACCCACAAACCCAAACTATGGCTAAGAGACATCGATGACACATTTGTGATTTGGCCCCATGGAAAAGAAAACCTAAACAATTTCCTAACACACCTAAACAACGCACACCCCAAAATCAAGTTCACCATGGAAACAGAAATAAACAAACAACTACCATTCCTAGATGTACTAATCTACAAAAGAACAGATGGTACACGAGGACATACCGTATATCAGAAGAAAACACACACCAACTGCTACCTCAACGCCCAATCCCACCACCACCCAGCACAGATAAACTCTGTGGCCAAAACACTAATCACCAGAACCAAACACCTGGCAGACAAAACACACATAAAGATTGAACTATGCACCCTGACTAAAGTACTGACAGCTAACGGTTTCCACAAAAACAAAATCACCAGCTTGATCCACAAAAACACACTAAGTCATAATAGAATTCTAGAAGATGAACAGACCTATAGAACAGCTGTCCTGCCCTACATAAGGGGTACTACAGACAAAATCAGTAAGATACTACACAGGCATCACATCAAGACTGCCTTCAAAACATACAAAAAAATAACAGCCATCCTTAGAAACCCCAAAGATAAAATTGACCTGGAAAACCATATACGAAATCCCCTGTGCTTCATGTCCGGCCACATACATTGGACAGACCAATAGAAGAATAAGTACCCTCCTGGATGAACACAAAAATGCAGTAAAAAAGCTGGAACACACCTCCTCACTAGTCCAAGACATGAAAACCATAGGTCACAATATCAACTTCAATGGCACTAAAACCCTAGCCATTATAGAAAACCCCAGCCACAGAATTATCAGAGAAGCCATAGAGATTGAAAAAAGACCTAAAAGCATGAATAGAAGAGATGATTCCAGCAGACTGTGAATCATTTGGAAGCCTGCACTCTCAAACAGAAAAATCTCCACACCACAAGCCAGGCAAACACCTGGGCACAAACAGACCCCCCCCAGCTCAAACACACCTCCAGCTCAAACACACCCCAACCAGGCACCCACATGAAACCTAGCTTCCTAATAGATGATAGCCGTCCCTTTACTCGAAGCCAAGCTGCACTGAAAGCCTCCAATACAGGAACACAGTGTTGCCAGCCAATCAAAGCCACAAAACAGACAGAAGAAACCAGAAACACCAATCAAGCAGAACACAGCAAACTCCAAGACCAA
Source organism: Laticauda colubrina (assembly GCA_015471245.1). Taxonomy (NCBI): domain Eukaryota; kingdom Metazoa; phylum Chordata; class Lepidosauria; order Squamata; family Elapidae; genus Laticauda; species Laticauda colubrina. The sequence continues at coordinate 26,263,966 of BLBF01000025.1, forward strand.
TAAACACAGACCAAGACTCTCAACCAATCAGGATGAAGAAAAAAAACATTCTGGTTCAACAGTAGGCTAGCCTCAAATTTAAAACTGAAACGGCTGTGATAGCCTGACTCACAGACGAACTCAATACAGAAGCCTGTATTGTTATCGTATATAACATAGTTATTGTATATTACTATAGACGAACACAATACAGAAGCCTGATTATGGCAGATGAGATTCTGCCGAAAAGTTGCTACAATTTTAAAAGCGCAACTATAATGACGTGGGAAAATACCCAAACAAAGCTGAACACCATACATGTAAGTACCTGCGAAAACTTAAGAAAACATACATACAGTTATATATAGTTGTATATAGTTTTATATATATATATATATAGTTTTATATATATATATATATATATATATATATATATATAT
>BLBF01000025.1:26264484-26275404 GCA_015471245.1 Laticauda colubrina
ACACACACATATACACACACACATACACAGAGAGAGAGAGAGAGAGAGAGAGAGAGAGAGAGAGAGAGTGTTATACAGAGTTATATATATAAATAGTTATGAATAGTTGTATGCTCTGTTCAGCTTTGTTCGGGTATTTTCCCACATCATTGTATATAGTTATATATAGTTGTTTTCTTAAGTTTTCGCGGGTATTTATATGTATGGTGTTCAGCTTTGTTCGGGTATTTTCCCACGTCATTATAGTTGCGCTTTTAATGAGATTCGGCAGAATCTCATCTGCCATCATCAGGCTTCTGTATTGTGTTCTTCTGTGAGTCAGACTTTCACAACCATTTCTGTTTTAAATTTGGGGCTAGCCTACTGCTGTGCCAGAATGTTTTTTTCTTCATCCTGATTGGTTGGGAGTCTTGGTTTGTGTTTATTGGTCTTGGAGTTTGCTGTGTTCTGCTTGATTGGTGTTTCTAATATCTTCTGTCTGTTTTGTGGGTTTTTTTGTCTTGATTGGCTGGCAACATTATGTTTCCTGCATTGGAGGCTTTTAGTGCAGCTTGGCTCTGAGTAAACAGACGGCTATCATTTGTCAGGAAGCTAGGTTTCATCTGGGTGCCTGGTTGGGGTGTGTTTGAGCTGGAGGTATCAGGGGGAGTCTGTGCCCAGGCCTGGTTTGTGGTGTGGAGATTTTTTTCTTTGAGAGTGGAGGCTTCCAGATAATTGACAGTCTGGTGGAGTCATCTCTTTTATTCATACTTTCAGGTCTTTTTTCAATCTCTATGGCTTCTCTGATAATTCTGCAGCTGGGGTTTTCTATAGTGGCTAAGGTTTTGGTGCCATTGAAGTCAATGCTATGACCTGTTGCTTTCATGTGCTGGACAAGTGAGGAAGTGTGTTCCAGCTTTTTCACTGAATTTTTGTGTTCATCCAGGCGGGTACTTATTCTTCTATTGGTCTGTCCAATATTGGTCTGTCTGTTTTGAAGGCAGTCTTGATGTGATGCCTGTGTAGTATCTTACTGATTTTGTCTATAGTACCTCTTATGTAGGGAAGGACTGCTGTTTCATCGGTTGTTTATCTTCTAGGTCTCCATTATGTCTCAGTGTGTTTTTGTGGATCAAGCCGGTGATTTTGTTTTTGTGGAAGCCGTTGGCTGTCAGTACTTTAGTCAGGGTGCATAGTTCAGTCTTTATGTGTGTCTTGTCTGCCAGGTGTTTGGTTCTGGTGATTAGTGTTTTGGCCACGGAGTTTATCTACGCTGGGTGGTGGTGGGATTGGGCATTGAGGTAGTGGTTGGTGTGTGTTTTCCTCTGGTATGTGGTGTGTCCTAGTGTGCCATCTATTTTTTTGTAGATTAGTACATCTAGGAATGTTAGTTGTTTGTTTGTTTCCATTTCCATGGTGAATTTGATTTTGGGGTGTGTGCTGTTTAGGTGTGTTAGGAAATTGTTTAAGTGTTTTTTTCCATGGGGCCAAATAACAAATGTGTCATTGATGTATCTTAGCCATAGTTTGGGTTTGTGGGTGGCATTAGCTTGGGCTCTGGATTTGAATTCTTCGATGAACAGGTTTGCAATGATGGGTGACGGTGGTGATCCCATAGAGGCTCCTTCAATTTGCTTGTATCTTTGTCCTTTGTATATGAAATATTTGTTGGTTAGGCAGTGTTCTATTAATTCCATGAGGTGTTTGGGTGGTTGGTATTTATTTTTGATGATTTTGAGAGTTTCTTTTATCGGGATTTCAATGAATAGTGAAACCATGTCAAAACTTACAAGCAGATTTTCTTGTTCCACGTGCAGATCTTTGATCATTTCCAAGAGGTGGTTATATTTAGTTATATGTATATGTTATATGTATATGTATAGTTATATAATCCTAAAATAATTTCCAACAAGTTTTAAACTGAATGTCAATATGCATTCCCATGTGGTATCTGCTTATACAAACCCTAACCCTTATCTCTAATCTCAAAACTTTATCATTCCTTTTAATTTTGGCAAGGTTTCCCTTTTCTAAGTTTCCCCAATCTTTCTTTTTTCCTTCTTATTTTATTTTTATTTCCCTCTGCCTGTTGGCCATGTTTTCCCCCCACCTTCAGTTGTCCTTTTTGGGGTTTCTTCTTATGTATTCTCTTCGTCTTTTTCTTAGTTTTGAGTGTCCTATCTCTTTTATTTAATGTCTCTAATGTTGATGTCTCTGTTTTAAGTCCTTTTATGTCCTTGTTCTTTATGCTCATCGAGGCTGCTATTTTCCTCTTTTAATTCATCCTATCTGGGCTTCCTTTGTTCTTCCACAAGCGGTGATGCCATTACTTTACTCAGCATTAACTCCACCAATCTCATTCTTTCTTTAAACATCTCTCTCATATTTTGGAGCTCCAATTTAAATTCTTTGCTTATTTCTTCCATTTCTTTGATCTATTAAGTGATTATTTTATTAAAAATCAATTTTTCTGTTACAGTCTTTGTCAAAAGTCTCCATTTTAACGGAATCCCCTTAATCCCCTGTAATCCCCTCTTCTTTTCTTACAAAGCTTCTGGGGATCTTCTTATATACAACCAGTAATTTTCCATAGAAACATAAAAGAAGGAAATCTTTAATCCCTAGTTGGAGCTCTATATCACTTTCTTTTTAGAATTCTTTTATTTTTAATTCACTTTTACGTGGTATTAATATTAGATTTAACCAATTCGAAATAAATCCAGCATTTTATCCAATGCCTGATTAATGTCCAATTGTATGACATTAAATTTAATGTCAAATTTAGTCTTTAATCACATATAATTCTTTTATTTCCAGTTTTTTCTTTTCCTGATATTTTCCTCTTATTTCTTGTTCGCCGTACCACTCTTCCAAACAAGGGCTCCTTCTTTCTGCTTTTCGGGGTTATCAAAAAGAATATTCAAGGTCTTTTATCTGGTTACACACTGCTCACTGCTTTCACTCTCCAGCACAAAACTTGTGTCCCGGCAGCTTCCCATCTTCAGGGCAGCCATTAAAAGACTGCTATTACTCCATGTCTTCTAGGGGAGTTTGTCAAGCCAGGGAGGGAAGATGCGGCTCCCCTCGACCCAGCTGGTGGTCTCCCCCTCTTCCCCCACCCCTATGAAGTGAGTCAGATGGATCCGGTCCTTTAAGGACCCCTCCAACAGGGTAATCATGGATCAGAGCCTTGCACAATTGCAGTCTCTTTTCCGTCATCGACCAGAACGCCACTGGAAATTCCACTTCAACTTTATTTTATTTATTTATTTAGTTAGTTAGTTAGTTTGTCAATTGCTTACAAGATAATAGGCATAAGTAAAAACATAGTAATGAAGACATGGATACATATAAGAAAAATAAAAAAAATAAAAGAAACAATAGGACAGGGATGGTAGGCACGTTGGTGCGCTTATGCATGCTCCCTACAGACCTCTTAGGAAAGGGGTGAGGTCAACAGTAGACAGTCTAAGGTTAAAGTTTTTGGGGTTTGGGGAAGAAACCACAGAGTCAGCGAGAGTATTCCAGACATTGACCACTCTGTTGCTGAAGTCGTATTTCCTGCAGTCAAGTTTGTTGTGATTAACCTTGAGTTTGTATCTATTGTTTGCTGTTGTGTTGTTATGGTTGAAGCTAAAGTATTCATTGACAGGTATTAATTGCAATGTATTCATTGCAATGTATGATTTTATATACTACACTTAGATTAGACCAAAGGCAGCATAGTTCTAAGTTTTCTAGGTCTAGAATTTCAAGTCTGGTGGCCTAAGATATTCTGCAATGAGTAGAGGAGTGGAGAACACTTCTTGTGAAATATTTCTGGACTTTCTCAACTGTGTTAATATCAGATACGTAATATGGCTTCCAGACTGATGAGCTGTATTCGAGTATTGATCTAGCAAATGTTTTGTATGCTCTTGTTAGTATCTCCTTTCCCACACCAACAGTGATGATATTGTGTACTTGGGCTGACTAAATAGTTGCATACGAGCCATATATATCTAGTAAAGAACCTCAGTAGTTTGCTCATAGAATTGCTCTCTCAACTTCCATACCTATGAACATACAGGGCCCAGCCATGTTCCAGTTCAGTGTACATATTCCACAAAACAATTGGTTGAGGACAATTGCTCTAATCTTTTAGTCAAGAATTGTGTATTGTTTAGGGTGAATAGCCCTTGTTTTTCTCCACCTTCAGCTATTTTGGAAAGCAGGATTGGGAGACATGAAAATAACACTTTGGAAGGATCCAACTTTTCTTAGAATTATCATGAAAAGGCAGTGAAAGGAATCACATCAAACTTCCTCTTTTTGAACCAGTGTGGGAAAATGGATAGAAGGAAACGTCTGACCAAAAAAGAGGACCCCCCATTTTAAAATGTCAGATGGAAATAGCATAATCAGAGTTTCTAATAAGGCCAAACCAAATGAGTGGAAGAGAAGTGCGAGGGTATGGAGAAATTCAGAGTAAAGGAGAATGGAGAAGGCAAAGAGGCCACATCCTTTTCTGACTGGCATTGCATTTCCACCTCTCTGTCTCTTACATTAATTAGCCTTCTATTTTCTGACTGCTTGCTGTATCTAAGGTGTGCTGTTCTCACTGCTAATGAGATAAAACTTTCATGGCAATTCTCTCCAGGTGACCCAGTCATTCTACAAAGTGCCAAGGGCTACTGAACAAAAATGTAAAATGTATAATTAATGCAAAATTGGATAATTTTATTCCCCTTTTCATCACAATTGCTGTATGCAGTATATGTATTAAATTATCATCCTACCACCATATCCCAATACAGCAGATTGAATATGAGCAAGGAAGACCTCAACAGGCTATCTCCAGTGAAACTTTTTTTTTTTGTAAAATAAATACAGCCTGTTGTATGAATGAGAATGAGATTAACTAAATGATGGATAAACTCAAGGTTTTTCCCACTTGATTGTTTGACTGGTATTAATCCCTGATTATCTGGGTTTACACTTCTGGAAAAGAGGTGTTCTGGCCTTTTTTTCCTTTTGAAAGGTGTGTAAAAGTGGTTTTGTATGTGTCTATTGATGGGTGATTTGTTTGAATGCCAAACATCCAGGAATTCCCTAAAGTTTTCAGATTTGGTTGGTCTAGGATTCTCAATTTCCTAGGTGAGTTTAACAAAATTTTATCTTATTTTCTAACTGCTAGTTGGTATTCAAAGATGTGCTCTAATAGTCTTCTGCCTGTCTGTCCTGCAAAGTAGCTATTATCCTAACATTGTAGTTGTTAAATGATTCCTAATGTTTTCCCCTTGGGCTCTTTACTTAAGATGTTTTGGAAGGTTTAAATTCGTATGTGTGCTGTGGTGATACCAGGTGATTGTAATAATCTGTGATAGTTTTTGATATTACATCATTTGTATTGGATGTGCTGTAATGGGTTGAGTGGTCGAGCGCTTTGTAATAAAGTTGTATGATGTCTATTTTATAGGAATATGTTGTTGAAGCAGTCTGTTTCCTTTTTCTGGTGTTCTGGCTTGCTGCAATGTGTTTATATTTGAATAATGTTTTACACAGCTTCTCTTGTAGAAAATTGAGTTGTTACTTTGGTAAAAGAGCACATGGTTATGTTGGGTTTTTTTTTATAGAGTTGCAATCCTAATTTATTGTTGTTTTCTCTGCTGATAAGGAAATCCAGGGAGAATAGTATATGGTCTTTTTAATTCTATTTTTGTGAAATTTATTCCTTTGAGGATGATTTTGATTGTTTCATGTGTCTTCTTTAGCTGTTCAAGGCAAGGTCACACTGGCTGACAGATGCAAAACGTATGCAGAAAGGACACAGCGGATGAGCAAAATTTCGGGGGTGGCTCCATCCATTGTTATCCGCTCTCAAAAGTGGTGAAAATTTGCATAAACAGAACAGACAACAATGGAAAGGAACGGACGGGGGTAGTACGTAGCGAGGATGGTAAGCGGATGTTCATAGGAAGCCTAGCGGATGGAAGCGGATGACACATCTGCAGGGCTTCCGGGGGAGAATAGCGAAGCGGACGCATAGCGGAAGGAGCGGATGCATAGCTGATGACGCGGATGCATCACAGATGCCTATAGGATGCATAGTGGATGCGTAGCGGATGCAAAGCAGTCACTACCCATGTGGTGAGGATGAATTGCATCAGCTCCGCGGATATAAAAGGATGCAGCTCGCAAGCAGTCAGCATTCAGAGGAAAGACGTGCTGCCACAGACATCTTCAAATAACACCATGGTTCGTAGTCAGGGAAGAAGAGAAAACCTGTGCCTACTCCTGCCAGCCCTGGCAAGAAGGACAGAACCACCATCCCACCCCCTGGTGCTGACTCTGAAGCTGTTGGTGCTGCTGGTGCTGCTGGTACTGCTGGTGCTGCTGGTGCTTCTCCTACTGGTGCTGCTGCTGGTGCTTCTCCTGCTGCTGGTGCTGCTGGTGCTTCTCTTGCTGCTGCTGCTGCTGGTGCTGCTGCTGCTGTGGTGGACCAGCCCCAAGTCCCTCAAAGCCCTGCTGCTGAAGGCCCTGAAGCCCCTGCCAGAGGGAGGAAGAGGCAAGGCAAGGAGAAGGGAGAGAGGAAACAGTACTCCATTTCTGAGGACCATGAGGAGGAGGTGCTGGAATGGCTGAGGGAGAATGAGTATTTGTGGAGAAAGGGCCACAGACTCTATTGCGACACCAAGAATAAGCAGGAGATGTACTCCTGGGATGGTGGAAGCACATGCACACCTGGTATGGCAAGCTGCACCTCAAGAAATCTGGGCAGGCCGCTGTCAAGCTCACTGATCGGGAGATGTACGTCATGGCCAAGTGCAGCTTCCTGGAGGGTGAGGTCTGCCACCGAAGAGCAGCCCCTCTGTCAACCCTCTCCCTCAGACAGCCCACAGACAGCCACTCCTCCTCCAGCCAGGAGACAGCTACCGTGTCCAGGCAGGTGTCTTTGGAGGGCCCCATGGCAGAGACCCCCCCCCGACAGCTGCATTCCTCATGCCAGAGGACGTGGAGGATCCCCTGTCTCAAATGGAGCAAGAAGAAGAAGCAGCCAGAGACCAACCCACCCCCACCCCCAGCTCCACCTCCACAGAAAGCAGGCAGAGAGGCAGACCGGAGGGACAGAGCCACACTGTCCTCTTGGAGATCAGGGACAAAATCAAAGCCAGCACAGATCTCCTCTCCCAGCTGGTCCACTTTGACATACCATCCTCCAACCGCAAGCCTTCATCATGTACATGAGCCAGACCCTCATGGACATGCCAGAGGCCCAGTATCAGGTGATGAAGGAGAAGATCACAGCACTGCTGCACCACCCTCCAGGCCCAGCTGAACCTGCTCCGACCCACTCTGGGACTGCTCCTGCACCCCAGGCGATGTCACAGTCCTTCCACGGCTTTCAACAGCCCCTCACCTACCAAGGCTACGACTACCAGGACTTCCCACAGCAGAGGTAGCCCTTCCCAGTCCAGGCCCAGGTACATCACATGCCACAGATGCATCACCTGACCCAGCTGCAGACCAGACAGCACCACTCCACTCCTCCTTCCTCCTCCCCACAGCCAAGCCCCTCAACAGAAAATCTGTCATCAGTACTGTGCCTGACATTCCAGGCCCTTGAGGAAGGGCCTCTCAACCTCACAGGACTGAGTCAGCTCTCTGAGAGCTTCCTGAACACACCATCCCCTATTGTATGCTCGGGGCCAGGCACCCCAATGGTGCCTCAGACCAGCACTCCAGCCACAGCCACCTCCACAGTCCCTGGCCGCTCGACAGTTGAGACCATGGACATGCCTCAGAGTGACTGAGAATAGTACCAGAGACTGAGTTGTTACCTGTTCACTTTATCTTTGCTTAAAGACACTTTACTTGGTTCATTTCATACAGTTTACTTAAGACACTTGTTAATAAAGGTTATCTTTGCTTCGCACACTTGGTTCATTTTATTTACTTAATAAAGTGTTGGTGTAAACTTTGAAAAAATGGTTAATCCTTTGCATGCTTGTGGGATGGGTAAGGATAGTTGTGGGATAGGTAAGGATAGTTGTGGGATGGGTAAGGATAGTTGTGGGATGGGTAAAGATAGTTGTGGGATGGGTAAGGATAGCTGTGGGATTGATAAACCTCCAGTGCAAGTATAGTGGGACTGTATGGTCCACCCTCCCAGCTGCCACACATATGGCCCTTTTTTATCAATAACAATTTATTCATTGAACAACACATTGATCAACACATTTCAAAATAAACAAAGCTCTTTATTAATGCCCTATTCATTGTAGGGCCACTCAACATATATGGCACAATCTCATCAGTGTGATGAGACAGGCTGAAGGAAGCATCCATCAAGCATCTACCATCCTGTCTTGCCACTCAACTGCTCCAGTTGGGGAGTTGCACCAGTGTTTCAGGAGGTTGTGCTGCTTCTTCCCTTCACATGAAGCTCTGTTGGGGCCTTGTACATCCACAATGTCTATCAGGTTTCATCCTTGCCTCCATTCACCAGGCTCCATGTCCCCATTTCCTTGTTGACGATCCACAAGCCTGTTCTGCAATAATGGGTAGCGGGTGCGCATGAGATTTTGCAGGATGCAGCAAGCTTCCACGATGCTCCTGACAGTCTCTGGGTGATGCTGCATGGTGGTGAGAAGTACCTGGAACCTGTTGGCCAGGATGCCAAAGGCGTTCTCCACCACCCCTCTTGCCCTGGACAGTCACAATATTTCATGATATTTTCTAGTTCTTTTTCTTTGACTCTGGCATCTCCTGGTACAGCATTATCAATAAATTGTACGTTTCAGTTTTTGATGACTGTGATGTCTGGCGTGTTGTGTTCTAAATGATGATCCATCTGTATTTGAAAGTCCCACAAGATCTTCACCTTCTCATTTTCAACAACTTTTTCCACTTTGTGTTCCCATGACTTTTTGGATACAGGTAAATTGTATTTTTTACATAATGAGGAACTCAGTCATGTCTAGCTTTGCAATCATTTTGTGCTATTTTGATGCACTCACATATTAAATGTGAAACAGTTTCAACTTTTTCATTGCAAAGTTGACAGTTTTGATTGTCGGTGTTTTTTTGTGTCTTTGCTTTCATGGCATTAGTTTGTAGTGCTTGTTCTTGAACAGCAAGTATTAAACTTTTTGTTTCTTTCTTGATGGTTCCCATCTTAAGCCATGCCCATGTCAGGTTGTTATCACATTTTCCTTCAATGTTTTTCAAATGCTGTCCATGCAAAGCTTTGGTTTTCCATCTATTTAATCTGTCATCTAGCTGTTTTTCCTTATATTCTGCCTGTTTCTTTTGTTTTAATAATGTTTTCCATTTTCACAGCCTGCAGCAATTTTTTTGTACTTTGGTTCACATACTCATTCAAACTTCACTTTTCTTCTTCTACACAGTTTGATGGACTTGCAATAGCCCTCTGCCACCTATTCTTCTTGGCAGGTATAGCCTGTCGACATCACTTTGTGGATATAAAGTGTGGTACAAATTCAAAAGTTTAGATGTTTTCCGGTCCAAATTTTCCAGATCAGCCAAAATCCAGTTGATGATTCCAGCTGGGTAGCATATCACTGGAACTGCTCGTGTGTTAATGGCTTTAATTACATTTCCAGTATTCAGTTTTTATTTTAACATTTTGTGGACCCTCCTGATATATTCCTTTTGCATTGACTCTTTGACTTTTTCATTCAAGAAGTTATCTGCTTCCAATATGTCTGCATATCCAATATGCATCATCCTTTGCTAATGCTTTCACAATGCTTCCATTTCCCAGTTCTATTTCTTCTCTTTTTTCCCTTTTCCTTGTTACATAGATAATATGGCACATATTTCAAATCCAAAGTTCATTCTGATGTCACTGCTGAACAGTTGGACTGTGTTGAATGTTGATTCAAGTTCTGTGGGGCTTTTCACATACAGTTTTAAGTCATCCATGTATAGTAGATGGTTTATCTTTCCATGTTGGCTTGATATTTGGTATCCCAGTTTCGTGTTTCATAGAATTATTGTCAGTGGAACTTATGTGAAGATGAACAGTAGTGGTGAAAGTGAGTCCCCTTGGAAGATTCCTCTTCTGATGTTGACTTCACCAATGTTCTCCCCATTTGCTGTTAGAATTGTTTTCCATTTTTGCATGCTTGCTTTCAAAAATGTGCAAATATTTTTGCTGATTCCAAAGTTTTCCAGTCATTAATCCAGCTGTGGGGTAGTCAATCAAATGCCTTCTTGTAATTGATCCACGCCATATTCAAATTCATTTTTCTTCATCTTGCATTTTTAGTACCATTTTATTAATGAGCAGCTGATCTTTTGTTCCTCTTGATTTTTTATAATTTGCTTTTTGTTCTACCAGATACAAGCTGTTTTCTCTCAGATCATTGAATATTGGATTTTCCAGTATTCTTGTAAAAAGTTTAAATATTGTTGTCAGACAAGTAATTGAGTAATAGTTGCTTGGTTCTGTGCCCTTTTCTGGATCTTTCATTATCAAGTATGTTTGGCCAGCTTTTAGCCATTCTTTGCTTGTTGTATTTTGAAGCATTTCATCAAATTGAGTGGCCATGCAATGATAGAGGCTGGTCAGGTGTTTTAGTCAATTTATCCATGCCAGGTGCACTCCAGTTCTTGACCTTCTTTGCTTGTTTTACAACCATGTCAGGTGTTATTACAATATTTTCCATTTTGTTTCATGTTGTCCGTTGTTGAATATCTATGATCCAGGAGGCAGTTTTGTTGTATTCCACTGGATTTTCTGATGGTTCTTCACAAAAGTTCAAAAAAATTAGCAAGAAATAATAATAATAACAATTATTATTATTATTATTATTATTATTATTATTATTATCATCATTATTACTGTTATTATTACTGTTGTTGTTGTTGTTGTTGTTGTTGTTATTATTATTATTATTATTATTATTATTATTATTATTATTATTATTATTATTA